>CM028380.1:133228509-133304275 GCA_013146195.2 Codonopsis lanceolata | reverse complement strand
CCTTAACTCGCCAAAACAAAGATCTCGCGAAGCGCCATTTCTACAAAAACAAGAAGGTCGCATCAAGACTCAAAAGAAACCCAAACAAAAAAACCGAAAGAAACGACAGAATGAACAAAATTAACCTGATGTCGGGCACGAGCCTGACCCATATACCCTCACATCTCACACCGAGCCAAATATCCAGCCCCGATGCAGGCCCATTCTCTCGACTCACGATTCAAACCGAATACTCTCTCCACTCCCTCAACATCAACTCCTAAAACCCAAACCTGATAGAGGCCCCTCATTTCTCCACAATGGCCTTCCAATTATAGGATCGAACTTGCACCCTTCATCGTCGGAGCTGGGGCCTCGATAGCAAGCCTCGTGAGCTTCTCGTCAGCCAAGATCGCTCAAAGTCTTCGCCCCCGAAAGACCGTGGGTTTTCCTCTCAGAATCTCAAATTCCACCCATGACTCGACTACTGTAACCTTCTCGACCACTTATGGTCTTAGTTTCCAAAGCCGGCCAAAAGAGGGAATCCTCGAGGATGCCTCGAGAACGGCCAACCTGTTCATAGAAACGCCGACCTTATAGTAGTAACAAAAGAGCCCCAGGCTCGAAACCCTTCGATCGGGTGCAAACGGCAAAGCTCACCAATACTGGGTCGATTGGGCGAAAGGTCCAGCCGCACCGAGCCTGCCCGGAAGTCAGAAACTCGCAAATAAATGGATCAAGAGGCAAACGTAGCCCCGAGAATTTGAAGAGGCTGAAGTAAAAGCCAACATAATTACGGCGCGCAGAGCTCGGAAACCCCATCTCGGATCCGAATGTAACCCCTGAAAGTTTCCAGCCAAACGCTCGGACCACGCCCACATCGGCCAAACCAATCTTATTTTCAAAGGCCTCAAGACACGAGGCACCCTATCACCTCGTCTCCATCCTCGCCAGAAACAAGCCTCGGCTCCACTCGCCATTCTGTCAAGATGCCTATGCCGCAAAGCTCTCGACCGCCTAAGTGCAAAACTCGCCCCTGAAAAAATTGAGTAATCAAACTTAAGCCAATACGAACTCAAAGACGAAAACACTTCAGGGCGCCGATGGATAGTCCAGCAGAAAAACTTCCACCGAACTTCCAGAGCGGGCTAACCTTCACCCCATAACTCGCAAGGAGAAACCTCGCTTGCCGAGGAGTAACCGCCGACCATCTATCCTCGCACTGCCTATACATGGGGCCACCGCGAGGAGACTTCCCAAAAACCGACTCAACAAAGGGGCCCTCACCATCCGAAGTCTAAGGAAGAAACCGAGCATGGCCAGTGAGCTCCGAACCGAGAGGACCCACTGCCGTCTCCTTATAGATCACTGTATCCACCAAAATCTCCTCGGTCAAACCACTTTCACCTCCACACCTCTCCAAGCGGGACCGCGAGGTACGCACTCACTGCCATCACATGGCTGCCACCCTCGAAACCACCGAGGTCATGTCCCCTCGGTTGCCTCGACGAAACCACGAGAGCACTCGCTAAAGGATGGGCTACACCCCAACGTACTGTGGCACGAGAAAGATCCTCGGCCACGGAGACTCACTCGAACGTTTCCTCGGCCTCGCCTCCGCCTCCCACGCATCGGAAGAAAAAGAGACCCTAACCGAAACAGTATTCAATCACCTCAGTTTGCACTCATCGCCTCCATGGAGGAACCGCTAGAAGAAACGAAGAGGATAAATAGGGAAAAGGAATCCTACGAGACATATTACTCTAGAAAGAAAAAAGCAAAGGAAAAGAAACCGCATCAAATGAAGACAACCGAAGATCGCCAAGAAATCTACCGTTAAAGTAGAAAATACGCTGAAAAAAGAAGAGAGTTCGGGAAAAGTTAAAACCAGAAGTGAAGACCCCAGACCACAGCAAACAAGTCGGAAAACACGGAAATCACAGGTGGAAATCACCCAAATAGGATGAAAACGTGGAAGAAAAGAAAAAACACTTACGGCAGTGCAGATAAAACAAGGATGTAGGGATGGGAGCAAGCCGAATCTTTAGAAATCGCCTAATAACTTGATAAGGAAATACGGTGAGAGAAAAATGAGAAAGGTAAACAGTAAAAGATGAAAAAGAAAGTTTTTATACCCCCCTGTAACAACATCGTTTTGAGGCAATTGGTTGGACATTTGGTTGGACATTTGCGGACATTAAGGGAATCAGCCCTTCAATGTGCATGCATCGTATTTTGTTAGAAGCTGATTCTAAGCCTTGTTCGTGATCCACAATGAAATTGAATCCGCCATGAAGGAAGTTGTTCTCAAGGAGATTTTGAAGCTTTTGGATTTAGGAATTATTTTTCCTATTTTGTGACAATTGGGTAAGCCCCGTTCATCTTGTTCCTAAGAAAACAGGTTTTACCTTGGTGGAGAATGAAAAGAATGAGCTGGTACCAATATGATTGCAAAATGGGTGGCGAATGTGCATAGACTTTCGAAAGTTAAATGCCGCCACTCGAAAGGATCATTTTCCTCTCCCATTCATTGATCAGATGTTAAAAAGGTTGGCAGGTAAAAGATATTTCTGTTTTTTAGATGGTTATTCATGTTATTATCAGATTTTAGTTGCACCTGAAGATCAGGAAAAAACAACTTTCACGTGCCCATTCGGTACCTTTGCTTTTCGCCGTATGCCTTTTGGTGCATGTAATGCACAGTACATTCAAAGATGTATGATGAGTATCTTTTCGATATGATTGAGCATTGCATAGAGATTTTATGGATGATTTTACGGTGTATGGTGATTCATTTGATCAATGCTTAGATAATTTATCTAAGGTCATGAAACGTTGCATGGACACTAACCTGGTTCTTAACTATGAAACATGCCATTTTATGGTACAAGAGGGAATAGTGTTAGGTCATGTAGTTTCTGAAAGAGGAATTGAAGTGGACAAAGCTAAGGTTGATTTAATTGTTAAATTGCCTTATCCTGCTAACGTGAAAGATATTCGTAGTGTACTTGGTCATGCAGGATTTTACAGGCGATTTATTCAAGACTTCTCCAAGATAGCACAACCTTTAACAAGATTGCTTCAACAGGATGTTCCTTTTGAATTTGGAGAAGAGTGCAAGAAGGCTTTTGATTTGTTGAAAGAGAAGCTGACCTCAGCTCCTATCATTCAGCCACCAAAGTGGGATGCCGTTTGAACTCATGTGTGATGCGAGTCATTATGCGATGAAGCAGTTCTTGGACAAAGAGAAGGAAACAACGTCATGTGATATATTATGCTTCGAAAAGCCTCAATCACGGCCCAATGCAATTACACCACATCGGAAAAGGAGTTGTTGGCTATAGTCTTTGCATTTGAGAAGTTTAGATCTTATTTGCTGGGAGCAAAAGTGGTGGTTTTCTCAGATCATGCGGCACTCAAGTACCTTTTGGCAAAGAAGGAGTCTAAGCCAGCATCGATCGGATGGATTCTTCTATTGCAAGAATTTACATGGGAGATAAAGGATTGCAAGGGGAAGGACAATTCGGTAGCTGATCATTTGAGCAGGTTGGTGCTTGAAGAAGAACCCATATCAATTTCTGAAACGTTCCCAGATGAACACCTCTTCTTGGTGCAAGGTAAGTTAGGTAAGGAACCTTGGTATGCTGATATAGTTAACTTCTTGGTAACTGGAGTTTTTCCACAAGGAATGAATAATACAAAAAAGAATAAAATCAGAAGTGACTCTAAATACTACATATGGGATGAACCTTATCTTTGGCGTATTGGTTCTGATCAAGTCATTCGTAGGTGTGTGGCCAATGATGAGATTCATTCCATATTAGTATACTGTCATAATTATGCTTGTGGAGGACATTTTGGTCCAAGACGAACGGCAAGAAAGATTTTAGATAGTGGTTTTTATTGGGAAACTCTTTTCAAAGACGCCTATGTTTTCTGTAAAAGCTGTGATAGGTGCCAAAAGATTGGGAATTTGACTTTGAGAGATGAGATGCCCCAAGTTCCAATTTTAATTTGTGAAATTTTTGATGTTTGGGGAATGGATTTCATGGGACCATTTCCAAGTTCTTTTGGTAATCTATATATTTTGCTTATGGTGGATTATGTTTCCAAGTGGGTAGAAGCAAAGCTACCGGACTAACGATTCGAAAGTTGTTGTGAGTTTTCTCGAGGTCTAACATATTCACGAGTTTGGCATTCCAAGAGTCGTGATTAGTGATCGGGGACTCATTTTACGCAATCGAGCGTGAAAGCATTGATGCTCAAGTATGGTGTACACCATAGAGTAGCAACTACATATCATCATAAACGAATGGGCGTGAAATTTCAAAGCGAGAGAAATGAAAGGAAATTTGGAAAAGATGATAATCATAACCGGAAGGATTGGAGTTCGAGATTGGACGATGCACTGTGGGCCTATCGTACAGCATACAAAACACCAATTGTTATGTCGACATATCGATTGGTGTTTGGCAAAATGTGCTATCTTCCGGTTGCGGTTGAACATAGGGCTTACTGGGCAGTGAAAGAGTGCAATATGGATCTTAAAGCGGCTGGTCTTGAAAGCCGCATCTGAGGGAATTAGATGAGTTGCGATTGGAAGCTATGATAGTGCGGTTTTACAAAGAGCGGACTAAGAAGATTCATGACGGTTGATTCGTCGGAAAGAGTTTTGTAATGGGACAAAAAGTATTCTTGTTTAACTCACGATTAGAATTGATGCCAGGAAAATTGAGGTCTCGATGGACTAGTCCATATGTGATTGTGAGTGTTTTGTCCAATGGAGTTTTTGAAATTCAGAGTCTGCATACTCAGAAAGTTTTCAAGGTCAACGGGACTCGATTGAAAGTGCTGGATTTAGGCAAAGAGGAAAAACTTGGATGTCACATGGGCACGTGATATTCACATGTCGGAGCTGAGCTGTTGGCTAATCACTGAAGTTTCGAGGCCGGACTGTTAAGCAGGTTAGACAATGCAGATTATTTACGTCCTAATTCGCTTTATGTATTAAATTAAAATACTGATTTGCAAGTAGTGGGAGGTTTTTGGAAGTTATCGGCAGTTTTAAAACTACCAAGTAGTGGTTTAGTGGGAGAGTGGAGTCATATTTATGTATGGATTTTCTGAACAGAAGGGGGGAGAATTCGGCCAGAAGAAAGAAGAGACATCAGATAGAAAACTTGAGATATATATAGTCACTAACAACTGTTAGGAAAGGAGTGTGAGAAACTTGTAATCTACTTGGAAATTCATTGCCTGCTGGAACAAACAAATTGGTTATTTCTTGTAAGTTGTTTTTAATTCATGTTTATTAGTTAAGAAACTTCTTCCAGTCAATGAGAGATTAAGTCTCAAGCTTTTATTTCTGTAAGATCTAAATTGAGCTATTTCTTATTTGGGGTTTCGAATATTCGTTCGTTCTCCGTGTTACACGTAGGAGGATTATTGTACTTAATTAATGTTTAATGGCCAGAATATTAATTAATATAATAATCTAAAGCTAGTTAACGCCGTTGATCCGTAATTGTCCTCGGTCTTAACAAGTGGCAAGTAGTACACCTTTTAGGCATCACAAGCATAATCGGACCGTATTACGGGTACGAATGATCATTGTTACATGATATTGCTTCAATACACATGGCTCTGAATCGGGTCTCTCGCTTCTTAATGCAACCGAGTTATTAAATCTTACGAGCGTCTCGGAGGTTGTAACTCGGTTAGACGGTAATTAACGAGCGTCTCTTAATTATCAATACGGTAAGGAGAGATTGAGTGTTAGGCGTTTGTCGACACTTTTAACCGGTTTATTTAAAATCCCATAAGATATTTTTGCATCGATGATCAGAAATAAAACGCAAGACGAAATTGGTTCATTGGCTGGAATTAATTTTTATTAAGTAAAATTAATTGTTAATCTGATAAGCTTAGTTACATTAGTTTTTAGTTAATCAGTTTTTAAGTTATTTGTAGTTAATTAAAAAATATAAATTTGTGTTCAATTGTTTACTCATAAAAATTCTAAAAAGAAATAATTTCGACGTTCCCTGCGGATACGATCCCAACTTACCTTATACTCATTATTAAGGAAGGCGGAAAAATTAATTTTGACGATTTGACATTCGTCACTGACCCACCGGAAGATCTTTTTAACCATAGTTGTGCACCTATCTAAAGAGGGCATATGTTGTTTTAAATTTTTAATTCACAAATGGCAGCAACGACTGCATGGTATTTGGAATTTACAGAGATGGGATCTGTTTTATTTAAACTAGTTTTACACTCGTGCGTTAAACGCACGAGCATTTATCTCTTTTAATTAAATTATACACAAATAAAATAAAGATAATAAACAAAATAAAGAAAAAACATGAAAGGATTAAAACCGAGGGATTGACCCTCGGCATGAAAAGGACCCGACCCTCGGCACAAAGAGGGTCCCACCTGCAGAGCCACACATTGCGAGGACAGGACCACTCACCCCTAAGATAAATCGCTTCAACCTCGGCATCATGACCCTCGGCACTGTGACGAGCCCAGCCACGACTGGCCTAACCGACCACGGGCACCCTCGGCCCCGCCACCAAATCAGTCTTCATAAATCCTCAGCCTCGACAAATAACAAAAGCGTTCGTCACAAAAACCACTCGGCCTCGGCCTCAGACCAATCATCCACCCCGACAAACCATTTCCCTAGGCCCGAGAAAACCGCTGCACGCCATTACCAACTCTCTGACAAATACACAGTTCACTAATTCCTGACGAATGCCCTCAACGCATTTAATAACAGCCGCTTTATGCTCCTCAATTATTAGCTGCCACGTCGCCATAAACTTCAGGTATAATATGAGAGCCCAAATTCAGGGCAAGGTAAGTATTTTCAGCAATATCACAACTCTCTTATCACAGCTTCCTATCAAACAATTATCACGGCCTATTTATTACCAATTCTCTACCGGAAATCTGACTCTTACGCCGGAGGGTTATAGTCGGGCCAACCCGACACCTTAACGGAGTTTATCGTTTACTTTGTGCAGGTCAAGCGAAAAGGACGAACCAGAAGCTGCCACATCATCCTCGCCCACACGTGGACGTCAAGACAGGATCATCACACTTTTTGCGTGATCAGTTTTTTTGCGTGATCAAAACATAATAAAGGGAACAAATTATATCGATATAATTGATATCATTTAATCCAATATTTTATGAATTGTTTAAGTTATTTTCTCGTTCATAATTTTATAAAGTTTAATAATTAATATTTTTTGTTATTAAAATTTAGGATCTTAAATAGTATAAATAGTAATTCAGATATATTCTTTTCTATATAACATATAGACTTATTAAATATTTAAAGTTTGTGGTTGATATCTACTACTATGATTTAATCGTATATATTCCTATGATTTACCAATAAGTTATAATTAATTGCGGTTATTTGTAAAAATAAATTTTGTTTTGATATTATAATTTCAGATATGATGAAAGAGACACAAAAGTTTCAAATACAGACAAGTCATATATGAAGATTTCCATAGGACACTTTTTATAATTAATTGTGGTTATATTTTATTTTGTAATCACATGTATTCGACGAAAATGTTTTTTATAGCACATTTGTTCTTATTCCAGTGTTATTTGCTCATTTTAATTAATCAGTAAATTAAGTATGCACAAAAATAGATTTATATTTACAGATTTCCACATGGCTAGCTATTCCTATTAAATACTACTACATAGAAACTTGATATTTTTTTACAACATGTGCATATTTGCATATTTTCAATGAATCTTGAGAGTTGTGTAATCAATTAATCAGATTTGTGTTCTCAATGCATGTTAACTACTATATAATAATGCTCAAATATGGCTTCTTTTTTTAACAAGTGCATTTTGATGAGATTTTACCCCTTTTAAACTACCTAACTTATATATATATATATATATATATATATATAGATGGGAAAGAGAGAATGTGAAGAGGATACAAACGTTAAGAAACCAAACCCAAATTAGAAACTCATAAGTTCAACCCATGACAAGACATCCCTGTTTCCTACAAAATGCCTTAACACATGTGGGATTCTTTTTTCATATCCACATTGCCTCACTTCTTACGAGCTGTTTGATTTAACTTATTGATATTGAACTGCCCGGCCCAATTGGCCCAGGTTTTTGGTCACATGCCAGGCGCATGACCATTGTTTATACAAGCGAACATGACCTCAACCTTCAGCAAGCTGGGGGCTTGATCAGCGAGCAGAGTCAAAGAGCGAGCATGACCACAATCAGGCCGTTATATTTAATGGAGGAGTTAATGGGGGAATTAATGTGCCCGCCATTTGTGCCACAATCATTAGTGGGCGTTAAAAGCGATTAAGCGATTATGATCGTTATGCTCTCCGGTAATTATAAAAACCCTTGAAAATGAAGGAAAAGGTACGGCGCAATCATATTCTCTAGCTAAAACTACGCCAAATTGATTATTCGGTTGTTGAATCTTGTCTTGATTCGGCCGGAGGGCCTTTGCGGAGTGCCCCTGCCTAGTTCATGGTTTGTTAATCCAATTGCAGGTTTGGGCTTTGAGAATTTAAGATACGTTGAAAGACAGGTATCTTGTTTGGACCGATTCAGTGCATCAAAGGAGTTTTTGGACGCATCAGTTGGTTCCATTGCCGGGAATCGAACCCGGGTCTCCTGGGAGAAAGCCAGATATCCTAACCGCTGGACGACAATGGAACCAACTGATGCGTCCAAAAACTCCTTGGATGCACTGAATCGGTCCAAACAAGATACCTAGCTTTCAACGTATCTTAAATCCTCAAAGCCCAAACCTGCAATTGGATTAACAAACCATGAACTAGGCAGGGGCACTCCCTACAAAGGCCCTCCGGTGTAAGAATCAACACAAGATTCAACAACTGAATAATCAATTTGGCAGAGTTTTAGCTAGAGAGTAGAATTTGCATACCTTTCCCCTTCATTGTCAGGGGTTTTTATAATTACCGAAGAGCATAACTGACCATAACTGCTGTTAACTGCCCTTAACTGTCCACTAACGATTGTGGCATAAATGGCGGGCACATTAACTTCCCCATTAATTCCTTCATTAATTTTAACGGTTTGAATGGAGAGTTTCCCGGACATAACCGTTAGCTGGAACTCTTGCTCGGACACAACCGTCCTCAACTAATAATTGATCTTGTCCGGACATGACTGTCCTCAACTGATGGCAGCTCATATTGACGAGCATAGCAAGTCATGCTCGCATCTCAGTTATGCTCGCTGGTCAAGTCCCCCAGCTCGCTGGCATTTTATTTAATAAGGGTCCACACTTTGCTCGTTTACTCGGATAAAGCCCAAATGCCCGGCATGTGACTTATGACTTGGGCCTATTGGGCCGGGTAGTTCAGTGGCCCCCTACTCCATGTCCACCGAGTATTAATGCTCGGGACGTGGAGGAGCTCAAAATTCAAAAAAGTGTCTCTCAAATTGAATGAATCTTTGGAGGCACGATTCAAATTAAAAATGTGTCAAGCAGGGTGTGAGATCAGTGAACAGGGCACCAATCACAAATTTCTCGATTCCCTGGGTTTTGGTTCGAAGGGGCTAATAGATAAAGGGGGCAGAATGAGTCTAAGATGGGGCTGTTATAAAGGGCAAATGGAATAGCGAAAGTACCTGATATTGGAGCGGGATATTGATTTTGAGTTTGGAAGCGATGCGGAAGATCGAATCTGGATACCTGGTTTCAATTGGAATCTACAGATGCGTCAATTGATTTTTTCTCTCAAAGTTTTGGAAGATTTCGTGAATGGTAAAGTATGAGAGGAGGGGGGTACTCTTCCTTTTATACTCCGCAAAACCGGCGTTTGATGGGTACCCATCATTGGGCTCAATACCGAAGCTCATTTTACAAGGCAGCATTTAATGCGTTATAGGGAAATGGGCCTGTCTCTTTAGGAAGTGGCGGTTGACGGACAAGGAGTTGGGGGCAAAAACTTGGTTCCAAGATTGTTTGAATCATGAGTCAAAAGGATTCAGTTAATTCGGGAGATAATTCTTTGAACTTTTAGTTCCTCCTCGCCACGAGCATGAATACTCGATGGACAAGGAGTTGGGGGCTACTGAACTGCCCGGCCCAATTGGCCCAGGTTTTTGGTCACATGCCAGGCACATGACCATTGTTTATACAAGCGAACATGACCTCAACCTTCAGCAAGCTGGGGGCTTGATCAGCGAGCAGTGTCAAAGTGCGAGCATGACCACAATCTTTAGCGAGCTGGGGGCTCAATTGGCGAGCAGAGTTAAAGCGCGAGCATAATTTGCTATACTCGCCAATGAGCTACCATCAGTTGAGGACAGTTATGTCCGGACAGGAGTTCCAATTAAGTTGAGGACGGTTATGTCCGGAAAACTCTCCATTCAGGCCGTTATATTTAATGGAGGAGTTAATGGGGGAATTAATGTGCCCGCCATTTGTGCCACAATCATTAGTGGACAGTTAAAGGCAGTTAATAGCAGTTATGATCAGTTATGCTCTCCGGTAATTATAAAAACCCTTGAAAATGAAGGAAAAAGGTACGCGCAATCATATTCTCTAGCTAAAACTCTGCCAAATTGATTATTCAGTTGTTGAATCTTGTGCTGATTCTTACGCCGGAGGGCCTTTGCAGGGAGTGCCCCTGCCTAGTTCATGGTTTGTTAATCCAATTGCAGGTTTGGGCTTTAAGAATTTAAGATACGTTGAAAGCCAGGTATCTTGTTTGGACCGATTCAGTGCATCCAAGGAGTTTTTGGACGCATCAGATATGTAATGACGACTTATTACTTATTACTTATTACTTATAACTTATAACTGATGATTAATAACTGGTGATGTTTGATTTAACTTTTTAAAAGTGTTGATTAGCTTTCACAAATTAGTTTGTGTGTATTTTATTAATAAGTTGAAATAGTACTGAAATCAAATATAAAGACTAAAATAACATAATCACAAAATGTGATTTACATTATTATTATTATCATTATTTATTTATTTATTATTTATTATTATTGTCAACACATTTTTATTATTTTATTAATATTAATACAAATTTATCACTATTACTAATTATTATTATTATTATTATCATTATTATTGCCTTTATTATTATTATTATTATTATTATTATTATTATTATTATTATTATTTTATTAAAATTAATATCACTTTTATTATTATTATTACTTATTAATTTTAGTATTTATTTTATTATATTAATAATATTAATAATTTTATTTATATTATTAATAATAATAATAATGATTTTATTATTACTAATATTATATTATTATTATAATATTGATATTAATATCACCTTTTAGTTTTTTTTTATTATTATTAATTATTATTATATTTATCATTATTAATACTATATTTATTATTTTTATTATTATTATAACAATTATCATTATTCATATTATTATTTATTAATATTATTATAATTCCTTTTATTATTATTATTTATAATTACTATTATTATTATTACTTTTTTATTATTATTATTATTATTAAAAAGGGTAATCTTGGAATATATAAAATCTCAATAAAGAAGAGGACTCACATATTTTTGAAAAGTAGAATTAAGCATTAGACTTAGTGCTTACAATTTATGGCCTTACATGTGCTTGAAGTGGCTTGTACATGACTTATAATTTATCTTACCATAAGTGAAATCAAACGTTTCAAAAACAGCTTATTGTAAGTTATAAGTCATAAGCACTTTCAGATACGTCAAATTAAACATGTCCTATATAATGAGTCCAGATACGATAGGAATTGTCTTTTCCATTCCCATCTTTTGGTTCGAAAATAGAAACAATTTCTATTCCCACCCCATTCTCATTTTTAATTTTAATTCTTATTCCTGTCCTATTAGAAATTTGTTAGGACGGGTATCCCTTTAGCCTACTCTGTTGTCATCACTAAGCTAATTACCTTACCTCGTTGCCATCACTAATCCAATTAACTTATGAGGGGAATTTTGAAGTACACTTCAAAAGTTGAACAACCATATGTTTTATCTAGTTGGAACGTTTAGGGTGGCACTATATGGAGACACAAAACATATAAGTATACCCCCAAAAACCTAAACCGCTTATTTTACCTTCCTCCATCCAACATCTAAGTATACCCCCCCTCATCATCTCCTCCCTCCCATAGATGAATGTATATCCTCCTTCCTTCCCTCCCATTGATCCTCTAACTTACCCCCTCTCATTCATCTCTGCCTAGTTAGTGAGCCTCAATCTCCGGCTACAGTCTCGTCTCCTCCTCTCTTTTTTCAATTCAACTCAAGGATTGTTCGGGCATGGTCGACCGAATAACCTTGTGACCGAACAACACATGGTTGTTCGGTCGATCATGGTTGAAGCTTTGTTTTAAAGGGGAAACTAGTGGTGATCAGAGTTGGGAGCTGGGAGTTGGGAGCTGGGTACTCGGTTGGTGGTGCTAGAAAAAAAAAAGGAAAATGAAGTGTTGTGTTTGGATGGAGGATACAGTGGATGTGAAGGGGGGAACTGGGAAGAAGGGAAGACAAAAAATGGGAGGGATGGGGATGGAGGACGTTGAAGAAGGAAAAAGGCAAGAGAGTGAGAATGAGAGTGAGAGGGGGAAGAAGGGAAGATAACACAGTGGGAGGGGAGGGTGAGTTTGGATGGAGAAGGGTAAATTATGACGTTTGAGTTTTTTTTTTGGGGGGGGGGGTATACTTATATGATTTGGGGGGTCCATATAACGCCACCCGAACGTTTATGGGCATTCATGATAGTCTGATCAAGTTATGAATACCACTCTATTGTATCCACCCAATCCCACAGTCCTACCAACATACGAAATGGCCTATGTCACTTAATGTTACCAGTTGTCTCATGTTGCCCCCTCTTCAATGGTCGTTAAAACTTAACATTAAATTTCACGTAATCGTACATATGCGGGCCATTTTTATCATTTGCTTCGGGGTGCAAAGTGAGACTTGCTTATAATTTCATCATTTAATTGACCATTTGTTATTTAAGATATTTTTAATTGAAAATTGTTTTATAAAAATTAAAATAAATTTACAAAACCTTTCAAATTAAAAAAAAGATTAAAACAAATTATGAAAGTGGGATTTGGTTAATATTGTTTTATCATTAATTGATCATTTGTATATGTAGATTAGATATATTTTCATCATTTAGTTAACCATTTGATATTGAAGGTATTTTTGAATTGAATTTTTTTTATAAAAATTAAAACAAATTTACAAAAAAAAAGTTACAATTTTTTTTTTAACTTAAAGCACATTATGAAAGTAGGATTCATTTTTAAAAAATATCACTAATTGATCATTTTCATATGTAGATTAGATATATTTTCATATTTAGTTAACCATTTGATATTGAAGATAATTTTGAATTATAATTTTTTTTCATAAAAATGTTAAAACAAATACAAATAAATTTGTTAAGTAAAGTAATTAAAAATTTAAAACTATGAATAGCGTATCTTTTTTATCTCTCAAAAGATTATATATGAAATTAATAAGCAATTTTCTATAACTTTTTAACAACGAAGCGTTGAAACATTGATTTGTTTATTCAAGCAACCAACACTACAAAATGACTACGATATTTGAAAAATGAAAACAAATAAAAATATAATTGGTAACCGTTCGATATTTTTGAATTATAATTGTTTTATTAAAAAAATTAAAACAAATTGGTTAAGTAAAGTAATTAAAATTACTTTCCAATTTCCTCAACTTGCACGAAATGATAAGTGAATTTTCTAATTCCTCTCAAACAAAGCGCTTTAATGTACATCGTTTCATGATAAATACTTGGAAAAAGTTCATTGAGGCATTTTATGTTTTAGGTTAAGTATACCATTACTCCCTGAACTTTGTTCAAACCTATTATCAGTCCCCCAACTTTTAAAAGTTTCATCACTGACCAAAGTAGACATTTTTTGCTCCTAGCCCTAACGTCGTTTGTGTATTTCTGTTATGTGAGCATGTGCAACTCACGTGCACAAAATAATGGGGCCTGTATAACATCATCAACATAAGGGGGCAATGTGAAAATTTTAATACCTTCTTCTCCAATTAGGGACTGATGATCCATGTCGGATCTGCCTCCTTCAATTAAAGCACCGCCGACCTCGTTTCTGCCTCGTCCCCAACCCAATGAGCATCCAGCTCCTTCTCCATAGCCGCAAGCCTCCATCTCTATTGTTTCGATTTCGTCTCCCTAATTCGGCATCATCAACACAAGCAGCTCCTGCTCCATTCTCTCTCACGCCACCACATCAACTCCAAAGTTTGGGATAATTGAAATCCCACATATTGCAAAACAAGTAAGATCTGTCCCTAATTCCTTTAATTTCACAGTTGGAATTATTGTTATTTTTTGATTTCTATGTGGTAATCTTGTTATAATCTGGGCTTGAATTTAATTTGGAAGTTTTGTGATTTGTCTGCTTGCGGGTGATTGATGTGCGCAAAACGCAACTCGGGTAAGAATACTCAGCCGTATCAAGTAATAAAGTGTACTTAAGTACGAGTTATCGATCCCACAGGGAATGCGCGTAATTCTTACTCCAACTAAGTACCAAAATTATGCTAACTAATTATATTTGAGTGAAAAGAAAATAAATTAAAATCTAAAAATATAGACAATCTATAAAGCAACTAAATCTACACTACTGCGGCGGTGGTTTGACAACAACAAATCAAAATAAAAAGATATGAGTGCATTATTTCTAGTCTAGCCGGTGTTTAATTTAATGCTCTTTCTGTTTTTCTTTAACTCAAGTCTTGGTAGTCGGGTGCACTATAGTATTCACTACGGGCTCTCACAACGTATAGGAAATCTAACTACAACTCCTAGCTACGAGCTCTCGCTTCTTATAACATAGGAAAAAATAGTCGCATGTCAAACCAAGCACCCAATGACTATCTACGCACGATCTCCTCTCGGTCTCACGTAACGCAAACAATTAATGTGATTTTCAGAATTAATAGGACGGGCTCTCACATCTTATCCTAGAATTCTAATGATCATCTAATGGTTCGCTATGTCATTAAAAGCATGAAGAACACACAATAATAACCAAGCGCATTGGTAATACTTCGCAAAAAAAAATTCTCTAAATTTTTCTACAAGTCATGTTGGTATCTGAGACAACAAAATTAGTTAACTACGGGCTCTCGCATCTTATAGTCAACCATAACCTCCCCGACCTCACGAATGGCTAAAGTGATTCGATCAAGTCTCAAACCGAGTCTCACAATGGCTATCAGTGCGTGTCACAAAACATCAACTATTAAATTGATTGGTCTGAAATATAAAGGTAGCTCTCGCGAATCCTAAATATTTCTAAAATCATTTAATCATTGGCCAAATAATTAAAAGCATTAAGTTCACAAAATAATAACCAATATGAATGTGTACTAAATAAAGAGATAGATTAAATTAAAACATTACATTGGATATAGAAAAATAATTACATTCCATAAATAATTGAAGCATAAACCAATTCAACATTTACAAATTTAATTAACTCAAGAAATTATAACAACTATAAAAAATAGAGATATGAAGAATTAAACCGAACAAATCGCGTTTCCGGGATTGAAATCATTTGTAGATGCATCCTTGGCTTTGATTTGAAGCTCCAAACCTTCAATGATGATCAAGCAATGGAGGATTGGAATAATTTTGGAAGAAAATGGGGCTGGTGCCCCATTTAGGGCTCACACCCGAAATGGGAGCTTGTGAAAAAAATGAGAGTTGCTGGGAGATTAAAAATGAAGGGAATGGGAGGCAGCCAAGGCTGAGGGGCATTTTGGGAAGTGTAAGAGAGTTTGGGGGCTAAAAAAGGGAAGGATGGGTCAAAGGGCAACCGGGTGGATAGAAGCGTGGGTCACGGGTTGGGAAGGAATGAAAGCGAAGGGTTGGTGGATGGATGATCGTGTGACTAGTCCACAAAGGGATGACGCTGCGGTTGGAGATGGGGGTGGGGGTGACGTGGCACGGCTGCTGGACGACAACTCACAAGCCAAGAATCTGAAAATTCGCTGGCCTCCCTTGGAATTATAGAGTTTGCTCCGGTGCCTCTGCAGCTCCTTAGATGAGCTTCGCTTTCCTTCCTCCTCCAGGTCTCTCAAAATGGTCCTCTGTTAGCTCTGTTAGCTGCCATTAGCTTGAATTTGCCTTGGATCTCTTAACGGACTTAACGGACGTTGACCAAATAATTTCCAAAACAACTTTAAAACCCGGAATTATCTTGAACTTCGTGCTAAACACCATATAAAAGCTCGATTATGCATGGAAACCTACATTAAGCACAAATACACAAATAATAATATTTTCAAAGCATAATTAACTCAAAAATAGCACAAAATAGAAGAAAAATCCCACGAAAATTCGTGGAAATCTTGGGCTCATCACACCCCCAAACTTAAGCTTTGATCGTCCCGAGCAAAAAAAATGAATTATGAAAAAGCTCGAGAACAATATGAAATGAAGGTGGCGCTCAATTGAGATCCCACACTTATTACCATCCAAGAGATCAATCCTAAGATTATAAGCATGCATAATAGAGTTATGAATTGATTCATATACTAGCAAACAAGCCTCAAACAATTATTCATACCATAAAACATTTTTTTCTTTACCCAAAAGTAGCAATGCTCTAGTTTAGATTGAACGGCCAACCGAGATAACAAATGCAAGTCAAACCGAAAGAGTCATCACCAAATATATTTTTTCACACAAGGCAAGGCAAGAACACATGGCAAGACAATACCCAACATGACAATATCAATATGACTTTATAAGCTTGTAATGTTCGGCCAAGGTTTGGGCTACAAATGAAGGATAGGATAGCAAGCCAAGAAAACAAAAAATTTGAAGCCTTCACATAATGACTAGCTTCATGAAATAACAATTCTTCAATACCATGACCTCACTTCAACAACCCCTTAAACGTTAAACTTAGGGTTGAAGAAAATGTCTCAACTACCACAAACAATTAAGCTCCACCTTTATATCTTTTTGAGAAAATTAAAAGTAATGGCTTCTTTTTTTTCTTTTGTAGCCACCCTTGATTTTTTTTTTCTTTTCATTGCTTTCCAAGAGGGTTCTTTTCTTTTTTCATTTCATTTTTTTGCACCACCATTCAACAACAATTATCAAATTCCTAACATCAACATTAATAAGAACAAAACCTTCATGAAGCACACACTTCCCAACAAGATTACAAAAATAAAATAATTCATTCCAAATCAAGCTTTCTTGAAGGACGACAACAAAAGTGTATAGGTTCATGGGATAGGATAATGTGGGTGTAAGAAATGAAGTCGAATGGGGGCCATTGTGTGCTCTAGGCACACACCATTCTTTATATGAGCTCAACGGGGACACTAGGGATTTTTGTGAAATAAATAGGTAGGATAAAGAAAGGCTCAAACGGTCCAAAGATGACCTATATCATGCTCTTGTCATACACACATGCCCAAACCAAGTTTTTCATCATCAAAATATAACTCTCAGTATTTAGACTCACAATATGGTACTCTTAGACATGGTCAACCATCAATAAGGCAAAGCATAAAAATATTTTCAATCAACAACTTGGCATTATCTATCATGAATGAGGTGAGATGCTACCACATGAATCACAAACATATCATCAACTATGCATATAGTAATCTCAAAATTGACTCCAAGAAAATAATGCAAGCACAACTCAAAGAGCGCCAAAAATGGAGAGACGAGTAATCAAAGCATAAATAATTTGGGGCGTATAAAACACAAGATTTTCAAAATTTTCAAACTTCACCAACCAAACTATACTCCCTAAACTTTAAGTAAAAGGAGAAGGAAAGAAAAGAAAACTCCCTCAAAGTTGATTTCTTATGAATTCCGGGCCGAAAAGATCCACTCCAAGAATCTCTACAAGCAACCTTCTACAATAAAAGCGCTTAACCTCTGCATCAAATCAAGCTCAAAAGAAAAGAATAGGAACGCAATTATGAAAAAAAAAAGAAAAGAATTTTTTGTGTGTGGGGAGACTATATACAACTCTCTACAAACCCACAAACTCGAGAGAGCTTCGAAAAGCGACTCAGAATACAAAACATATAAATTCAAAAGTAAGTACACTAATTAAAAAAAGCATGCTCAAAATACAATCAGCTTCGCTTGGTATCGATATTAGCATATAGGAGCAAAATTAAATAATTCCTCAGTAACGGCACCAAAAACTTGATGTGCGCAAAACGCAACTCGGGCAAGAATACCCGGCTTTATCAAGTAATTAAGTGTACCTAAGTACGAGTTATCGATCACATAGGGAATGCGCATAATTCTTACTCCAACTAAGTACCAAAATTATGCTAACTAATTATATTTGAGCGAAAAGAAAATGAATTAAAATCTAAAAATATAAACAACCTACAATAAATCAAGATAAAAAGATAGGAGTGCATTATTTCTAGTCTAGCCGGTGTTTAATTTAATCTTTTTTTCTGTTTTTCTTTAACTCAAGTCTTGGTGTCGGGCGCATGATAGTATTCACTACGGGCTCTCACAACGTATAGCAAATCTAGCTACAACTCCTAGCTACGGGCTCTCGCTTCTAATAACATAGGAGAAAATAGTCACATGTCAAACCAAGCACCCAATGACTATCTACGCACGATCTCCTCTCGATATCACGAAACACAAACAATTATTGTGATTTTCAGAATTAATAGGACGGGCTCTCGCATCTTATCATATAATTCTAATGATCATCTAATGGTTCGCTACGCCATTAAAAGTATAAAGATCACACAATAATAACCAAGCGCATGGGTAATACTTCGCAAAAAGAAATTCTATAAATTTTTCTACAAGTCATGTTGGTGGCCGAGACAACAAAATTAGTTAACTACGAGCTCTCGCATCTTATAGTCAACCCTAACCTCCCCGACCTCGCGAATAGCTAAGGTGGTTCGATCGCGTGTCAAGCCGAGTCTCACAATGGCTATTTGTGCGTGTCACAAAACACTAACTATTAAATTGATTGGTCCGAAATATAAAGGTAGCTCTCGCGGATCCTAAATATTTCTAAAATCATTTAATCATTGGCCAAATAATTAAAAGCATTAATTTCACAAAATAATAACCAACATGAATGTGTATTAAATAAAGAGATAGATAAAATTAAAACATTACATTGGACATAGAAAAATAATTGCATTCCATAAATAATTGAAGCATAAACCAATTTAACATTTACAAATTTAATCAACCCAAGAAATTATAACAACTATAAAAAATAGAGATATGAAGAATTAAACCGAACAAATCGCGTTTCCGGGGTTGAAATCATTTGTAGATGCATCCTTGGCCTTAATTTGAAGCTCCAAACCTTCAATGGTGATCAAGCAATGAAGGAATGGAATAATTTTGGAAGAAAATGGGGCTGGTGCCCCATTTAGGGCTCACACCCGAAATGGGGGCTTGTGAAAAAAATGGGAGTTGCTGGGAGATTAAAAATGAAGGGAATTGGAGGCAGCCAAGGCTGAGGGGCATTTTGGGAAGTGCAAGAGAGTTTGGGGGCTAAAAAATGGAAGGAAAAAGGGGGATGGGTCACTATTGGGGCAGGGGCAACCCAGGTGGATAGAGCGCGAGTCACCCGCTGGTGAAACGGGCTAGAATGAGAGTGAAGATGGGCTGCCAAGCGGGTGGATGGAGCAGATTTGGGCTGGGTGACTTGGTCCATGAACGGAGGACGCGGGCCGGTAGCTGAGGATAAGGGGGTGACGTAGCGTGACTGCTGGACGATAACTCACAAGCCAAGAATCTGGAAATTCGCTGGCCTCTCTTGGAATTATAGAGTTTGCTCCGGTGCCCCTGCAATTCCTTGGATGAGCGACACTTTTCTTCGTCCTCCAGGTCTTTCAAAATGGTCCTCTGTTAGCTGCCGTTAGCTTGAATTTGCCTTGGATCTCTTAACAGACTTAATGGACGTTGACCAAATAATTTCCAAAACAACTTTAAAGCCCTGAATTATCTCGAACTTCGTGCTAAACACCATATAAAAGCTCGATTATGCTTGAAACCTACATTAAGCACAAATACACAAATAATAATATTTCCAAAGCATAATTAACTAAAAAATAGCACACAATAGAAGAAAATTCCCAAGAAAATTTGTGGAAATCCTGGGCTCATCAGTGATATTATGAGTATACACGTTGAGTTAATGGTATTAAAGTTTTGTGATTCCGATATGGATCATTAGTCCCTGATTAGAGATGATGGTATTAAAATTTTCACATTGCGCCTTTATTTTGATGATGTTATACTTACGCATGGCCCCTTTATTTTGTGCATGTGAGTGACACATGCTCACTTAACGGAAATACACAAACAACATTAGTGCTAGGGACCTTCGATGAGGAAAAAAAGTCTACTTTGGTCAGTGGTGAAACTTTTTTAAGTTGGAGGATTGATAATGGGTTTTGCCAAAATTTAGGGACTAATGGTATACTTAACCCTTATATTTTTATCGATTATCAGTGGTGCGTCTGTCTTTTATTTATTGATTCTTTTGGGTTGTGTTGTTGCATACCTCATTTTAATAACACCGCCGCAATAAAGCAATTTTCCAATAAGTTCTTAAAAATTAAAACTCATTATATATGTTCTTGCTGCCAACTGCTAAGTCATCTACTTTACACTTACACTCATTAGTTTTTTTTCTTAATAAATAAATTCATAAATAGTTGTAATCAATATATTGTATATTACAAATACTTTGTACAATAAAATAAAATTCTTATAGCTTCAATTAATATATTGCATAATCCAAATATTTTATACAAATAAATAAATTCAATTCATATTTTTTGTCATTATTGGTCCCTCGACTATAGGTCATTCTCAGTACTAGTCCCTTAACAATTTTATTGTCAAATTTGGGTTCTAAAAGTTTTAAATCTTTACAGCCTCAGTCCTTTTGGTGGATGTCGTTAGAAAAATATCATTAAGTACCACATGTATTTGTGTAAGGGCTATATTGAAAATTTTCACAACTGAACTTTTTTTTCAATTTACATTCGAGTCCCTATAGTTTGGAAAAAGACCAAATGACATTCTTCCCAAATTCTTAAAACTTTCACGTCTTAGCAAGCGGAATATACTGAAAAGATCACCTAACCATAGCGGTGGAATCGGAATGGGACCTGTCCCGATTAGCCTTATCCCGATCCCATTTCTGATAAGTGTCGGGACCCAACATGTCGGGATCCCGACAGTTCGGGAGATAAAAATTTAGTAATCCCGACTATAATATTTATGAACAATATCTCTGATACTAAAATATTTTTAAAATGACTCCATCATGATTAAGATTTCAAACTGTATATTTACAAGTTTACTTGAATATTTACTTCATGGTAGGTAATGATGAATCTGTCATTATAAACAAAATGCACCCTTCACTCACAGAAGTAGAATTGCACTAAGTGCAGAAACTTGATAGATAAAAAAAAAACCCACAACATTGTGAAAATAAATTTAACAAATGTCATTTAAGTAATTTTAGCAAACACAAAATATACATTGTTTGAAAGATAGTCTATTGGCTTGAAAACAGTACACACTCACAATATAAAAAAAATTAAAATCAAAATAGTCAAGACGGGTCGTAAATCCCGACGGGATTGATATATTTTCAGAATCCCATCCCGAAATAAGTCGGGACGGGAAAAATCCCGATAAAGTCGGGATCGGGTGGGGCGTCGGGACGAGTCAGGAAAATCAGGACTTTTGCCAGCCCTACCTAACCATACCCAATAACCGATCCAACCATAGAAAAACAGGGGGAAAATCAAAGCAAATCAAATACCAAAAGACTTGGAGGTAAATGGGTCTACCACACAAGTCCCAGTAAGCAACATGAAATCAACATCACCACCGCCAAGTACTAACAAAGGGAAAACAATAGCTTCATTCTCCCACCGTCGAGCCGGAGAAGCACGCTAGAGACCTATAGGCATTAAAATGGACACATTTTATTGGTCAAAGCTTCACCACCTCCATCTCCATTATCATCATGATCACCAACTATATTTCTCTAGAAACAATACCAAAACCAAATCATTTACGACATTTGAAGAACCTAGAAACATAATGCGAAATCTCACCTCAACTTTTTTCTTTTTGTTGAAAGAAGACTTGAAACTCAATAAATCTCGTCCCAGTCATTCCTCTCCAATTGATGTAGAAACAAACTTAAATTAAAGGCCATGGGTAGGTTTGAAAGCAGAAGTAAAGGTAACCACCGGAACTAGAAAGGCTTATCTTTCATTGTTCTCAAATTTAAAGGTAGCTGCAGCTTTTGTCCAGTGAATTACGTTCATTCCTTCTCGAGAAGTGAAAAAGTGCTGGTGCCGGTGGCGAAGATAGAGAGGTTGAGGAGTTTAGGATTTTGGGGCATTCCATGTGTTTGAAGAGGCAAAGGGTTGGTTGACCAACAACAGCAAGGTCAAGGAACAGAGACATGGAGACATGCGGTTCGAGTTTGGAGAAATCAAACCCTTCATGCTACCACCCCTGATGTGTTTGAGATTATGAAGAAAGAGAATCAAAAACAAGATTACAATTTACACATACTACAAACCCTATATTTATCTTCAAATCCTAGGCAATTTCGTGAACGAGGCGTTGGAAGGGATGTGTTTACCGATGAGGAGCTCGGTGGATTTCTGATACTTGTCGATTTCACGGAGAGCGACGGTGCCTGGGAGAAATCGGTCAAGCTTATTCACTCCACGGGTAGTCGAAGTAGACTTGTGAGTGGATTTGGTGGCGAGTTGCTTCCTCGAGGCTTTGCCATCAGTGGACTTGCAGGGTGTGCTTAGTGCGAGCAATTTGGGTGAGAGAAAGAGAGAGAGGGTTATTCTGTGAGGTGATGGTATTGGGGGCAGGTGTAGAGAGAAAAGGTCTTGTTATCCTTTTTCAAACCCTAGGGAGTCAATTGCAAATTGTGATATAATTTAGGTTTGAAAAAATTTCATTTTAGCCCTTATATGTAGAACTTAACGATATTTTTCTAACGACATTCACCAAAAGGACTGACGCTGTGAAAATTTGAAACTTTTATGACCTAAATTTGACCAAAAAAATTGTTAAGGGACTAATACTAAGAATGACTCATAGTTGAGGGACAAATAGTGTCATTGTGACGACCCGACCCAGATCTCAATGCAGAATCCCAAGTCGTGCCGTCCAAGTAGACAAGATACAAGCATGCGCAAGTAGGAATATAAAATGCACGTGGCGCAACATCGCATACAAATAACAACTCGGTTACACATGGCCGGAAAATAACGAAAAAATTAGAGCTGTCAAAATGGGCCAAACCCGTTGGGTTGGTCCGCCCCGCCAAGCAAAAAAGGTGGGTTGGGTTGACAAATCATAGGTCCGCTGGGAGGCGGGCCTAACGGGCTTGGACCGCGCGGGTCACGGGCCAAGGCGGGGCGGGGCGGGGGCGGGTAACCCGTCAAATTTGAAAATTGAAAATATGCCATTAATCTTAAAAATATATATATATTACCGAAAGTCTAAAAAATTAGAAAAGATTAAAAGAAAGATTAGGAAATGTATTGTTTATTTACATCAAAGTTCACTGCCAAAAATATTACGACTTTCAAGACTCCCCCAAAAGTCCAAAACCAGTAAACCACTCATTCACTCAAGCAAATGAGTCTCAAAAGTCAAATTTCAAAACAAATTCAACATCTCAAATCAATTCAGTGAATTCACATTCACAATCACATTTCTCATTTGCTCTTTCTCTAGTCTGATTCTTCAATCTTCCGAGTTCTCCACTTCTCCTGCTCCAAGGCCCAACTGCCCAAGCCTCCACTTCTCTCTGTTCTCACTTCTCTGTAACAGACCGACGGTGTGAGAATCTGAGAGATAAGCGGCGCCGGCCATTGGCTTTTAGTTCGCGGTCCGGCAGCCACTGCATGCGTCGCTCTCTGTCTCTCTTAGTCTTTGTCCACTATCAGTCTATCACGTCCGACCATCGATCATTTTCTTTTCTTCTCAGCCTGCCATCGATCTCTCTCCCTCTGAAATCCTCCGACCTGTCCGGCTGTCTACCAGATCTCACTTGGATCATCATTGGATGGATTGGTTGGAGACAAAAATTTCTTTCTTGGACGGGTTGGTCCGCCCCGCCCCGCAACCCAAGGTGGGTTGGGTTGGACCAATGAATTCTCAGTCCGCCATTTTTGCGGGTTGGTCCGCCCCGCCCCGCCAATATGCGGGGCCCGCCATTTTGCGGGTTGGTCCGCCCCGTTGGTCCGTTTTGACGGCTCTAGAAAAAATAAACAAGTCTTCGGCGACCTTACAGCCGGAACCCAACAACTACTCCTACAATTATAACACATGCATATAATAACCTCAACGACCACAACATGCCTGAGTCAACAACAACAATAATACTTTTAAAAGAGTAGTAAGCGGAAGAAGTTGTGATAAACCATAATATATAAACAAGCTCGACATAGAAGTCAGCATTCAAAAGATTATAAGTCTAGCATAATCAAAGTTATACAACAACATAAAAACTCAAGTCAAGTCTAAGTGACTTGCTTCCCATCGTCCTTGCCAAAATAAAAGACTAACTACACAAGTCTCAAAAGAGCAACCTCCAAGCTCACGACTATCTAGCTCGGACACGGCGATTCTAACGAGGACCTTCTCCTTTGCTCGGATCTAAGGATAACAAAACAAACAAATAGGGTAAGTCATAAAGACTTAGTAAGTTACTAAAATGCATGGTCATGTTATAGCATAACATTTATCACAATTATGGTACATGTTCACCACATAGCACTTAGAAAATTAATCACATAAGTGCGGGAAGTAAATCATACAAGTAGGATATGATATAGACCCGGGCGCTACATAGGTCCTGCAATAAACTGTGTTAACTGGTTCGTGCCATAGATGTTTGTGAATTCATCGACTCATATCGAGAACCGTCTCGATTTAAATAGCAAGCCAATACGACACATATTGATACGGCAAAGGGGCTACTTCCCCAATGCGGTCCACAATGGAGGCGTGTGTGAGGTCCCAAGTGCGGTGATCCATAGAGAACACGAATCTCATAATTTGTGAAGGCGATGCATCGTCCCACCCTGATGTATAAAATAAACCAAATAATGCCAGCTGGACTCAACGTGATGCACAAGTAGATATTTACTCATCATAAAACAAATAAGGATCGGATTCGACAAGAGCGAACTCATCCGACCAAGTAGGCTATTAATCTCTACCATAAATCATGTCAAGGTAATTAATTGCTCAAACTCAATAATCACCACAAATTTGATTGCACATAAATAAGCTCAACTTATAAATGAATAAACCCAATCAAACGGTGTCCAAACTTCGTAGGGATTGAAAGTAGTGTTCAACATGTTCAAAACTTCCCTAGAGTCGACTCCGTTGAGCCTTAACTACACATTACCAATTTTGGGGATTCGAAGCTATGTGCTTCTCAAACCATCCTAAGGGCATTACTAAGTCCAACTAGGTTATAAGAGTACCAAAATACCACAATGTAGTTTACATTCAACATAGAGTCCAATTAAAGGATAGAACACATAACAACATATCAACATATCATGTAGGCTATAATTAGGGTACTTTCATATGGCACCATTTCAAGCAACTCATGTAAATAATGCTTCGAACATGTTCACAATCATAAATATACAAGTTGAAAGGGTATAACATTCTCTCATAATCATAAAATCATCCTACACATGCTTCTAACAAGTTCACATTTTCAAATCACAAGATGAATGCATATAAAGCAAGCATGTGTACTCATTGACCTAAAAAATCATAGGTTTTGTTTCCTTAGGGTCAATGAGAACTAAAACAAAGAAGAAGAAGAGTAACTTACTTGCAAACTACACACAAGAAACCAAATGAGAAGATTAATCGGTTGGAAATGCTCTACTCTTCAAGCTTTTCACTTCTATGGAGGTGGCTTGGGCAATGGGGGAAGGAATCATGGAGGACCAAGGGAGAAGCTTCAAGAACTCATGGGAACCCTCAAGAACTCTCTCTCTCACGTTTTTGGAAAGGGCTTCAGCAAATGACGAGTCCCAAAGCTGATTTGTGGTGTTAGTGAAGTCAAAAGGCTAGTGGGACAAGTGTCAATGTAATGTGGTCTCTTTAAAATCTGATTTGGGCTTGTTAATTCAACTAAAGCACTCACTTAATCACACTTAAAATAAATTAATCATGTTAGGTTATAAGTAATGAGTGTTAGGGAGGTTTAGGTGAGGTTTAGGAGGTTTGGATGGGGTTTGAAGGCACAAATTCATCAAACAGCCAAAACAGAGCAACCAGTCTCGGGGGACCATGCAGTCATGCGACCGCATGCTAGCAGAGATCATAACACCAAATTTTCTAGTTACCTTGTGAAGGCAAGGCCATTTCACCTTGCAGCCGCAAGCCCGACAGACCCAAAATGGCTTGAAAAACAACCTAAAAGACCCCCAAACACCTAGCCAAATCAATGAGGCTTTAAACCTAAAAAAAAATGAGTCTAAAACTCACCACAAACACCCTCAAACAACACCCGAACAATCCGAACGAAGGAGGGAAAGAAGGAGAACTAAACGAGTGATTCAACCGACGATTCAACAAGCATGCAAATGAGATTCTAAGCACATTAAGAGTATTATGAATGATTAATAAATGATTCTAAAACATATATAAACTAAGTAAACATGCTCATGAACATCAAGAATGCATGAAGGCAAGCACACAACGCTCATGCAAGAATCCGGGGTGTTACAACCATTAACCTTTTTATTTATAAATATACTAGTGATGCTCTCATGCGTTGCACGGTTTGTACACGGGTATAAAATCATACACTCAATTAAAGTTGAATAATATGTAATTAAAAAGTTTAATATGCAAAAATAATAAAAATTAATAAAGAGTAAAATTAAAGATAATAGATCACATAAATTTAAAAAGTTATTATGAATTTATTTAGATGTATTTCCTTGTTCAGAAAGTGAGGATTGGATGAAATTTAACCATCTTCGTCATTCGTTAAGTCAACAATTGATATTAGATATGTGTCTCTGAATGACAAAATTTGATAGAGATGATAGTTTTTGATAGTTCGCACTAATGTAGTAGCTATAAAAAAATGTTGGTTGTTGAAAATATAAGCATATAAAAATACATAAATGAAGAATACTTTACTAAATAGTTAAACACAACACCGTTTGTTATATCCGAAAAAATGAGAAATGGTGTAACTCTCTAAACATAACCTCTAATTCTAAAATATTGTAGAACAACATTTTCTGCAACATAATTTTTATATGACTATTCAATTAAAAAACACAAACAAAAAAGATTATAAAATACAACAACATACTTTACACATGACATTTCAATTACATAAAACAAATTAGTAATTGCAGGCAGTCCTTTCTCTCAAATTTTCAATAGCATAAGTAGATCCTTTTTTTTCAACCGAAAAAGTTCACTTTGATTCAGTAGTTCCAATAATGCCCAAATCGCATAGACGATGTAAATTTCTTTTTCTTCTTCTCCCTCGTCGTCGAATTCGTCCGCCTGAAGACACAAAAAAGAAGAAGAAGATATGGTGATAATGTATAGAGAGGAAAGAGAGTAGGAAGTTGAGTGGTGAAGAATGATAATTACTATATAATTATGTCTTCACATTCTCTTCCTTCTTCGTACCTCGCTCTTCTTCTTTTTCATTTTGTTTTTGTGTATATGATTCAAAATAAATTTACTTTTGTGTTTGCGTTACTGTGCATATACTGTTTGATGAAATACCCAAATAGAAATTTGTTTGTTTTTAGACACCCCTTTTGAAATTTGATGCATCAATTTTGAATCACAATGCATCATTTGTAAATTATGATGCATCGATTTGGATGTGCGATGTAGGTAAGATGCATTAATTTTGAATCATATGTTGATTGTATACATGAAAGAAGAGAGATAAATGTTTGGTACATTATGATTTAAGGTGCGATGCACAAATGAGATTAAGTGTTTTAAATTAATGTATTGATTAAGTGATTTGTAGCACACCTTTGGTTCATTAAGAGTCGTAGTCTTTTCGCTCTAAAAATGTTTTTTTTTCAGTAAAAAAAAAACATAAAAAAACTGTAGCGATTGAAAACTTCACATAGCCCGAATTTCTCCCTAAAACAAACAACAAAAAAAGGACTAAATACTCAAACTTTCACATAGCCCAAATTTCTCAATTGATTTCATCCAAATTATTCTTACTTATTATTAATGGATATTAAATATTACTCCAATTACAACCAATCTGTTCAAAAAATGAAAAACTCAAGCATATTTCATTTGTCATATAGATAGAGAGCTTCTCACTATCTAACCTAAAAACCAACCCCCACTCACTCTAACCTATATACACATCGGCTCACTCTCACTTAATCAAGTCGTCTAAAAAGTTACATTTCTTATTTCTATAGCATTAAATATAGCAAATTTCTCTAGTGAACATGAGACAATGACCTTCATCTCTTCAAACCCTTTGTTTCAAGAATTCAGCCACTGAATTTCCTCAACCAAAGTTGAATCGGATCAATCAATTTCATAGCAAGGTGAGTTAGATTTTTTTTTATAAAGCAAGTTTTGTAGTATTTAACTTTGTATTTCGATTTTAAAAAAAATCTTAGTGCTTAATTTTACCTAGTGGACTGAAAAAAAAATACATGGCTTATAATAAAGGTGTAAATTTCAATTTGGTCTCCCTACTTTCGATCAAAATTCATTAAGCTCACTTTACATTTTTTTTCTTCAATTTAATCACTCTGTTTGGCTCCGAAAGTCAATAAGGTCACTAGAGTAATTTCCGTTAGTTAAGTTGGATGAAAATCTTTGAAAAGACAATAATACCCCTTACCTTTGAAAGGTGTGTTGATAAATTCAAGTCACAAAATAAGAAATTATGTTTGAGAGGAGAAGGAGACCCTCAAATCCCCCAAATTTCGTAAGGGTATTTTTTTATTTTCCTAACAAAATTAAACTTTCCATCCAAATATATGGATGGAGTGATGAACGTGCTAATTATGTGAAAGTAGAGTGATTAAATTGAGGAAAAACAAAATAGAGTGAGCTTAATGAATTTTGGTCGAAAGTTGGGTGACCAAATTGAGATTTAAACCTATAATAAAAGCCAAGTATTTATGCTTCTTTACCTAGTTATTTTTTAAAATACAGTTTAAATAAGTCAAAACTTTTTTATATTTTTAGTATTTAATGTTATACCCGATTTTTTTATATTTTGAGTATAGAAACAAAATATAGATCTCGAATTTTTAGATTTGTATTTTGAAGATCTATTTTTTAAACATTTTTTATAATTAAAATACATATATTTTAAATCACTTGTATCTAATGTAGTTATTCACTTCAAAATTGACTTCTTTGTAGTCACTAATTTATTTGCTTTTGTTCTCTACATTTCAAATTCCTTTGATTTAATTAGATTTGATCTATAATTGTTCACTATTCTAATTTGATAAAACCAAAATTGAGACATTTGTAGTCACAATGCATATTAATAAATAAATATAAATATATACTGGTTACCAAAAAATATGTGTCAGTTTGAAGATCATTAAATTATATTAAATTTAGCACATACACTTGAACATGGAGTTTATTAAATTAAGGTGTTACAATACGATTAATCTGTTTGCTATGAATTACTTTAACTGTTTTTTGATTATCGTAATTTATTTCCCACATCTTTAATCCCAGGCATTGCATATGTTTAAGCTATTTAGAGATTATAAAGGTAATTTGGGAATTTAATAATTTCACACATATAACTGTTTTCAGTTTATAGTAACTCCGTAATATCTAGAGAAAAAAAAGAGGACCAAGTAAATGAAATCCTAAGCAATCGAAATAGAAACAATACATAAATATTACAGGTTGGAAAGACACCTTTGCATTGTAAAATATACATTTTGCACGAAAAATTGTTGAGCTATATAGGCTTACCCTTGGTCTGCCTGATGTTTCTAATCAAAATGGGATAGGGGGCCATTTTGTAGAGATTTCTTCTATGTTGGTGTGTTATCCTTAGTTATTCATAACAATGATGTTCAGCAAAGAAATTATAACAAATTTATAGTGGTTTTATCTTTGAAAACTGTTCGAGAAGTGAAAAGCCAAGGAACTGTCTAACTCTTATAGGCATCCAATTACAGCCAAAGAAATTAATCTTCAATGATAATTGATGTAATTATTTTGATAATTTATTCATTTATCATTCAATTGATAAATTGTTATTAAATTCAACAATTGAAATAAATAATTATTTATTAGCTCATTGAAATTTCTGTATAGTTAAAAAAAAATCAGAACTATTTTTTATATTACTAGATGTGAATGAGATTGAAATTGTTTGGTATATATGATTTTCAATTGTCTCAAGTTAAAGAAAAAATGTCAAAAGTTTATCGGATTTATTTATCTAATTAATTTTGATTTATTTTAATTGTTGTAATCTTTTCTTTATTTACTCCTCTTATTTATGCAATTTTCAATCAATTTATATTATATTCATGTAATTTATTTAGATTTCCAATATTATGTCGCGTCTCTTCTTTAAGTTAATTTTTAAAAAGAATATAACTATAAAAGTAGTATATTCTTTTTAAAAATTAACTTAAAGAAGAGACGCGACATAATATTGGAAATATAAATAAATTACATGAATATAATATAAATTGATTGAAAATTGCATAAATAAGAGGAGTAAATAAAGAAAAGATTACAACAATTAAAATAAATATAAATTAATAAATACAAAAAGTAAACTAGTCAAGATTATGTTTGGTTTTAATGCTGCAATTTTTTTTTATGAAGTTGTAGTTGCTTCTCGTCAAGCCACTCGTATCCTTAAAATGCAATACACAACACATACCAATTGTATTATTATTTATAGTTGTTTTTATTTCCTTCATCACTCCTTTCATTTACTTAATCATATAGTTATTTTTACATTAATAATGTGTATCCTTATTCCACTGTTTGTAAAAGTTTCCATGCTTTTTAATATTCTTTGCTTTTCATCAACGGCGTCGATGTCGATGCTCTTATATGCATCGGATGATGATTTGTATGCCCCCAATACGGATATCTTTATCGTTTTGGAAGAATGTTTAATTGTGTTTGCACATTTTCATTTTGGCTTGTCTTTGACCATCATCCACACTTGTTTGTACTTAAATTATCTGTTACATGTGGAGTAAAATATCTTACGGGCAGCTGACTCCTTATTATGATTTTACTTTTTGATTTGAAACAAGCATTGGTTGAAGTCATCAACCAATGGAGTAATAGTGAACTAGTGTGTCTTGAAGATGATGAGCCCAAGATTTTCACGAATTTTTCCGGGCATTTTCTTTTATTTTGTGTTATTTTTGAATTAATTGTGCTTTGAAAATATTTTTTTTTGTGTTTTTGTGCTTAATGTAGGTTTCCATGCATCATCGAGCTTTAATACGGTGTTTAGCACAAAGTTTGAGACAATTTCGGGCTTAAAATTAATTTGGAAAGTATTTGGTCAATGCCCGTTAAGTCCGTCAAGAGTTCAAAGGCAATTGGAGGCTAACGGGAGCTAACTGGACCAACAAAGGACTGAACTGAAAAGCTGAAAATGGCCTGGAATGCAGCGCTAATTCCAGAGACATCATTGGTACCTGAGCAAATGTCATAAGTTCAGGGGAGCCGGCACAATTGTCTGAACTCCCTATGCGTTGTCGGCTGGCCTGTGGAGACACGTGGTGCGTTCTGCCGCTTCCTCCCCACTAGCGCGACCCACGTGCAGTTTATGGATCGGGTCTGACCCGCGTCTTCCTCCAGCCATTCCAGCCCATCCGCCCACTATCCAGCCCACTTACTCTCTCACCCTCACCCATTTCAGCCTGGGCTAGCTCGTGAACCCCAACCTGGTTCAGCCCCTCCTCCAGCCGTGTACCCAGCCCTTTTTCTTCCCTTTTTTGCCCTTAATTCCTCCCTGTTCTTCCTAAACTACCCCTGCTCTGTCCGGCCCTCTTGCTGCCTCCTCCATTCTTAATCTCCACCAAGCTTCATTTCTAAAATTAGAAGTCCCCATTTCGGGACTTTGTTCCCAAATGGGGCACCAGCCCCCATTTCACAAAAAATCTCACCAAATCTCCGATGCTTGATCACCATTGAGGGTTTGGAGCATCAAATCAAGGGCCAAGGACGCACTTACAAAAGATTTCAACTCCGGATTCATGATTTTTGGGTTCAATTCTTTCTAATTATGTTTTTAGATATTTGTTATGGTTTCTTGGGTTGATTTATTTTATAATTGTTGAATTGGTTTGTGCTTCAATTATTTATGGAAATGTAATTATTTTTCTATGTCCAATGTAGTATTTTAATTTAATTTATCTCTTTATTTAATACACATTTATGTTGGTTATTATTTTGTGAAATTAATGCTTTTAATTATCTGACCAATAATTAAATTATTTTAGAAATATTTAGGATCCGCGAGAGCTACCTTTATATTTCGGACCAATTAATTTAATAGTTGGTGTTTTGTGACACACACCGATAGTCTTTATGAGACTAGATTTGACACGCGATCGAACCACCTTAGCCATTCGCGAGGTCGGGGAGGTTAGGGTTGACTATAAGATGCGAGAGCCCATAGTTAACCAATTTTAGTTGTCTCGGTGACCAACATGAATTGTAGAAAAATATAGAGTTTCTTTCTGTGAAGTATTACCCATGCACTTGGTTATTATTGTGTGTGCTTCATGCTTTTAATGGCGTAGCGAACCATTAGATGATAAGATACGAAGCGAAAGCCCTTCTTGTTATTCCGAAAACCACAATAGTAGTTTGCGTGACGTGAGACCGAAAGGAGATCGTGCGTAGATAGTCTTTGGACGCTTGTTTACACATGCAGTTATTTTCTCCCCTATGTTATGTGTTGCGATGATATGAGCTCGTAGCAAGGTTGAGAGATAGCTAGATTTGCTATACGTAGCGAAAGCCTGTAGCGAATAAAATAGTGCGTCCGACTACCAAGACTTGAGTTAAAGAAAAGCAAAAAGAGGATTAAATTAAACACCGGCTAGACTAGAAATAATGTGTTCCTACATTTTTATCTTGATTTGTTGTTGCCAAACCACCTCCGCTTTAGTTTAGATTTAATTGCTTTCTAGGTTGTTTATATTTTTAGATTTTAATTCATTTTATTTTCGCTCAAATATAATTAGTTAGCATAATTTCGGTACTTAGTTGGAGTGAGAATTATGCACATTCCTCGTGGAATCTACTCGTACTTACGAACTTTATTACTTGATACGGCCGGGTAATCTTGCTCGTGTTGCGTTCGCGCACATCAAGTTTTTGGCGCCGTTGCCTGGGAATGATTTAATTTTTACTCCTATTTGCTAATATCGATACCAAGCGAAGCTGATTGTAATTTGAGCATGTTTTTTTAATTAGTTTACTTGCTTTTTGTATTTATATGTTTTTTATATTGAGTCGCTTTTCGAAGCCCTCTCGAGTTTGTGGGTTTGTAGGGAGGTGTAAATAGTGTCCTCACACAAAATGATTTTCTTTTCTTTTTTATTCCATAATTGCATTCCTACCTCTTTTCTGTTGAGCTTGATTTGATGCAGGGGATTAGCGCTTTATTATAGAGGCTACTTGTTGATATACATGGAGTGGATCTTTTCGGCCCGGACTTCACAATAAATCAACTTTGAGGGGGTTTTCTTTCCTTTCTTTCTCCTTTTACTTTATGTTTAGGGAGTATGGGTTGGTTAGTGAACTTTGAAAATTCTGAAAATCTTATGCTTTATACACCCCAAATTATTTATACTTTGATCACTCGTCTCTTCATTTTTGGCGTTCTTTGAGTTGTGCTTGCATTATTTTCTTGGAGTCAATTTTGAGATCACTATATGCATAGTTGAGGATATGTTTGTGATTCATGTGGTAGCATCACCTCATTCATGATAGATAATGCCCAAGTTGATGTTAGAAATATTTGTATGCTTTGCTTTAGTGATGGTTGTGCATGTTTAAAACTACCATATTGTGAGTCTAAATGCCGAGAGTTATATTTTGATGATTAAAAGCTTGGTTTTGGCATGTGTGTATGACAAGAATATGATATAGGCCATCTTTGGACCGTTTGTGCCTTTCTCTATCCTACCCATTTATCTCACAAAAATCTCTAGTGTCCCCGTTGAGATCATTTAAAGAATGGCGTGTGCCTAGAGCACACAATGACCCCCATTCGACTTCATTTCTCATACCCGCATTATCTTATCCCGTGAACCTATACACTTTAGTTGTCGCCCATCAAGAGAGCATGATTTAGAATGAATTATTTTATTTTTGTAATCTTGTTGGGAAATGTATGTTTCATGAAGGTTTTGTGTTCGTTAATGTTGATGTTAGAGATTTGAATTGTTGTTAAATGGTGGTGAAAAAAAAATGAAATGAAAAAGAAAAGAGCCCCCTTGGAAAGTAATGAAAAAAAATTAAGGGTGGCCACAAAAGAAAAAAAAATGCCATTGTTCTTCATTTTTCTCAAGGAGATTTAAGGGTGGAACTTAATTGTTTGTGGTAGTTGAGACATTTTTTCAACCCAAAGTTTAACGTTTAAGGGGTTGTTGAGGTGAGTTTGTGGTTATTTGAAAAGTTATGCTTTAATAAAGCTAGTCATTATGTGAAGACTTCAAATTCTTTGCTCTCTTGACTTGCTATCATATCCTTCATTTGTAGCCCAAACCTTGGCCGAACATTACAAGCTTGAAAAGTCCTATTGATATTGTCATACTGTGTGTTCTTGCCTTGCTTTGTGAAAAAAAATATTTGTTGATGACTCTTCCGGTTTGACTCGCATTTGGTATATCGGTTGGCCGTTCAATCTAAGCTAGAGCATTGCTACTTTTTGATAAAAAAAATGTTTTATGATATGAATGATTGTTTGAGGATTGTTTGATAGCATATGAATCAATTCATACCTCTATTATGTATGTTTATAATCTTGGGTTGATCTTTTGGATGGTAATGCTTGTGAGATCTTAATTGAGCGCCGCCTTCATTTCATATTGTTCTCAAGCATTTCCATAATTCATTTTCTTTGCTCGGGACGATCAAAGTTTAAGTTTGGGGGTGTGATGAGCCCAAGATTTCCACGAATTTTCCAGAGAATTTTCTTTTATTTTATGTTATTTTTGAATTAATTATGCTTTGAAAATATTATTTTTTGTGTTTTTGTGCTTAATGTAGGTTTTCATGCATAATCGAGCTTTTATACGGTGTTTAGCACAAAGTTCGAGACAATTTCGGGCTTAAAAGTTAATTTGGAAAGTATTTGGTCAATGCCCGTTAAGTTCGTCAAGAGTTCAAAGGCAATTGGAGGCTAACGGGAGCTAACTGGACCAATAAAGGACTGAACTGAAAAGCTGAAAATGGCCTGGAATGCGACGCTAATTCCAGAGACATCAGGGGTACCGGAGCAAATGTCATAAGTTCAGGAGAGCCGACGCAATTGTCTGAACTCCCTGTGCGTTGTCGACCGGTCAGTGGAGACACGTGGCGCGTTCTGTCGCTTCCTCCCCACTAGCGCGACCCGCGTGCAGTTCATGGATCGGGTCTGAACCGCGTCTTCCTCCAGCCATTCCAGCCCATCAGCCCACTATCCAACCCACTTACTCTCTCACCCTCACCCCAACCTGGTTCAGCCCCTGTTCCAGCCATGTACCCAACCCTTTTTCTTCCCTTTTTTGCCCTTAATTCCTCCTTGTTCTTCCTAAACTACCCATGCTCTGTCCGGCCCTTTTGCTGCCTCCTCCATTCTTAATCTCCACCAAGCTTCATTTCTAAAAATTAGAAGTCCCCATTTCGGGACTTTGTTCCCAAATGGGGCACCAGCCCCCTTTCACCAAAAATCACACCAAATCTCCGATACTTGATCACCATTGAAGGTTTGGAGCATCAAATCAAGGGCCAAGGACGCACTTGCAAAAGATTTCAACTCCGGATTCGCAATTTTTCAGTTCAATTCTTTCTATTTATATTTTTAGATATTTGTTATGGTTTCTTGAGTTGATTTATTTTGTAATTGTTGAATTGGTTTGTGCTTCAATTATTTATGAAAATGCAATTATTTTTTTATGTCCAATGTAGTGTTTTAATTTAATTTATCTCTTTATTTAGTACACATTTATGTTGGTTATTATTTGTGAAATTAATGTTTTTAATTCTCTGGCTAATAATTAAATGATTTTAGAATTATTTAGGTTCCGCGAGAGCTACATTTATATTTCAGACCAATCAATTTAATAGTTGGCGTTTTGTGACACACACCGATAGCCGTTATGAGACTAGATTTGACACGCGATCGAACCACCTTAGCCATTCGCGAGGTCGGGGAGGTTAGGGTTGACTATAAGATGCGAGAGCCCGTAGTTAACCAATTTTAGTTGTCTCGGCTATCAACATGAATTGTAGAAAAATATAGAGTTTCTTTTTGTGAAGTATTACACATGCACTTGGTTATTATTGTGTGTGCTTTATGTTTTTAATGGCGTAGCGAACCATTAGATGATCACTAGAATGATAGGATACGAAGCGAAAGTCCTTCCTGTTATTCCGAAAATCACAATAGTAGTTTGCGTGACGTGAGACCGAAAGGAGATCATGCGTAGATAGTCTTTGGACGCTTGTTTACACATGCAGTTATTTTCTCCCCTATGTTATGTGTTGCGGTGATATGAGCCCGTAACAAGGTTGAGAAATAGCTAGATTTGTATACGTAGCGAAAGCTCGTAGCGATTAAAATAGCGCGTCCGACTACCAAGACTTGAGTTAAAGAAAAGCAAAAAGATGATTAAATTAAACACCGGCTAGACTAGAAATAATGCGTTCCTATATTTTTATCTTGATTTGTTGTTGCCAAACCACCTCCGCTTTAGTTTAGATTTAATTGCTTTATAGGTTGTTTATATTTTTAGATTTTAATTCATTTTATTTTCGCTCAAATATAATTAGTTAGCATAATTTCGGTACTTAGTTGGAGTGAGAATTACGCGCATTCGTCGTGGGATCGACTCATACTTACGAACTTTATTACTTGATACGGCCGGATAATATTGCCTGTGTTGCGTTCGCACACATCAGAAGACGCTCATCTTTGTTTGAATTCCCATCTTTATATGCTTGTCGTAGTACGCGGTGATCTATTTCCAAAATTCTTTATTTTGCTGCAAGTTACCCTTCACACTGTTGGTTGAAATGATGAGTTAAATGCTTACAAGCATTTTTGTCATCTTCATTGTTCCATGGCCGTTTGTGATTCCCATATACTTGGTTGCTCATTTCATCATCGGTAACAATATTTTCCAATCCTTATTAGGTGGAAAATGGTGGAATTTAAGACTCTGTCACCTATACTATCTCTTCTTCTCTCAATTGGTGTTGTCGGGTGATTCTATCAAAGTGTCTATAAACCATGTTTCAGCTTGACTCGTTCTGAAATGAGCGAAGCTTAAAAAAATAAATATAGCCCTAACTACTAAGCAGTATTTCCTTCATTTCGACAAAGAGTCTTCGATTAAAAGTGAAACTTTATTACAAAATGACACTTTTAATCGTCCATTTATATTATAAAAAAGATCAGAATATATCTGGTGACTCAAATCGTTTTGTAAGTATTTGAATTATATATGAACCTCTCAGTTATAGATTTTGTTTGGATTACCTCATTCACAACCAATTACGTATTTACGTTGTAACCAACCCCTCGGTTATAAGCTTTGTTTTTGTTGACGAGATGATTATCTATAACTTATTTCGAGCATAATTGAATTGATCTCATACCGACGTCGTTCTTATGGTACAAACACAAATACTAATTAGCAATAAATTGAAATATCAAAAAATAAAATAGTAAAGTTTTTATCCGAACGGAGGGAGTAACTACGAACTATATCATAGCAACTGTACATTTATGCATTCAATTTCAATTAAAACTATATCCCATTAAAATCGAAGACAAAACTAATAAAATAAAACCGAAAAATCTATCACTAAGGAAGAATATATAGTATAATTGAATGGGAATATGTAGGAATATATGCGAGGTGGGCAAAATGAGTCAAAAGAAGTGGTCCGAATGATGCTATTGGACACCACCGAGGACCCCTTTTTTTGTACAACACAGATGGACATGGACCCATGCCAAAGAGGAGACGAGACAACTTGTGGATTACTTTGAAAACTATGTCAGATCTTCGTGATTGTGCCTATGACACGATATCAGTATCTTTGATTTCATCAATTGAAATAACAATACGTAAATAAAAGGTGCGATTTAATAAAATGTTACAGTTAAGGAGTACATTGCTTCAAATAATAGTTGAGGAATTGATGTTTTATAAGGAGTGACTGTTCAGAAGATTAATCGCAGGGTGTGACTTTGTAATGTGAAGATAAAACATAGAAAGAAGAAAAAAGGTAACTGCTCATAATATTAATTGTAGGGGGTGACTTGTAATAAAGAGAAAAGAAATAGGAAAAATAGAAAGTTGAATGTGATGGTGAATCTCAACCGTTAAATGTTTTAAGAGAATTTAATCTTAACCTCTGAATAGCCCTAGTAAATTATCTAGCTGTTTTATAATATAAATACACACTCTATCTGTTTGAGTCGAAGAATCTCTGTTTGAAAGTCAATTTTTTTTAAATGATACTTTTATATCTTATTTTTTTAAAATTAACTCTTTAAATGAAACATTTCAAAATATAATAATAAACATTTTACCCAGAATATTGGGAATATTATTTATTAGAGCTTCCACAATCCATTCTTGGTTTATAGGTCAGTTCCACTTAAAAAAAACAAGCCCAATAACAACAAGTTGATCAACTTTATTAAGTTTAATCAATATGATAACAATACAATTATACAAACCAAACACCACTTTATGTTAAATCATAGGGATATATAATAATTAAGAAAAGGTTCGGCTGCCAACCAAAATTGTCCGCTGATCGCACGCTTCATAGTTGATTGAGACTCCCATCATAATTCAGTTTTTCCTTCATTTTATGGAATTAAAAATAAAGACATTAATATAAATACAAAAACATTTAGGCCTCGAATGGTACACATCAATAAAATCAATTTCACGGAATCTATTAATAATAATGTGATTTCATGGAAATAAATGGGAAGATAATTCCTAAAACATATTTGGTAAGATAAAAGAATGTGATTACTAATACTCCCTCAATCCCTACATTATCGTCATCCTTTTTTTTTCGGTTCGTCTCAAAATAATTGTCCAGTTTAAAACTTACCTTTTTAGAACATCACTTTTACTACTTTACCCTTATTTTTTCACCATACTTTAATTATGAGCCACATACACATAAGCTTTAAAGGAAATTACACATTAAACCAATATAAATAATCAAATCAATTATTTTTTCTTAAAATATGTGTCGGGTCAATCATGACGATTATTTAGGGACGGGGGGAGTACTATACAAATTTTTATTATATTGTTTGGTTAGAAACAAAACAACTTAGAATTTAATCATAAAATTACAATAATTGACAACATTACTCCAAAGTGACAATTACTTGTTAATGATTTTCAAGATAAAATTTAGATATTGACGTTATTACTATTGATACACAAAATTTCAAGTTCTTTTTTTTTTTTTTTCAGTTTTGGTAAAATTTTTAAATTATTCAATATTAATAAAGCAAGAAAAATTCATTAAATTATGTTTTGTTTATAACAAGCTAATGTTATTTCATCAAGGAAATTCAATATGATCACTGATTAATTGCAATAGTTGGATGAACAAAACAATTAATTTTACTATATAATGGTGAAAGAAACCAAGTAACCAAGTGATTGATCATATTTCCATTGCCTACGTCCACCCCACACTTCCATCCACAACCGAAGAAACAAAATTGGTTTTCGATCGAAACCATTTGAATAATAAGTATTAACAATTAAATAAGATGAGAAGAGTTAGAAAAACCTTATAAAGAGCTGAAGAACAACGACCAGGAGGAATAGTAAAAGGAACGCCGTAAATTAGTTGAGACCAAATTAGATTTTAAATATATCTGACCTAATGAAAGGATATAATTGTCCTTTTACATAGATTCCAACTATTAAAAATCTAAATCTCATCTTCTTCATCAGAATTGTGATTTCTTCAATTTAAGGAATCAATTCCAAGATTTCAGTAATACATTTAATTTCTAAATAAAATTATGGCAACATCAAATGCGATTAATCAATTAAATTGAATCAATTATACGGAATTGATTCCATTTCCGTGTACCAATCAAGGCCTTATTGTTTGAAAATTTTATCATAGTCCAGAGCATTAGTAATAATATAAACACAACGTTTCTACCAATTAACTTGTCATCAAGTGGTACTGACTATTGTTTTTCGCAGCCTATAAAAGACGAATTCAATTCCAGATAATTGTAACATTCAAACCAGAAGTTAAAAATAAAGAAGAAGATGTTTCTTATTAGAGAGCAAATGTGAGCATATTCTAAAGGTAAAAATAGATACATCATCCCCAAGGGAAAATTTCTTAAATTTGGATATAGTAGGTTTTATTTGTAAAACCATATATTTGTGAGTTTCAATGCCACTAAAATAGTTTTCGGATAAACATATACGATAATTAAATAAATGTTTAACGTGAGATGTTAGACACATGTTAGCTTGTGTCTATTACAAAAGGTGAACCCTTATGAAAAATTGTCTTACATGTACTTTATGTAAGACAAATCTTTATAACCCGACTTATCGTGTGTTAGTGAGCTGAGTTGTAAGATATTGAGTTTTTCTTAAGAATTAGGATCCGTAAAACGATGTCACGTGAGACCTACTTGATCATTACAAAAGGAGTAGTCATAGGAATCCAAATATATATTTTGTACTAATTTCAACTCTTCTTATATAAATTTTCCTTCCTTAAGCTTATATTGGACACCCTACTCCATTCTCTATCCATAAAATTCACTAAATCACTCTCTTAATATAGGGTGAGATTTAGCTAGATAGTAACTTTTAGAGTATGGTGTTAGGTGATCCGAATTGAGTTTTTTTTTCTTCTAAATCTTCGTTACATGAAAAAATTACATAAATTTGAAAATTAATCATACCACGTCTCTTATTCTTAACATTTTTAATGTTGCAAGTAATTGATATACATATTCTTTTTGTTTCATCCTCATCGTAAACTTTTATCAATTGATGTATCTAAAAGGTTTAGATAAACTGAGCTATAACAATCGAATATCTGGTTTTCAACTTATCCATAATTTCGAGGCCCAAATCTGTCAAGAATCCAACAAAAAACGTGAACTGTGCAGGGGCTTTCCTTGCAAATGTTCTCCGGCGTAAAAATTAACAAACATACAAGTGAGATAAGAATTTGACAGAGTTTTAACCAATTTAAAGTGAACGTACATTTCCCCTCTTTTTAGAGGGGTTTATATACCCAACCCTGAAGGCTAGAAACTGAACATTTAGTGCACGAGCATAAAAGGTATGCACGTTTGTGGCCACATCTGGAACATAGGGGCGGATCTCACAGCATTATCTCCCCACATTCAAGACGACCATTACCGTATAACTGAACAGGGCGAGCGTGCTCGCTAAGATCTCTCTGCCTGCTCGTCGTGCTCTTGGCCCCCAGACTTGAGCGGACGCTTCTCTTGTTATGTCTAGGCGGTCAGGGATTTGTCTCTGCTCACCCATGAATTGAGCTTGGGCTATGATGAATGCACGTGGTTTGCTCGTGACCATGGAAAGCGTGCTGGGCACGTGATTGATACTTGAGCCTTTTGGGCGAGACAACTCATCAATTAAAGATACTTATTTTTTTATATGAAATTTGTAATTATTGTGATATCAAACTTGTTAAATTTATGTGTCAAATTAGAATATGATTATGATTTATTTCTTCACTTGGATTAAGAAGTTTAATCGTAATTAGTTCAGGACTAATGAAAGTGAACATGACCTCTATATATATAGACGTGCGTCTTGGTAGAGAAAAAGTCCAGCCGAGATATGTGACTTGAAATTGGAGACGGACGACACGATACAATTGGTGGTTGATGGTCTCAAGGTCTTGGTGTTGCTAGACAAAATAGTGCGTGGCTCTTTTGAGCTGTGAGATATGTGGTAATGTGTGGGATCATGTCAATCATTGTAACCCTTAGCCTAAATAGGGTAAATACATTTAAAACTTTCTATTGTAATTCCTTATCGTTTATAATAGAGTTTTTGCTTGTCTTGGAGTGGATTAAATAACATAAAATCATTTGTTCTCTTTCACTTCATTTCATTATATTTTCTATTATTTTGTCATTATTTGTCTAAATACTTGGTCTATTATTTTTGACCGATTCGCTTCCGCATTGAAGATATAGACTTGGAATTCTTAATCAAAAAATATTGCCATTTTTATAACAAACTGGTATCAGAGCTGTAGGCTAGTTGAAATTTTGATATCAAGAGATTGAAGTTTTTTTTTTAAGATGGCGGAATTTAGAAATTCTACACAATTCCAATTTGAGAAATTTAATGAAAGTAATAACTTTAGATTGTGGCAAGTTAAAGTTAGGGATGTATTGATCCAGGCAGATCAAGAGATTGATTTGGAAGAAAAGGAAGCAAAACCCAACGATATGATAGATGAGGTATGGAAGATGATTGATCATCAAAAGGCGGCTAGCACTATCCGACGATGTTGTACGGATAATGTTTTCTACAACGCTATCTCTGAAAAATATGCGAAAACATTATGTGAGAAGTTGGAGAGTCTCTACATGGGGAAATCAATGTCAAACCGATTGTACCTAAAGAAGGAGTTGTTCAATTTCACAATTGATAAATGTACGAATATTCATAATCACTTGAATGCTTTTAATAAGATTCTTTGCGAGTCGACGAATATTAGTGTTAATATTGATTATGAAGATCGATGTTTAATTTTGTTGAAGTCTTTGCCACTAACTTACAAGTATTTAGTTACTGCTATTATGCATGGAAAATACACGCCTACTTTGGGTGAGATACAAACTTCATTATTAACGAATGATTTTATAAATAAAGGTTTTAAGCATAATAATAGTGATGCGTTGTATGTGAGAAGCAAAGTCAAACATGTTGATGATTCGTTCGATCAAGGTTCAAGTGGTGGTAAGAAGAATAAGAAGATTTCCAAGCAAAAGTGTTGACATTGTAATGAGATGAGTCATGTTATTTATAATTGTTAAAAGTTCAAGGAAAAAGTGAAAAAAAAGAATTCTAATACTAATATTGTCACCTTTGGTGTGGGTGATATTAGCAATGACGAGGATAATAGTGATGTACTAAATGTGACCGTAGGTGATAATGTACATAATGAATGAGTCGTTGATTCCAGTTGTTATTTTCACTTGTGTTCCAATAAAGATATGCTTTCTACTTACAAAAGTGCAAATGACGATGTATTTTTAGCGGATGATTCTTCTTGCAAGATTGAAAGTGTTGGAACAATAAAATTAATGACTGAATGTGGAGTGAAAACACTAACTGAAGTTTGTCGTGCTCCTATCTTGAAGATGAATTTGATTTATTTGGGTTACTTGGATTCGAAATGATGCAATTACAATGTTTGTGATTAAAATATGAAAATCTTTCGTAGTGACCGTTTTCTTATGAATGGAAACAAAATGAGCAACTTGTATTTACTACAAGAGAGTATCATTCAATGTGGATCTTATATTATGTTTGAATATGTCAAATATGAAGAATTTGGAAGTATCCGGTTTGGTAGTATTTCATGAAGCGAGTTCAAGGACCGTTTGAACTCGTGTGTTCGATATCAATTCTAGGCACTCATGGTGGGATGAATGATGAGCAAGCAATAATGTGGATGGACGATTGATGAAATTTGAACCAATGTGGAGATTTGTTAAATTTATGTCTCAAATTAAAATAGGATTATGATTTCTTTATTTACTTGGTTTAGGAAGATTAATCTTAATTAGCTTAGGACTAATGAAAATGAACATGACCCCTATATATATACGTGTGCGTCTCGGTAGAGAAAAAGTCTAGCAGAGACGTGTGACTTGAAAGTGGAGACGGACGACACGACACAATTGGTGGTCGAGAGGTCTAAACGTTGTTAGACAAAATAATGCGTGGTCATTTTGGGTTGTGAGAGGTATGATATTCTGTGGAATCGTGTCAATCATTGTAATCCTTAGCTTAGGTAGGGTGAGTATATTCAAAACACTCTATTATAATTCCCCATCGTTTATAGTGAAGTTGTTGCGTACTTTAGAGTAAATTAAACAACATAAAATCCTTTGTTCCCCTTTACTTTATTCTGTTATATTTTCTATTATCTTGTCATTATTCGTCAAAATACTTGGTCTATTATTTTCGACCGATTCACTTATGCATTAAAGATGAAAACTTGAAATGCTTAATTCAAAAATATCCCCGTTTTTATAACAAAACTCAATACATATCTTAAAAATAAATCGGACTTGAAATCAAAAAGTATGATCCAATAGAAAGCGATCGTACACTTGAAATTAAATTGAAACAAAACAAGACTGAATGGCGATGGTCAACAAATTTATAAGTGAGCACATATTTTCTTCAAGACATGAACAGAACAAGAACACCATCATTTCACTCTGCCTTGCAAAGATGTTTTTGTCTACACCAATTAGATTTTTCTCTTAAACTATATAAAGATTTGAACCGCCAAGCGCCATCAAGAATCAAGATTAAAGATACCAAACAGTTCACATTCACATCCATCATCTATCTTTCTCTTAAATACAATACATTCATTGGCTTTAACCATTTGTAAGCCCCACCATAATTGCGTTAAAACTACAAGTTAACTTTGTACACTGATGGTCCATTTATAACACATTTCCAAATGGATAAATTTGTTCTACTGATGCTTTATCTGTTCCGAGTAAAAATTTTATGTTTTAAAGTTGATTTTTTTTAAATGATATGTTTAAATTTTAATAGTTTATTAGTAATAAAATAACATTTTTATGCTTAATTTTTGAAAATAAACTCTGTAAGTGAAATATCTTAAATTAAATTAGTAGACTCTTTACCCGAAATGTAAGTGCTTGTTAAGTTTTTATTAACAGAGATTGGTTGAATTGAAGATCATTTTCAACATAAAACTTTATGACTTTTAAAAGGGAATGCGCATCTCCAATGGTGAGCATTTAAAAAGTTTTTTTTTTCACGGTTTTTTATATTTTTCATCATCCATCACATCAAAAGCAAAAAAACTCATCTCTTCATAATTTTTTCTCCACAATCGTAAACTTTTTGTATGACAAATATGTTTTAATGTTGAACCCCACGTTTATCTCTTTTTTCTTGTATGAATCATCCATAATGGTAATGCTATTGGATTATTCAGATCATATACTTGTATGGATTTCGTATGGACCTTACTATTAAGGTCATATATTTGTATGGATCTCGTATCAATATTATCTTATATTCAATATGTGTATTAATATTAAAACATATTTTTTGTATTTATTTATATATTGTTTTTCGTAATATGTTTTGTGTATTTGCTAAACACCCATAAATATTTTTTGGCATATTTTGAAAGGATTTACCAAACACCGAAAATGACAATCTTTTCATTTTCTAGAAATCATTTTCTGGAAATGATTTTTCGTAAAACAAATGGAGCCTAAAACTCAATTTAAGAATTGCATCGTATTGTAATCAAATGTTAGAAATATAATATTTAAACCAATATTTTTCAATGTAAGATTGTGAAAATTAAATGCAATACATATTTCAACACAAAAAAATTATAAATAAATAAATAAATAATCATTAACACAAACACATTTGTAAATGAAAGATTTCCTCAATAAGTGCTTGTTTGGTGGAGCGTTTTGGTCAAAACGCGTGGTTTTCAACGTGTTTCTTCAGGTTTTAAAACGTAAAACGTAAAACGCTCGTTTTAAATTTTACGTTTTCATAAATAGTTTGTTTATGAAAAATAGCGTTTTGAAATTATTTTCCAAACGTGTTTACAAAAATAAAACTGCGTTTTGAAAAATGCTTTTAAAACGATGCATTTGAAAAGTTAAAAGTAATTCAAATTTTTTAAAAAAATTACCTTTTCAGTAGTTTATTATTAATAAAATAATATTTTTATACCTTAATTTTTAAAAATAAACTATTCAAATTAAATATTTTAAAATAAAATTGTGAACTTTTTCACGTTCCATCAAAATATTTCCCTTTTTGTAATCTTTTTCCTTCATATCCACAAGTCCTTCTGTCAGGGCATTTCCGGAATTTAGTATACAAACCTAAAGCCCTAATCAAAGCCTATAGTTCCCATATATCTAAACACCGTTCCTCAAAAGCCTAAAACCCTTCCCTCCCATCCTTCCCTCCATTCCCCTCTCTCTTCAAACTTTCCAACCCACTTCTCTGTAGAGAGAGAGATATTTCCAATTCCCCATTCCACAACCATGGCGGCCGATCCAAGTCAGCTCCAACTCGCTCAAATCGCTGCCATCCTCGGCCCCGACCAAGCTCCCTTCGAAACCCTAATCTCCCACCTCATGTCCGTCGCCAATGACCAGCGTTCCGAAGCTGAAGCCCTCTTCAACCTCTGCAAACAAACCCACCCCGACACCCTCTCTCTCAAGCTCTCCCATCTCCTCCACTCCTCCCCACACCCCGAGGCACGCGCCATGTCTGCTATCCTCCTCCGCAAGCTCCTCACCCGTGACGACTCCTATCTATATCCTTCCCTCTCCCCCACCACCCAGTCAACCCTCAAATCAACTCTCCTCAATTCCGTCATCAACGAATCCAACAAAACCATCACCAAAAAGCTATGTGACACCGTATCCGAGCTCGCCGCTTCTGTTGCCCCCGAAAATGGCTGGCCGGAGCTGTTGCCTTTTATGTTCAATTGCGTTAGTTCTGAAAATCCTAAGCATAAGGAGAGCGCGTTACTGATTTTCGCTCAATTGGCTCAGTATATTGGGGAAACCCTAATTCCGTATCTGGATACTTTACATTCGGTGTTTTCGGGGTGTTTGGCGACCGGTGTGAATCCAGACGTTAGAATCGCGGCGTTGGCAGCATCGGTTAATTTTATTCAGTGTTTGGAGAAGGCATCGGAGCGGGAAAAGTTTCAGAATTTGTTGCCATTGATGATGCAGACATTGACCGAGGCCTTGACCAGTGGACAGGAGGCAACGGCGCAGGAGGCATTAGAATTATTAATTGAGTTGGCTGGTACGGAGCCTCGATTTTTGAGGAAGCAGATTGTTGAAGTGGTGGGGGCAATGTTGCAAATAGCGGAGGCGGATAGTTTAGAGGAAGGGACTAAGCATTTGGCTATTGAGTTTGTGATTACTTTGGCTGAGGCCAGGGAAAGGGCACCCGGTATGATTCGGAAAATGCCCCAGTTTGTGAAGAGGTTGTTTGGGATACTGATGAATATGCTGTTGGATGTCGAGGATGTTAGGGAATGGCATAATGCTGATAATGAGGATCAGGAGGATGCAGGCGAGTCTAGTAATTATAGCGTTGGGCAAGAGTGTTTGGATAGGCTTTCCATGGCTTTGGGTGGTAATACAATTGTACCTGTCGCTTCTGAGCTTTTGCCGGTGTATTTGAGTGCTCCAGAGTGGGAAAAACATCACGCCGCCCTCATTGCACTTGCTCAGATTGCAGAGGGTTGCTCAAAGGTATAAATGATGAGGTTCATTTTTTAAGATTGTTCTAGCATCCAGTTACCACACATAATTTACTTTTGAACCCGCTGGTGTGCTCTACAAAATTCTGAAAAAAGGTCCATCACCTCAAAGAAAATAAATCAAGATGAACTTTATTTTGAAAAATATAAAATCTGAAAATTGTTTATCACACTTGATTTTACCATGATACACAGTAGGAGTAACTATCAATAAATAAACTGGCATCTGAATGCTACATTGAGCTCAGCTTAACTCCTTTAATGCTCCTTTAGTCATAGGAAAGTGCAAGGATAAGTGAAACCTAAAGGAATCATCATTTAATAAAAATACGAAATTTAGGAATGGTTTTAGACTCTGTTGAGCTTGCTATACATTGTCAAGCCCCTCTCTAATAGCTTAAGCGTATACATGAGTTGGCAACTTAGCATGGTATTAGAGCTTTGGTTTGAGAAGGTCTTGGATTGAGTCATCTCCCTTGCATTTGTTACATGTAGTGTTTTTAGTGCACTTGTTGGCACCCTTGTTTGTTTTGTGATACTTGTTCATCTCTCCATGTGTGGACTGGTCACACGTGAGATAGAGTGTTAAGCTTGATATATATTGTTGATCTCTCACTAAATATTTAAGCTTTTCAATGAGTTGGTAACTTAACAGACTTTAGTTGATTATATTGACCTTATTAGTTAGTGCTTATTTTTTTGTATTAGTATGTGTATATTGATGTTTTTATTGTTTTTTTTGATGAAGGTTATGATAAAAAATTTGGAACAAGTAGTCTCAATGGTGTTAAACTCATTTCAACATCCCCACCCTCGTGTGAGGTGGGCAGCTATTAATGCAATTGGGCAATTGTCTACGGATTTGGGGCCAGATCTGCAAGTCAAGTATCATCATCTTGTGCTCCCTGCATTAGCTGCTGCCATGGACGACTTCCAAAATCCCAGAGTGCAGGTTAGTAGATTGTGGAAAATGGAGGTTATTTCTTTTCTTTTACATGTTTCTTTAGCCTTGCCTTCATTGGTGACAGTGGAATAGGGAATTCAAAAATTTAGTCCACAATTTATTCCTTTCAGCTCTCAGTTGAATAATGAACCTCACTCCTTGTGCTATTGACGGTGCTCATTGACGTTTTCCTGTCCAGTCCACTTCACAAAAGAAAACAAAATGAATGTAAATGGGCCCAACCTTTTTGATCAAGTCATAGTTTCGCTGCCCTTTATGCTCATTCCTTTGAGTTCCAGAAAACATCTAGTAGTGAGGATATTTGGGGTTTAATAATACAGTCTGAAGCTATCTTTTGAATAATCTATGATGTGCTGAGTAATATTTGTAGCTGACCTGTGGCGACTAGTTGTTATTACATGCCATTATAATAGTCTTCTGGTTAAATCCTAGTGTCCCATAGTTATTTTAGTCTGGTTTGAAAGCCCTTCAAAACATTTTTTTTATTAAATATAGATCACAAACAATCCTGCTGTAAGGTTGGCACATTGTTTGTTTAATTGATCATACACTCTGCTTATTCACGCGGGATTCACATTGCTGAGAATAATCTCAGTTACACTTGTAGAGGAGCTGGTTAAAGTAACATTATTTTAGTTTTCAGGTGCTGCTAGCTCTTCCATTGAAGTCTCCTCGTGGCCAACTGTTTAACCAATAATTTTGTTGTAGTCTGCCTTATGCTTTAGCTTTAATGCAGTTCCACATTGACCTTATAAGTTGCATCTTTCCTTGTGAGCCAATATTGGAGAAAGGGTTGCTGATCTCTAACTATTCATACTCTCTAAGTTGTTTCGGTATTTAGTTTTATGTTTAGCATGTGGGGCTCTTCTATGATATCTGCACCTTGATGTGTTACTCTGTCCATGGTTCTGAAAATGATTTCCGCATTGTCCTCTGTTTGGTAACAATTGGAAAACATAGTCACAGTAAAATGTTTTACGAGTCAATGAAAAATGGCTTACTTAGTTACTTACCTCTACCCCTGTAAGTCATTTCCAAAACTCATTGCATTTATATTTGATCCCCTGAATATTAACAAATGAGCATTTCTTCTCATGCACCCCTCCACCTCCTCCCTGCCCCACACCCCAACCCAGATAACCATTTAATCCTTATTTCCCCACCCCATACTCCCATCCCTCACCCTCCATGTCCTTCAAGCTGTGCATGCAAAAATTTACTTGTTTTTTTTTGTATCTTGTCAAAAATTGAACACTCACACATATAGGATAATACTCACAATCACACATTTAACAGGTTATTTAAGTAACCCCAACAATTTTAAGATTTATAATTGTAAATATTTTGTTAAACCTGTTGTGAATACATTCTCTTATTGGAAAATAATGTACAGATGTGATATGATGGGATTCTAATAATTTTAAATAATTATGTAAATTATTTGTAGGCAATAGTGTTTTTCGTTACATTAATTGTGTGTTTACCAAGCTCATGAAAACATTTTCCAACATATTTTCAAAAGATTTACCAAACTCTTAAAATAGAAGATTTTCACTTTTTGGAAATCACTTTCTGGAAGTCATTCTCCTTGAAACAAACGGATCCGTAGATGCAATTCTATCAGAAAATGTTGATGACCCCTTATTAAAGGAGTTATCAAGGAGCTCTAACACGGGAGGGACTGGGAGTTGGAGTGGGAGTGGGATTGATCGTTGATGTCACATACCCCCTCCTGGAATATCTTCAAAGTCGTCTCACCAGATCCCTTTTGTGCTTGGCATTTAGTTCTTGCTATTTATTGCGATAGGTTAATGTTCTCACATAAATCACAGCTTTTCATGGCAGTCCCGTGATCTTGTTGCTTTAATATTTATTTGGATGAATCGAGCTACCATAAAGAAAATGGAAAATCATAGGCGTAGTTGACAGCAAATGTAGTGGAAAAGATAGTTTTGCTGTATATCAATCACAGCTTTATTCATGGCTGCCCCGCGATCTTGCATCTTTAATATTTATATGGAGGAATCCAACTACCGTCAAGAAAATGGAAAAATATGGTAGTAGCTGGCTGCAAATGTAGTGGAAAAGATTGTTTTGCTGTATCTGTGTTTAACACGATTCACATTCACTGCCACTTTACTCATACTTTCTTGTTTATATTTTGCAGGCACATGCTGCTTCAGCAGTGTTAAACTTCAGCGAAAATTGTACGCCAGAAATTTTAACACCTTACTTGGATGGGATAGTGGGAAAACTACTTGTACTTCTACAGGTATGCCATGATTTACATCCACTAAATATCCATATGGATTTGATCCGGTTTTTAAAGCTATTCTTCCTATTTTTGCTTAATTATAATGCCACTCATCAATGAAGGAATGTTTGCAGAAGAACCATTTGTAGGCAATGAAAGGATGTATCTTAACTTTCTTATTTTACTGGCAAGCTTGGGAGGATAAGCAATTGGTTGAGTTTAAACATAATTTTTCTTGTTATCTTTTCAGAATGGCAAGCAGATGGTGCAGGAGGGTGCTTTGACTGCTTTAGCTTCAGTTGCTGATTCATCACAGGTATTAGGCATAGTCATTTACATAAATGACCTTACTGTTTTTTCCCCATAAGATTTGGTCTCATATAGTATATGATTGCAGGAGCATTTCCAGAAGTACTATGATGCTGTCATGCCTTACTTGAAAGCCATTCTGGTGAATGCAACTGACAAGACTAATCGCATGCTTCGTGCCAAATCCATGGAGTGCATTAGTTTGGTTGGAATGGCTGTTGGAAAAGATAAGTTCAGGGATGATGCTAAGCAGGTAAATGACATTGTATTCTTATTGCTTTATTGTTGTCAATAGGATGTGCTTCTGACTTCATCGTTTTGTGTGCTTTCTTACCAACACATGTACTTGAACGTTTTGCTAAATATGTGTTTTGTATGGTGGACTGTTGATTGCACACTAATTTCTCAAATATATATCATATTACAGTATTTGTAAGTTTATTTCTCAATTTATTAAAAATTATTTGTTTCTGTAAACTTACAATTGGGCATATGTCAAGGTTATGGAGGTTCTTATGTCACTGCAAGGATCCCAGCTGGAGACGGACGATCCAACTACAAGCTATATGTTGCAAGTACGTTTTTTCATTGGAATTTAGTCGAAGGCTCTTTGCCTAAGCACCATGCCATCTTTCTAATATGATTTTACTTTGTGAACTGAGAAATATACTAATGTTCAATTAGTGTTGCAGGCATGGGCCAGGCTATGCAAATGCCTTGGGCAGGATTTCCTCCCTTACATGAGTGTTGTCATGCCCCCTTTGCTTCAATCTGCTCAACTTAAGCCTGATGTAACAATTACATCCGCTGATTCCGATGCTGATATTGATGAATCCGATGACGAGAGGTTTGTTTTCGTCTCCTTTTTTCCCCTTTTTGTTCTCTCTAAGCACTAAAATAATGTTAAAATTTATGCAAATTGTCTTGCTATTGTTCTTTGTTTCTCTGGATTTCATGAAAGTGTCCCCAAAATTTTTAACCCCAATTCCTCTTTTGCTTTCTTTCTTTCTTCTTTGCCACTTTGAAAGGGGGTTGCCATCTTTAGCACTGGCTTTGTATGTGTGTTTTTTCTGGAACGGGCACATACTGTTGCATTGTTTCTCATCATTTTCCTTTCATCATGTTGAGCTTCCCATTAGATAAGGTTTAATGCTCTCATGTTACCAAGGCCAACATTCTTATTGCAGCATTGAAACTATTACGCTTGGAGATAAGAGAATAGGGATCAAGACCAGTATTCTAGAGGAAAAAGCTACAGCTTGTAACATGCTTTGTTGCTATGCTGATGAGTTGAAAGAAGGGTTCTTTCCATGGATTGATCAGGTGATCTCCAATCCACCTGTTTGGCAATAACATTATGAAGACTTCTATTAATTTGTATTTACTTTATTGTTCTAAGTGCAGGTTGCTCCCACATTAGTTCCGCTTCTCAAGTTTTATTTCCATGAAGAAGTTAGGAAGGCTGCTGTTTCAGGTATTAGCATGACCTGGTGACTTTATTGTTAGATTCTTTTCATATTGTTAATGTCCGTTCCGCTTTTACGTGCAGCTATGCCAGAGCTCCTACGTTCAGCGAAGTTAGCGGTAGAGAAGGGGCAATCTCAAGGTCGCAATGAGGCATATATTAAGCAGCTGTCTGATTACATCATTCCAGCTTTGGTGGAGGCTTTACACAAGGTCATACTGTTTGATGTGTGGATTTCTGGTTTTAATTATGTTTGATATTCTAAGTTATGTAGTTTCATTTATAATTGGGGTAGGGGAAGGGGGTTCTCTCTCTCTCTCTCTCCCTCTTCTGACGGAATTCTATCAACAATTGGCTTTCAGGAGCCTGAGACAGAAATCTGTTCAAGCATGTTGGATGCTTTAAATGAATGTATAGAGGTATGGTGCATAATTTCCATTTACATTACTGGCATCCTATTTAATTGTACAAGTAACTTGCAACTTTAACATGCCTGAGTTGCTGAATGAATGTTCTGATGTTACTAGCCCTGATGGATTGTAGCAGTGCGTATGTTAGGGACGATATGGTCTTAGACTTGCTAAGGTGCATGTCTGATCAGTGTATTTATGAACCACATCTGTGCTAGAGTTCTATTAATCTTTTGTGGGTTGTTCTATGGATTTGTTGGAAATTTTGGTTCCTGATTTCCCATGTAACTTACATGTAACCTTCTCAAGTTGATAATAGTTCTACATTAAATTTATAATCTGTCTGCAACTCTTTTTGTGTCCGACAAATGACAATCTAGTAATTTTCAATGGTAAGTTTTTACCAGTCATACTGATTCCGTCTCTTAAGTTCAATACATGTTTTGCACATTATCACGACTGATGGGGAAAGGGTGAACTTCATGTGATGGTCTTATAAATTATATTGCTCATCAGTGTTCTATGGTTGTTTCAGATTGCCGGGCCTATTCTTGATGAAAGCCAGGTGAGGGCCATAGTCGAAGAGATAAAGCAAGTGATTACTGCCAGTTCAACTAGAAAAAAAGAGAGAGCAGATAGAGCCAAAGCAGAGGACTTTGATGCAGACGAAGGGGAGTTGCTGAAAGAAGAAAATGAGCAAGAAGAAGAACTTTTTGATCAAGTATGTTAGAGCCATTTTAATAGTATATGATAATACAAAGAAACTATAGGTTAATCCCTCTTGTATGTTTTATGGATTGTAGTACCTACTGATACTGCCCATGGAGATTGTTTGTTGTGGTTGTTTGAGTGACTGAATATCATCCTTTTGATTCATATTTCCTCTTGTGAAACCAGGTTGGTGATTGTTTGGGTACTCTGATTAAAACCTTCAAGACATCATTCTTGCCTTTCTTCGATGAGCTGTCGACATACCTGATGCCTATGTTGGTACGTTCCTTTCTCTTGCTTAATTTCCTTCCAGATAGCTATCTTTTGTGTTATTTTGATGAAAGTATTGTTCTCTTAAGTTTCTCTTCAATGGTAAAATATACATATAGCCAACCCCAAGTAATTGGGATAACGGTTGAGTTATACACACACACATACATAAATACACACATGTATATATTTACTTATATATATTGTATATGTACATGTGTGTATATGTATTCATATTAGCCATGTCTTACATGAAAGCTATTACAATTGCTTTTAAGCTCTCACCTTGTGCACATTTTACTATCCATCACTGCTACTTCGGAAGTTCCTTTATGATAATAGAAACTTGTGCACCTTTTTCCCTGACATTTGAGTTTCTTCAATGATGCTAATCCTTCTATTTCTGATTTTATTGAAACATTAATGTGTGAAGTGTAGTGATTGTGCATGCATGTATTCATGGACTTCGATTAGGTTTTAAGATACTTAGTTCAAACAGACTTATTTATAGTGTACCTGATGATTAATAAAGCATCTGCACTCCTTTCATCTTAAAGAAATTTATGAAGTGAATATTTTAGTTTTTCATAATGTCTACTGATTGATAACTGGGCGAAAAAAATGGAATTAAAGCAGCTGCAGGTGTGGCTGTTTCTGTGTTCCTTTCATATATGTGAATTGCTATTATGGAAACGGAAGGCGGACTTCAAGAGCCTGAATTTTGGCACCAACCTATCCTGATGGTTGGTCAAAATAGTATCCATGAGAATTGAGTATTGATGGATGATAGAGATAATATTTCTTAAGACGCTTAGAAACAATCTGTTGGCCAGTTTCCATTCTTTTAATTTCATGTATAATATAGGGTTCCGATCACACTGCTCTTATACTTGCTTCAATTTCAGTATGTTAATAAAGTCAAAAGAATGATTTTTTTTGTAGTTTAAATATTTCACTGATCAAACACTTCAATATACAGGGAAAGGATAAGACAGCTGAAGAGAGAAGGGTTGCAATCTGTATATTTGATGATGTTGCTGAGCAATGTCGGGAGGCAGCTCTTAAGTAAGCCTTCCCCTCACCCCCACCAAAGTCATCTGATCAGATTGTTAAGTTCTTCTCATTTATTCTTCATCTTGGTCAACAGATACTATGATACTTATCTTCCTTTCCTATTGGAAGCTTGCATTGATGAAAGCGCGGATGTCCGGCAGGTTTGCTTGATGATTATTTATGATGTCCTTTAGCTTGTTGATTCTTTCGGGTTTGTAGAAAATGAAATTTACTGCATTTCAGGCTGCTGTATATGGGATTGGCATATGTGCCGAATTTGGTGGATCTGCATTTAGACCTCTTGTTGGCGGTAGTTCCTTACTTCCTTGTTACCTCTCGTTACCCTCTTCCCGTGAAAATAGCTTAATGCCCTTCCCTTTTACTTTTCTTGGTTACTCGGTCTTCTCGGTCTTTGCATTATAACTGGTGTTTGCTTGGCCTTTCCGTAGAGGCTCTTTCCAGATTGGATGCTGTTCTAAGGCGGCCTGATGCATTGCATTCAGATAATGTAATGGCTTATGACAATGCTGTTTCAGCCCTTGGAAAAATATGCCAATTCCATCGTGATGGTATTAATGCATCTCAGGTACCTGAACTTGTTCCCCTACTGAATTTCATTTAGTTATTGTCCTGTGTTATAGACTACTGTTGATTTTTAAAAGGGGCCCTGACTTTCCATCTCCCACCCCGAGAGAGAGAGAGAGAGACAGAGAATTATGTCTAGAGAGCTGTTACACGAACCTGTCTGCAAGTTTGCTAAAGGCTTGTGCCTTAGATTTATGCATCACATTATGGAAGTCGACCTTGGTTTGGGGGGGGGAGAGTGATGTCATGGGCTGTTACATGAACCTGTCAGCTTCGTTTTTTCACGAGCTTTGGTTGCGAACTGCTTGAGTTAGTTCGACTCTTGAGTTCACTAAAGGCTCAACTTGTTCCTTAGCTTAGATGTATGCATCACATTGTTTTACTATGGAAGTCGACCTAGGGTTTGACCATTTTAAGACAATGATGCGATTTAGCAAAACTCAATTGTTTGACCAGTCATCCTGTGCTGCTGCCTCTCTTTCTTCTTTGTGCAGTCGACTTAAGGTTTGATTTTCCTCGTACGATTATCAACTTGATCCTTGAAAATTGCTTTGTGTAATTGATGGACGTGCAAAACTCGTTGACATGGCATCTTGAAGTCTATCTCTTTGAACCTTCAAATCTAGTTTGCACCTACTTATATTTTAGTTAATGTTCTAGTTTGATTGTCTCTACTTTTTTGAAGACAAGTCAATCAATCAAGCCTATATCTAACTGCTCGCAAACATGCTCAAGTCGAGTTCGACCAGGACGTGAGAAACTCTGCTTGAGCTCAATAGAGCTTGAGATCAAGAAAATATACATGAGCTCGAACATTCAAATTTCGGCTTGGCTCGGCTTGTGAACACCTCTAGTTAGGTCTGGTCTCTCGCTACTGCTGGTCGAGGGTGAAACGTGCATTTAGTGGTGGGCCGGGTTGGGGATGGGGAGCATTAGCGCTTAGTGGTTTAGTAGGGGTTAGTGCTTTAGTGGGTTAGTAGGTGTTATGATGCTTGGCACCTTGTGGAAGTTTTGACTTGAAAAAGAATGCTGAGTTGTACTGACGAATGTTTCAAATTGTTGGAGATCAATCATATTTTTGATGCTTGTTGAAGTGTCTTACTTTTCAAAGTAAGCTGCTGAACAGTAGTTTTTGAATCAAGTTCATCTGGTTTTCTCTGATTTAATTTTAGTGGAGAAATCTATGATCCTTTTTTCTTAATTTAAAATGATTATACGGAGATATGTTCATTCTTAGACTGCTTGTCTCTGACTTTATCCCACTTGGCAGATTGTTCCTGCATGGTTAAACTGCTTGCCTATTAAAGGAGATCTGATTGAGGCCAAAGTTGTACATGACCAACTTTGTATGATGGTGGAAAGGTATACTTAAAATGTTATATGCCACAACATGTTCTTAGAAGTTGTTAATTTGACCTGTTTAGTTTTTCTTTTCTATTCTTGCTACTTGTTTGTGCCTGACAACCACATACTTCATGCATCTTCAGGTCTGATGGTGAACTGTTAGGACCCAACAACCAGTATCTTCCAAAGATTGTTTCAGTTTTTGCGGAGGTATGTTCACTACTAGTATAATTGTTCCCTTATTTAGAGACTAGATCCGTACCTGTTTTTGCCAGATCAACGACACATGCTTGCCTCTGTTAAACCAGCCTTTGATCTTGCTTATCATGAGTGGGCCATTATGAATTTCAAATAGACTACCTGTTCCCAACATGGAGTCCACTATTCCTTTTCAAGATGTCTCAAAAAATTGACCACTTTTTGAAAACAAAACCATATTTTTATGGTGTTTTTTTCTATCATCTTTTTTGGTTTAATTCTATTACTTCAATAGATGAGGACCCACTCTCACATCATTAAAAGCCAACTTTGCAAACTTTTGAGTGAGTTCCAAGAATGGAGGTGGAAAGTAATAGAATCAAAGGACTCGTTAATCCGTGTGCCGACTCCAGTTCAAATTGGAATTTTTTTTTTTTTGGGGGGGGGGGGTCCATTCTCTTTCACCTGCAATTTTTCCATGCTGGTTGAAGCTTGTTATTGTTACAGATAAATCTTTCAGTGCCTCGTTTATCAGTAATTTTCTCACTCTTACCACTCGTTTCTTATATTTTCTTGTTTTGGACCATGTGTCACAGGTTCTTTGTGCTGGTAAAGATTTGGCATCTGAGCAAACTGCTGGCAGGATGATCAACTTACTGAGGCAGCTTCAGCAAACATTACCGCCAACAGTGTTGGCATCAACATTGTCATCTTTGCAGCCTCAGCAGCAGCTTGCGCTTCAATCCATCCTCTCATCTTAGAGCATTCTGCACTTGCTATCTGGGATGAAGAATGTTTCTGGTGTGGGGTTCGTTGTGTGTATCATTTATCTGCATTATCCATTCTTTTTCACATTATATTCATAATTTATTTTTGCATGCATGCATTGTGCGGTTTTGAGGGCAGGAAAGTGAGTTATAGGCGTAGATTGTGCATATACAAGGTTGAATACTCTTGATATGGTCATTTTCAGTAGAGAAAAGATGAAATATATATATATAGGAAACCAAGGTTTGTGATTTTGTACTGAACACCTTGAATGAAGAGTGTGCATGAGGTTGGAGGCTTATGGGAAGCAAAGAAACTACTGTTTGTTAATTTTCTCTTTTTAATGAAAGACGGGTTTGGTATAAACATCTTAGTTGCCTTGCTTCATTTACTCGGTCTTGTGTTTTTTGCCTTTACATGGCCGTTTGGCTCTTTCTCCATTTATGGACACCCTTTTTTGTGTGCGGACGCTCCCCCTCCTATGCGTATTCTATTTGTTCCATAAATAGTTCACTATTCTTTTTTGGAATGTTACCTTTAAAGAGTCCATTTTAAAAATAAAGCATGATTTTTTTTGAATTTCAAATGTCCCATTTTTTTCAATTTTATTTATTATTTTTAATATCCCCACCAGCTGAATTGGTGGAAGCTAGGCTGTGTTGAATTGGTAAGTTTGCCCAATATTCATCCTTGGGAGAGGGCAATTCTACACACCCAGTTCTCACAATCTAGGGAGCGTTGATAGTTCTCGTATTAATTCTTGGTTGTACTAAACACTACTCTTTTCGTTCTAGGTAAATAATCCATCATAATATTTTGATATGTTTTATTTTAAAAGTCATTTTTCAAAAAATCGTGCTCTACATTTCGTCATTACCCTCCACATATGATATTTGTAATTATGACCAACTCTTATCTTATGTTATTTTTATATCTTTTAATAATTAGGCTTTTCAATCATAGACTCTTTAGGTGGAATGGAGGGAGTATTCAATGTCTCAACTCTCATGTTACCTGCATCATACTCATTCCGTTCCACTCAAAGATTGAAAAGTCTAATTATTAAATGATATTTTAATGTCATTAAAGTTAGTTATAATTATAAAAATGGTGAAACACAAAAAATGTCGTTATAATACAAGTTGGGGGTAAATATGAAATATTATAGAAATCGTAAACATAACTAGTTTTATACCCGTACGTTAAACGTATGTATATATATCTTTTTTAATTAAATTATGCTCAAATAAAATGAAGATTATAAACAAAATTTTAAAATAAAGAAAAAACATGATGAATGGAATAAATTATATCGGTATAATTAGGTCTGACAATTACGACCCAAAACCCGTTAACCCACCAAATCTGGTTTGCAAACTATCCAACTCAACCTGTTCGGTTAATTTTTTGGGTCGAAACTGATTACTCATTTGGCCCAAAAAATTAGCAAATCGGGCCCATTATCCATATTTTTGCTATATAAGTGTAGGTTTCTTGACGGAAAATGTAGGTTAAAACGGATCGACCCGTTTTATTTGAATTATAATGCGACACGTCGTTTCGATCCAACCCACACAATCGTCAGCGTATAATTGATATAATTTAATTCATTATTTTATAAATTGTTTAAGTCATTTTCTCGTTCATAATTTTATGGAGTTTAATAATTGATATTTTTTGGTATTAAAATTTAGGATTTTAAGTAGTATAAATAGTAATTTAGATGTATATTCTTTTCTATATAATATACTAGATCTTCATGCCTATGATATATTTGATTTTGTCAATTGAAATGATACGTTGTGGTTAGTATCTACTACTATGATTTAATCATATATATTCATATAATTTACCAATAAGTTAGAATTAAATGTGATTATTTGTAAAAATAAATTTTGTTTTGATATTATAATTTTGGATACGATGAAAGAGACATAAAAGTTTCAAATACAGACAAGTCATATATGAAGATTTCCATATCAGGTTTTTTTATAATTAATTGTGGTTATATTTTATTTTGTAATCACATGTTTTCAATGAACATGATTTTTATAGCACATTTGTTCTTATTCCAATGTTATTTGCTCAATTTAATTAATCAGTAAATTAAGTGTGCACCAAAAGAGATTTGTTTTTATAGATTTTCAATGTGTGACTACTTCTATTAAATACTAGGTTTAAATCTCAATTTTGATCAAAATTCATTAAGTTCACTCTACTTTATTTTTCCTCAATTTAATCACTACTTGGCTTGGACATTCAATAAGGTCACTCAAGTCATTTCTCTCTGTTATGTTGGATGGAAATCTTTGAAAAGACCAAAATACCCTTATTAAGTTGAAGAGTTTTACTCTCAATGTTAAGAGTTGAGGGTTCAAACTAAAAAAAAAAACTAAACCTTACAAATTTATTCAGTTCTTAAGAGAGAGAGAGAGGGGGGACTGAGAGCTCGTTGGCCAAAAGTCGACCGCAACCACATAGATGAAACAATTAGAACATCATTGTCGGCTCAAACATTTAATCACAAAGGTATGCTTAGATTAGAACCCTAACCCTATACTTGCAAGTGAATGTTGATGTAAGAGCCCTATTGAGATATGAACCCTAATTTATGCGTACAACCTTCTACGTTCTTCTTCCTCTTCTTCGTTTCTATGTGATCATTGTTGGGTCTTTGAGTGCATGGGATAGAGGGAGTTTTAGATCTGTGATTTGACTTATGTGAATCATACCTACGGAGGGAATCGATGAGTGTGAGGGAGAAAGATTGGGTTTACCTCTGTGAGGGTGAATCAATGAGTGCGTGAGATAGAGAGGAGTTTTAGATATGTGATATGACTTATGTGAATCATACCTACAGATGGAATCAGTGAGTGTGAGGGAGAAAGATTGGGTTTACCTCTGTGAGGGTGATCTCAACGAAACGTTCTTTGTTGGAAATGTTGATGAGGCCTCTAAACAATAGGTTCAATGTACTTACGAGTGCTTGGAGAAAACTATATCAATCGTTAAACCTGGAGTACGGTTTCACGAAATAGAGGAAACCGTTAGTCGTCATGCTCTAATGTCAGGTTTATCTGTGGTTAGATCATATTGTGGCCATGGTATCGAAGAGTTCTTTCATTGTGCACCTAACATATCCCACTATTTCAAAAATAAAGCAGTAGGGGTGATGAAGGCTAGGCATACCTTCACAACTGAACCTATATGATTAATGTTGGTGTCTGGCGTGATAGGATGTTATACATTTCTAGTGACGGAGACCGGGGCTGAAGTTCTTACGGCACGCCTACCGACATCTCCCAAGGTGTTCCCGTGGCTTAACTCGTAGGTTTGTCCTCCAGTCCCCCAAAATGAATAGATGAAGAGGTGCATTGTGTTGTATCATTTTGAAAATTGAAAATTATATTTAAAATATTAGTAAGAGTATTTTTGGATTTTTAGAAAATTTTTAATGTTTTCAACAAAAAAATTGAACAGAGTGATGAATTTGATATTTATGTCCAAGTAGAGTGATTAAATTGAGGAAAAAAAGTAGAGCGAACTTAATGAATTTTGACAGAAAGTAGGGTGACCAAATTGAGATTTAAACCTAAATACTACTACATAGAAACTCGATATTTTCTACCACATGTGCATATTTGCACATTTTCAATAAATGCTGAGAGTTGTGTAATCAATTAATTAGATTTGTGTTCTCAATGTATGTTAATGGCATGATCTTACTTCTTTTAGACTACCTAACTTATATATATATATATATATATATATATATATATATATATATATATATATATATATATATATATGGATTTTTGAAAGTAGACTTTTAGAGTTAAATATCTCATAATAATATAGCTGTACCTTACCGGTTTGAGTTGGGAATTTTGCATCAGTTTTTCTCAAAATTTCTTAGCTAAAAACCCTCGAAAAACCTTTTGAGATGACTTTTATTCCATATTTTTGTGCACACGGTTTGTAATTGACTAATTGGTCATTGTGGCTATGATTTCTCGATAAAATCCGATCATATAAACATGTCTATTTATATTCATGATTGTAAACAAAAATAAGAATTTAATTTTATTGATTAATTGTGACAATGAATCCATGGTAAAATCCATGTTGAAAGTTGATAGTTGATGTAAGTTGTACTATTGTTTTTATATGATGAATTCCATTAAAACTAACAACATATCAATGTCATTATCAAACTATGTTTATCTTAGAATAGGATCATTTTTGACCAATAATTTCTTGAAAGAAGAACATGAACATTGTAAAAGTGTACATCCAAACGTATCTGAGCTCAAATATTTTTCGCAAATCAATGAACTATAAACATTCAATTGAGTATGAAGTTTGTTTGTTATCTGGAGGGTTAAAGGCTAGAGTAGGGCTCCCATGAAACCGTTTTATGAATCCTAAATCGTAAGATGTAGCCTCATTCTCTCTCACAACTTAAAACCCTGATCAACACACAGTTTACAAAAAAATATATGAAGACGGCCTCCAAAGTTTTGCCTAAAGGCAACTACTGCTCTAATGCACTAGTAGCATTTTAATTTACATTTATTAGATTAGATTTAGGGCTGGTGATTGGGTGGTTGGATCGAAACGGGTCGTGACTTGTTATAACCCAAAATTAAACTGTTTGAAATGGGTAATGGGTCAGAACGGAGTGACACGTTTTGACCCATAATTTTTCATTAAAAAGCTTATATTTATATGATAAAAAAAATAACGGGTTGAAATAGGTAACATGGTCGACCCGCTTTAATCCAACCCAAATCGACCTGTTTCAAAATAATAATAATAATAATAATAATAACGGGTCGGTTCGGATAATTTTCAAGCTGAATTAGATGTATTAACGAGTTTTAAATTGTAATTGCCGGAAGTAATTAGATTTCTTTAGTTTGGATGTTTAGAAATATGTATCAAGCGGTTGCAGTTGGAGTTATGTCATTTTCTAAACCTAACACACCCACGAAAACTTGGGAATAAAATAGAGAATATAATATATGGGGAAATATCACTGAAAAAATGAAAAGGCAAGTTTGTGACATATTCATGGAGATCCACTTGCTACTTTAAAACAAAATTGAAGTCAAAGTTTAAGAATCTCACCAATTGTGGCATCTTTCAGTTCAGATGAATTTAGGGTTCTAACAATAATACTAATTATTTTTTTACAAGTTCAAAATAATTGCTTATCCTTTTGGTTGTATGTTTTGTTATCATTTTTTTAGCTAAGTTTAATTGATCCCAATGATCACGACAAACGCGTATTGAATCTCATTTTCTCATTAGCTTTGGTCACAACAATATCTTGCGTTGCGTTGCTATTTTATCTGATTATATCAGTTGAAATTAAGTTTTTTTCTTGTAATTTTAACAAGCCAAAAATTTATAACGTGTTATTTTGTACTCAATATTTATGGTATCATACTCCTTCCAGCGTGGGCAAAATAGATATTGACCTACGGTCATGAAAGATGAGCTCCGATTGCCCAACATTCCAAAAGATTACAAACTTGTGTGAGTTTAACAACTGTTTCGATCTGATTTTTTTATTATCCAGTGAGAAAATCAAACTTACGTTTACATATTTAGTCCGTTGCCTACGTCTACGTCACCTATACATAAGCATAAAAAGTTATTGCAAATGATCAATAAATCATGTCTTATAATCGTATAAACTTATAGACTATTTACTCGGAACGGATCAGGATCGAAGGAATGATATATTTATGCAAGTGGCTTAAGAATTTGTTTTTAAGTCATATAATAATAAGAAACAAAATTTTCAAGGAGACATAATTTTGTTTGATGATGTAAGGGAAGGAGAGGATAGAAGAAACAAAATGGAGCGTGCAAAATAAATTTTGATTGGGTCATCAATCATTATCGCTTAAAAGTTCCCCAAAGACAAAGCAAATAAAAAAACTGAAAATGTCATAATCAACTTTTTGGTCATTTTCTATTTAGAAATTTGTTTTTGGTATGATATTGAGGGATTGCTAATGAGACTCCAAGTGGCAAGCTTTCGTGCCTTCACGACTTTCTCGTCTCTTGTTTGACCTAAGTTTAGGCAAATATGAAAAGGAGGGAGACCACTATATATAATCAATTCAAGTCCTTTTCTTTTATAAAAGTAAAATCTTAATTTTAAGAAGTGAAAATAAATGACTACCAATTCAATAAAAGTTTATGTAATGAGGAGAACAAATTTGAAAACATGAAAATGACCAAATTGTGGGTACAAGCTTTTGTAAAAGTTGAGATTTCAAAGTTTCAAAATTTGAAGTTTGGATACATGCAAGTAGTGAAGGGGATGGCTCTGTGCAGGTCGACTGAGGGATTGGCTGTGTAATGATCCGAGAGAGCTCGCTGGCGTAGCCGAAGACGCAAAGACCTCCATCGTGCCCACCACAAACCGACCCAAAAGTCCATGGATGATGTTGGTGCTTAGTAGTAGCGTATGACTATCTTATAAATCAAACACAAATCTCACATCTATCCGATGTGGGATTGGGGTATTACAATCTCCCCCACTTAAATGTCCGAATCGTACTCCGGGCGATGTAGGATTCAAGAGGTGACTCGTACAGGGATCAAGAGGTGGCTTCCACCTTCTGCGGTGTAGCACTTTGGCCCGTATAGCACTTTGTTCCTACATTTCCCCCTCGATACCATTTGTAACGACGAGCCCGAGAGCCCTGGCTCGCTACGCCGTAGCCCACACACGGCCCACCGAGCACGCGACCTTGGATCATCGGCCCACCACAAGCCGACCCAAAAGTCCATGGATGATGTTGGTGCCCAGTAGTAGCGCATGACTATCTTATAAATCAAACACAAGTCTCACATCTATCCGATGTGAGATTGGGGTATTACAGGTTGAGGGTCAAAAGTGATTTTGACGAAAGGGATTGTGGGTAGTCTCTAAGGGTCATCAGCAAGTACGACCATTCTTTTCTGTTTATGTTGTCGCTCTAGATCTGAGAGCTGAGTTGTTACGTTTTTTGTTAAGATTGTTTCGTTATTACGTTTTTTTTTTCGGTTTCAAAAAAACCATTTAAATACGTATACATATTTATCATCTACGTTTGTCATTCGGTATACAATTTCATTACAAACTTTTAATGTCTTATATGATATGAATAATACAAAAAATTAGGTTTGTTCATCTTATAAATGTTAGTAATATCATTTGAGATTACGAGAAAATAACCAACAAGTACACTCCACAAAATCCAAATGATGGGTGATATGGATATGCCCTTGTAAACATAATTTCGGGAGACTAGGATTTAAACTCTCGGCACGAGGTAAGCTATTTCTCAAAATAAAATATTGAAAATATATAATTATTGTGTTTGTTATAAACATATCCGTCACTTCTTTGTTTTCAAGAAATGAAAATATTCTTCATGTGAATTTTCAGAAGGAGATTTCGCAGACTCCGAGTCGTTTATCCTAACCCTTGTTACATTGAATCTCAACAGCTTTCTTTTTATAAGTAGACATATAGGTCTGAGATTCAATGAAATATGAAAAATGACAGGGTTGAGATAGATGATTTGAAATCAATTTCACCATCAAAACTGACATAATCTCCTCAAAGAACTTAGTCCATTTGACCCGGTCATAAGTTACAAAATTTGGTGTTGGACAGCAAATTGTCATATTAGACCTTTGGATAGAGCTGGATTGTGTTAAAGTGAGGGCAAATCAGTCATTTTTAATGTATTAGGGAATAGAAGAATAGGCCAGCTCTTTATGATTGGATGTCTGCATGAGAAAAAGAATGCTTACCATAACACAACAAACATAAAAAAACAGAAACTTAAGACATTTAGCCTTTAAGAATTCATAGGAAACTCAGACAAAGTAGTTTTATAAGTATATATAACAGCAACATTAACAACAAAACAAAGACCATCATACAAGCTAGTATCCCTCAACTGCATACCTTGAGAACTTGGCATTTGGCAAGAACTCTCTCTCTCTCTCTCTACATCACAAGGGTTCAATTCCAATGGAAATCCATTTCCAACAGCAGCGAAAAGAAGGGAATCATATTCCTGCGATCAAAAAAATGAGCAAATTCAAGGGAAGGACCAACAAAAGCAGCAGCAGCAACAACAACAATAACAACAAGTTTGTTGGGGTGAGACAGAGGCCTTCTGGGAGATGGGTAGCTGAGATCAAAGACACAACACAAAAGATTAGGATGTGGCTTGGAACTTTCGAAACTGCTGAACAAGCTGCCCGTGCCTACGACGAGGCAGCTTGCCTTCTTCGTGGTTCCAATACTCGCACAAACTTCGTTACTCATGTCTCTCACAATTCCCCACTTGCATCCCGGATTCGAAATCTTCTTAACAGCAAGAAAACAGGCAAACAGCAGAATCTTGATTTCTCTCCCAGTACTAGTAGTACTAGCACAACTCCAATTAGAGCTAGTACTACTAGCACTAGTAATAGTAGTCCTACTCCTACCAGCAGTGGTGGTACTGATCATGACTCTCTTTCTAGTAGGAAAGATGAACAAGATTATTCACAGTTGTTTGATGATGCTTACAAACCTGATCTGAGCAATTGCTGTGACGGAATTAAAATGGGTTCTTCTCAAATTTCTGATATGTCATGGGGTTTTGGAGCTGGATCAATTGATAGACATGCATTGACTCAAGCAATGGTACTGGACTTGCCAAAGAATTTTGTCTTGCCAGCTGAGACAAGTTCTGGGTTGGAATTCACTGATTTTGAAAGGATGAAAGTGGAAAGACAGATCTCGGCTTCCCTTTACGCGATGAATGGTGTTCAAGAGTATATGGATGCATTCCATGATCCTAATGAAGCAATTTGGGATCTTCCTCCTCTATGTTCTTTGTTTTGTTAACCCTTACAAAGGGTCTAAGATAGCCATGAAATGACCTCAGTTTCCTCTGTTTTTTTTCTCATTGAAAAAACTAGAAATAGCATAGACTGTTGAGATTTGATTGCTAAGTTTTCAATAACAAAAAGCTTTGAGAAACTTTAGGTAGCTTTCTCATGTTTCATGCTCTTGTTGCTCTGTTATCACTTGAAAAGTAATCAACTAGTCCATTATGATCATATGAAAGGTTCCGATCATCACTTTCTACTCTCCTTGTTTTCAATCAAAGAGTGGATGAAAAGTCTAATATACTAATACAATTGAAGTCAGTCATAATTACATAAATATTTGGATCGAGTCACGATGTTATAAGTTAAAGGTACGCAATTACAACCCTGAACTCGTTAACCCAACCGAGCCCACTTGAAAATTATCTGACCTAACCCAATCTATTAATATTTTTTGGTCGAAACAGGTAACCCGTTTCAACACAAAAAATATTAACGAGTTGAGTTTGGACGGGTTAAAACGGGTCGAAGCCATTACCTTTTTGACCCGATAGTTAAAACTCTATAAATGCATGGTTTCTTTTTGGAGGAGGGGGGGGAAGGATCTGGGTTAAGACGGACCGACCCGTTATAACTCGGTCGGATTCAAACCGACTCATTTCGACCCGTTTGATATTCAGGTTCTAATGAGTTTCAAGTCGTTATTCGTCTCAACCCAACCAATTGACAGACGTTGTTAGAGGTAGACCGTAAAGTTAAATGAAACTTTTTAAAATAAAAATAGTGTACTATTTGTTAAACGTAAACAAAGTTTGACCTCTCAACTCGAGCTTTGTCTCGATTACTTGTGTTCGGCTAACGATTCTTTTTACTGGCTATATTTTGGTCCAAAACAGGATCATTAGTTTAAAGTAGGGATAATTTCACTTTTGGCATCCCAATTAAGGGTCAATTTCACTTTTGATACCCCCGTTTTTCAGATCATCAAAGTTCATTACAAACGTTTCCCAACTTCATCATTTTTGGTCCATTCCGTCAATTGACTATCAACTATTAACAGCTAACCTGCTAGAACAGATTATCAAAGGCTGGAACCAGCTAAACTTGACAACAGGCTAGGGAAAAAACTAAGTATATGAATTCCTCTCAATTTTCCCAAATTTCTTCTCGTTCATGCCCTAATTTCTTCTTCCCCAAACTCTTCTCCTTTCTCACCCAATTTCTTCATGTTGAGTGATTTTCAATTGATCACTAAATTCTATCGCAAGCGCACGACTATTCGTGTAGTATTTAGGATGTCGATCCCACAGGGACTTTGAATCAAGTACCGAAGAACTCACAATTAGGATAATCTAGACTGATTAATTTCAAGGTTTTTGTTGTGATGAGTAAATTAAATTAACAAGACTAAATTAACTAAATTAGAATGCAAAATTAGATTTTTGATTAAAAACAATAATAAAAAAGATTCTAGGATTTCGGTTCACCACAACAATGAATTTATAAGTTCCGTAACAATATTTCCGTTCGCGATGAATGTCAAATTTTGAAGGCGAATTGTATAAAAATAGTTAATTGCATTCTTTCGAACTACTCTCTACCGTGTCTAGATTAATTCAAATCCGATGGTCTCGCTCAATGAATTAAACTAAACCCATTATGTCCTACAATTCTATAAGTCTCTAGAAATTTAATCAACTGTCATTCTCATGAATTTCTAGTTCGGTTTTAGAGTTCCGTTACCTACGCTTCACCTTTCAGTCCTTCACTTCAGTAACTAAGATTATTGTATAAACGTAGTACTTTCACCTTTCGGTCTCTCGCTACTACAATATTATACAATTATTAACAAAGCTAAAATCGAATCAAAACGGGTGACATTCAAATAAACGGAAAGATAGAAACTTTATTTATAAATCCATTACGGGCTACACCTAATCCTAGAATTAAGAAACTACTCACGCATAATTAAAGTAACTAGAATAAACATGTTAGGAATAATCACGAAAAAAAAATAAAAGTAAAGAGAATGGAAGAAGAAGAACTTGTAATACCAAAATACTTCTGAATGAATTCACGAACTAGAGTATTCAAATAAAACTATTTTAAAATGTTTATCTAACTATTTGAGAGGAGAGTATGGAAGTAAAATTCTATCTATCTAAGGAGGGGAAGAATGAGATGTATATATGGGAAAAACTAAGCTTTTCCTCTCCCATTGTCTCACCAAGAGACAACTAAAATAAATTGGAGTAAATATGAGGTAAATGAGAAGTAAATGAGAATAAAGGGGAAATAAATGAGAGATAAATGAGAGACTAAAAGCTCTCCATAATTCCCCCTTTAGATGCCATTTAGTCTAGATGCATAAAAATGTTCAAACTGGAAAATGTTGGAAGTGACTCTTGAGCTGCCCCGATTGAATGTTGCGAAATATTTCGCACCTAGGGTGCGATTGTTGCTGGAAATCTTCAATTTAATAATTGACATCAGCTTTCCACCCACGAAAATAACCGCAGTCTGCCCACGAAAAATGCTGGAATTTAACTCCTCTTTTTGTCTTTACTTCATCATTAAAGTTTGTTTTTAATTCACCAATAAAGCTTGACTTTAATGTACAAAAATGCAAAACTGTCCATTTAAGACAAATAAAGTAAGGGAGCCAAAACAATTAAATTAACAATGATAAATGCAATATTGACTAGGAAAATAAGCCCAAAGTATCCCAAAAATATATACAATATGCACATTTATCACCCCCCCCCCAAACTTGAGCTTTGATCGACCCGAGCAAATGAATAAATTCAAATTAAGAATAGTCCGAGACGGAGAAAAATAGGAAGACACTAGCTTGAGAAAACAAGCGCACTACACCATGAAATTTATCTCAAATCATCAACATTCCAGAAGATAGAGTCTTTAGATTCCCAAGCTAATAAAATCTCAAGCGCTCAACCTAGATCTCCAATCACTCACTCATTAGTCACTCAATCAACGAGAAGCCTCGGGCACAACTAACTCGAATTATGGCACCACAGAAATGTTAAAATTGAAATTATCTAATCAATGGGCACTCTCCATTCATGCTATTTAATTTAATTGGCATGACATAGGCAAAACAAACAAAAAGATTATTAGGACTTTATCTTGAACTTGTAATGTTAGGTCAAGGCGAGGGCTACAAATGAAGGAATAGATATATAAACCAATAGAGTATAAAAGAATCATGTAAAATGTAATGCTCGCTTACAAAACAATGTTCTTTTTTTTTAAAGACCACTCACCAATTTCAACAACCCCAAAATTGATTTCTTGAATTATCGGGTTGAAGAAATTACTTGCTATTAATTAACAATTAACCCCCTTATTTCCCTTTAGAGCACATGCAAACTTTATTTTCTTTTTTCCTTCGTTAGCACCTTTTTTTTTTCTTTCTTCTTTTTTTTCATTGCTTCAATTTTTTTTCAAGGCGCGCTAACTTCATCTTTTTTTTTTTCTTCTTTCTTTTCATTTTTTTCATCCCACCAATTAACATATTTTTTTCAATACCCATTCCTTCCTTTTTGCTCCCAACACAATAGCTAAAAATGTAACACATGAAAGCACAAACCCAACAAAAACAAACAATATACACATGAATATTCATTTTAAGCTCTCTTGAAGGGTAGGATAAAATGTTTAGGCTAAATGGGTGAGTAAATACGGGTAAATGAAACGAACGTCAAATGAGGGTCATTTGTGTGCATAGCACACACCATTCTTTTCACATACTCAAGGGGGACACTAAGGACAACATTTTTCAAAATGGTTAGGCAAGAAAATGCTCAAACTGTCCAAAATGGCATAAATCATATCTCATTACCACAATGTCCATGCCAAGCCTAAGTCTAGCAAAAATTTCAAGAAAAACTCCATGATATTAAAAATCCAACTAACATATCTACAAAGTACACATAATTCTTTGCTAGCCTAGCACCAAGAACAAAATAATGAAATATGTAGGTACCTCGCAAACACTCCCTCACGTGTTTTCTCTCACCCTCGTGTTAAACTCAAAGCATACCCAAGAAGGAATTAGCAAGGGAATCATCATCAACCATCAACTAGCATGCAAATGAGTCCAAGATTACTCCACAAATGTAATACACATGCATACTTTTACAAATGCCAAACAAAAATATTTATCATCAAAGCTACAAGCTTGGGCATTTCAAAAGCATAAAATTTATTACCCCCAAATAAAAAAACTCAAAATGAAATTATCATCTCCCCCAAACTTAAAGAATGCATTATCCTTAATTGAATGAAGAAAATGAAATAACAAAAGGAAGAGTAGAACGAGCTCACCAAATCAAAGGGTGGGGGGAGGAGTAAGATGTGGGAGACTCCTGAAGAAAAGTCATACATGAGATTGAAGATTAGCTTTATCACCCCAGTCCTTTTTATTCAAGAGGGTAAAAGGATTTCCAACCTAGGTGCGAAACACCGCCCAACTTCCACAAGTGCGAAAAATTTCAGAACCTTGAACAGGTGCTAAAAATAAAGCACTTCGAGTGCGAAATTACGCTCAATCTTCGCAGTGCGAAAAATATCGCACCTTCATATATCATCTTTTAAGCAAAATCTTTCTTCTCATTTACACAAATCCTACAAAATCAAAATAACAAAACAAAAGAAAAACTACTTAACGCGATCAAGGATTAGAAATAAAATAAAGCAAAGATGAAAATAAAATCAAATTAAAAGAAAGCAAGGTAAAGAACTTGGGTTGCCTCCCAAGAAGCGCTTTGTTTAAGGTCATTAGCTTGACCTTTTTATTTCAATCCGGAGGTCGCTCCGAGTAAGAAAAGGTATTTGTGGTACCCTTCTTGTTTTCATCTTCATGAACTTGTGTCTTTAACCTCCATCTATTTACTTCAACAATCTTATCGCCTTCCAATTGTGATCATCTTCCTCAAGAAACTTCTTTCAAAAGCTCGCTTATCTTGCAACCGCTTGTTGGAACCCTTAGAAATTCCTATAGTAGAAAGAATGGGCTTGAGCTCTACTGTAGAAGAGTTTCTTCCTGGAAATTTGAGTTGGTGATGATCATCCTTCCCACTTCCACTTTTTGAACTAGATGATTAAAGTTTGACTCTAGCAAGTGTGCAAATGCAACATCATCATCTGAATTCTCATGGCACTTAGGCTCATCTTTTACCAAAAACTATCCATGGATCCTTAAAGAAATGGTGTTCACGTCCTTACTCATTACTTCGATCCATCGAATAAATCCCGCTACAATAATTCTCAACGTAAAAGCATTTAGCAGCTATTTGACAATTCAAATTGAACCTTATTTTCCAATATTCAAGGAGAGCTTTCCACTTTTCACATCTATCATTGCCCCGCGGTGTAGGAAAGGTCTACCGAGAATTATTGGGATATGAGAATCCTCTTCCATCTCAAGAACAAAAAAGTCAACCGGTATGAAAAACTTACCCATTTTAATTGGAACATCTTCCAATATACCTACCACAAATTTGACTGAACGATTCGCCAATTGCAATAAAGTCTTAGTGGGCCTCAATTCACCTAAATCAATTTTCTTAAAATGCATAATGACATCAAACTCACACTTGCACCAAGATCACACAAAAACACGATTGATATTAAGACTTCCACACAAGGAATTGAAAAACTACCGTCTTAAGTTTAGGAGGCAATTTATTTTGAATGATAGCACTACTCCCTCTGTTAAAGCCACAGTTTCATAATCTTCCAATTTTCTTTGTTAGACAAAATATCTTTAAAAAACTTTGCATAAGAAGGCATTTGTGAAAGTGCATCGGTGAACGAACATTAATGTAAAGCTTCTTCAAAACTTCCAAAAATTTTCAAATTGCTTATCAAGCTTAGCCCAAACCAATATTTGTGGAAATGGTATAGGCGCTTATAAGGAGGTGGGGAACATATTCTGTTCTTGTTCAACTTTTTCTTTTCTTGTGGAACTTCAACCATTGGTTCCTTATCATCACTTTTGTCAACCTCACCACTTTTACTCACATCATTCCCAACCTTAGGTCCTCAAGTTGTTTCCTACTCCTTAAATCATGACTACAATGCCCCAGATTTGGTTCAAAGCTTACTCGAAAACATCGACATCAGAAAGAACTAAGAAGCTTTATCAGGCAATTTGGGTCTCTAACATCTTATTGTGCATAGCCAAAGTGTCTACTTTAGATGTTAAATTCTTAATTGCATCATTGACCATTTCATTTCTAGATGTCAAATTCTTAATTGCATTATTGACCACTTCATTTTGCTTCTCGTTGGGTGACCAAAAGTCTCTAACAAGCTTTCAATATTGGACTTTGAGGTGGATTGAAAGGTCTAGGTTGAAAACTCGGGGCTTCGTTGAAATTGCCTCGAGGTACTTGGTTGGAATTGTACTTAAAAATTTGGGTGATTCCTCCAACCCAGTAAGTGTTTATTTTGGGGTCTTTGATTAAAATTGTTCAAAGCATGACTAGTTCTTGACCCAATCGGGAAACGATTTTCCCGCTGACAATTAAGACCCAAACACTACAAATTTCACATGTGAAACCATTGTTACTCATCGGCACTCACATTCAATTTATCAATTTTTGAACTTAAAGAATCAAATTTAGCATCAAACTTAGCCGCCATAAAATTAAGAGCATCAACCTCATACTTACCCCGAATTCCTTTTAATTGGTTGGTACCTCTTTCTGTTGTCCATCGAGAGTGATTGTGGCCATGTCTTCAATCAACTTGATGTATCATCGATATTCTTATTCATGAGCTTCATCCAGCCAATGCAGCATCAATGGAAATTCTCTCATTATAAGTGAGTCCATTTAAGAATGTATGGACTATGAGCCACTTCTCCAATCCATGGTGGGGGGACATAGCCTAAGCATCTCTTCGAATCCTTTCCCATGCCTGCATATTATTAATTCACTTGCCATGTGAAACTTGTAGTTTGATTTCTCATCATGATGGTCTTGCTGGGGAGCAAAGTATTGCGCCAAGAATGCTTACGAGAGTTGATTTGATGTGGTAATGGAACCGGTAAGATGAATGCAGCCAAGCCCTCGCTTTGTCTCTCAAAGAAAATGGAAACAACCGGCTGCCTTATGGCATCATCTGATGCCCGCTGATCTTCAAAGTGTCACAATATTCAAGGAAGATCTTCAAATGCACATTTGGATCCCTGCGGGCATCCTCCTTAAAGAAAGAAAGAAGAAGGCCGAGTCAACCGATTCATTGAAGAGAATATGCGCACGGTGTATGTTGTTACAAAGCCCTAACCCCCAATCTATATGCAGATAAAAGGAACCGAAAAACCAAATAAACCGATCTCTACCGAAAAGTTACATTCTAGCCCTCTATAAAAGAAAATATTACATCCGCACACTATTACTTTCCATAACAATAGAATTAAGAAACTTGTTCCATTTTGAATTCAATTCCCCATACTGGCTTTTGCTCGACTTCATCTCCTTCTCTCTGCACTTAATTGAATTAAAATTGGGTTCATTGTATTCACGGAGATCAATGAAGGCTTCAACTTAAAGTTGTTAGCCTCAACATTCGGCTCAGTGACTCCCGGTAACAACCCTGAGCATTTGGTGCAAAGTCTCTATCATATTGTCTTCTTAAGCCGCCATCTCGGGTTCAAATAGCTTTAAACCTGATTGTGTTTCCTTTGAAAAAGTCTTCTTCTCCTATGAAAAGTTCTCTCGATTGATTCCTTCTCAAGCTAAATGTCAAGAATACGAAGCCGCATAAGAGAATTAAACAACTAAGAAGCCAACAAGTGAACAAAAATAAAAATAAAAAGTGTCTAGTCTAATCAAACAAATGGCTCGATATTGATTAAAGTCCCTCAAAGAATCGCCGAAAAACTTGTTGAGCGACACTGATCACTAAATTCTACCGCAGTCGCCTCGGCTATTTGTGTAGTATTTAGGATGTCGATCCCACGTGACTTTGAATCAAGCACCGAAGAACTCACAATTAGGATAATCTAGATGGATTAATTTCAAGACTTTTGTTGTTATGAGTAAATTAAATTTAGCGGTGACTAAATTAACTAAATTAGAATGCAAAATTAGATTTTTGATTAAATACAATAATTAAAAAACTTCTAGGATTTCGTTCACCACAATAATGAATTTATAAGTTCCGTGAACAATCTTTCCGTTTCGCGATGAATGTCAAATTTTGAAGGCGAATTGCATAAAAATAGTTAATTGCATTCTTTCAACTACTCAACCTGCACGTGATTAATTCAAACCGATGTCTCATTCAATGAATTAAACTAAACCCATTATGTCCTACAATTTATAAACCTCTAGAAATTTAATCAAATGTCGCTCTCATGAATTTCTAGTTCGATTTTAGAGTTCCGTTACTGAGCTTCACCTTTCAAATTCTTCATTTTAGTCATTACATAAACGTAGTACTTTCACCTTTGGCCTCTCGCATTACAATATTATACAATTATTAACAGCTAAAATTGAATCAAAACGGTGACATTCAAATAAAGTAAAAGATAGAAAACTTTA
>CM028380.1:133193241-133228409 GCA_013146195.2 Codonopsis lanceolata | reverse complement strand
ATTGAGAGGAAAAAAGTAGAGTGAACTTAATGAATTTTGATAGAAAGTAGGGTGACCAAATTGAGATTTAAACCTAAATACCACTACATGGAAACTCGGTATTTTCTACCACATGTGCATATTTGCACATTTTCAATAAATGCTTTGAGTTGTGTAATCAATTAATTAGATTTGTATTCTCAATGTATGTTAATGGCAGGATCTTACTTCTTTTAGACTACCTAATATATATATATATATATATATATATGATATATATATATATATATATATAGGTGAAATATCTCATAATAATATAATTTAGCATGCCTTACCGGTTTGAGTTGGGAATTTTGCATCAGTTTTCTCAAAATTTCTTAGCTAAAAACCCTCGAAAAACCTTTTGAGATGACTTTTATTCCATATTTTTGTGCACACGGTTTGTAATTGACTAATTGGTCATTGTGGCTATGATTTCTCGATAAAATCCGATCATATAAACATGTCTATTTATATTCATGATTGTAAACAAAAATAAGAATTTAATTTTATTGATTAATTGTGACAATGAATCCATGGTAAAATCCATGTTGAAAGTTGATAGTTGATGTAAGTTGTACTATTGTTTTTATATGATGAATTCCATTAAAACTAACAACATATCAATGTCATTATCAAACTATGTTTATCTTAGAATAGGATCATTTTTGACCAATAATTTCTTGAAAGAAGAACCTGAACATTGTAAAAGTGTACATCCAAACGTATCTGAGCTCAAATATTTTTCGCAAATCAATGAACTATAAACATTCAATTGAGTATGAAGTTTGTTTGTTATCTGGAGGGTTAAAGGCTAGAGTAGGGCTCCCATGAAACCGTTTTATGAATCCTAAATCGTAAGATGTAGCCCATTCTACTCACAACTTAAAACCCGATCAACACACGTTTACAAAAAAAAATATGAAGACGGCCTCCAAAGTTTTGCCTAAAGGCAACTACTACTCTAATGCACTAGTAGCATTTTAATTTACATTTATTAGATTAGATTTAGGGCTGGTGATTGGGTGGGTTGGATCGAAACGGATCGTGACTTGTTATAACCAAAAATTAAACTGTTTGAAATGGGTAATGAGTCAGAACGGAGTGACACGTTTTGACCCATAATTTTTCATTAAAAAGCTTATATTTATATGATAAAAAAAATAACGGGTTGAAATAGGTAACATGGTTGACCCGCTTTAATCCAACCCAAATCGACCTGTTTCAAAATAATAATAATAATAATAATAATAATAACGGGTCGGTTCGGATAATTTTCAAGCTGAATTAGATGTTTTAACGGGTTTTAAATTGTAATTGTCGGAAGTAATTAGATTTATTGAATTTGGATGTTTAGAAATATGTATCAAGCGGTTGCAGTTGGAGTTATGTCATTTTCTAAACCTAACACACCCACGAAAACTTGGGAATAAAATAGAGAATATAATATATAGGGAAATATCACTGAAAAAATGAAAAGGCAAGTTTGTGACATATTCATGGAGATCCACTTGCTACTTTAAAACAAAATTGAAGTCAAAGTTTAAGAATCTCACCAATTGTGGCATCTTTCAGTTCAGATGAATTTAGGGTACTAACAATAATACTAATTATTTTTTTATAAGTTCAAAATAATTGCTTATCCTTTTGGTTGTATGTTTTGTTATAATTTTTTAGCTAGGTTTAATTGATCCCAATGATCACGACAAACGCGTATTGAATCTCATTTTCTCATTAGCTTTGGTCACAACAATATCTTGCGTTGCGTTGCTATTTTATCTGATTATATCAGTTGAAACTAAGTTCTTTTTCTTGTAATTTTAACAAGCCAAAATTTTAAAACATATTATTTTGTACTCAATATTTATGTTATCATATTCCTTCCAGCGTGGGCAAAATAGATATTGACCTACGGTCATGAAAGATGAACTCCGATTACCCAGCATTCCAAAAGATTACAAATTTGTGTGAGTTTAACGACTGTCTCGATTTGATTTTTTATTATCCAATGAGAAAGTCAAACTTACGTTTACATATTTAGTCCGTTGCCTACGTCTACGTCACCTATACATAAGCATAAAAAGTTATTGCAAATGATCAATAAATCATGTCTTATAATCGTATAAACTTATAGACTATTTACTCGGAACGGATCAGGATCGAAGGAATGATATATTTATGCAAGTGGCTTAAGAATTTGTTTTTAAGTCATATAATAATAAGTAACAAAATTTTCAAGGAGACATAATTTTGTTTGATGATGTAAGGGAAGGAGAGGATAGAAGAAACAAAATGCAGCGTGCAAAATAAATTTTGATTGGGTCATCAATCATTATCGCTTAAAAGTTCCCCAAAGACAAAGCAAATAAAAAAACTGAAAATGTCATAATCAACTTTTTGGTCATTTTCTATTTAGAAATTTGTTTTTGGTATGATATTGAGGGATTGCTAATGAGACTCCAAGTGGCAAGCTTTCGTGCCTTCACGACTTTCTCGTCTCTTGTTTGACCTAAGTTTAGACAAATATGAAAAGGAGGGAGACCACTATATATAATCATTTCAAGTCCTTTTCTTTTATAAAAGTAAAATCTTAATTTCAAGAAGTGAAAATAAATGACTACCAATTCAATAAAAGTTTATGTAATGAGGAGAACAAATTTGAAAACATGAAAATGACCAAATTGTGGGTATAAGCTTTTGTAAAAGTTGAGATTTCAAAGTTTCAAAATTTGAAGTTTGGATACATGCAAGTAGTGAAGGGGATGGCTATGTGTCGACTGAGGGATTGGTTGTAATAACGATCAGAGCAGGAGCTCGATCTCTTATGCGTAGCCTGATCATTGGCCTTGACAGGTCATCGAGTCCACCACAAGTCGATCCAAAAGTCCATGATGATGTTGGTACCCAGTAGTAGCGCATGACTATCTTATAAATCAAACACAAGTTTCACATCTATCCGATGTGGGATTGAGGTATTACAATCTCCCCCATGGCGTATTACAATCTCCTCCACTTAAATCTTTGACGTTCTCGTCAAGTCAGATCGTTGGGCGTGTAGGATTGAGGTGACTTCATGGGGGGATCGAGGTGGCTTCCACCTTCGCGGTTTGCTTACTTTGGCCCGCAACACTTTGTTCCCATTTCCGTAGGGACCTCGATACCATTTGTAACGACCCGAGTTGGGTCATAGCCCCCTGGCCCACTAAGCACGGCACCTTGGATCATCGGGCCCAGCCGGCAAAATCCATTGATGATATTGGTGCTGGTAGCGCATGTTATCTTATAAATCAAACACAAGTCTCACATCTATCCGATGTGAGATTGGGGTATTACAGGTTGAGGGTCAAAAGCGATTTTGACGAAAGGGATTGTGGGTAGTCTCCAAGGGTCATCAACAAGTACGGCCATTCTTTTCTATTTATGTTGTCGCTCTAGATCTGAGAGCTGGGTTATTACGTTTTTTGTTAAGATTGTTTCGTTATTACGTTTTTTTTTTTTTCAGTTTCAAGAAAACCATTTAAATACGTATACATATTTATCATCTACGTTAGTCATTCGGTATACAATTTCATTACAAACTTTTAATGTCTTATATGATATGAATAATACAAAAAATTAGGTTTGTTCATCTTATAAATGTTAGTAATATCATTTGAGATTACGAGAAAATAACCAACAAGTACACTCCACAAAATCCAAATGATGGGTGATATGGATATGCCCTTGTAAACATAATTTCGGGAGACTAGGGTTTAAACTCTCGGTACGAGGTAAGCTATTTCTCAAAATAAAATATTGAAAATATATAATTATTGTGTTTGTTATAAACATATCCGTCACTTCTTTGTTTTCAAGAAATGAAAATATTCTTCATATAAATTTTTAGAAGGAGATTTCGCAGACTCCAAGTCGTTTATCTCAACCCTTGTTACATTGAATCTCAACAGCTTTCTTTTTAAAAGGAGACATATAAGACTGATATTCAATGAGATATGAAAAATAACAGGGGTTGAGATACATGATTTGAAATCAATGTCACCATTAAAACCGCCATAATCTTCTCAAAGAACTTAGTCTATTTGACCCGGTCATAAGTTATAAAATTTGGTGTCGGACAGCAAATTGTCATATTAGACCTTTGGATAGAGCTGGATTGTGTTAAAGTGAGGGCAAATCAGTCATTTTTAATGTATTAGGGAATAGAAGAATAGGCCAGCTCTTTATGATTGGATGTCTGCATGAGAAAAAGAATGCTTACCATAACACAACAAACATAAAAAAACAGAAACTTAAGACATTTAGCCTTTAAGAATTCATAGGAAACTCAGACAAAGTAGTTTTATAAGTATATATAACAGCAACATTAACAACAAAACAAAGACCATCATACAAGTATCCCTCAACTGCATACCTTGAGAACTTGGCATTTGGCAAGAACTCTCTCTCTCTCTCTCTCTACATCACAAGGGTTCAATTCCAATGGAAATCCATTTCCAACAGCAGCGAAAAGAAGGGAATCATATTCCTGCGATCAAAAAAATGAGCAAATTCAAGGGAAGGACCAACAAAAGCAGCAGCAGCAACAACAACAATAACAACAAGTTTGTTGGGGTGAGACAGAGGCCTTCTGGGAGATGGGTAGCTGAGATCAAAGACACAACACAAAAGATTAGGATGTGGCTTGGAACTTTCGAAACTGCTGAACAAGCTGCCCGTGCCTACGACGAGGCGGCTTGCCTTCTTCGTGGTTCCAATACTCGCACAAACTTCGTTACTCATGTCTCTCACAATTCCCCACTTGCATCCCGGATTCGAAATCTTCTTAACAGCAAGAAAACAGGCAAACAGCAGAATCTTGATTTCTCTCCCAGTACTAGTAGTACTAGCACAACTCCAATTAGAGCTAGTACTACCAGCACTAGTAATAGTAGTCCTACTCCTACCAGCAGTGGTGGTACTGATCATGACTCTCTTTCTAGTAGGAAAGATGAACAAGATTATTCACAGTTGTTTGATGATGCTTACAAACCTGATCTGAGCAATTGCTGTGACGGAATTAAAATGGGTTCTTCTCAAATTTCTGATATGTCATGGGGTTTTGGAGCTGGATCAATTGATAGACATGCATTGACTCAAGCAATGGTATTGGACTTGCCAAAGAATTTTGTCTTGCCAGCTGAGACAAGTTCTGGGTTGGAATTCACCGATTTTGAAAGGATGAAAGTGGAAAGACAGATCTCGGCTTCCCTTTACGCGATGAATGGTGTTCAAGAGTATATGGATGCATTCCATGATCCTAATGAAGCAATTTGGGATCTTCCTCCTCTATGTTCTTTGTTTTGTTAACCCTTACAAAGGGTCTAAGATAGCCATGAAATGACCTCAGTTTCCTCTGTTTTTTTTCTCATTGAAAAAACTAGAAATAGCATAGACTGTTGAGATTTGATTGCTAAGTTTTCAATAACAAAAAGGTTTGAGAAACTTTAGGTAGCTTTCTCACGTTTCATGCTCTTGCTGCTCTGTTATCACTTGAAAAGTAATCAACTAGTCCTTTATGATCATGTGAAAGGTTTCGATCATCACTTTCTACTCTCCTTGTTTTCACTCAAAGAGTGGATGAAAAGTCTAATATACTAATACTATTGAAGTCGGTCATAATTACATAAATATTTGGATCAACGATGTTATAAGTTATAGGTACGCAATTACAACCCTGAACTCGTTAACTCAATCGAGCCCATCTGAAAATTATCCGACCTAACCCAACCAATTAATATATTTTGGTCGAAACAGGTAACCCGTTTCAACCCAAAAAATATTAACGAGTTGAGTTTGGACGGGTTAAAACGGGTCGAAGCCATTACCTTTTTGACCCGATAGTTAAAACTCTATAACTGTATGGTTTCTTTTTGGAGGAGGGGGGGGAGGGATCTGGGTTAATTAAGACGGACCGACTCGTTATAACTCGGTCGGATTCAAACCGACTCATTTCGACCCGTTTGATATTCAGGTTTTAATGAGTTTCAATTCGTTATTAGTCTCAACCCCACCAATTGATAGACGTAGTTAGAGGTAGACCGTAAAGTTAAATGAAACTTTTTAAATAAAAATAGTGTACTATTTGTTACACGTAAACAAAGTTTGAACTCTCAACTCAAAAACTCCTAAGGGGGTGGTCCAGTGGTAGACATGAGGCTTCACAAAGTGTGAGGTCTCAAGTTCGATCCCTTCCCATGCCCCCCTTAGGAAAAAAAATTTTAAATTTTTTTAAAAAAGAACTCTCAACTCGAGCTTTGTCTCGATTACTTGTGTTCGGCTAACGATTCCTTTTACTGGTTATATTTTGGTCCAAAACAAGATCATTAGTTTAAAGTAGGGATAATTTCACTTTTGGCACCCCAATTAAGGGTCGATTTCACTTTTGGTACCCCCGTTTTCCAGATCATCAAAGTTCATTACAAACGTTTCCCAACTTCATCATTTTTGGTCCATTCCGTCAATTGTCTATCAACTATTAACAGCTAACCTGCTAGAACAGATTATCAAAGGTTGGAACCAGCTAAACTTGACAACAAGCTAGGGAAAAAACTTGACAAGCTAGGGAAAAAACTAAGTATATGAATTCCTCTCAATTTTCCCAAATTTCTTCTCGTTCTTGCCCTAATTTCTTCTTCCCCAAACCCTTCTCCTTTCTCACCCAATTTCTTCATGTTGAGTGATTTTCAATTGATCACTAAATTCTATCACAAGCGCACGGCTATTCATATAGTATTTAGGATGTCGATCCCACAGGGACTTTGAATCAAGTACTGAAGAACTCACAATTAGGATAATCTAGACCGATTAATTTCAAGATTTTTGTTGTGATGAATAAATTAAATTAACAATACTAAATTAACTAAATTAGAATGCAAAATTAGATTTTTGATTAAAAACAATAATAAAAAAGATTCTTGGATTGCGGTTCATCACAACAATGAATTTATAAGTTCCGTAACAATCTTTCTGTCCGCGATGAATGTCAAATTTTGAAGGCGAATTGTATAAAAATAGTTAATTGCATTCTTTCGAACTACTCTCAACCGTGCCTAGATTAATTCAAATTCGATGTCTCGCTCAATGAATTAAACTAAACTCATTATGTCCTACAATTCTATAAGCCTCTAGAAATTTAATCAACTGTCGTTCTCATGAATTTCTAGTTCGGTTTTAGAGTTCCGTTACCTACGCTTCACCTTTCAGTCCTTCACTTCAGTAACTAAGATTATTGTATAAACGTAGTACTTTCACCTTTCGGTCTCTTGCTACTGCAATATTATACAATTATTAACAAAGCTAAAATCGAATCAAAACGGGTGACATTAAAATAAACAGAAAGATAGAAACTTTATTTATAAATCCATTACGGGCTACACCTAATCCTAGAATTAAAAAACTACTCACGCATAATTAAAGTAACTAGAATAAACATGTTAGGAATAATCACGGAAATAAAAATAAAAGTAAAGAGAATGGAAGAAGAAGAACTTGTAATACCAAAATACTTCCGAATGAATTCACGAACTAGAGTATTCAAATAAAACTACTTTAAAATGTTTATCTAACTATTTGAGAGGAGAATATGGAAGTAAAATTCTATCTATTTAAGGAGGGGAAGAATGAGATGTGTATATGGGAAAAACTAAGCTTTTCCTCTCCCATTGTCTCACCAAGAGATAACTAAAATAAATTGGAGTAAATAAGAGGTAAATAATAAGTAAATGAGAATAACAGGGAAATAAATGAGAGATAAATGAGAGACTAAAAGCTCTCCATAATTCTCCCTTTAGATGCCATTTAGTCTAGATGCATAAAAATGTTCAAACTGGAAAATGTTGGAAGTGACTCTTGAGCTGCCCCAATTGAATGTTGCGAAATATTTCGCACCTAGGTTGTGATTGTTGCTGGAAATCCTCAATTTAATACTTGACATCAGCTTTCCACCCATGAAAATAACCACAGTCTGCTCACGAAAAATGCTGTAATTCAACTCCTCTTTTTGTCTTTACTTCATCATTAAAGTTTGTCTTTAATTCACCAATAAAGCTTGACTTTAATGTACAATAATGCAAAACTACTCAATTAAGACAAATAAAGGTAAGAGAGCCAAAACAATTAAATTAGCAATGATAAATGCAATAGTGACTAAGAAAATAAGCCCAAAGTATCCCAAAAATATAGACAATATGCACATTTATCACTCCCCAAAACTTGAGCTTTGATCGACCTGAGCAAATGAATAAATTCAAATTAAGAATAGTCCGAGACGGAGAAAAATAGGAAGACACTAGCTTGAGAAAACAAGCGCACTACACCATGGAATTTATCTCAAATCATCAACATTCCAGAAGATAGGGTCTTTAGATTCCCAAGCTAATAAAATCTCAAGCGCTCAACCTAGATCTCCAATCACTCACTCATTAGTCACTCAATCAACGAGAAGCCTTGGGCACAACTAGCTCGAATTATGGCACCATAGAAATGTTAAAATTGAAATTATTTAATCAAGGGGCACTCTCCATTCATGCTATTTAATTTAATTGACATGACATAGGCAAAGCAAACAAAAAGATCATTATGACTTTATATTGAGCTTGTAATGTTAGGTCAAGGCGAGAGCTACAAATGAAGGAATGAATATATAAACCAAGAGAACATAAAAGAATCATGTAAAATGTAATGCTCGTTTACAAAACAATGTTCTTTTTTTTAAAAGACCACTCACCAATTTCAACAACCCCAAAATTGATTTCTTGAATAATCGGGTTGAAGAAATTACTCGTCATTAATTAACAATTAACCCCCTTATTTCCCTTTAGAGCACATGCAAACTTTATTTTCTTTTTTCCTTCGTTAGCACCCTTTTTTTTTTCTTTCTTCTTTTTTTCATTGCTTCAATTTTTTTTCAAGGCGTGCTAACTTCATCTTTTTTTTTTTTTTTCCTGTTTTCATTTTTTTTTCATCCCACCAATCAACATATTTTTTCAATACCCCTTCCTTCCTTTTTGCTCCCAACACAATAGCTAAAAATGTAACACATGAAAGCATAAACCCAACAAAAGTAAACAATATACACATGAATATTCATTTTAAGCTCTCTTGAAGGGTAGGATAAAATGTTTAGGCTAAATGGATGTGTAAATACGGGTAAATGATACGAACGTCAAATGAGGGTCATTTGTGTGCATAGCACACACCATTCTTTTCACATGCTCAAGGGGGACACTAGGGACAACATTTTTCAAAAAGGTTAGGCAAGAAAATGCTCAAACTGTCCAAAATGGCCTAAATCATATCTCATTACCACAATGTCCATGCCAAGCCTAAATCTAGCAAGAATTTCAAGAAAAACTCCATGATATCAAAAATCCAACTAACTTATCCACAAAGTACACATAATTCTTTGCTAGCCTAGCACCAAGAACAAAATAATGAAATATGTAGGTACCTCGCAAACAATTTAGAGACTTGGATGAGAGTGCTTATGAGTGGTTGATCAATAAGCCTCCCAGTCAATGGTCTAGGTCATACTTTACTACTGACCCTAAGTGTGACATCTTGCTTAATAACATGTGTGGGAGTTTTAATGCTTTTATTCTTGATGTAAGAGACAAGCCAATCATAATTATGCTTGAAACAGTAAGACATCTGTTGATGATCAGATTGCAAGTGAATCAGGATAAAGCTATGAATTGGGATGGTAGACTGTATCCTAGAATCAAACAATTACTAGACAAGAATGCCAAGGAGGGTGGTGATTGAATACCAATCAAATCTGATAAATGGCATTTTGAAATAACTGGCCCCTTTGATTAGCACAATGTGGATGTTGCTTAGTAATAACATAGCTGTTCATAATTGTAAATATAGTAAATTGATGTAATTTAGGCTGATTAGTTTGTTACCTTATATAGGCTGATCCCTCTGATTCATCTCTTGTATCCAAATATATATTGTAATCTCGGCAATGACAAAGTCAAGGATTGACAATTATCTTATATGGTATCAGAGCTGTTACGATCCTCCTTCTCCTACCGCTCTAGCCTTCTCTTGGTCTTCTTCTTCTTTCTATCATTCTTCATGTCTACCTCTAAATCATCCACGTCCATGTTCCACCCGGCTCTTGCTGTTTCAAATATCAAGAATCACATCTCAGTCACACTTGAGATGGAAAACGTCTAGTATGCGACCTGGGCCGAACTCTTCAAAATTCACGCGAGGTCCCATCGGGTTATCAACCATATCATTCCGGACGAAGGAACGACTCAGGCACCTACCAGTGATGATGAAAAAGAACTCTGGTCGACACTAGATGCGACCGTGCTTCAATGGATCTACACCACTATCTCCAATGACCTTCTGCAAACGATCCTTGAACCTGACTCAACGGCTATTGAAGCCTGGAATCGCTTGCGGGATATATTTCAGGATAACAAAAACTCTCGTGCCGTTACCCTTGAGCAAGAGTTCTCTCATACAAACATGGATGACTTCCCCAACGCCTCTGCATACTGTCAAAAGCTCAAGGTATTGTCCGAAGGTATTGTCAACTCAAAAATGTCTGGCCACTAACAACCGCACCCGTTCACTAACAACCGCTTAAACCGCTTAGTTCTACAAATGGTGGCTGGGCTTGCGATTCCTACGGTGGGCACCCTGGGCATTCGCCACAACCCGATTCCACCTTTCTATCAGGCCCGCTCTATGATTATTCTGGAAGAAGCGGGTTTAAACAAAGCCGCTACTTGTAGACACCCAATTCGCACTCGATATGTGATGACATAAAATATCAAGAAGCTGTTAAAACTTAACGAATGTCAAGTTGCGTAAGTCAAAAATGCGAAAGGAAAAGCATGATGCGCGAAACAGTGAACTGCAGGGGGGAAAGTGTCAAATTTTCAAACTTCCAAAAACCTTTGGTGCCGCCAATAGAAGGCTTGGTGCCGCCAATAGAAGGCTTGGTGCCGCACCAAGCATGGCTTGGCCGCACGCAATTCTCCCTGTTCTCTTGCGATCAAAATGGTACAAGTTCTCAAGCACGCGGCAAGCGGCCAATGCACAAAGAAGAAATCAACAAATTCCCACGCGTCCTCGCCTTCAACTATAAATAGAGACCCCGGCCTCGCATTTCGGTGTTCGCCTTTACGCGAAGTTTTTATCGCAGCGAAGCTCTGCTTCTGCGATCCTTCGATACACTTAGTACGAGAGGTGCGAGATAGGTGAGTGGAAGCCTCTAAAATCTCCAAACCCCGTCCAAACTCTGCCAAATCAAAAACCCATAGGTTATAAGTGATCCCTAGCCTAGTTGTTAGGTATCCACCTCAAAACCCCAAAAAAATCTCAAAATAAGCCGTTACTCGCCTCGGAGTAACGAGCTAAAAAGTCAAAACTTAAGTCTAGGTTCCGCCCAACTAAAAGGCCAAAACCTATCCAAATAAAATTGTTGTCACTGCCCGAGTTGACAAGCCCAAACCTCAAAACATCAATCAAATCAAGCAGCAATCCAGTTCAATTCAATCCATTTCAATTCAATTCAAAACAAAAAAAGACTCCCTCTCCCGAAGAGGACAGAGCGAGCACACCACCGCTCTAAAAGGTAATACCTTTAAGAGCGTATTTTTATTTCATTTGTATCTTTTCCTTTTATTTATTTTCAAAAAGTTGTATTTTAAATCCGGCACAATGTAGCCAATATAAGCCGTTGTGCTGCCCGGATTAGGTTAGAAAATATTATGTAAAAAAGCCGTTATAATGGCTAAATATTCTTAAATGTGTTTGTAATTATTGGAAGGAGACGGCTGCGAGTCCGTAAATAATGTAGCCACGAATGTATCTGTTTAATTTTCCCTTGTCAAAATAAGACCTTATTTATTTGCTAGATTAATATAACAATGAGCATACTTCAGCCAAAAACGCTTTGAGACCGAAAGGGCGAGTTGGGTGCCTAGCACCTTCCCAACTCGTAACTTAGCCCCCGAACCCGCTTTCTAAAATCTCTGGTTTTCTTTCTACGGTTTTCCTTTATTTTTGCCTTAAAATAAAGGTGGCGACTCTAAAACTTTCAGGATCCAAGGTGGGGCCTCGCAACATTCCCTCTTTGCACTTTCTGTTCTCCCTAAAAAAGGGAGATACGGGAATGGAGGAGTGATGTATTCTCATATCCCGGTATCCCTAAACAAGGGATAACTTGATGCGGGAAACCCATAGCTCCCATAGCGATCTGATTGGGCCATAAGGCTATTTTAATAAATCCATAAGTGGGGGCGCCGCAATATCTTTTCTTGCACTTCTCTATTTTCACTGAAAGATAAAAGGGGAGAATGAGAATGGAAAGGTAATGCATTCCCATATCCTGTTATCCCCGAAATAAGGGATAACCTGACATGAGGAAACCTTTAGTTCCCATTTTGGATACAAAATCCACTCAAGGCAACCGAGGCACATTCCAACGTGCTAACATAGACGACTCCTCTCGCACTTTGGATTTCGTCTTCCCTAAACAAGGGAGGGTGGAACGAGAGCCGGTGGTGTCCCGCATCCGCACGCACGCCGCACCCCTATCCAAGAGGCGCGGGCGCTGGTCGCACCAAAGAACCTCACGGGCGACTTCTGGGGGATGTTGTTTTATTTTAAATAAAATGGAGGGCTAGACTCATAAAATAAAACCTTTTTTTGGTTTTTCTTTGTTTCTGGCTGCAGTATGCTCGTTATATTAATTTACGCATTTTAATAAGTGTGTTCCCATTACGGCCGTGGCTATATTTGTGGATATGATCCTCCATCCAGCGGCAGCGATCTCGTTCAATACATTGGCACATGTTCGAGAGTATAAAAAAAAATCAAAAATCAAAAAAAATATATATATATACATATACATAAAAAAATTTCGAAAAATTCAAAAAAAAATAAAAAAAAAAAAAAAATATATAAAGGCGGTCTAAGTATATTAATTTAGGCTTTGGAAACTCCATTGATACCCTTAAAGCATTACGAATAGGGGATGGTATCGCGTGAGCATACAACGCCGCGTGCTTAGGCAAGCGATCAAAAAGCCTTCAAACACTATTATATATATATGATGTATATTTAATGTTTCCTTTTATTTCCGGGCAGCACAACAAAAAAGAGCTGGGGCTTTACTTCCGGCTCTATTTTCTTTCATTTATTTCTTTCAGTTCATTTTTCTTTTTCACTTTATTATGTAACTCTGTATATTTGTACATCTCTGCATTCATTATGTCACTTTTATTTTGAGGGGCATAGGACCAAAATTGTAATTAATAGGATAGATAGTTTCCCAGCTTTTCTTTCTATTTCTTAAAAAGATGTGCTTGCTTGCTTGCGCTCAAACTAAAAATTCGAGAAAATCCACACAACTTGACAAGACAGGCCATAAGCGTTTTATTTTTACGTTCATAAATACGTAAATAAATAAAGATTTCTTGTTTTTGTTTTTTTTTTAGATACCGCACACATGTACACACATGTAAATATATTCAGCTGTTACCCTACACCATGGCCGGCCCTGCATAAACCAACGTTAGAATGCATATAGTCTTCGGGGACACCACATCGACCGCTTTTTGCATTTTTGAATTGTGGGTCAGCCCCCAAAAAAAAAATCAAATAAAAAAATATATATATCAAAAAAAAATGCGCAAGTTCAAAAAAATATACATAGTAAGTGCGCACAAAAAATAATACAATAAATAATAAACAGGGCTGATTTATAATTCTCGATGCTCGACCTAGACCATTTCGAATGGTGGATCCCGAGAGTATAGGCCCTTCGCCTCGGGACCCGCCCACCTCGGGAAGTCGAAAGTGGAATACGTTGGTCCTATACTCGGAAAGAATCCACTATTCCAGAAAAGTCCCGAGATCATCAAAATAAAGGTGTGCTTATCCTGGCCAATTGTAGGGAACATGAAATAATAATAATAAAATATTAATAAAAAGGCACGCCTGACTTCAAGCCCGATAGCCTCCACCAAATTCTCCCGATACCTACCAAACCCATTTTCCTCGAAACCTAGTCCGAATTTGGAAAGGCGTAGATACATCGCCTGCTGATACATGAAATAAGTGCGTAAATCGTAATCGTAAGGTATCAAGATCGATCGCATAAGGGCAAAATCAAGACAAAAATACAGATCCAAGCAAGATGGCGAAAATGAATGGGGCCCCACCGCCCCCCAGAAGCATCAACCTTCCATGTGCCTCCAAATCCAACTCTCACCAAACACCAACCCACCAAATACCTATTATTACCAAAATCTTAACTTTTTTTTCATCATACCCTTTATCCAATCCAATATCCCTATCTAGCCCAATATCCATATCCAATCTAATATCCAATCCAATATCCATATCCATATCCAGCCCAATATCCATATCCTCTCATCCAAAATCCTTATCCAAACAAAAACCCTTTATTATCCAAAACCCAATAACCCAAGACCTTTATCCAACCCAATACCCATATCCAAATTCCTAATCCTTATAATGCCCAAATTCCATTAACCCGTAACCCATATATCGTCCAAAATCCACCAACCTGCATCCCTACCTTCAACTGTAAAATAACCCGCCTTTCCGAATCCAAACATATACCAAAACCCAACTTTCCCGCCTCGCCAAATTGAGGTCGACATCGAAGATTGAAAACCATGTTGCTTAAAGCTCTAAACCAGGGAGTTTCTAATGAAAATTTGGGGGACACTGGTATGATAGACGGACACCGACATGAAGGCCCCTCTGAATTCGAGTCTATTTCTAATAAGCCTCTCGCAGAACTAGTATGCTACGATCGCCCACTTTTGACGCCTCAGTAGACGGTGGACTACTTTGGATATATTACCCCTATTCCTTTCCTAGCCTTACGGATTTGGTCATCTACCAATCCGCTCCCTAAAATCGAGTACCCTATTCCTTTCCCTAGCCTTACGGATTTGGTCATCTACCAATCCGCCTCCCTACAATTGAGGATCTCAAACCCCAGGTCCTCAACGATGTAATAACCCCTGTACAATGTGCTTTTAATAACAATCTAAACGTCTTTGCTTATTTCTTAGTTGCACCTGCATTAAAAGACACATTAAATAATTATAATAATGAGTCATTTAAAAGGACCCAAAAGATAAAAAGTTTGCTTGAGCTTGTAAAGTCAGAGAGCCGAGACATCATCAACAAAGAATCAAGACCGATCCACTATCAACTGGGCCGACAAGGAAATCAAAAGAAGTCGATCGGCACTACCCCGCAAGGCTCCAAAAGAACATCACCCATGGATCCTTTCAAAAGTTCGTGGACATGCTTACTTGGTCCTATGAAGATGTGTCGGGGTAGACCCAACCATAGCCAAAACGCCGGACCCTCATATGTCCAGATGCTCAGCCAATCAGACAAAAGCTCCACCGCATCAAGTCCGAATGGTCACTACAAGTTGAAAAAAAAAAAGCATGAAACAGCCGCATGTCAACTTCATTCGGGTAAAAAAAAAAAAATAATAATAATACAAAAAAAATATAAAAAAAAGGAGTAAAAAAAGAGTCAAAAAAAAATATAGTAATAAAAAAAAAGAAATAAAAAAAATACCCGATCTGGCTGTCTAAAATAGTGACCATTCCCAAATCTAACAACAACATGCTAAGCTATAGTCAAATCAAAAGCAGCAGGAGACCAAGAAAAGACCTCATCCCTTGAGGGACCTACTGCTATCATGTCATGTCGTCTGGGCTAGAAAAAATGCTGGGGCTGCTTATCAAAAGGCTGCTACCCCTCTCTTCCACGATGTGCTATATATTGTCAATGGGATCCGGTCAGGAGATGTCATACTCCCCACAAGCCAGGAAAGAAGACCTTGTTCAGCCCTCCAATTTCAAGGAGCTCAAAAGGTATGGTGCTCGATCCGTTCTATCCAACAAGTGCTTCCCTCTCCAGCCCGCTAGGCTGAAAACCCGAAAGGGCGGCCTAGGCAAAAGTTAGGGCATAAAAAAAATGAAAAATGAAAAGGAGAAATAAGGGCTCGCTAGACTGAAAACCCGAAAGGGCGGCCTAGGCAAAAATTAGAGCATAAAAAAATAATAATAAGGGCTCGCTAGGTTGAAAACCCGAAAGGGCGGCCTAGGCAAAAGTTAGAGCCAAACAAATAAAAAATATATATCAGGAGAATAAGGAGAGGGAAGACACTCTTTGAAACCTCGACATCCTATCCCTCGTCTTCAGCAGGCAAAGAGGCTCGACTGACAGAAGAAAAAGAAAAACCACGACAAAAGCTCACAATAAAATACTAAAATATAATATTACGGGTCCTAAGGTGCAACTTAGGAATAATTGCAAAAGAAATTTAGATTATGCATTAATGGCATGTACATATCTATTATTGCCTGTCCCCCCTTTGTTTTCCCCAGAAACAATCATTTTTCTTGCAGCCATAGCCCCGAGTGGTCCATCAGTACCTGCGGAGTCCACCGAGCCGGGCCCATATACTCCTTCTGCGAGGCGAAGAAGAAACCCTAGACTCATCACATGAGAGCCCCTGTAGTGTCCTCATCCTCATCATCAATGTCCCCATTATCCTGATAGAGGTGCTGCTGATACCATGATATTTCGGCTCCACCATCGCTCATCGTCGCGTCGATCGCGAAAAAAAGCCTACAAAAGGAGGCTACGGCCACGGACTCAACAGCCACAATGCACCGAAAGAATAAGAGATTCGGCCATCTTTCCATTCCGATATCACCCGAAAAGCCCGCTCTTATCCAAAGGTGTATTTTCAAAAATCCCTTTCTTCAAAATACAGCGTGCCATTACATTTTAGATGTTTGGTATAGTTTTATTTTCTGTGTGAATTTATTTTTGCATGTGTAACATATTGCATCATATACATTATATTGCATTATTTCATAATGTTTGTACAGATTTCTTTTACAGAAAAAATATATATACAAAAGAATAAAAATAAAAAAAAATGCAAAAGAAAAAAAAGAGAAAGAGTTACTAATGTTCGCAGGAACTCAAAGCTAGTGCGCTCGGGATGACTGGCTTCTGGGAAAGGCACCACCCCTCACCCTGGGACCCGCTACAACTCCTCGACCTCTGCCCCGGCCGCGGCTTGACCCGTCGTCGTCATCATCATCATCGTCGTCATCTCGACGTCTGGGCCGCCGCAGTGAGCTGCTTCCTGCGAACCTGAAAGAAAAAAAAAAGAGGTAAGATCTCTACCCTCATTTCCTTCTCTGTACAGTCCTTAAAATAAATAATGAACATATCGCATGTTTTATACTTCATTTTTTTTTACAATAAATTCTTTTAGCAAAAAAAAAAAAAATCTTGTTCATAACAAAAAGAAAATAATAATTCTTTAAATTGTCACAAACTATTTTCATACATGTGCATAAACTTACATAAAAATAAACATCATTCTTTTTCAAAACAAAAAAAAAACAATTTTATATGTAATTTATTTTGCATATACATAATTTATTTTGCATCTTAAAATGCATATTTAGAACTGCATTTGTCATGAGCATAATAAAATGTGAAAAATTCATGCATCATCTCATACGTATTCTACTTTGCATCTGTATCAAGTAAAATAATTCATGCATTCATATTTTGCATTTCATTTGTCCAATAAGCTGCCATAGAGGTACGACAAAAAGAAGGTAAAGTATCACCAATCATCAAAATAAATATCTTTGAGGTATTTACTATACCCCTGCAGCATTTGCATGCCTAGAAAATAAATCTAAGGGCATGAAAAATATCTGTTTTGTCCTGTTTTTGTCCGAAAATATGCCCGAAAAGTGTCTCGAAAAAATTAAATTTATACTCCGAATATTCCGTTTCACAATTCTATTGCAAGCAAAAATGTGATTTAGTGTAAAACATGCATCATATAGCCCCAGTTGCATTTAGAACATAAATCATGCATAGTAGGGTCAAATAGTGATCACTATTTCAAATCATGCATCGAAAAAATAAATCATAGAAATTGCATACATTATCACTCAATTGCATCATTTAGGCATAATAGGACATGCATATACATCACTAACAAAGTCAAGAGTGCTCCAAAAGTCCCAAACAGTGCAGGAATTTAGCAGATCTGAGAAATATCCAGGAAAATTGCTTGAAAAGAAAAATCTTACAGTGGTTAGGGGAAGATTGGAGATGTGGGTGTCCCGATCTCGCACCAGGTTGCCCCAATCATCCTTGGAGTACGTATAATTGAGCCGATTTCGAATCAAGCTAGGAGGTTCTCTCCTCCTACCGCCAGATTCGGGGCGCATCGGTGCCTTTCCCTTCCTGGATCGTGAAGAAGAAGCCATCTGCTAAGTAAAACACTGAGATTGGCGGAAGAAAATCGAGAAAAGGAGCGAAAATGAAGAAAATGAAAAGAAAACAGCAAGCAGCAGCAACTATGGCGAAGCAGCAGAGGAATGAACAAAGCAAATGAAAAGAGAAAGAAGAAGCAGTAGCTTCCTTTCTCATTCCCGTCAATATTAGGAGGAAAAAGGGAATTTTCCTTTTTCCCCCTCCAAAGTTTGCAGCTGCAGCACTCTGGTCCTCAAATTTCAAAATTCTCACAATGGTCCCTGAGCCTAATGGAAAGTTAACAAAGTTGATCTTGTTAACCAAGATTTGCGACCATTCACCAAAAAGACAAAGGAAATGACATTCCCAGCAGAAAGAAAGAAAAATCAAAAGAAAAAAAATCAAAAGAAAAGAAAAAAAAAGAAAAAAAAAAGAATCAAAGAAAAAGAAAAAGAAAAAAAAGAAAAGGAAAAAAAAGATAGAATCAAAGGAAAAGAAAAAGAAAAAGAAAGAAAGAAAAGAAAAAGAAAAGAAAGAAAAAAAATCGAAAGAAAAGAAAAGGAAAAAAAAGCAAGCAAATAAGATTCCCGGCATCAGGATGAACTACGTTGGTCTGATTCCCTGAATAAGGGATACGTAGGCAGCCTATTTCGATAGGTACGACCATCACAATAAAAAAAAGAAAAGAAAAAAAAAGAGAATAAATTCCCCAGCAAGAGTGGCAAAAATGCCAAGATCACCGAATCTGCGCCCACCGAAAAGGTAAGTCGTAGATTTCTACCCTGACTCTAGAATAATTTCCTTTTCTAGGAAAATTTGAAAATTTGTTTGAAAAAAAAAACTTTGCTTTGTTTTTCAAAATAAAAAAAAAACTATCTTTTAAATTGAGTTTTGATTTCAAAAAAAAAAAAAGAGGAATATTTCAAAAAAAAAAAAAGAGGAATATTTCAAAAACACAAAAAAAGAGGAATATTTCAAAAAAAAACAAAAAAAGAGGAATATTTCAAAAAACAAAAAAAAAGAGGAATATTTCAAAAAAAAACAAAAAAAGAGGAATATTTCAAAAACAAAAAAAAGAGGAATATTTGAAAAAAAAACAAAAAAAAAAAAGAGAGAGGAAGGAAAAAGAACATTTCCACTTCACAAATTTCGAAAATACTTGAAGAATGATCGATTCGCCGTGTTCGGCGACGGATCTTTAGTCAAACACAATTTTCTGATATTTGAAAATTTTCGGGTTATGTCTGGAAACAAGACAGCGATCAAGGCCCAGACATACCTATAAAATTTTCTTAACACATTTCAACTACAAGGTATTGACCGGTTGAAATTGTGGTAACAGATTTGCAATGCTCGACAACGGATCTTTAGTCAAACACAATTTTCTGATATTTGAAAGTTTTCGGATTATGTCTGGAAACAAGACAGCGATCAAGGCCCAGACATAATTAGAAAATTTTTCTTAACACGTTTCAACTAGTTGAAAGGTGGTAACAGAAAAACATTCAAATCTTCATACCGTATTTGACAACGGTTTCGGACCGGAAGAATACGACTTTTTCGAAAACACAAAAATCTTTTTCCGTTGTAGTTTAAGGTTTTGGCCTGAACTACGCTTGGTCTGATTTCCTTTAATAGGAATACGTAGGCAGCCTACATTAGTAGGTCCGACCATTAGAGCACATTAAAATCACATATGCTTAAAAACTTCGATAATTTTTTATAACCGACTAAAAATGTCTAGGTTATAGAGTTTGGATAGCATGTCACTGTGCATTATAACTGCTACCAATTGCATTCTCCTGTTCTTAAATGAACGAAATTGGAGAGTCTCTTGTTAATCAACGATGTTCGTCTACTCAGTAAGCCGAAAGGTTACCCGTAAACTCCATCGTTGAGGGGCTCTGTAGACACCCCAATTTCGTACCCCTGATATGTGACTGACATAAAATATCAAGAACTGTTAAAACTTAACGAATGTCAAGTTGCAGAAGTCAAAAATGCGAAAGGAAAAGCAGGATGCGCGAAACAGTGAACTGCAGGGGGGGAAAGTGTCAAATTTTCAAACTTCCAAAAACCTTTGGTGCCGCCAATAGAAGGCTTGGTGCCGCACCAAGCATGGCTTGGCCGCACAAGCAATTCTCTGTTCTCTCTTGCGATCAAAATGGTACAAGTTCGAAGCACGCAGGTACGGTAAGCGGCCAATGCACAAAGAAGAAATCAACAAATTCCCACCGCTCCTCGGCTTCAACTATAAATAGAGACCCCGGCCTCGTATTTTCGAGTTCTGTTAAGTTTTTATCGCAGCTGCTTGCGATACTTGATACACTTAGTACGAGAGGTGCGAGATAGGTGAGTGGAAGCCTCTAAAATCTCCAAACCCCGTCCAAACTCTGCCAAATCAAAAACCCATAGGTTATAAGTGATCCCTAGCCTAGTTGTTAGGTATCCACCTCAAAACCCCAGTCCAAAAATCCAAAATAAGCCGGTTACCGCCCGAGTAACGAGCTAAAAAGGTCAAAACTTAAGTCTAGGTTCCGCCCAACTAAAAAGGCCAAAACCTATCCAAATAAAGTTGTCACTCTGCCCGAGTTGACAAGCCCAAACCTCAAAACATCAATCAAATCAAGCAGCAATCCAGTTCAATTCAATCCATTTCAATTCAATTCAAAACAAAAAGACTCCTCTCCGAAGAGGACAGAGCGAGCACACCACCGCTCTAAAAGGTAATACCTTTAAGAGCGTATTTTTATTTCATTTGTATTTTTTCCTTTTATTTATTTTCAAAAAGTTGTATTTTAAATCCGGCACAATGTAGCCAATATAAGCCGTTGTGCTGCCCGGATTAGATTAGAAAATATTATGTAAAAAAGCCGTTATAATGGCCAAATATTCTTAAATGTGTTTGTAATTATTGGAAGGAGGCGAGTCAAGTAAATAATGTAGCCACGAATGTATCTGTTTAATTTTCCCTTGTCAAAATAAGACCTTATTTATTTGCTAGATTAATATAACAATGAGCATACTTCACCAAAAGCGCTTTGAGACCGAAAGAAGGCGAGTTGGGTGCCTAGCACCTTCCCAACTCGTAACTTATCCCCGAACCCGCTTTCTAAAATCTCGGTTTTCTTTTACGGTTTTCCTTTATTTTTGCCTTAAAATAAAGGTGGCGACTCTAAAACTTTCAGGATCCGGGGGGCCTCGCAACATTCCCTCTTTGCACTTTCTCGTTTCTCCCTAAAAAAGGGAGATCACGGGAATGGAGGGTGATGTATTCCCATATCTGGTATCCCCTAAACAAGAGGATAACTTGATGCGGAAACCCATAGCTCCCATAGCGATCCGATTGGGCCATAAGACTATTTTAATAAATCCATAAGTGGGGGCGCCGCAATATCTTTTCTTGCACTTCTCTATTTTCCCCTGAAAGATAAAAGGGGAGAATGAGAATGGAAAGGTAATGCATTCCCATATCCTGTTATCCCCGAAATAAGGGATAACCTGACATGAGGAAACCTTTAGTTCCCATTTTGGATACAAAATCCACTCAAGGCAACCGAGGCACATTCCAACGTGCTAACATAGACAGCACTCCTCTCGCACTTTGGATTTCGTCTTCCCCTAAACAAGGGAGGATGGAACGAGAGCAGTGGTGTCCCGCATCCGCACGTACGCACACCCCTATCCAAGGGCGCGCGGGGCGCGGGTCGCACCCCGGGAACCTCACACTACTACCTCGCCGACAGTGATGGTTGTCAAGGAACATGATGAGCAGCCCTCTGATGTCTCCTCTCATCTTAATTCCCATGGCAATGGCCGGCGCAATGACAACCGACAGCACACCAGTAGGAACCGCGGGGGTGGCCGCAATGGTGGTCGGGGTAGCAACTCTCGTTCAGGGCATACTAGTGGAAACAACAGAGGCGGTCGACATCATCAGCACGTAAGGCCTGCCGGTCCTGGATCATGGCAAACCTGGAATAATGGGAACAGTGGGCTGGTCCCTTTCTCCCTTGGGCTGTCCCACCATGTCCTTATCCCACAACACCTTGGAATAAGCCCAACATCTCTCAACAGCAGCCTGGCATCCTAGGCCCACGTCCCCAGCAAGCTTTTACAGCCTCAGCCCAGCCTTCTCCTACAGACATTGAAGCTGCGATGCATACTCTTGGTCTCACTCCTCCGGCTCCAAACTGGTTTATGGACACCGGTGCAACCTCTCATATGACATCCGGCCAAGGTACTCTCTTGTCTTATTTCAATTTGAGCAATAAACATGGTATTCTTGTTGGCAATGGTCAGTCTATTCCGATTAATGGTTTTGGTCATACAACTTTATCTCCCCCTCATCCTCCGTTATCTTTAAACAATGTTCTTCATGCCCCCCAAATTATCAAAATTTTGGTTTCTGTTAGAAAGTTTACATCTGATAATTCTGTTACTGTTGAATTTGATCCTTTTGGATTTTCTGTGAAGGATTTTCAGACGGGGACGCATCTGATGCGATGTAATAGCCAAGGCGATCTTTATCCCATCACCAACACCAATCAAACCACCTCACCTTCTGTCTTTGCCGCTGTTGCTCCTACTTTGTGGCATGCCCGCTTGGGACATCCCGGCGCACCAATTTTAAATTCTCTTCGAACCAATAAAATTATTGCTTGTAATGAATTTCGTGACCTTAATGTTTGTCAGTCATGTTCTCTTGGTAAACATGTTCGTCTACCTTTTACTGCTTCTAATACTTGCACTGTTATGCCTTTTGACATTATTCATAGTGATCTTTGGACTTCTCCCGTCCCAAGCTCATCCGGCCACCATTATTATCTTCTTTTTTTGGATGATTTTTCTAATTTCTTATGGACTTTTCCTCTATCGAAAAAGTCTCAAGTCTACCCCACTTTCTTAACATTTCGAAATTTCATTCACACTCAATTCGAAAGAGAAATTAAAACTTTTCAATGTGATAATGGTCGGGAGTTTGATAATGTTAAATTTTGGGATTTCTGTAAATCACATGGTATGGTTTTTCGCCTTGCTTGCCCTTATACTTCTTCCCAAAATGGCAAAGTCGAACGTAAAATTCGCACCATAAATAATGTCATTCGCACTTTACTTGCCCACGCTTCCATCCCCTCTTCTATGTGGCACCATGCCCTCCAAATGGCCACCTATCTTCTCAATATTCTTCCTAGTAAACTCCTATCTTATAAATCTCCTCTTAAAATCCTTTATCAAAAAGACCCATCTTATTCTCACCTTCGCGTCTTCGGTTGCCTATGTTATCCTTTATTTCCTTCCCCTACCATTCACAAACTACAAGCTCGCTCAACCCCATGTGTGTTTTTGGGTTATCCTGCTCATCATCGTGGCTATAAATGCTATGATTTATCTTCTCACAAAATCATAATTTGTCGTCACGTGATTTTTGATGAAATCCAATTTCCCTTCTCCAAATTGCACAACCCGAACCCAAACACTTATCAATTTCTCGATGATGGACTTTCCCCCTATTTAGTCCATCACTTTAGCCCAACCTCTTCCACTCCTAGCTCTATACCTAGCAGCCCACTCCCTTCGCCTATTAGTCCTGATGGGCCATTCTCTGCCCCTCTTCCTTCCCCAGACACATATTCAGCTGCTCCTAGCCCACTTCCTGACCATAGCTTTTCTCCCATTCAGCACACTCCATCTTGTGTTCAACGTCCTACCACTCGCAGTCAAAATGGCATTTTTAAACCCAACACCAAATATAGTCTTCTTTCCCAAGTCACTAAATCTCCACTCCCTCGCAACCCCGTGTCTGCCCTTCAAGACCATAATTGGAAACTGGCCATGACTGACGAGTTTAATGCTCTAATTGCAAATAAAACGTGGGAATTAGTACCTCGTCCGTGTAATGTTAATATTATTCGTTCAATGTGGATTTTCCGTCATAAAGAAAATGCCGATGGTTCTTTTGAGAGGCATAAAGCCCGTCTTGTAGGTGATGGTAAAACTCAACAGGTGGGCATTGATTGTGGAGAAACTTTTAGTCCGGTGGTCAAACCGGCAACTATTCGCACCGTTCTCTCCTTAGCTCTTTCCAAAGCATGGCCTATTCACCAATTTGACGTTAAAAATGCATTCCTCCATGGTGAGCTCAAGGAAACTGTCTACATGCATCAGCCCTTGGGGTTTCGCGATCCAAAGCATCCTGACTATGTCTGTTTACTCAAGAAGTCATTGTACGGACTCAAGCAAGCACCACGGGCCTGGTACAAACGCTTTGCAGACTTTGTCTCTAGTATTGGTTTTTCCAACAACCGCTCGGATCATTCACTATTTATCTATCGCAAGGGCACGGACATGGCCTATCTACTCCTCTATGTGGACGATATTATCTTAACAACGTCGTCCATTGGTCTTCGCAAATCTATCATCACCCTTCTCAGCTCAGAATTTGCCATGAAGGATTTGGGTCCGTTAAGTTTCTTCTTGGGTATTGCGGTCACTCCACATTCTAATGGCTTATTTCTATCCCAACGGAAGTATGCAGAGGAAATAGTGGAACGAGCTGGCATGTCATCTTGCAAATCCAGCCCAACTCCTGTTGATACTAAGCCAAAACTAAGCAGCTCTTCCTCCAACCCGTACGCTGATCCGTCCCACTACCGCTGCCTTGCAGGTGCTCTACAGTATCTTACTTTCACCCGCCCCGATATAGCTTATGCAGTTCAACAAATCTGCTTATCCATGCACAGCCCAACAAATGCACACATGCATGCTCTTAAGCGCATTGTGCGCTATATAAAAGGTACTCTTGATCACGGCTTACATCTCTATTCTTCTTCAGCCACCTCTCTCATTTCCTTCACAGATGCGGACTGGGGTGGATGCCCCGACACGCGGCGATCAACCTCGGGCTATTGCGTGTTTCTTGGTGACAACCTAATCTCATGGTCCTCTAAACGACAGCCTACATTATCTCGCTCGTCTTTGAAGCGAGAATACAAGCGTGGTCTCCGAATCATGCTGGTTGCGCAATCTCCTTCTTGAACTTCATTGCCCCATTGCGACTGCTACTCTAGTTTATTGTGATAATATCAGCGCCATCTACCTCTCCGGAAACCCAGTTCAACATCAACGTACCAAACACATTGAAATGGACATCCACTTCGTTCGGGAAAAGGTGGCTCGCGGCGAGACTCGTGTCCTTCATGTTTCATCTCGGTATCAGATTGCCGACATATTCACGAAAGGTCTTCCGCTAATTTTGTTTGAGGAATTTTGCAACAGTCTCAACATCCATCCTCCTCCCGTTTCGACTGCGGGGGTGTAATAACATAGCTGTTCATAATTGTAAATATAGTAAATTGATGTAATTTAGGCTGATTAGTTTGTTACCTTATATAGGCTGATCCCTCTGATTCCTCTCTTGTATCCAAATATATATTGTAATCTCGGCAATGACAAAGTCAAGGATTGACAATTATCTTATACTTAGTATGTATGCAGTTGTAGAAGATGGGAGTTGACTGGCATTCCATGTAAACATGTTTATTTAGCCATTTGGTGTAGAAAAGAGGATAATGCAACCTATGTTAACGAATGCTACACAGTTAAGACTTACAAGCATGCCATCATGGGAATCACTAGATCTGAGCTATGACCAAAGTGTGACTTACTGTCCCTTTGCCCCTAAGTTATGAAAACAGGTCTGGAAGACCAAAGAAAATGAGAAGAAGACAGCCAGATGAGCCACCTGCATCTTCTAGCAATCAAATCAAATTGAAGAAATTTAAGAAATCATTGAAATGTGGACATTGTGGTAAAATTGGACATAATTATAGAACTTGTCAAAAAAGAAATGCAAATGCAAATGCAAACCAGAATGTAGATTATGTTTGACAGCCAACTCCAAACCATGTTGATGAGATCCCATTATCTGGACTAGAACCTATTTTTGGTGGCACAACAGAGAACACCCAACCCGAGTCCACACAAATATCAGTATCTAAATTACCTGTAAGTCTTTCAAAGTCAGCCTTACTCTTTACTTATTTTTGTATTGCATAGTATATTATTCTAAATTTTAAATTTGAAATTACAGGTTAAAAGAAAGAGAGGTTGGGTGAGTGTAGATGGAAACACAAACAACATATCATCTTTACATGTAAGAATTGATATATACTCTGTTTCTTCACCATATGTTTTTGTACTTTGTGATTTCAATTGATGATGAGATTTGTATGCTTTTTGTATTGTATAGGTGAATCAATCATCAACTGTAAGTACTCCAATAACCGTGAGGAGAGGAGTAAATTACTTACCTTGGCAAATATGAGGAATGCAATAGGAACTTCAAGTACAACTCAAGGGAAATCAAAGGGCAAGGAGAAAATTTGAGACTGTTGGTGTTGACTAAAAAGTTGTAATTTGGTGTTAAACAAACAATAGTTTATTTGGGTTTTATTTTGGTCCCATGACAAGTCAATGTGCTGAACATGGTAAAGTACCTGTAGTTTCTTTGGGTTTTAATTTAGTCTCATGGCAATGTATTCCATCCTCTTCAAATAGTAGTTGGGTTTTAAGTTGAGTTGTATTTGGTAATTTGACAATGTAGTGAAGTTGTTGTTTAAGTACTTGGTGTAATCTGAGATTGTTAGACTCTGTTTTAATTTGTGTTGTATTTAGTAATTTGACAATGTAGTGAAGTTGTTGTTTAAGTACTTGGTGTAATATGGGATTGTTACTCTGTTTTAATTTGTATTCTTGCTTTTATTAATTGGGAAAGGTTAGACCGGATGTTGTTGGTGTTTAAACTAGAATTACAAAAGTAATAACCAATTGAGTTGTTAGAATCTGTTTATTAGACTATGTTTCTTCCTTTTAAGTTGTTGTAATGTAATCAATTGAGTTGGTGTAATCAATTGTTAGACTTTTTTTCTTTCATTTGGACAATTTAGTTTTCTATTGAAACAATATGTGCACAATATGCTAGTGAACAACATATTGTGCAAGGCTATTAACAATAACATAGATTGGTTCAACGATTGAGTTATCTATTGAACCAATCTCTCATGTAGTGCACAAGGCTATTACAACAACTTAGGAATTGTCATTTCTAAAGGTTGGTGTAAGTCCAGATGGCAACAGATAAGGCTAGAGGGGGGGGGGTGAATAGCCTTTAAAAAAACTTTTGGTGATTGATTTGAAAATCATAAAATATTGGCAGCGGAAAACTTGATTTTGTCAGTCAACTGAAAAGTGGGTCAGTTGGCTGACACTTTAAAAATTTCTTAAACTAAAGTGAGTTGGTCAGTTGACTGACACAACGGTTTTCAAAAATAAATTTGTTTTGAAGTTTGATCACTGAATATGGAGAAGTAATTCGAACACAAGTTAACTAAACAAGTAAGCAAACAGATGTTGTTAACTGGCTGACACTTAATCAGTTTAATAACTTATTAAGTGTTAAGTCAGTTAGCAGGGATATAAGAAATGGCTGACAATTCAGTTGAAGTGGTTCACAGATAAACTGCTACGTCCACTACCAAGTTGGTCAGACTTGGATTTTTGAAGTGCACTAATTTTATTAAAAATCTTAATTGATCTCTAATGGATCAGTGTACAACATAAGACCGGTGTTTGGGAGAATGATTGAGAAGCAATCAAACTCGTGAGACAAATTTACTGGGTTTGAAGTAATTTGAACTGAAGTACTCAGTGTTTTGCCTAAACAATAACTAGAAAGAGATTTTCAATGACAGGTATCTAGCTAAAGTTTTAATGAAGACGAAGACTGAGAGCTTGTGAGTAAAAAGTTTCTTGACTTTGCAATTCGTCAGACTCGTTGTCTTCACCAATGCTTCCAATGGGTATATATAGATAGTCTGTGCGAGCAACCCGTTAGGAACGCATTTGAATTTTGAAAATGTGTTATGACAGTTGTAAGATCAGAAAGGATCTTGGTAGATATTATATGGCAGGACATCTATCATAACACAAAATAGAAAAGAGTTAGTACTAGGGTATGTTTAAGCAAATAAGGAAAAGATAAACTCATTTCATAGCAACGCATTGATCAGCTGAGAAGATTTGGCTGACAAAAATAATAATCAGCTGACCAAATTTAAGCTGCTTGTCCTGGCTGACAATCAAGTGAAAATGTTTTAAGCAAATCTCTTAAATTTCAAGATTCAACAATCTCCTCCTATTTGCTTAAAACCATTCACTGAATCGAAAAGCCAAGAATTTTAAAGTTCCAAAATTGGTTAGTACCACAATGTAGTAACGATATCATAAAAGTAATGCCCAATGTAAGGTACAATAAAGCGAGAGTTTAACGGAGTTTGTTCAAAGTAAAGAGAGAAGAAAAGTTCCATAGGCGATGTGGATCCTTCGATTGTTTTGAACTGCTTCAAGCGATGGACCAACTGGCTTCATTCTCTGGTCGCAGCGGCTTGCTGCAACTTGTTCTCCTTCAATTTCATGAATTCTTTCCCCTTCACACGCTAGATTTGCTTGAGGCTCGGCTTGTGCATCGCCACTTCTATTTCGTGTTCAAGAGTAACGCGAAGATGGCGGCGATCGGGCATCGCCTTCAATCGTCTCCTTAGAATCGATTCTCGACTCAGTGTAGCATCACCTTTGCTTTCGCTTTCTTCTCCTCCCGAATGGTTTGAAGCATGGCGGCTTCGACATTGAAGGCACCTGCTTGACCATTCTTGTTGGTAGAGCAAGATGGTCCTCCGGGCCATCATCCATATTAGCTTCACGAGGAGCACCGGAATGGCGGCTTGCACCTCGGTGGAAATGATCAGGTGAGGTTTTGGGAGCGAGAGAAGCAACTTGTTGTTGAATGGTAGCAAGGCGATGTGTATGGCAGTGGTGACTTCATATGCAAGTGATGAGCATAGAAGGTCGAGCCTTAGGCGCAGAGACATGGAACCGAGAAAGAGGTAGAAATTTGAAGCGGTGGTTGAGGCAGGTGAGGTGCATCGGAGAATAAGCGATGGGTGTGAATATCGGCGTCCTCGAGGTCGGGGGAAAGAACATCCATGGGGTAGAATTTGGGATTTGGGCTTCGAGGCTCGGGTTCGAGGTGAAGGGGTAGGCATGTCTTCGGGGAAAGACTATTTTAGTGCCGAGTGGGATGTAGTAAAGCTTTGGAAATAATTTTGCGTTGATGCCTAGCTTTTCTCTCTTGGCTAGCGAGAGGAGAGAGAGAAAAGATTAGATCCTCGAGGAAAAGGATTTAGAGGAATCGAGAAGATGAGTCCATGGCAGTTTGATCTAAATAGTTTTCGAGGAAGGGAACTATGATCATCATCTTGGAGAGGTTCGGGACGATGGGTTTGAAGGCGAAGCTGAAAGCAGGGGGACAGAGAGAGGGTGTGGGAGGTGTGAAGCGAGAGGTCGAGGCCGAGAATGGCGGGGGAGAGGCTTGGTTTGGATGAGTAGGCATGTCGGTTGGGGAAGAAGCGAGATTGCGGTGTCGGTGAGGATATAAGAATGGCAATTTGAAACCACGGGTGCAAGCGACACGGTGGGAAGAGGAGGAATAGTTGCGATCAAGGGAGGAATGGATGATATGGCGACATGAGGGGAGCGATGGAGGAATGGCTAAAGTTTCGGGAGCGAGAAAGAGAGTGATTGACACAAGTGGTGCGGGTTGAGGCATGGTGACGGAGATTGAGCAGGAGTAAGGTGGCGATCTTGGTGAGATGGAAGGGGGTGGCCCGACATGGTTTGAGCAGTGAGGCCGACACAAGCGGAGTTGAGGAAGAGGCGAAGGTTCGAGTTGGGGCTGATATTGGTAAAGTGGGGAGAGCAAGCATGTGGTTGGAATGGAAGATGAAGCATCAGTGACTGGAGTGAAGGATGGAAGGGAGATGGGTTGCAGGGTTGAAGTGAAACAGCTATAGGCTGAGGTGAGATAGAAACAGGTATGGTGGTGGCTGACACTACAAATGAGACAGCTGAAGGAGTGATGTGAGAAACAGTAGGAATTGATTCAGTAATTAAAGGTGCTGGCTGACTAGACATAGCATCAGGGAAGGCTGTGTCCATGGAAGCTCCTCCTGGCATGGAGGCCATCCGTCTGTGTAACTCAATGTAAGCTAAATTAGCAGTATTCACTGCATCTTGAACATACTTATTGGCTGCTCTCTGGATCCTAGCTAACTTATCAGGCTCAACCGAGGGTTGTTCCCAATCTTGGTTAAGGTCATCATCCTCTGGCAATGCAGGTCTGCCAACGAGGAAAGGATCATTTGGAGGGAGAGCTGGAAGATTGTGGACCTTACTGTAAATGGTCCAGGCCAAATAAACTAATTCATCTTGAACAAATCTATCATTTGAGAGATAGAATCTGTTCCAAAGCAGGGGGAGAGGGTCAAAGTACTTGCCGTAGTTGGCTACCAGGTCTTCTTGGCTAAGATTTGGAGTGGCAGGATACAAGACATAGGGTCTCCTTTTCAGATTGTGATCTATGTATTTTACAGGGTTGACAGGGGGCTTGTCAGCTTTCTTCTCCTCATGAAAAGAGAGGAGAAACTGAACAAAGTAAGGTAAGTGATCGATGGGAAAGACCCAGTTTGGAGGAATGGGAACAGGATTTGCCTGATAGTAGGAGTGCCTAGGGTGAAAGGTAGGATTTCTAATAGGAGGGAAAAATTTGATTGGAGCAGTGTTTGGTGATTTTGGATCAGAAGGGGGAGAGATGGGAGCTTGAGGATCGGCCAGCGGTGGGGAGTAGAAAGGGACAAAATACACAGATTCGGCTCAGGGGTTCCTTCTCGTCTTTTTGCTGCGATATCATTTGCCGGTGTCGATCGCCTCCTCCTTGGTTGCCTTCTCGGTAACTTGACGGCTTATCGGTTGGTGACCACGGTGGCCGACCAATTCTTAGTGACCACTGTTGACCCCTTGGAATTTGGACTCGAGTTAGGTGAATGCTTGGTGAGCAACCTTTGGTGACCATCATCGGTGGTGACTCGATGACACAGCGATGGGGCTTGAGTCCTTGTTCTTCTTGGTCTTCTGCTAGATTGAGCTGGCTGAGGCTCTTGACCAAACCTGCTAGAAATACTAGCTCTCCTTATGTCAGCAGCAACATATTTCTTGATCTTGACTGATTCAAGATCACCAATACTGACAAATATGTGCTGAAGGGCTGGTATGGATCGAAGAAATTGGTTGATAATCAGGTGGTGAGTCAGTCGAGGGTTCCCAGCTTCCATGTTGTCCTTATACTTAGCAATGTTCACCTTCACACATTCGACCAGAATGGCTCCCCAATTCATTTCACAGTTTTCTACAATTCCCTCCATGAGGAACAATTGAGCCTCTGTAATCTTGTCATGACCTCCGGACTTTATTATCAGGCACTTGTCGATTATAGTGGCTAGAGCATAGTGAAGAGGGGCAAAGCGGTGCTTGTGCCTGTCATATGCAAGCTCCACTGGGACCTCACCTCTCATGGTAATCCAGCCTGCTTGCTGGGTTACATCAGGAACGGTGTAGGTTGTAGAACCGTCGTCATAGAGGCCGGGGAAGGCAGCAGCAATGGTCTCTGAGTCAAACACAACTCGAATACCTCTGATATGGCCTATGAGAGAAAAGGGATCAGCTGGGTTTTCCTCCATTCCCATAAAGAATTCCTCAGTCAGTTGACAGCTATAGTTGAGGATAGTGAATGATAGAAGAGGCATTAACCCATTAGCTGTAAGAAGATGTATCAACTCGAGCCCTAGAGGTTCTTCATTCAGAGAGACAACATCAAGAAGACATCCAATTGCTGTGTTCAAGGCCATTTCCTGAAACAAGAGCAGACAAGTTAAGAATTTGTTAAAAACAAAAGAAAGAAGAGGGATTTTGAAAGAAGTAGTGAGTACCGAAAGTGTGTAGAAAAAAAATGGTAAGAAGATCTTCGGTAGATCAAGTACGTGGCGTTGTGTTCTCCGGTGATACCACACTCTGTTCAGAGTGTTTTTACGAGTATCAATGGAGTTTCCAGCCGATATACTGTAGCTTTTAGGGCTTTGGGGAAGAAGAAGAAGGATTTTAGAGAGAGAGAGAAGTAGCGAAGACTTTTAGAGGAGAGATAATAGAAAAGTGAGACAGTGAGTGGGTTTTTAAAGGGTATAAGATACGTACGGATGCTTATAGTGGGTTTTAAAAGCGAAGATATGTAGTGTAGTGATAAAGTACACAGAATTTTGGTTTTTGTGATAAAAAATGGAAATTTATGACAGATAGTCATTATCACAATGATGAGCCGTTTTTGTGAAACCACGTCATTTCAACCGCCAGAGTTGGTGGGTTAGTGGAAAGGTCATTTTGGCTTTTCAAGAAAGCTTCGCGAGTTCCAAGGAAAATAAATGGCGGGAAATAAATTAGGCATTTTAAATAAATTTGAGATTAAGTCTTAGGCGAGATCGATCGGCTTTGACTTAGGAGTTTAGAGCTACAGACGGTGGCGGTAATTGTTAATCACTACATTATCAATTCATAAATTTGTCGAACAATTTGCTAATATGAGTGTTTGTCAGCTGCTGGCTGACAAATTTAATCAAGGAATGAAGATAAGTTTTGTCAGCTAACGGGTGTCAGCTGAGAGGCTTTGTTGTACAGAAGCTTCATGTGTCAGCTACTGGCTGACAACTATTCCTTGAGCTACTGGCTGACCATTTGCTTGCTGATATAACTTGTCGGCTTGAAGCACAAACGAAGAATACCTGCGCGTTAGTCAAGCCAAATGTACTATGACATTACAAGCATTCCTAATTCTCCTCTTAAAAACTCAAATCTGGCTTTTTCGAGGGCTTTTGTAAAAATGTCAGCTAATTGGAATTCAGTAGGAACATATTCTAACTGAACATTTCCTTTTTCAACATGATCTTTCAAAAAATGATATCTGATGTCTATGTGCTTGGTTTTAGAATGCATGACAGGATTTTTAGAGACTGAAATAGCAGAAGTATTATCACAATAAATAGGACAAGTTCCCATGGGCATTTCATAGTCCAGTAACTGCTGTTTCATCCAAAGAATCTGAGAACAACAGCTTCCAGCAGCAATATATTCAGCTTCAGTTGTTGAAGTGGAAACTGAAGCTTGCTTCTTACATGCCCATGAAACTAGTCTGTTTCCAAGGAACTGACATGTTCCACTGGTGCTCTTTCTATTTACTCTGCAGGCTGCAAGGTCAGCATCTGAATATCCTGTTAAGTTAAATGAAGAGTCTCTGGGATACCAAATACCAAACTTTTCAGTATCAATCAAATATCTAATGATTCTTTTTAGTGCAATCATATGAGATTCTTTAGGATTGGCTTGAAAGCGAGCAATATGCATACATCAAACATGATATCAGTGCGCTGCTGTTAAATAAAGAAGAGATCAACAATACCTACTCGGTTGTGATGATAAGCGGCTTACCCTTTTCATCGGTGACTAGATGACATTCAACTCCCATTGGAGTGTTTCTTTGAATTGCTTCTTGTAGATTGTATTTCTTGATTAGCTCTGGTGTATTTTGATTGATGAATAAAAATTCACAAATTTCATTAGTAGATCCAAAAATAATATCATCAACATAAATTTGGACTAGTAAAATATTACCTTTGTGCTTCAAAGAGAAAAGAGTAGTGTCAATTTTACCTCTTTGAAAACCTTTCTCCATAAGGAATTTGGATAGAGTTTCGTACCATGCTCTTGGTGCTTGCTTAAGACCATAAAGGGCTTTTCTTAATTTGTAGACATGGTCCTTCTTTTTGAGGTTAATGAATCCAGGAGGTTGTTCAACAAATACTTGCTCTTGAAGGTCTCCATTTAAGAATGCACTTTTTACATCCATTTGGTAAACTTTGAAGTCCTTGAAGGTTGCATAGGCAAGAAATAGTCTGATGGCTTCAAGTCTAGCTACAGGAGCAAAAGTTTGGTCATAGTCAATGCCCTCCTCCTGTCTATAACCTTGGGCTACCAACCTTGCTTTATTTCTTGTAACATTTCCTTCTTCGTCCAATTTGTTTCTGAACACCCATTTTGTTCCAATGACTTGTTGATCTGTGGGTCTAGGCACAAGTTCCCAAACCTTACATCTTTCAAACTGATTCAGTTCTTCTTGCATGGCCTCAATCCACTGGGGATCTTCCAAGGCTTCATCAATCTTTTTGGGTTCAATGGAAGAGACAAAAGCATGAGAATCAAGAGTTTCATTTCTGAAGCTACTTCTGGTTCTTAGACCAGCAAAAGGGTCTCCAATGATATTTGAAACTGGATGGTGTCTAGCTTCCCTAATTTCCCTTGGAAGATCAAGAGGCTCAGTTTGCAAAGGTAAAGAGGGGTGTATGTCAGTTGGCTGAATGACTTCAGGACTAAGTGTGTCAGCTGACTGATCTATTGTGATAGGATGAGGATTGTCAGCTGGCTGAAGGGTGTCTGTCTGGTTGGGTTCATTTTGAGGGTTTAGAGTTTCTGTAGTAGGAGTTGAAGATGGAGGATTATTTTGAATTGAACCTGTACTGTTTCCTGTCTCAAATATTTCAAAATTGTTAGTAACATCAGGAGTTTCATAATGCTCAATTAAACTTGATTCATCAAAATTGACATGCATAGATTCAACAATTACTTGAGTTTTTCTATTAAAAACTCTATATGCTTTACTATGTTTGGCATAGCCAACAAAAATACCTTCATCAGCTTTTTCATCAAATTTACCTCTGTAGTCTCCACCATTGTAATGAATGAAGCATTTACACCCAAAGATTTTAAAGAAAGCAATATTTGGTGTTCTACCTCTT
>CM028380.1:133141192-133193141 GCA_013146195.2 Codonopsis lanceolata | reverse complement strand
TTTATGTATATAGTTATAGATAAAGAAGAGAGGGAGAGAACCATTAATTTTCCATTATTCACATTGCACAAGGCTTTGGTCAAAGAAGAGAAAGATTCCAATAAATGTGAATCACACGCCAACGCAGTCAATCCTAGCCTAGACTCATTCATATGTTTTGAAAATGAAATACGAGAAAGAGTTGGTAAAAGAATGAGCTAGTAGTAACAACCAAAGGAATAACAAAGTTTAGTTTAATAACCGACAATTTTAAGCTCTTTATTCTACATAATGTAAGTAAATATCTTAGATGAGGGTCTTTATTGCCATGAGTTGACTCTTGAAGCAACATGAGTTGACCACATGATGGGGAGAGTCTGGTTTGTGAAAGCAGATCAGGAATTTATAGTTGAATGAAACCCTACAAAAAGGCCAATCGGGTTCTCTCAATGAGTTGTGTTTCACTTCAAAGCTAACCAATCTAAATTACTAACATCATAACATAACTTTAAAAAATGCATCTTTCAAAGAATTCAAGATCATCGGGACTCTCAATTCTTGAAACCAATGTCTTGAAATGAATCGGTGTGGGTTGTATGTGGAAAATCTACTCATTTTACCACTATTTTAGTGTTTGGTAACGTGGAAAGTGCCAAGTGGATGATGAATATAGAAGTTGTATGGGAACCACTTGCGGTGGTTGGGTTCTCAAACAATATAGGGGAAAAGGCGAAGGATCACGCTCATAAGTTCAGATAGAAATTGTAATCAACTCCATAATGCACATGCAAACTTGCACTTGTCAAGATCCAAAAAAAGAGATCTTATCAATCGACAAATTAAAGATAAATAGGCAATCGAAGAATATTGCAGATCAATCTTGAGCAAACCTTTGTTTCAGAACTTCTAGGTCAAGCGAAAGAATTTGGGTTTGACCATCCAATGGGTGGTCTAACCATTCCTTTGTAGAGAGGACTTGTTCATTGATTCGACTCGATTAAGAGGGATGTGAGTAAAAAAATTGACTTAGTTTAGGCAAAGACAATTTTGTGTAGCGATTAATTCCCCAAATTATGATAGTGGATATATATGCTCCCTACATAACAAAATTATCAATAAGTCATTACAATTTCGACAATTTGGTCGGGGTAAAGATCTATCTTAACAAAATATCACCAACTCCTCATCCTTTCCATTTCAACAATCTATTAATGGAGATCAACATATAACATATGGCCGGGCGACAATAAGATCAAATGTATTCCCTCCGGCTCCAGTGCAGTCCACTATTCCATTTGAGATATTTCACTTAAAGAGTCCACTTTAAAAAAAAATTAAGACATCAAAATGTCATTTTATTACTAATAGACTACTCAAATTGTCATTTTCTTAAAAGTTTTACTTTCAAATGGAGACTCTTACCCGGAATGGAGGGAGTATCACTTAGGTAAGTGAAACGATTGAGGGAAGTGTTATTCCAAAAGCATAAGAGGTTTATCTGTTCGATCTAGTGTCAGTTCAAAATCAAAAGTAACTTCATACAAGTACATGCTACAAACATCAAAACTGAGTTATATGTTTATATCACATGTTTGAAGCTTAGTTGACAATTAGTGGTAGGAATTCACATGCATATACATTCCGCTTAAAGAAAAGATGCCTTACGCCCATAGTTTTGATCCGATGATGTTGCCGATCGAAAAACTATTTGAGTATTTATTTATCTCTTTAAACGTGAACCATCTTGCTCCTTTTAACTATAGAATGCTAGCACTATTATTCTCGAGGTCTCAGAAGCTACATGTAGGAATGAAAATCACATTTAAAATTTCCATACAATTGAGATGAATATGTTTTGCTTTAGACTCTAGTGTGTCTTACCAAAAGGATTGCTCTGCCTAATCAAGCCGTTTTTCTCTTATGAGAAAGAATAAAGTCAGACTCCAATTTATTAGTAGCACGAGCACACAACTTCCAACTATCGCTCAGACAATTATCCAAACATTTGATGACTTCTTTTCTCATGTATGTAATTTCTATATGAGAGGCAAAATTGATTGAGATGCGAGTGTCAAGACGAACATTTGAAAGTTCAACATGGAAATAGATGTTTAGAAAAAGTACATGTGTTAACTTAGCATGCGATTCTGTATATAGACATAAATCATAACCCTTTCTATTAGTTTAACTTGAATTACACTATTTAGTAACGAGAGAAAGTAACTATAGTTTTCATAAGAAAGAATAATTCAGAGCATGAATCTTTGGCGGTTGATCAAGGTACTAATTGTAGCTATCGCCGTTTGATTGAACCTATATTGACGAGAGGAGTTTTTGCACTCGTATTGAAGGTCGAGTTTATTGTGAAGGTTTAATTACTAAGGAAATGCAATTTACGGGGAAGGCTAGCTGCTCGTAAAAGCGCATACATGAGAGTCCTGTGGAAGTACTAAAGTATTTGGAGTTCCTCGCTCTTACCGATTTGCATCTGCTCCCAATCGTCAAGAGATAAAGTCGCCGCTTCTACTGATTGCGTTGCCTCTGTCCACCGTCTTTGAAGAGATAAATCTTGAAAATGAAAAAGAAGGGAAACAGATTGAATAACGATGGGGAAGAAGGGAAGCAGATTGATGTTGTGAAATTCTTTTATTTTAAAATTATTTTTATGTTTATTGCCCTTAATTAAATAATAGATGATGTATTAACTCAAGGGGTAGACTTGTTCATCTATTAAATTGTAAGAGACATATTAGCCTTTATATTTTACGTTTATTGCCCTTAATTAAATAATGGATGATGTATTAAGTCAAGAGGTAGACTTGTCCACCTATTAATTTGTAAGAGTCATCTTAGCCTTTATTTTTATGTTTATTGCCCTTAATTAAAAAATGGATGATGTATTAAGTCAAGGGGTAGACTTGTCCATCTATTAATTTGTAAAAGACATCTTAGCCTTTTATAAGTAGTATATAGATATAGATATAGATTTGAGTAAAATTATTTTTAAATTTATTGCCCTTAATTAAATAATGGAAGATGTATTAAGTCAAGGGGTAGACTTGTCCATCTATTAATTTGAAAGAGACATCTTAGCCTTTTATAAGTAGTATAGATATAGATAGATATAGATTAAATAATGGATGATGTATTAAGTCAAGGGGTAGACTTTTCCATCTATTAATTTGTAAGAGACATCTTAGACTTATTATAAGTAAATATATTTTTTTACGTTTATTGCCCTTAATTAAATAATGGATGATGTATTAAGTCAAGGGGTAAACTTGTCCATCTATTAATTTGTAAGAGACATCTTAGCCTTTTATAAGTAAGTATAGATAGTATAGATATAGATATAGATATAAATATAGATTTGAGTAAAATTATTTTTGCGTTTATTGCCCTTAATTAAATAATGGATGATGTATTAAGTCAAGGGGTAGACTTGTCCATCTATTAATTTGTAAGAGACATCTTAGCCATCTATTAGATGGTTAGATGAAGGATATTTGACAGAATACATCATCTTTAATAAATGAAGGATATTTGAGTAAAATTATTTCTACGTTTATTGCCCTTAATTAAATAATAGATGAAGTATTAAGTCAAGGGGTAGACTTGTCCATCTATTAAATTGTAAGAGATAGCTTAGCCTTTATTTTTACGTTTATTGCCCTTAATTAAATAATGGTTGATCTATTAAATCAAGGGGTAGACTTGTCCATCTATTAATTTGTAAGAGACATCTTAGCCTTTTATAATTAGTATTAATTAATTAATTAATTAATATTAATAATTAATTAATATTAATTAATTATATTATTATAAGTAGTATAGATGGTTAGGTATTAGATGAAGGTTATTTGAGTAAAGTTATTTTTACGTTTATCGCCCTTAATTAAATAATAGATGATGTATTAAGTCAAATGGTAGACTTTTCCATCTATTAATTTGTAAGAGATATCTTAGCCTTTATTTTTACGTTTATTGCCCTTAATTAAATAATGGATGATGTATTAAGTCAAGGGGTAGACTTGTCCATCTATTAATTTGTAAGAGACATCTTAGTCTTTTATAAGTAGTATAGATATAGATATAGATATAGATTTGAGTAAAATTATTTTTATGTTTATTGCCCTTAATTAAAAAATGGATGATGTATTAAGTCAAGGGGTAGACTTGTCCATCTATTAATTTGTAAGAGATATCTTAGCCTTTTATAAGTAGTATAGATATAGATATATAAATTTGAGTAAAATTATTTTTACGTTTATTGTCCTTAATTAAATAATGGATGATGTATTAAGTCAAGGGGTAGACTTGCCCATCTATTAATTTGTAAGAGACATCTTAGCCTTTTATAAGTAGTATATATATAGATTTGAGTAAAATTATTTTTGCGTTTATTTCCCTTAATTAAATAATGGATGATGTATTAAGTCAAGGGGTAGACTTGTCCATCTATTAATTTGTAAGAGACATTTTAGTCTTTTATAAGTAATTATAGATATAGATTTGAGTAAAAATATTATTGCGTTTATTTCCCTTAGTTAAATAATGGAAAATATATTAAGTCAAGGTGTAGACTTTTCCATCTATTAATTTATAAGAGACAACTTAGCCTTTTATAAGTATTATAGCTTTGAGTAAAATTATTTTTACGTTTATTGCCCTTAATTTAATAATGGATGATGTATTAAGCCAAGGGGTAGACTTGTCTATCTATTAATTTGTAAGAGACATCTTAGTCTTTTATAAGTTGTATAGAGTATAGATATATATTTTTACGTTTATTGACCATAATTAAATAATGGATGATGCATTAAGTCAAGGGGTAGATTTGTCCATCTATTAATTTGTAAGAGAAATCTTAGCCTTTTATAAGTAGTATAGATTTTTACGTTTATTGCCCTTAATTAAATAATGGATGATGTATTAAATCAAGGGGTAGACTTGTCCATCTATTAATTTGTAAGAGAGATCTTAGCCTTTTATAAGTAGTATAAATAAATAAATAAATATAGATATAAATGGTTTGATGAAGGATATTTGAGTAAAATTATTTTTACGTTTATTGCCCTTAATTAAATAAGGATGATGTATTAAGTCAAGGGGTAGACTTGTCCATCTATTAATTTGTAAGAGACATCTTAGCCTTTTATAAGTAGTATAGATATAGATATAGATATAGATAGTATAGACATAGATAGATATAGATATAGATATAGATATATAGATTTGAGTAAAATTATTTTTACGTTTATTGCCCTTAATTAAATAATAGATGATGTATTAAGTCAAGGGGTAGACTTGTCCATCTATTAATTTGTAATAAACATATTAGCCTTTTATAATTTGTATTAATTAATTATATTATTATAGGTAGTATAGATGGTTAGGTATTAGATGAATGATACTTGAGTAAAATTATTTTTACGTTTATTGCCCTTAATTAAATAATGGATGATGTATTAAGTCAAGGGGTAGACTTGTCCATCTATTAATTTGTAAGAGACGTCTTAGCCTTTATTTTTATGTTTATTGCCCTTAATTAAATAATGGATGATGTATTAAGTCAAGGGGTAAACATGTCTATCTATTAATTTGTAAGAGACATCTTAGCCTTTTATAAGTAGTATAGATATAGATATATAGATTTGAGTAAAATTATTTTTACGTTTATTGTCCTTAATTAGATAATGGATGAGGTATTAAGTCAAGGGGTAGACTTGTCCATCTATTAATTTGTAAGATATATCTTAGCCTTTTATAAGTAGTATAGATAAGTAATATAGATATAGATTTGAGTAAAATTATTTTTACGTTTATTTCTCTTAATTAAATAATGGATGATGTATTAAATCAATGGGTAGACTTGTCGATCTATTAATTTGTAAGAGACATCTTAGCCTTTTATAAGTAGTATAGATATAGATATAGATTTGAGTAAAATTATTTTTGCTTTTATTTCCCTTAATTAAATAATGGATAATATATTAATTCAAGGGGTAGACTTTTTCATCTATTAATTTATATGAGACATCATAGCCTTTCATAAGTAGTATACATTTGAGTAAAATTATTTTTACGTTTATTGCCCTTAATTAAATAATGAATGATGTATTAAGCCAAGGGGTAGACTTGTCTATCTATTAATTTGTAAGAGACATCTTAGCCTTTTATAAGTAGTATAGAAGTATAGATATAGATTGATGCTCGAAGCCACGTTTGATGTTCTTATTTGGGGAATTATTCTAAACAAAAAAAAAAAAGAGAAAGACGGATGAAATCAAACAAAACTAAAAACTTAGAGCAATCACAAAGAGAGAAAAATTACAGGACACAATCCAGTAATGACACAATACACACTACAGTAACAGTTTTAATATACTTTATTTAATTTCTTTGATACCCAACTCAAACAGATCGGAAGTCATGGCAAAAGAGAGATCAAAAATTAAAAAGGAGGAAATAAGAAACATGAAGGTCACATGTTTCGACACGCAATTTACTGATTCACAATGAAGGCATAAGGTTACTTCAAAAATAATATATTCAATACACAATTTAGTTCTCATTCAAGCAGAAATTAATCATTAGAAAACACAAGTGGGACTTCAAATACTGTATGAGTTTCATTTCAACTATACATTTGTCAATCATATGCTTTTAGTTTAACCCAAACTCTGTAGATGGTAAAATGTCTGAAGGCATTCTGTATTTAAAGCAGAACACATCATATTCTTCATACACACAAAAAAAGTTCAAATCAAGGAAAACAATCAAAACATATTCAGAATCAATTCAAGTTGGACATTTGCAGCCTTGTGCTCTAATATTAAGGCAATTGAATCGATTAACTGAGATTAGAATTAAGTTGACAACTAACATGATAGAAGCAAAATATTTGTTACAACTGACATGTACAAGTAGGTAGCAACCAACTGTCCAATGTTCATCATCTTTTGTTTTTTGTTTTTTTTTTTGGGTGGAAAATATATCTGTGACCAAAGTACCAGATAACTACATCAATCTCACAATATGAAACAAACCAAGCTAACACCATAAGGAAAGAGCAAGCTAAAACGCCAGACTCCACTATGTAAAGGATGGGAACAAAAAAGACCTCATACCATCACAGCCATTTACCCCACAAAGATATGGTATTTCCTTAGTTCCATTACCCGAGTCACATGCTCTCTGAGTTTGTCTAGACTAGAGCCCAGGCTTTCTATTTTCCAGATTAATAAAGATGGAAGTTGTTCCTGCCTTACCTCTAATCTATCTTTCCTTAATAGACATTGTATTCATTTAGTAATTAAAGAAATCTCTCTACTGGACTCCGCTCGCGTTCTATAGGGAAGAGTAGAATGCACTAAAACTACTAAAAAGGATGCTTAATTAACAACGATGAAAAGCTCTGAACCCTCTCCTCTTGCTATTCCAATTAACAGGGTACTTGCCTAGTTAACAATTCCTGCCAAATTCAATTTTCTTGATGATTTGATCCTTTTAAGTTTGTCGTTTCAATTTTGATTCCCAATTGCTTTCAATTTTAGCTTTATATGCTGCCTATTTATAAAATATATATCAAGAACTGTATTAAAGATGTAGGTGTTTGCAATGTGGATTTACATGCAAGATGCTTACATGAAGGGTCAACAAAGCTTCTGATGTGTTTATTAACTCATTGGGGTTAGTGTTTTTTTATCAAAGCAATAACAAGCTTTTGTTTTTTATTACAAAAATGAATCATGAAAAGTTTGTTATTGCTAGACCCTAAGGGGTGGCCCAGTGGTAGAGTTGGGGCTTTATAAAATATGAGGTCTTAGGTTTGATCCCTTCCCATGCCCCCTTAGGAGAAAGGTCTACCAAAAAAAAAGTTGTTTATTGATGAATTTGCAAATGCTTTATATTGGATGTGATGCGGGAGCAAGGGAGGCTTTAGTGGTTTGTTCAAGTAAAGAAGAAGTTGCACAACAAATGTTTAATATCATAGTTATACTCAATGAGATATTCACAACCATAGCATGGAAAGTGGGAGTTTACGAAATGCAAGGTTGGACAAGGCTTGGGAGTACCAATTACATGGAAAGGGGGAAACAAGGGATTGTAAAAAGGGGATTCATAAAAAAGGTAGCAGCCGAGTTCTTGTGCAAGGGATTAGCAAGTTGGTTTCACATTTTTCATTAAGTATCAACTAGGGAAACTTTCATTTTTTCATTAAGTCTCAACTAGGGAAACTTTCATTCAACTCAAAGTAACAAAAAGCCAAGCAATAGATTGGCAATGCAACAAGAGGGCTGAAGGTAGGTTTCAAGGAAGGGTAGAATTAAGTTCAAGGGATGAAGATGTAGGCAAACGGATGGGAGCATGCAAGGTGGTTCAATAACAGCCCATGTGCTGAACCATGCAAGGGAAAGGCCAACACACACAAGGATAAGGTTGATGGAACGCAGGGGGGAGCTGTCACATGCGCACACAAGCAAGGGCAGCCCAAAAACGTGGTTCCTAGTCCAATTTGGAATCATGTTTAGTTTCCTTATTGTTTTAGTTGTTTTCTTTTATTTAGTTTTGTTAAAATAAAGAAGAAAAACTGATTCAATGTATCTTCAGGGACCTCAGTGTCTCTATTCAGAAGTTATACAACTACAGGGGTGTCGAGTGAATATCTTGTTTCTTTGGTAGTTTTGTTAGTTATTCATTAAGGATAATCTTGTAATTTCCATCTTCTTTTCTTGGATGAAGCCTGTTGTCGATGTATCTGTAAAGGATATATATATATATCCTTTCTAATCTGTATATTGATCATTGAATTCCTTTAAGAAAAATCAATAATATTCCAATATCTTTTCTCTCTTCTTCTTGTTCCAATTGTTAACAAGTTTCCTTAAATGAAGTAGTTTTCATTTTCCTTGTTTAGTTAGGAGTTTAATTCAGTCTTTTTATTATTTTGCTTAGGGTTACTTTCATAATTTAGGCAGATTATATTTAAGGTTAACTTTTGTAAAACCTTAAAGGGGCATTTTTCTTGTGGGAATGGGCAGATCGTATTTTTTTGAGTTCAAGAAACTTGCAAAGAACAAGCTTTGTTCTTCTTTATCGATTTCTTCTACCTCGGTGAGTGAAGCCTAGGAAGAATTAATCAACAGATTTCTTTACATTGCTTAGCGGTGAAGCTTAACCGGTGAGTCCGAGTTCTATTCGTTTATTTTTTTTGTTTGGTAATTTTTCCAAATTTTGGACTGTTTTCAAGGCCATTTCGGACAGCTTGTAGCTGTTGCAATCGTGTTATGTTTGAGAGTGTTTTTGGGCTGTTTTCGTTGTTCAATTGCTCCTTTAATTTTCGACCAAAGTAGAAGAGTTGGACAGATTATTCATAGCAACAGGGGCTGTTTTAAGGATTTTTGGACAGCATAGTTGCTGCCTTAATTTATTCTTCAGGCAATTTCGTTTTTGAGCAGCACACTCGCATCAGGATGTGTTGGTTTATAAATGCTATGTTTGTTTTTGGTGTAAAATCTGAATATGATTGCAAGTCAAAGTAGGAATCTGTTTTGGAATCGAGCTAGTAATTTAATTTCATTTAAAATATTGTTTCCTTTGTTAGACTAGAACTTTGAGAAATTATAGCAATTTAGTAGGTGTTTTTTATGTGTTTGAGTCTTGAAGCTTCACACAAAACAGGAATGCCAAGCTCAACAAGCTGATCTCATGTACATTGAAGGTGTTAGGTTTTGAAAGAAATATATTCTTATGTAAATATTCGAAAAATCACTCAATACATTATGGACTTATGGCATATTATTAAGAAAATATTATTACATCGTACAAAATGTGAAGGAATCAAATCACATACCCAAAATCACAAATGACGAAGGCTTACATTTGTCGTCAAGTGCAATTTAATTCCTAAATATATACACTCTAATAAGCCAATAGTGCTTACTGGGCATTGTGTTCCTATGTTTGTAGTAATCTCGAAACAAGCAAAAAATTGGATTCAAACTCAGCTTATTTATCCATACGAGCTATTTACGTACAAAAGTAGGAAAATAATGGCAATTTAAGATGGATGTTATGTTCTTATAGCTCTAATCTGCCAGGAAAGTACCACCATCATGCTGTTGGTGCTGCTTGACTACTGCCTTTAGAGAGAAAATACACACAATTCCTTAGTGTTTTATTATTATCTCTTCAGGATTGTGCTTGTCATATGCATTGTTATAATATTGTTGAATTAATTGGGATATTTGATAGGTCGTGCTTTGCTATCCCTTAAGTTTCTGATGCACCAAGTTCTGAAATCATAACTACAAAAACTAATTTATGTTGGAAAATTCAAAGCAGAACTCTTGAATTTGTATGATTAACTGGTCTAGGTACATAAAGTTCTTTGCTCTATTCCATGACATATTTATGTAAAATACTTGCAGTTTTCCAAGTTAATTTGTTCAACTTCTTCATCACCTCTAAAGCATAAGGTGGAATTGGTGGAAAGTGTCATACATTCACTCTGTTCAACATTACTTGTAGCATCAGAACAAACTCTAGACGATGCTTTATTCAAGGTGAATAAGAATACTAAACATTGTAGCACTACATCTGGACCATAAGATGTGTGCAAAAAAATGGATAGTCAGTTTGGTGTTTCATTTGGGTAATATACAGAAGGTAAGAAGGTATACAAAACTTATCAAAAATATACATAAGGTATTCATAATCACATAAAGAGAACGCACCTTATGTCATGGATCTCAAAAATAGAGACAAAATTATGTAATTTTCACTTTAACAGGTTAATAATTGGAGGATATGAACTATATAAAGAGAACGCACCTGATTCAGATTGAGTCAAAGTGTCTTCCTTCTATTGAATATCAAATATTTTGTAAAATCATGAAAATATAATAAAAAAGATGAAGTTTTCTTTTATGCATAAATCATTACAATTCCAGTCCTCATGATTTCAAGATTATGAGTTCTTACAATGAACCCTAAAATTAAATTAGACTTTAATCACTCTGATTAGGGAAATCAAGAACCTAATTAGACTACAAATTCATTCAGATGGGCATGTATTTAAGAAGATACCCAAACCCTAACTATTGGGTAAATTATTTACTGTTACCTTCGAGTAGGGAGGAAACTACATCTTCAAGGAGGCAGACGAATTTCTTGTTCTTGAGAGAGCGATGTGTAAGAGAAGTTTGAGGGAGAAGAATAAGAGGGTACTTTCTATCTCAAAAGAGTAAGGCGCCAATACAAATTTCAGGAAGAAAAAACCCGCCAAGTGTAGGTTTCGTGAATTAATTGGCGGCAACAATTAAAAGAAATGACTAATATGCTGATCTATCTATTAATTATAACTAAAATAGAAGTCGTTACTGACACGTGGCGGCTTTCTGTGAAATGTAAAAAAATTTAAAAAAAATTATGTGATGCCATGTGTCACCCTCTTATAAATTGTAGTTTTTTTTAATTCATAAAAGTTTTAACACATTTGATTTTGTAATTAGTTTAGGATAAATTTTATCTCACCATTATCACTGTAACTTTTAAATGCCTAAAGTCTTTAAGGAATTTCATACTAATAAAAATTTTACAGTGAAAAGTTATTATGATAGATTTTATGGTTAGTTTATGATAATTTGATCAAATTTGATTTTATATGGTTAGTTTAGGATAAATTTTGTTGCGGATAGACTTTATCAAATTTGAAATGGTAAAAGTTTTTTTCTTTAATTAAATGTTAAGCTTTATTGGAAAAAGTTTTACACTTTTTTTTTTCCAAAATCACTTACCCGTGTCACTCAAATGGTAAAAAGTTTTTTACTTGAAAAAGGTTTTTTCGTAAAAGTTTTTTTGTCCAAAAATCAATTAGTTTAATATAGATTTTATCAATTAGTTTTTTTATGTGAACATCTTGCTGTTGTTAGTTCATTCAAATAATTTACAAATTCTATCTACAAAATTAAGTTTCATAAACAATACTAAGTCAACCGTGCATCGCACGGGTAATAACCTAGTTTCTCTAATGAGGCAGTTGACAAGTGCCTCAATATTATATCCATTAATATAGCATTTACAAAAACCCTAATAGATTACTTTAGGGGGTCTTTTATAAATATTATGTTATTTTGTAATATGACACTTCTAAAAGCCCCAATATATTATTTTATGGGGCTTTTTTGAAAAAGCCTCTTAAAAAGTGCCTCAATATCTCATTTTTCTAGTAGTGGCGCTCTCGCTATCCCTCCGACCTCCGTGACCAAGTCCGGGGTCCGTCATTAACGTCGTCTCCGACCAACCAACAAGGTTAGCCGCCAGGTACGGTACCTCTCTGTCCCTTCTTCTTTATCTCTCTCAAAGACAAACCCTAGATTTCCCGTTTCCCCCACTCTCCTAGTCTCCTTCGTTGGTGGCTGTGGATGTGGCTGTCGACCAAAGATATTGCCTTCGCATGCTTCTCAATTTCTCATTACATGTTATGTGATCTCTCTACCTCTGCCTTCACATGCTTCTCAATGGTCCATTGTGGCATTGCCTCTGCCCTACTTATCATTATATGTTATGTGATCTTTCAATTTTAGCAGTTTCTACTTTCTACAACTCATTTTATTTCTAATTATGTTCAATTCGAACTTTGAAGTTTTGAACCCTACTTAAAAGGTATACAGTGAAACTAACCTAACAAGCTTAGTTCTCTATGACTATTGCTTAAGCACTTTGGTCAAGTGGTCAACTAGACCCACTATAAATAGTAGTCAGTCGATGACTCGATGAGAAACAAAAATCTATGATTTCGACACTTTTAATTGTTAAATGTAATTTTATTGAAGGTTTAAAAAATCTATTTATGAAATTTAAATCTTTTATATTTTATTATGTATTTGTATTAAACAGGTAAAAAATAAATAACCATCGTATTGATCCGGTCCTGGTTTTCGTACGTCTTCAATTGATTCTGGACCGGACCAATGTATTGGTTCTCAAACATATTTGGTTGGTCCTGGTTCTATATTTTTCGAGAACTGGACTATTGGTCTGGTTCTGGTTCTCACATTATTTCCAAAAAAAGTGGACCGAACCGGACCAAGCTCACCCCTATTATCCATTAACACTCATTAACTTAATTGGGTGTTAATGGATAATACCCAATAAGTCTTTTATAATGGTTATATTAGATAACTCAATGGACCAGCAAAACCCTAAGTTATCACCCTTTACCTAACCTTCACTTATCCAAAAATTCCTCTAATTGGAGCCCGCTAGAACACCCTTGCCCTTACCCAAGCGTCTAAAGCCCTTTATGGCCCAAGCCCCAAACCAAATCAGATTAAATCAATATCAAAGTTCAAAGCCACTATTTTTTCTAGCTCATATCTATATATCTATATATATATAATAACAACAGTGTTTTTTTCCCGCCTAAATTACATTCCAAAAATAGAAACTCACATGTGACATTTTCAGCTATACTTGGGAGATGAGCCAATTTATTATTACTTTTTGCATATTTCTTACAGTAAAGTTAATTAACAACTAAATATTGTACACGGTTGGAATTCAAACAGTTATGGTGAAGCCATTTGCTGTTCAAGGTCAATTCTGACGGCTCAAAATATATCACTGTTATCATACATTGTTGTTATTACACACAAAAAATGGTTGAAATTCTCATAATAACCAAATTCTCAACACCCACTATTAAATTCTAAACACAGAATTCGAAGTTGTCACTTTAACTTTCCGTCATTATCTATATAAAGTCTTGTGGATATTTGCATTTTCTCACAAAAAATTTTACAAGAAAAAATTAGTCCCCGATCAAAATATTTACATCAATATTATGGTTTTTATAACAACCGTCCTAAGCGACATCCACAAACAAAGATTCGACTGGAACCTGAAAGTAAGACTGACAAGGAAATGGTTAATCTCAAATTTAAAATCAATTTAAATTGCCACCATGTATTCAATTGGTGTTTGTAGACGCCAGAGGTAAGTAAAAACCATCATCAAATTTTAATTATTTCGATTATATTATATATTCATTCGACATTCATCATATATTTTTTACTCTCGTTATTGTAAATTTAATGTTGGGAAAAGAATTTAACTACTATTTCTAAATGACATGGTGAAAGGATTCATGCAACAATTAAGAAGACATTTTTTTGAAACCGCGTCACTTTCTAAAATTAAGGTTTATAATTTGAAAATTAATTTTTGCATTATTTTGTTTTGTACTTTTTAGTTGTGTTTTCTTATTTCGTTGTTATTAATGATATTATTTATTTTTTAATTAGATTACGTTAGTTTTTATTTATTCTACGGAAGTTAAAATTTGATGTAAAAAGTTTGAAAAATTATATGTATACCAAATAAACTGATTACAAAAGAAATTTTAAATATGTTTTCCAATTGTTTTTTGTATGTGTTTTAATCGAAGCGTTAATCAAATAAAGCTATGAACTTCTTGGCACATTTTTGTGGTTATTTCATCATCAATCATAAACTTACTATGAACTTCTTGGCACATGTGCCTTTGTCTGCTCAAGCCAATTTTGGTATTAGGAACTTAGTTTATGATATGTGTACTATTTTAGATTTTACTTGAAAGCCTATTGCAAGTTTTAGTAGTTCTAACTCATTTTAATATACAATGGATTTTGAAGGATGAAACTTATAATGTTACCTGTGCGATGCATGACTTATTTCTAAGTCATTTTAATATTCAATCATTTAGTATGAAATTTGTATGTTTCATACACATTAATGTATATGGATAGCTTCAATTTATAACTATTACTCGCTTCGTTTTCAAATTAGTATCCTTTTTTCATTTTTGTCGTCTTCTACAATAATTGTCTTCTTTCAAAATTTTCCCTTAAAAAACATTTTACTACTTTTCTCTTACATTTTCTACTTACTTTGATTATGGTTACATTTTAAGACCATTAAATGAAATTACACGATCAAAAAATAATAATACAATCAATTTTTTTTTCTTAAATGGTGTGTCGAATCAAATAGTACGATGACTTGAAAACGGAATAAGTACTACAATAATTATATAACCTTATTATATAACTACTTTAATGAACAAAAATATTATTCGAACCATGCATCACACGGTATAATAGGTGTTGAGGTGGTGTATTGCTTATATATTATAGGTTTAAATGAGGAACTTACTTGGCAATTGGCTTAAGGGCGGATGTGAGATTTTACTTGGCTGATTTATAAATAGTAGGCATTTTGGTGTTTTTCAATGTGGAGTGTTTTTTTATTTCTCATTTTCAAAATGGTCATCTATAATTTTGTTGAAGTAAGATTAATGAAATGTATTAAAGTCTTTTGAATTAATTAGTCAGCAACTTGAAAATAATAGTATCTCTGGATATTTTTTGGTGTTTGTTTCTTTAATCTAATAATCTTATATAAATTGTGTTGCAGAAAATATTGACCCCCAATAGTATAATACTGGCGGTTCTAATCAAGATGTTTCGCATCCTACTTTAGTTCTTCCTTTGTCGAATATCACGAATGGTAAGATATATTATACAATTTTAAAGTAAAATTTATTAAAGAATTTAATTATTTATTTATTTTATATATCACATATTTTTTTCCAGCTGCGATACAAGTCCACAAAACAGGGAAGAGCAATTTCTATACCTACTCTCATTTCACGAGTTCAAGTATCTCAACCATTGTTGATTCAACAAATCATGGAGAATGTTCAAATCCTACTACCATTTCGAACAAGAAAAAGCGTTTAAATGGATCTATCTCGCTTACTCAATGTAAATATTTGTTATGTTTGTTTCATCTTTTAAATTTTATTATTCAGTAGATTAAAAATTATATTTTTTTATCTTCTTTTATAATTTATGATATTATTTTTTTACTAAGTAAGTAATACCTCATATATTTTGCTCAAACTTTTGATTTTTCATAACTTAAAAATATAAAAATAAAGATATCATAAAAATATCTTATTTAATACATTGCAATTTATGATTAATATTTTACACAAAATGTATTTTGACTTTATTTATTAATATTTCTGTTTATATAATAAGTTAAAATATAATATATGAATCTTAGTTTAAATGTAAGAATGATGTGTACTTTTATATGATGCAAATGTAATAGTGGGACATAGTAATAAAAAATTGACTCAAATCAACGTAAAATGTTATGCAGTATGACTCTTTCAAGTACAATCATATGTTATAATTAAATATACGCACTCAAAGTATATTCATATTATAATGTACATTTTCAAAGTATAACGACGTGAAGGTCGATTCATCATTCTTTTTGTATATTTTCTAATAATGACTAGAATTTTTACTCATACTTTTGTACTTCTTTATTTATTTATTATAATATTTGTTGTCTTGATTTTTGTTATTTACAACCAAAGTATTTCAACAATTTTTGTTATTTAAAAATTATGATAATTGTCCTAACTTTTTGTTATTGCAGTGACGAACAACAATCTGCATTTAGAAAAATGTACATATTTTGGTCAAGGTAAGGTTTTATTTTAACATTTGTTATATTTTCCAATAAATATTATCATTTTTTATATTTTTTATTTCTTTGTTTAATGTACTTGCACTCTTTTGAAACAAACAAGTACGTGACTTGGGAGATCCTTCTTACTGAGATGTCATTTTTGTGAGGCCAAATTTTGGTTTCAAGAGAGAATGTAAAAGCGATACAAAACATGTCGAAATCCTAAATTCTCCCTCGTGTTGCATGCAAGGGAAAGTTCACTTCCTCCAATGCCCGAACCACCGATTCTGCTCAAAGATTTGTTGTTCTAAAACGAGAAAACAAGCTTTTTAATGACAACATTAGATCGCATAATATGATGTTTTTATTTACATCAATGGGAGGTAAAATAGATTATACCATTAATCAAGGAAAGAATCCTCCTGGCCTTCAAATTATACGGTCGAACTATCATTTTATTGGAAGTTTGTTGCCAAGTAAGGAAAATCTCCTAAATTTGCACAACTCAGATATTTATGATACAGATCATGAAGTAGTAAACAGGATACGTGCTATCGGGTAATTATGTATGGAACTATTTTTTTTTACAATTTTATTTATAGTTCATTAATTTTTAATGAACTAACTATTGTTTTGGTTTTCCAAAATTCAGACAAGACTCAAGCATAAGCAGTGTGCATGAGGAAATAATATCTGACTTAAAAAACATGTTGGACGAGCATAATATCCTTGTGAAAGTCATTTAGAATGGTCCAAGACTCCATGCGTCAAAACAAATGTGACAATGTTAGGCTCAGACTAATTGGAAAGCGAAAAACTGATGGCAAAAATTACAGCCTTCCAGAAAAAGAACGACGTGGCGCTACTAGTAGTTGGTGATTTTGAAACACTACCCGGTGATAGAGATATTGTTATTGAGACCGCACTGTCTTTTGCAAAATAATCACGTAATTACATCCTTCATACTTAGGTTGCAATACCCATTGCTTTTTTTGTACCGACAAGATGGTTTTAGGAAGACATTTTGCTCAGAATTCAAATTCGACTCATCTCGTGGTCGATCGAAATTGAGTATGATAGAATTTTTTGCATATCAAATACAAGAGAGAGATACAGAATCAACAAATATTATGTTCTCAAGAAGGTTGTTTCAACAATTTTTGGTTGATGCATTCACAATGGTTGAAACTTCACACTTGACTTATATAAGAACACACCAAAGACAATTGAGATGTGAAATATATCGAGGCTTGGCCGAGGGTCTTTTATGGGGTGAGACGAATCCTTCTTTGCATGGGAAAAGAATTTGTCTCCCATCTAGCTATACTGGAAGTGCACGATATATGATCCAGAACTATCAAGATACAATGGCCATATGCAGATGGGTTGGATATCCTAATTTGTTAGTTACATTTACGTGTAACCCAAAGTGGCCTGAAATTGTTCGCTTTCTTCAGGATAGAGGACTAAGACCAGAAGATCGACCTGATATAATGTGCAGAATGTTTAAAATGAAACTCGATCAACTAATGAAAGATCTTCGACATAAGCAAATATTTGGACCAGTAAAAGCAAGTAATATTTAATAACAACAACATTTAAATTTTTGTACAATTATGCGTATAATCTCAAATATTACTCTAACATTATTTATATATTTCTTACTAGCGATGTACACAATTGAGTTTCAAATGCGTGGACTGCCGCATGTGCATATATTGCTTTGGTTGACATTAGATGGAAACTACCCTGCTTCCGAACACATTGAAAAAATGATTTCAGCTGAAATTCCAGATGAGTGCACCGATCCGTATTACTATGCTACGGTTAAGGACTTGATGATACATGGGCCTCATGAAGAAGCGAGACCTAACTCCCCGTGCATGTCTGAAGGTCGTTGCAAAAACATTTTCCAAAGAAATTTTGTGAGATCACAGCTTGTTGATGAAGATGGATATCCTGTTTACAATTACGCTCGACAATGGACTGATCAGAAACATAAAGGGTATACATGTTGACAACAGATATGTTGTTCCGCACAATCGTTCTTTGCTAATGGAATATGGTGCTCACATCAATGTTGAATGGTGTAATCAAGAACGATCAATTAAGTATCTTTTCAAGTATGTGAACAAAGGTCATGATAGGGTGACTGCAAGGTTTTATCAAACCTCTGGTGACGATACAACCAAAGAACCAGTTGATGAGATAAAGAATTACTTAGATTGCAGATATGTTTCACCTTGTGAAGCTACCTGGAGATTGTTGGGTTATGATATCCATTACAGGGATCCTCCAGTTGAACGATTGTCTTTCCATCTCCCTAATGAGCAGAGAATAATATTTTCAAATAACGATCAAATTGATGAAGTTCTTAATCGCCCTAATGTATTAAAGTATGTTTACAAAGATGGATGGATGCAAACAAGAAATACAAGATAGCAAGAAATTTGACGTATGTAGAATTTTCCAAAGAATTTGTTTGGAAGTCTACCAAAAGGGAGTGGCAACCAAGAAAAGAGGGTTTCTCTATAGGCCGCATTTTTTATGTTCTACCTGGGCAAGGAGAAATGTATTATTTGAGAACTTTGTTGAATGTGGTATGCGGACCAACATCGTTTGAGATATTAGACGGTCAACAATGTTCAGATAACTCTTTCGTGGACGCTATGCACTCGCTTGGCGATCACTTGACAAGGAGTATATGTACGCATTATTGAAGAAGTCAATGGGGCTCGTGATATTCTCTTAGGAGTCTTTTTGCAACATTGTTGATGTCAAGGTCTATGTCACGATTCGAGTTCATATGGCAGCCATGTTGGAAGTATTTTTCTGATGACATCATCTACATGTAGCACATATATTAAAGACATGAAGGTAGCACTTTTTTTCATTGATTATTTTAGAATTTATCATTTTATATCATCTTCTAACTGTATATCCCTAATCATTGCTTGTCTTTCTTAACTTTTTAGATTACAATTAAATGAGGGAAGAAATTCAAAATTTAACATTATGGAGATTGAAAAACATTGGGGCGTGAGCTAAGAGTTTGTCCGATTTCCGAGATGTCAGATCCAAATGATGTTGATGCCTCAATATTTGATAATCGACATAATGATGAGATGATGATACGATGAAGTTCGTTGGCCAACGAACACAATAAGTTGTTACAAATGTGTACGTAAGAGCAAAAGAATGTTTACACCACAATTATGGATGATGTTGAAAGTGGTAATGGAGGTCTTTATTTCCTTTATAGTTACTGGGTGGATCGAAAACATTCGCCTCGAAAACACTTTCGGCCGCTTTAAGATCGGGGTGAAATAGTATTGAATGTAGCATCAAGTGGTATTGCGTCTCTTTTATTACCCAACGGCAGAATAGGACATTCACGATTTGCCATTCCTTTTACTTTAAATGAAGACTCAACATGCAACATCAAACAAGGTACTCCACTTGTAGAGCTAATAGTGAGAACAAAGCTAATAATTTGGGATGAGGCACCTATGGTACACATGTATTGTTTTGAAGCTCTCGACAAAACCTTGAGGGATATAATGAGGTTCAAAAATCCCGGTAGTTTCAATCAGCTATTTGGAGGCAAAACTATTGTTTTTGGTGGAGATTTTCGCCAAATCCTGCCGATTATACCAAAAGGGAGTAGGCAAGATATTGTCATGGCGACCATTAACTCTTCTTATTTATGGACACATTGTAAAGTTTTAAGACTTACAAAAAACATGAGACTACAAGCTCTTGCCAACGACAAAAGCGGTCTCGAGTTGAAGGCATTTTCTAAGTGGATTTTAAGTGTTGGAGACGGTACATATGGTGGTGAAAATGATGGTGTTGCAGCAATAGAAGTTCCAAATGATCTTTTGTTTAATGTATCAGATAATTTGATCCAGTCAATGGTTGAAAGCACATATCCATCATTTTTGGAGTCTTTTGATGATGTGTCATATTTGCAAGGAAGAGCTATACTTGCCCCAACGCTTGATGTTGTTGACACCATAAACGAGTACATGATTTCTACCAATCACTTAGACGGAAGAACATATTAATTTGAGTTCAGATTCTATGTGTAGGGCAGAGAACAACACAAGTTTGTTTGAAGACATTCATTCTACAGAGTTTTTGAATAATATAAAGTGTTCAGGATTGCCTAGCCATGAATTAACACTTAAGATTGGTGTTCTGGTGATGTTGTTGAGAAACATTGACCATGCTGTAGGGTTGTGTAATGGAACAAGGCTAATCATCACTAAGCTTGGGAATCATGTTGTTGAAGCAAAAATTATGAATGGAAGCAATGTTGGAGACAAAGTGTTTATTCCAAGAATGTCATTGTCCCCATCAAATGTGAGGTTGCCTTTCAAGTTTCAGAGAAGACAATTTCCATTAGTAGTATCGTATGTCATGACAATTAACAAAAGTCAAGGTCAATTACTTTCGCATGTGAGAATCTTCTTGAAGAAGCCGGTGTTCAACCATGACCAGTTGTATGTCGCAATTTCTAGGGTAACAAACCGTTCTGGCTTGAAGATATTAATATCTGATGAAGATGGAAAGCCAACAAATAAAACAACAAATATTGTGTACAAGGAAATTTTTCAAAATCTATGATATTTTCAATAAAATGATGTATTGTTTTTTAATTACTTGTCTCCAATATTACTTTTCTTATTTTATTCTTTCGAATTTGATTTGTTTCTTAATTTTACTTAAATATTATTTAATTAAAAAAGTGTTTTGTCCGTGCGTTTAACGCACGGGTGTAAAACTAGTTCTTGTTTGAAAAAAACCGGAAAGTGAAGGAAATGGAGGGAAAGCATTTGAGCTCACACCCAATCCATTTGTCGAAGAAAATTAGAGGTGAAAGCGAATCCATTTTGCTTATTCTCGCAAGCTTGATTCCATCTCCAAATAGCTTTACCTAATAAGTTATTAATCTCTTTTAAACTCTATTTATGCATGTCCGCATTTTACTCAAAGCAATTATGATGTATCTTCACACAATGACGATCGCCATTGATTTACATCGACTGCTTTAAATTATTGCACCGAATATTTATGGAAACTGGTTACTTCTCCCGTTTGCCAAACTTTAAAGGTTTGTTTTCAAAATTGTTGTAGTTTGAATCAATTTTACGTCTATTAGCAACAATTCCTCAAATCCTTTCATTTCGCTCGAAAGTAGTGTTTTACAGTTTTACAATTTTACATTTATTGTTTTATGGTTTTACCGATATTGTTTTACTGAGATTTATTGTTTTAACGTGCATAACTAATAAATTTAATTTTAGTCCAGCGGTAAGTTTTGAATATTTGTATTTTATTTTTTTTAATTATTATCTTAATTAACTTAATCAATTTAATTTTTTTTCAACCCGCAATTTCGTATACAAATACAAAAAATCGTAAGTTTTGTAATTTGATTTGTTTTCTTTTTAACTGTTATCGTAATTAACTTAATCAATTCAATTTTTGTCCGACTTGTTTTTTGTTCAGCAATTTAATTTTTTTCCAGCCCGCAATTTCTTATACAAAGAAAAAAAATGCATAAGTTTTGTCCGGCCCGTTTTTTTGGTCGGCCCGCAGTTTCGTGTACAAATTATTAATTAATCCCCCCGTTCCGGGAATGCCATCGGCACGAGCATGAGTTTTTTTTATAGAATGTTGGCCATATTCTCATTGTTGTGGTTTAATTTGTTGGAGTATGTGTATTGGTTTCCATTTATTTAATTGCTATTTTTTTAATTTTTAGGGTTGATTAATTTGGATCAAATGCATCTTCGTTTGCCCGTTAGATTTTGTATGATAATATGTGGGAGGATTTGAGTTTTGTAGATGAAGCAGAAAATTTGGTTAATTGAATATATTTGAATTTTTTTTGTCTCATGTGTAGGTGAAAATAATGGACACGGTTAGTGTATCTCATGTTTACAAAGTTAAGCAAAAACCCCCAGAAGAAGAAGATTGAGTTTTCGTTATTGAGAAAACAATAAAATTTTATTTTTGTATTTTAACAGTAGTTACAATTAAAATATTTATTTCTTGGCTTTCTTATAAAATAAATATCGAAGTAAAATATTTTATTTTGTTAGATATTTGGGTTCATTTTTATATTATTTTATTTATTGATAATTTCAACCAAGTCCGCTTATCGACAGAATAAAAGCATCTTAATCTAATTTCATTAAGAATATACTCATTTTTTTGCTTTACTACTGTCTTTTATCAATTAAATAAAAATATAGAGGCCTTAAAGAATTAAAGTTAGGTGAATGGAACCGGCCCAATTATCACCGATTCTAAATTGTACTCTACCCCTCGAATGAAAATGGGCCATATAAGCCTGCAGTCCTTTTTAGGCCCGAAATAAAAAAAATAAAATGCCACTAGGGTTTTATGCATCAGTCTTATTTCTTATTTGCAGAGCAGCGGCTAGCTAGGGGCACATTCTCTCCGTCCAGGTGAAGAAGAAGAATCAAGAAGAAGAAGCAAGAATGGCGGCCGCCGTCGTGGTTCCACCTGTTGATGTGACCAAAACCGATCAAGACAAGGTTCGCTCAGAGATTATGCTCTTCGGTCGCTGGACATACGATGACGTTCAGGTGAGTCTTTGCGATATTCACATAGCTTTATATAATTATTAGGGAAATACCTCTTTGTGTTTTGTGTATATCTTTTGGTGGCTATGTTATCTAGCACTAGAAGCTTCTCAGACTGTTTGGAATAATGCCTATTTATTCATCTTTACATGTTGTGGGTTTTCCTTTTGCCGCCACTAGTTAGATGTAGAAGTTTCATACTAGTAGGTAAGGATCTAGAAGTTCATCAATGTTCGGTGTTGTATGTGGAAAGAATGTTGCTTTAGATGTCAAAACTGTTTATAGACGAAATGTTTTGATATAAATCGCCTTTTTAGCTTGTCGTGATATATTGCGTTACTGTAAAATAGGTCCTTTTTGGGCAGCTGTTCTTCTGCTGTTTTTTTCCTTTAAAATTGCACTTGCCCTTTGATGTTCCTTAATTTTAATTGTACTCCTGCTTGCAACTCTATATATTGATAAAAATCTAATTATTGTAACTTGAAAATGCTTTCTAGACATAGCTTTTATACGTAGAAGAATTGCCAAAATTCATTTAGGGCTTTGAATATGTGTTGGGCATTGCTTACTTGTTCTGCTGATAGCAAATTTTCAGAATGTTTTATTTATCCCCCAAAAGAGCTGGGACAAAGGTTAGGTTGGGCAGAGTACTGTTTGCTCTTTGTTGTGTATTTACTCATTTTTATTGGTGTTGGATTTGGGTCCTGCTACAATTCTCATCTGCTCACATTCTCCATGTCATCTACAAAGCAAATAGGTTAATTTCGGTGCCTAGTTTGTGTCGGAAGATGACAATATCAAATAAGCTTCCCCAAGCCGCTTTACTTATGAGTATAATTTGCTGACCATTTGTAAGCTTGGGGCATTTACATTCTGAAATTGTTCGAATATATGATTGGGTTAAGCCTCTACTTCCATTGCAATTTAAACAGTTCTTACTAGTTTTGACCCGTCAGAAGTTATTTGCCTCTTTGTGTTCACTATTAAGTGCTTTGATGTAACTGATCATGCTTAGGGCTGTCCCGTAAGAATAAGGCTCAGTTAGGACACACTTTGTGTATATTGTTGTGGAAACGTCTCTGTTTACTGAAATGATAGGTTTACAGTCGGCACCTTAACATTTAATAACTAAGGGAGGGAAAATTTATGAAATATTAGAGTTTTTAAAGTATTAGGAACTGTATTCCTTTACTTCAGCCTTAATTGGTTTCTCTAATAATTATTAATTATTAGAATATACACCCTCCAATCCTAGCAAAGAGTCCTTGTTTGGAAGTCAAACCTTTTTAAGAAAATGACACTTTTAGTAGCCTATTAAAACGACAATTTATGCCTTAATTTTTGATAGTGGACTCTTTAAGTGAAATATCTCAAAATAGAATAGTGGACTCTTTTCCTGGGACGGAGGGAGTATTAATTATAAGAATATTAATTATTAGAGTGCCACCATACATTTCATGGTGATTCAATGTTTCAGTTTATGGAATGTTGATCGGCATGCCTATTGTTCTGATCAAGAGTTTGGTAGGATTGAGAATGCTTATATGGAAAGATTGAAATGCCCAGTAGAAAGGTCTGTTGGACATGCAGATACTGTTTCCATCTTTTGCATTATATGGCATATTTTTGTTCCTTTTGTTTGATAAGGTTGAAATCTATGAGCGAATTGAGGCTAGATAAATGTTCAGATCTGTGGATCTTTTGACTGTTTGTTGCTAGTAGGACTGTTAGTGTTTTCCTCTCAGTTTTGAGCCCACCTTCACTGGCTTGTTATTATCTCATCTTGACCAGGTTGCTGATCTTTCTGTGGAGGATTACATTACTGCCACTGCTGCCAAGCACCCAACCTATATTCCTCATACCGCTGGGAGGTACCAAGCAAAGAGGTTTAGGAAGGCTCAGTGCCCAATTGTGGAGAGGTTGACCAACTCCCTCATGATGCACGGTCGTAACAATGGTAAGAAGATAATGGCGGTGAGGATTGTCAAGCACGCGATGGAAATCATTCACTTGCTGACTGATTTGAACCCAATTCAAGTTATTGTTGATGCTGTCATCAACAGGTATGCAAACCAGCAACCTTGTTGTTTAATTTTTTTAAATTTAATATATATATAAATACGAATGATGCTAGCACACAAGGAAATCATGAATTATTTTTTGGCAATATTCATGCTTTGGCGGCCAACTAAATTTCATATACTTTTCTGAATATAGTGGGCCAAGAGAAGATGCAACTAGGATTGGCTCTGCTGGTGTTGTGAGGCGTCAGGCCGTTGATATCTCCCCCTTGAGGCGTGTCAATCAGGCTATCTATCTGCTTACAACTGGCGCCCGTGAGAGTTCTTTTAGAAACATCAAGTCCATTGCTGAATGCCTTGCTGATGAACTCATTAATGCTGCCAAGGGTTCTTCCAACAGGTAAAGAGGAGCTCATCTCTTGTTTTCCTAATTAAACTGCTCCAAATGTTTCATAATTTGGGTCTATTTAATCTATTTCACTGCCACGTTTTTCATTCCATCTCTTCAGTTCAGACCAACCTAATACTTTCATCTCATCGGTTTCTAAAGTTGTACGTCCTATTGTGGGTTGTTCCACTTGAAGACCTTCATTGAAAGAGAAGCCGATTCATTTTTTTATGGGGTGGGGGACATTGCAAATATATGCTTACTAAATTACATAAAATTTATAGAATGATATAAATTTTCAAAATTTAATTAAGGGTACTTAGAAAAAAATTTACTCTTTCAAATTCTTTGACTCTTTAAGTAAGAGAGATGGAACATTTCTTTTAAATTAGGGCAAGGGTGTTTTTCTCATCATGTCATTGGTGCTGATTGTTGGTTTTGTTGTCTGCAGCTATGCAATCAAGAAGAAGGATGAGATCGAGAGGGTTGCCAAGGCCAATCGTTAATGAATTGATCAATGCTTGGTTAGGCAGTTTTGTTTGTTTCTAGTGAGATGCCGTTTATGAAATCGTTTGTTGTTAAGATAGTGGGATTATTACTTTTGAATTGAGAAAGGAGTTCGTTCATCTTTCTGTAGCTATTTTTTTCTTGCAGAGTTTTGACATCTAATTTTTGCTATTTATAGAGATATTTGGTCTTTTCAGTTTGTGGATTGGGTTTATTGCTTCTCAATTCTTTTGAATGCTTTGTATGTGTGCCCCATTGCTGGGCTTGAGTGTGTGTAACTGTTGATCCAGTAATCAAGTTTGTTTCACCCCCATGGATCAGGTTGCTTACAAGAGAAATTGGGCTATCCCAAAAGGTTTCTGCGAAAGTGGATGTAAAAGCATATGATATAGTACATCTTTTTCATAAGAGAAATGAAATTAAAATGTTGAGGCATAAGCCCATGGGTGGAAAGAGGTGGAAGTAAAGAAAGAAACCTACTTCATCTCCCTTGTTCTCTTTCTAATTAGTCCTGGCCCATAGATCATTGGAGCTAAAACTTGAGAAGTACTTGAGTGGTTGATATTAGTTAGGTCCATGGAGCATGGACCCTTGTCATTGGAATGGTGATAGATTAGAGTGTCCACAATGGAGTGATGGGTCCTGTTTTCAACCCCCTTAAATAGCTTTTGGAGTATTTTAGCAAAACTGAATCCCACAGTGGTCTCTGATTCCACTCTCAATCCTAATAACCTGGTAAATGACTCGCAAACTATTGCGAGACCTTTAGCTCAACAGTACTGCCTCTTCATCCTTTTTCTCTCTCCTCACTTCAACTGCAGCTCATTGTTCCCTACCAGTTCTTCCCATTCACTTCCTTCCATCGACCAAAATGGGCACCGTGAAGAAGAATTTTTTGTTGCTACATCGGATTCAAGGTCGATTGCTCTTCATTCCACCCTTTTTAGGTACTTTCGATTTTCAATTTTTTCACTTTCTAGGTTTTAACTCTCTGAAAATTTGGTCTTGAAGCACATTTTTTTCTTGCAGCAAAAACTTTAATTGCTCTATTAAGCCGGATGGTCCAAGGGTATTGAAGCGAAAGAATACGAACTGTCTGGCATATCCGAGAGGTTTCAATCAAAAGAAAGTAAGTAGAGGCAAGTATGAATGCTTTAGTGTTTTGAGGAAGACCGAAGGTTAAGGAGGCACCATAAGGCTCCTTAGGTAAGATTTCAATCAATCCTAACCCTCATTGTAGAAAAGAAAAAAACTCTGATTGCGTGCTCTCTTACATCTCTCTCCCTCTCTCGACCCTTTTCCCTTCATACGGAAATTATTTGTAACTCAATCTTTTTGGTTACACAGATTTATTCGGTCGGTGGTGTAGGTTTTTAATCGGCAGTCAATCGGAGAAGTAATTGACGATCATAGTTAATAGGTACTGATGTTCTCTCTCTTCCTATTTGCAAATGGGTGTGTATATATGTGTGGAGTGTGTGTGTGTGTGATATTGTTGATGCATTTATCTGATTGCAACAAAGGCTAATGTATTTTATTCGAAATACCACAAACATGACTATAAAAAAATTGCTATCCTGGTAATTTTATATTCTGTCTTCAATGAAGTTATTTTCCCAAAATAATTTTTTATTGTCCTATGCAGAGTATATGAAGTTATGCGAAGAGTATATGTGAAGAGTAGTTATTATCTGTTTTTATCTCCAAAAAACTGCTCTTATGGATTTTTAAGTAGGTGTCATTGTGATTTGAAGAAGATATTGAAACAAATGGTAGCATTGGTAGTCGATTGCATCTCAAGTGTCTGGATTTCGCATTGAGACGATGACTTGGATTGTAACTACTTGTGTTTTAACTACTTACTCATAAACACATAAGCACATAAACCCACACACACATGACACACACACACACTTGTTTGATTCTTATTAGCAATTTTTGATTGCAGATGTTCTGTTTTTGTTCTATTTTTTGTTATTCTTCTTTCTAATATGAGAAGTTTTTGACAAATTAGAGATTTTTCAATTTCCAGTATCGTGAATAAGGGTAGCCCAATGGGTTTGTACACTTGTGGTTGTACTTAGCTTGTTGAATACCCAAGCCTACTATGTTAGGATTACTTATCTCGAGAATGCAGATGCCAAGGGAGCGGGAAAAATTGTTTAGAAAACATAACTACGATTGATTTATGTTCCGTTGTACTTAGCTTGTTGAATACCCAAGCCTACTATGTTAGGATTACTTATCTCGAGAATGCAGATGCCAAGGGAGCGGGAAAAATTGTTTAGAAAACATAACTACGATTGATTTATGTTCCGTTGTACGATATTTCAGTGTTCGTGTTTAAATTGCATTTGTAATTTGTATTTCTTCTGCAGTCTGATTGGATGGGAGTCCACCTGCATACCATTTTGTTCCGGGATTTGGCGCAGGAGTTAATAGATGTCAAGTTCACATTGAGGTTGGTCTTTCTGTCGTGATGTGTTTGAACAAATTCATATCCTTTTTCACGTGTCATAGTATACTTGACTGCTCGTGATACTAAAAATGATTTCTTGCAAGAGTGTGGAATTGGTTAGTTTGTAAGAACTGGGAATCCATGAAAAGATTTTGTTGAAGCTTTTATCTTTTGTTTTCTAGGGGTATGTCCCTTCTATGATGTTCTTGTTTTTAGTTCATAGATGATTTATGAATAACCCCTCTCCTCCACTCTCCCCCCCAAAATAAAACAAAATTAAAAAATGAAATTTTTCGACAATTCAATGTTTGATGATTGTAAGCTGTGAAGTTTCTGGTATCATAGCGACTAAGATGCTCATTAATAGAAATGAGGAAACAACCCATTAATTGGAACCATATAAGTTAAAATGTATTCAGAGGATGCAATATTTTCTAGGGGTCATGTCATTTCACATCGAATAGAGAATGATACTTCCTCCTGGCATTTGCTTGTGCCTAAATACTTGGCCAAGAGGTTGTCCAGAAGCGCCTGATTTTCTAAGTGATGAATATCGCCTTCTCCGTAGTGCTTTTGGGTATGCTTAATCATGTTGTTTCCACACTGTCCAAGCATCTCTATTGTTGTAAGTATCTATAGCTCTTTTAGCCAAGTTTGCACCATAGCTCTTTCCATCTCTTCTGTGGCATAGTTCATGCCGCACAAAACTCTGTCCAAGCATCTCTTTCATTGTAAGTTTCTTTTTAGTTTGCTGGTAGATTTATCAAATGGACTGATTGCGGTACCATTACTGTTGGCGACAAGTTATTTGCTCTACTTTATGAAAGATTTGATGGCATTTGTTGAGTAAATTTGCATGGAAGTGGAATAGCATGTTAGACTTTAATACTGTATATTTACTTCTTATTAATGGTGTAATTTGAGGAAAGAAATTAGACTCTTTTACTTATGAATCATAGGTTCTCATAAATTCAAACTTCAGAGAGGAAGCGTGTAATCAGCTGATTATGTAGTAACAGGGTTGTTGATAAGAAAATTTGAATGGGTGAGCTTAACCCAGAATCTTCATAATCGAGATACGGGGCTTGTGCGATGTGGAAAGTTCCATACTTCCATTATCGAGTTTAATTTTAAAAAGAAACCTAAAGAAAATAAGTTTGTAATTTCTTTCCTTGTTGTATTTGATTTCTTACGTTATTATGTAGGAAATAGGAATGGCTTCTCTGTGTGATGTTCTAATTTTTTTTTTGGGGTGGGGGGTATAATGTAGGGATTTATCTGATAATTTGCTATATAGTGGCATTCCCTTTTCAATATTAAGCTGAAAGCTTGAGTCATTGTGAGTTTTCATTGGAATAATGCTATTATTGTTACTTTTTATTTGGATTACCCAGCTTACACGTTGTTAACTAACTGTCCAAGGAGAATCCTCTTGATTGCAGAAACCTGAAAAACAACCAATTGATTGGTCCTATCCCTTCAACCTTAACTCAGATTCCCAACCTCAAGACTCTGTGAGTTGTTTTCTCATCTAATTTGTGTCTTGTTTGTCATAGAATTTATGTTTGGTCGTATTGCAAGTATCCATGCTAACAGACCCTTCTGCTATTGTTATGTTTACCTGTGTAGTGATCTTACTCAGAAACCAGCTAACTGATGAGATACCCAGGTTAATCTACTGGAATGAAGTATTAAAGTATCTTTAAGTCCTCATATTTTATCAGATTATTTAGAAGAAATTAGCTGACATTTTACTATTTTTATTGTTAATGTTCTCTTTACAGACAATTATACTGTAAAAGCTAATTAATCTTAGGGTTCGTTTGGATGCATTGATTTTGAATTCAATAAATATTCAAATTCTATAGAATTTAAATAACTTAGAATTTGCTTTCAAAATCATAGGATAATGTGTTGAATTCAATTGTAATTCTATATTATACTTAAAGTAAAAATTCAATAATATGTCAAATATCTAGTTTAGTCTAGTGGTATACAGTTGTTGGTTATTTTGAATGACAAGGGTTCAAACCTTATTAACAACAAAAGTATAAATTTTTTTTTCATTTTTAGAAAATAAATAACATATAGTGGTGGTGGTTAACAACGGTGGTGGGTCGCAGTCGGTAGAGGTAGTTAGAGGAGGCAGCAGGTGGTGACCGGAGGTGTTGGTGGCAGTAATTGATATATATTTTCCTTTTTTCATTTTAATTCTTGTCATTGCAAGTAATTGATATATATTTCTTTTTCTTACATCATTATCATTGTAAATTATATTTTATCAATCACATAGAAAGATGCTATTTTTACTAATATTAATATAAAATTTAATAATGTTGAATTATTTGGTACCAACAAAAATATTTGATTAATATATGAGAGGACAAAAAGTAATTAATGAAATTTGTTTAGACATAACTTACCTTTAAATTGACATATATTATAGATATGCAACCACCAGCTGGTAGCTCATTGGATTTCATCTACCTGCTACCCTTCTCATCGAATGTTTTTCGGGGTTGATAACTTGATACTCCCTCCGTCCCTAAATTATCGTCTTCTTTTGTTTTTTCGTCCGTTTTAAAATAATTGTCCATTTTGAAACTTACCTTTTTATAACATTATTTTTATCATTTTACTCTTATTTTTTCACTCTACTTTAATTATGGGTCACATACATGGGCTTTAAAGAAAACTATACATTAAATCAATATAAATAATCAAGTCAATTGTTTTTTCTTAAACTGTGCGCCGGGTCAATTAGGACGATTATTTAGGGACGGAGGGAGTATATTATATATTAGATTTTGTGCCCTCGTCAACATATGAAGCAAGTATGATGTGAATAATTTAGTATGTGTTTGAGATTTTGTAGGAGTCAGATCAATGTATACTACAAAAAAAAAAAAAAGACGATTTTGCAAAAATTAAAGAAATAAAACATTTTATTCTTATAACTGTAATTGGTTGTAGTGAGGAAAATTCAAAAAAAAAATTCATAATTGAGAGGTTATTACATATTTATTGGTTGTAGAGGGGGTAATTCAAACAAAACCCATAACTAAAAAGTTTATATGTAACCTACATATTTACAAATCAATTTGGACCACTAATTGTATTTAAAATAATTTGATTTGAGCCGTCAGTTAGCCCATGATCTTTTTTATAATATAAATAGGCACTAAATAGTAATACCTCCCCCATCCAATTCTATTTTTTAGTACCACTCTTAATGGTCAATAGATTATAGATATAGTTAACTCCGTAATGAGATTTTACAATTGGGTGAGTTAGGTTGGGTATTGGTTGAGTTGGGACGAGTAGTGGGTTGAAATAGGTTAAAACTCATTAGAATCGGAATATTAAACGGGTTGAAATGAAACCCTTCAAATTTTGGTTGTGAATATAACCAATTTCTGGCTTCGATCAAATCACAAATCACAACAAAATACCTACCCACACTTCAAAATATGATGAAGTACCATAAAAAAAAAAATCACTACCTGTTTTCAAATTATCGTTATCATTTTCTTTTTAGTTCGTTTTAAAATAATTATCCCTTTTCAAAACTTTTCTTTTAGGAAACATTTTTATTACTTTACTCTTACTTTTTCTATCTACTTTAATTACGACCATAAATTTAAGGGCATTAAAGAAAACCACACATTTCAATAATATTTATATTACAGTCAATTAATTTCTCTTAAACTATGTATCGGGTGAAAGAGGACGATAATGTGAAAACAGAAAGAGTAATAAAGGAAGCAAACTTGAGTTTTCGTACATATAATAATTAATTACAATATTGCAAAACACATGAAATACCAATAGAAACCTAATTAATGTTGCAGCTTGAGCACTAGCTAACTACCTTTTTTCCTTCTACTTAATCTTTTTCTTCTGCATTGATCATAACTCAGTATTGTTTTTAATTCGCTAAAACCTGAATTGTTGTTGTTGATTGCTTGAAGCACCGGAGGCGGCGATGGCCGATGTCATTGTAACTTCCCAGAGGGAATCAAGATTGAAGTTTTCTTGCATTTGAGGTTGATGATCACGAGACGATATTGTATTAGGAGTAATAACTTCATGATTAATTTGTTCTAGTTGATTCTCGAATCCCCCCTCTTCGTTTATCAAAGAATTTAGAAACGAAGAGAATGTATCGTCGTTAACGTTAACGTTGTTGCAACAATACTCTATCAAGTCTTCTTCTTCATTGCCATAGTGAGTCTCATGGCTACTTTCTATTTCTAGTCCCACTGACAACCCTTCATCCGATTCCTGATGCCAATTCTCATTACAAAGAACCTGATCCAAGTTACTTGTATAACCACCAGTGGCATTTGCTGACCCCAAAAAGGGGATGGGGATGGACTTCAGATACGGATTAGGTATGATAGAATTTATGTAAGTGTGTGAAAAATTAGGGTTAGGGTTTGGATCTAATGGTTTGTGAGTTCTGGGATCTACTCCTTGGCTAATAAGCTTCTTACTGAGATGGGTATTCCAATAATTCTTGATTTCATTGTCGGTACGACCTGGAATTCTCCCGGCTATTAAAGCCCACCTGCCCACAGAATCAAATTTTTACGAAAAATGAAACTCTTAGCAGTTCATTAATAATAAAATGACACTTTTATATTTTAATTTTTGAAAGTTGTCTTTTTAAGTGAAACATCTCAAAATAGAATAGTAAACTCTTTGCTCGAAACAAATGAAATATATGTTACTCACGTAAACCCTTCATGATTGCTCGTGTGCGTCATTGCTATTCCTTTCAAATTGGTGAGAATTACGTGTGGGCAGAGTGCCAAAGTGGGCGCCCATTTAATTAAGCATGTATAAGTCCATCATAATTAATGGTCTGTAATGAACATGTTCATTTTGCTCACTTAAAATTTCAAGTTGTGCCCATACACATTATTTAGCAGGCGGTTTGGACCGACAAACGGGCGTGTGCAAAAATTGTCACCTCTTATTACAACCGAGAGCGAAATAGACCACCCTTTTCATCAAGAAAATGATTATTGACATGTATATATATAAGAACATTAACCTCGGTAATGTTTTCATGGCAAATGTATTTATGCGCCATTAAGTTCTCATTTCATGGAAATGAAGTCCTAGCTAGTCCATATTCCATAATGCAATTTTTAGCTGATGAACCTTAATATAGGTGAGTATTTATAATCACTACGTTTTGTTTTGCTTTGTTTGGACGTAATAAGAACATTGGAAATGAAGCTTTCAAAACACACATAGTGGAGGTGCAAAAGTGATCAAACCCTAAATAGGTAGGTTGGCGAAGGTGAAAAATGAAATGAATTAGGTACGAACGTACCTGTTACCGAGCAAGCGATGAAGACGAAGAATAAGATCTTCCTCATCGGGGGTTATCTGGCCTCTCTTAACCGAAGGCCGGAGATAATTCATCCACCGAAGGCGACAACTCTTGCCACAGCGGAGCAAACCAGCTCGTTTCGGAAGAGTACGCCACCTTCCTTCTCCTTCTCTCTTTATGTAATTCGCCAAAAGCTCATCTTCTTCAGGTGTCCATGGCCCCTTCTTTATCCCTACTTTGCTGCAGCATGGTGTTGTGCTCCTCATCTCTCTCTCTCTCTCTCTCTCTCTCTCTCTCTAATTAATCTTAAATAGTATCAGGGGGTGGTACCCTTTATCTAGTGTGGTTTTGGTTGGCTATGTAGCTAAGTCTTTCTATTTAAAGAGGGTTGAGAAAATTGGGCTTGTATAAATATTATACATTTTCTTTACTTTCTTCTTCTTCTAACATGAAAGATACTTAATAGAGATATCATGTATAGCTGTGTGTGTGTGTGGAAAGAGAGAGGGAGAGAGACGTGGGGAAAGTAAGTTTTTTGGGATTAATGGAAGATACAAATCAAATATTTGATTCTATAAGAAGATATGACTGGCTTTCAATTACACAAGCATTATCCAGATGAAATTTTTATGGAAAATATGGCTTTGACCGAGTATTAATTAATCTAATTTCTTTATTGTCATGTTTTGTTTTGCTATTACTCTATTGTCATAGATAGGGTCCGGCAATTGGGTGAGTTTGATCGAGTATGAGTCGGGTTGAAATGAGTAATAAATCGAAACGGTTTGGTACCTATTATAACCTAAATATCAAACAGGTCGAAATAGTTGGGTTAAAAGCATGTCTACCCATCTTAACACAAAAAATTTATACATTTATAGAGTAATAGATTCGACCCGCTTTAACCCGACTCAACCAAATTGTCAATATTTTTAGATTAAAACGGGTTATCTGTTTCAATCCAAAAAAATGTTAACATGTTGGGTTGGGTAATTCAGGTCGGGTCAGGTGGATTAGCAGGTTTCGGGTTGTGATTCGACATGTCTACTCTAGTCATAAATAAAAACTAAGGTAATATGATTGTACATATTTTTTATAATACTTATCTTTCTTGTCCGGCACACCGTGTATTGGAGGTTCAGCTGTGAGAAAGTGGGGTTCCGTCTTACAAATTAAGACACATAAAACCGTCTTACTAGAGACTTTACTCATTATCATATATGGTGGTGGTGGTGTTGTATATATGGACTATTTAAGTGTTTCCTTTTGTGTATTCTATCTCAAAAAAAAAAGAAAAAAAAGCCTTATTTATATTTTAAAGAATATACAAGCAAGTAAATTAAGCACTGTTTTTTTAAAAAATTGACCTATCAAATAAGATTTTTTTTAGAACGGAGAGGGTATTTATTAATGGGTTGGCTATGCGGAGGTATATTTGCTTGCGTTTCTACGTAAATTTTTAATTTCATTTAACTATGTGTTTTATCAATTTTGTCAACATCTTATTTCGATTAGGTTATGTAATACTCCTTCGTCCCAAAGCTTGTCAAACAACTTATTCATGACAAAATGTCTATGAGGCCCTTTTTAGGCCAAAAATTTATTAAGTTATCAAGAAAAGTTTGAACAAACTTTTTTCTTTTTTTGGAACAAGCGAAATATTATGTATGTTTCTTCCGTTTTATCCAAAGAGTCTATATTTCTTACTGACATAAGGGTTGGTTATAATAATTTGAACATAATTAATATGTTAATATTCATATAGGTCGTTAAGGGAAAAGTTGAAATATGTTGGAGATTATACATATAATTTTTTAAAATAGAATCTTTAAGTGAAACGTTTTAAATAGTAAAGTTAGGATGACAAATGAGTGTGTTGTGTTGGATTTGAATGAGTAACGAGTCAAAATGAGTGGAACCCCATTATAACCCGTCAAATGGATCGAAGTGGGTCGGGTCGTAGCTGTGTTAAACGGATCGGTCTCATCTTAACCCGGTTTTTTCCTCGAATATCTATATTATAAAGAAGCTAGGTAATTGACTAGGGCTATTCAGAGATCAGGATTTATTTTTTTACTATCATCCTACGGCTGTCATTTATTTGGGTAACCTCCTCTTTTGGGTTTCCTTATACTGTTAGAATTATGTTTCCTTATAAAACAACTAAGTAAATTGACTCGAGATATTCAGAGGTTGAGATTAAATTATCTTTAAAAATTTAACGGTTGAGATTCACCTTCATCCTCACATTCACATGTGTGAGTAGTTATCCATTTTTAACCTCCTACAATTAATATTATGAGTAGTCACGTACCCCTTTTTATTCTCCCTATATTTTATCTTCATATTACAAAGTCGCACTCTGCGATTAGTCTTTTGATCAATCACCCCTTATAAAATATCAGTCCCTCAACTATCACTTGAAGCAATGTACCCCTCAACTGTAATATTTTTTAAATAACACCTACTATTTAGATACAGTCATTTGAATTGACGAAATCATATATACGGGTACTGTGCCATAGGCACAGAAATGTCAAAACACGTGTGTAATTGGTAAAAGCTAATTACATGCTGAGATTAATTCTTTTACTGCAATCATACGCTCTACATTTAATCTAAATTGTAAACGTGTGACAGCCAGTTACTTTTTCCAGTTTTACTGCTTCTTTTTCTTCCAAAAATAGATAACTGTTCCAATAAATGCATATTCTACGACTTACTTATTATTTACGGTTTTACAGTTTTACATTTATTATTTTATGGTTTTACCGATATTGTTTTACTGAGATTTATTGTTTTAACGTGCTTAACTAATCAATTTAATTTTAGTCCAACGGTAAGTTTTGAATATTTGTATTTTATTTTTTTTTCTTTTTAATTATTATCTTAATTAACTTAATCAATTTAATTTTTTCCCGACCCGCAATTTCGTATACAAATAAAAAAAATCGTAAGTTTTGTAATTTGAAATATTTTTTTCTTTTTAACAGTTATCGTAATTAACTTAATCAATTTAATTTTTGTCATGCCCCTTTTTTTGTTCGACAATTTAATTTTTTTCCGGCCCGCAATTTCTTATACAAATAAAAAAATCATAAGTTTTGTTCGGCCAGTTTTTTTGGTCGGCCCACAGTTTCGTGTACAAATTATTAATTAATCCCAACAGTTCTAGACAAAGAGACCTTTACGGTTTTACAAATATTTAGTTGTAGTTTCTTAATTAATTTTTTTCATCATGCTCGGTTCATACATTGATCACGCTCTTACTGACATCATGTCATCGGCACGGGCACGAGTTTATTTTTATAGAATGTTGGACATCTTCTCATTGTTGTGGTTTCGTTTGTTGGGATATGTGTATTGGTTTCCATTGATTTAATTACTATTTTTTTTTGCTTTTAAGGTTGATTAATTTGGATCAAATGCATCTTCGTTTGCCTGTTAGATTTTGTATGATAATATGTTGTAGGATTCGAGTTTTGTAGATGAAGCAGAAAATTTGGTTAGTTGAATATGTTTGAATTTTCTTTGTCTCATGTGTAGGTGGAAATAATAGACAAAGTTATTGCATCTCATGTTTACAAAGTTAAGCAAAAACCCCTAGGAGAAGAAGACTGCGTTTTCGTTATTGAGAAAACAAATAATTTTTTTTTATATTTTAACAGTAGTTACAATTAAAATATTTATTTCTTGGTTTTCTTATAAAATAAATATCGAAGTAAAATGTTTTATTTTGTTAGGTATTTGGGTTCATTTCCACATTATTTCAGGTATTTGGGTCATTTATTGTAATAAATCGGCGACAAGAATCTAGTATATATATATATATCGAGCAAAAAATAACGGATCAAAATGAGTGAGGGGTTTGACGCATTACAACCCAACATGACTCAAACCGTTAATATTTTGAGGTTTTCAGGTTGGATTAACGGGTTCCGAACTGTAATCGTCCCAAGTAAAATGGACTCTTTCTTGGAAATTAAGAGGCGTCGCTGTTTGGATAACAATAAGAGTGAAAGGACACCTGTTGTCCTCTGATACAGCCAACTTATTTTGATAACTAAGAAATGCCGTTTTGTGTTTATTATAAGGTAAAAACAAAGGAAAGAATTGGTCACGTTGGATTATTTTTTTTATAACTTAAGAGTTACGTACTTTTCAACCAATATATTTATATGATTGTACAAGATCTTTAAAAAATAAAAATCTTGCAAAGATTATCTTATTGTAAATGGTAAATTATAAATAAGCCCCCTTAATTATGGATTATGTTCAAATTATGTCTTTCAACTTATACAGAAACACCGAGAACAAACCTGACCCAATTTCTTTCTTCCAATTTATTGTTCAATCTCCTTGTTACAATCTCTTTCTATATTGGACAACAAATTGGAAGAAAGAAATTGGGTCAGGTTTGTTATTGTGTTTCTGTATAAGTTGTGTATCTTACATAATGAAAACCAATAAGAAATTAAGTTGATTCATACCTCACATGAACAAGAAAGGAATCGTCTCCTTGAGTTTGCATCAGTCCATGAAGTTCTGACTATGACCTTGGATCCACAGAGCAGAAAACGTCTCCCATTTTTTGTTCTTGGATAAGATGAGTTTGGTGTATTTTTAAAGTTGTGGCTGCTTTAATGGAGTTAAATGGAAGAGTTGACTACTTTAATTGAGTTAAATGAGTTTGGTAGAGAAGAATGATGAAAGGTGGGAAGACTTTGGCGCCTCAACAATGCCCAACTGCAAGGCCCATTGAGAAAAATACAAATGTCCTTAATTTTGATCACGCGACCCGCACATGACCGTTTAACGGTGAAACAAGTTACAACGTTTGAGTAAGGGACCAACGGTGGACAGAAAATGCAAATTTTTGTCGATGATAAAACATTTTGATGTTCAGGGACTAACCATGGACAAACCCAAAATACAATACCAGTGGTGCATTTAGCCCCAATATATTTGGATCCTTATTTGCGTCTTCTTTTCATTTTTCTTACCCACCACCTTTAATTCATTGGATTTGGAGCCTAATCCAGATTATTATTTTTCCTATAATTATGCAAACCATTCCCTTTGGACAATAGACTCTTCTTGTTTAGTACGGGATTGTTATGATTCGGTGTCGGTATGAAATCAGATCAATATATATTTGAGGTTTTGTAAGAAGCGATATGCTCTGAATATTAATCGTACGGGGAGACTTTATAATGAAGAGAGAAAAAAGAGTGTTAAAAAAGGATAACCACATTCACACACGTGGTGAATCTCAACCATTAAAAGATTTAAAATGATTGAATCTCAGCTTATAGGTAAAAAAAATTCAATTGTGAGTGTGTGACTTAGCTTTATTATATTATATAGGATTTTTAAATATTTTTTTTACATATTTTTATCATAAAAATCTCAACAATATTGCATAACTTTCGGATCTTCTCATATGCTTTGAGAGCTATATTAGATTTTGTGTCTATGACACGGTATCAGTATGAAGATGATTAATATATGAAGTAAGTATGATATGAATAAATTAATATGTGTTTGAGATTTTATAGGGGTCAAATAAGATCTCGGTAAAATAATAAATGTCTAGTTAACTACTGATCGAAATTATAATATGGATATTTGACTTGAACAGAAAAAAATGTAGCTAGTTCAAAAACGGTATATCTCCAATTAATTCAATTCACTATGTAAGCAACCTTTTTTTTATTTTTAGTAAAAAGTCTTTGGGTTAACATACTCGTAAATTATTAAGTTAGGCCATCAAAACTATAACTCTGTCAAAGATTGCCCCATTTTTGAGTTTTCGTTAATTTTTGTTGTTAAGTGAATTTAAGATATCCATCTTACCCCTTTTGTAAATTAAGTAATGTGAATAATGGTAACAACAACAAAAAAAAACTTTCTGGCCACCCAACCTTTTCAAAATATTTGTATTGAATAACAGTCATTTTATTTATTTTTAAAAAAAGAAGGAACGAAACACATGATTTGTATTTGTTAATCTTACCATAAATATTTTTTTAAAAAAGTGAGTTTTAATTTAAATTTTTGTATAGTACAGTAAACCTTAGGAAATTCAATATTTTCTTAATAGTTTTTCACCATGCGGTCTTAGGAATTGAATTCAATAAGTTTATGTTATAAACTAAAACCTAAACATGTTTGCTTAATACTAGTTATAGAGCATGTGCTTCATACGGGTTCTTTTGGTGATAATACTACTATAATTTTTAAATATGACATATATTTCTTCTTTCGGTAATAGTAGTAGTATAATTTTCAAAATTTCAGGCATTATGATTTAAATGTTAGAATATAAAATCAACATTATTTTCTAACAAATGTGGAACATATATATATATATATATATATATTCTATTGGTAATAATAGTGGAAGTTTTCTAACCAATGTGGAATACATCTATTTTAACACTTTTGAAAGATACATCTATTATATTTATCAATAATAGTAGAAGTATTTTATCTTAAAACTTTTAAAATCAACATCATTTTTTAACGAATGTGAGATACATCTATTATATTAATAATAATAGTATAAGTCTTTTATCTTAAAAAATTTTAAACCAACATTATTTTATATCTAATATGAGATACATTTCTTCTATTGTTAGTAAAAGAATTTTATCTAAAAAAATTTAAACTAAAATAATTATTTTTAACCAATGAGGAATAAATCTAATGATCCAAAATAATGCGAATACATTGGGCTATGGTAATTAGATATCCGGCTTTTTCAATATATCCGTGATTTGAGGCCCAAATCTGTCAAAAAAATCTAAAGTAAACATGAATTAGGTAGGGGTTGTCTCTGCAAAGACACTCCTGCGTGACAATCAGTAAACCAACAAGTGCAAAGATATTTTGACATAGTTTTAGCATGTAAACTTGTGAGCGTACCTCTCCCTTTGTTGGAGAAGGGTTTATATAAGGCCAACCTTAAAGATTGGTAGTTGAACATTGAATGCACGAGCGTGAAAAGCGGGCATGTCCCTGGCCATGTCCGGAACGTGGGGGGCGAATTTTCCGGCATTAACTCCCCACGATTTGGACGACCATTAACATACCTCTTTTGGGGCTGGCTATGCTCGCTAAGACATTCACTTACTCGCTACATTCCTGGCCCCCAAGCGTCGAGCAAGAGACCGCCTGCTTGGTATGCATGAGAAGTCGATGACATGTCCCTGCTCGCTTATGAGTTGAGCTCGCACAATGATGCACGCACGTGATTCGCTCTTGACCATGGTGATGGCGTGCTTGACACGTGAACACTGCTTGGGCCTTTTGGGCTTGGTAGCTTAAATTCATTTTTATTGATAAAATTTACTTAAAAACTTTTAAAGCCAACATCAACTTCTAACAATTATGAACATATATCTTCTTTTATTAGTTTAGTAAAAGTTATTTATCTAAATATTTTTTAAACCAATATCAATTTTCAACCAATGCTTGTTACATCACTTTTATTGATAATTATAATAGATATGCATCTTACATTGATTATAAATTAATGTTGATTTTAGAAATCATTAAAGTACTCACCTAATACTTATTGAAAAATTAGTGTTTTTTCAGTGAAAGAAATTGTACATCTTGAGACACAAATTTCTTTACATGTCTTTGTTGGCAAAGGTAATCGTACAAATGTGAAAATGATATATTTATTTGTCAAAATCGAGTTTTTGGTTAATAAGATATCAAGACTTAAAGTATGATGTTAGAAGTGGGTTATTAGAGTACAAGTACTCGCCCAATACCAATATAATAATATTATCTCACATTGGTTATGAAATGATATTAGTAGTAAAAATCTTTATATATAAGATTTCTACTATTATTAGCAATAGAAGAGATTAATAGTAAATGATTAATGTCACAATATCATATTAATTATTATATTTTTTTTTAGTTAATGACTAGAAAATGAAAAATATCAAGTCAAGTGATATATAGAGACTTGACGATTCAACAATATCAAAAATTGGATAAGATGACATAACCATAATGCTCATCATCAACTTTATATATATATATATATATATATATATATATATATATATATATATATATATATATATATTAATATATATATAACTATATGTTTGCTTTTTTTAATAAAATAAATATTGTTCAATAATACGAATATTTCGATAACGTAGGGTAATTTATACGAATATTTTGAAAAACTATACTGACCCACTGGAAGATCTTTTTAACCATAGTTGTGCACCTATCTAAAGAGGGCATATGTTGTTTTAAATTTTTAATTCACAAATGGCAGCAACGATTGCATGGTATTTGGAATTTACGGAGGTGGGATCTGTTTTATTTAAATGGGAAAGAGAGAATGTGAAGAGGATACAAACGTTAAGAAACGAAACCCAAATTTGAAACTCAGAAGTTCAACCCATGACAAGACATCCCTATTTCCTACATGTCAAAATGCCTTAACGCATGTGGGATTCTTTTTTCATATCCACATTGCCTCACTTCTTATAATCTGCTAGGTGATTATGGCCGTTTGATTTAGCTTATTAATATATATTGACGACTTATTATTTATAATTTATAATTGATGATTAATAACTGGTGATATTTAATTTAATTTTTTAAAAGTGTTGATTAACTTTCATAAGTTAGTTTGCGTGTATTTGATTAATAAGTTGAAATTGTACTAAAATCAAATATAAAGACTAAAATAACATCAACACAAAATGTGATTTACATTATTATTATTATTATTATTATTATTATTATTATTATTATTATAAACATTATTATTATAAACATTATTATTATTATTATTATTATTATTATTATTGCCTTTATTATTATTATTATTTTATTAACATTAATATCACTTTTATTATTATTATTACTTATTAATTTTAGTATTTATTTTATTATATTGATAATATTATTAATGTTATTTATATTATTATTATTAATGATTTTATTATTATTAATATTATATTATTATTATTATTATATGGATATTAATATTACTTTTTAGTTTTATTATTATTATTATTAATTTATTATTATTATATTTATCATTATTAATACTATTTTTATTATTATTATAACAATTATCATTATTCATATTATTATTTATTAATATTATTATAAATCCTTTTATTATTATTATTATTATTATTACCTTTTGTTTTTTTTATTATTATTAAGAAAGATAATCTTGGAATATATAAAATCTCAATAAAGAAGAGGACTCACGTATTTTTGAAAAGTATAATTAAGCACTAGGCTTAGTGCTTACAATTTATGGTCTTACATGTGCTTTAAGTGGCTTGTACATGACTTATAACTTATCTTACCATAAGTGAAATCAAACGTTTCAAAAACAACTTATTGTAAGTTATAAGTCATAAGCACTTCCAGATAAGTCAAATCAAACGTGACCATATATAATGAGTCCGGATATGATAGGAATTGTCTTTTCCATTCCCATCTTTTGGTTCGAAAATAGAAACAATTTCTATTCCCACCCCATTCTCATTTTTATTTGTAATTCTTATTCCTATCCTATTAGAAATATGTTAGGACGGGTATCCCTTTAGCCTACTCCGTTGTCATCACTAAGCTAATTACCTTACCTCGTTGCCATCACTAATCCAATTAACTTATGAGGGGCATTTTGAAGTATACTTCAAAAGTTGAACAACCATATGTTTTATCTAGTTGGAACGTTTAGGGTGGCGATATATGGACACCCAAAACATATAAGTATACCCCCAAAAACCTAAACTGCTTATTTTACCTTCCTCCATCCAACATTTAAGTATACCCCCACTCTCATCATCTCATCCCTCCCATAGATGATTGTATATACTCCTTCCTTCCCTCCCATTGATCCTCTATCTTACCCCCTCTCATCCATCTCTGCCTAGTTAGTGAGCCTCAATCTCCGACTACAGTCTCGTCTCCTCCTCTCTTTTTTCAATTCAACTCAAAAATTGTTCGGTCATGGTCGACCGAACAACCTTGTGACCGAACAACACATGGTTGTTCGGTCGATCATGGTTGAACCTTTGTTTTAAAGGGGAAGCTAGTGGCGACCAGAGTTGGGAGTTGGGAGCTGGGATCTGGGAGTTGGGAGCTGGGTACTTGGTTGGTGGTGCTAGAAAAAAAAAGGAAAATGAAGTGTTGTGTTTGGATGGAGGATACAGTGGATGTGAAGGGGGAAATGGGAAAAAGGGAAGACAAAAAATGGGAGGGATGGGGATAGAGGACGTTGAAGAAAGAAAAAGGCAAGAGAGTGAGAATGAGAGTGAGAGGGGGAAGAAGGGAATATAACACAGTGGGAGGGAAGGGAAGAAAGATGCAATTGGTGGGGGAAAGGAGGAGGCGGTGAAGAGAGTGAGTTTGGATGGAGAAGGGTAAATTATGACGTTTGAGTTTTTTTGTTTTTTTTGTTTTGGGGGGTATACTTATATGATTTGGGGGGTCCATATAACGCCACCCGAACGTTTATGGGCATTCGTGATAGTTTGATCAAGTTATGAATATCACTCTGTTGTATCCACCCAATCCCACAGTCCCACCAACATACGAAATGGCCTATGTTACCAGTTGTCTCATATTGCCCCCTCGTCAATGTTCGTTAATAACTTAACATTAAGTTTCATGTGATCGTACATATGCGGGTCATTTTTATCATTTGCTTCGGGGTGCAAAGTGAGACTTGCTTATAATTTCATCATTTAATTGACCATTTGTTATTTAAGATATTTTTAATTGAAAATTGTTTTATAAAAATTAAAATAAATTTACAAAACATTTCAAATTAAAAAAATTAAAACAAATTATGAAAGTGGGATTTGGTTAATATTGTTTTATCATTAATTGATCATTTGTATATGTAGATTAGATATATTTTCATCATTTAGTTAACCATTTGATATTGAAGGTATTTTTGAATTGAATTTTTTTTTATAAAAATTAAAGCAAATTTACAAAAAAAAAGTTACAATTTTTTTTAAAACTTAAAGCACATTATGAAAGTAGGATTCGGTTTAAAAAAATATCATTAATTGATCATTTTCATATGTAGATTAGATATATTTTCATATTTAGTTAACCATTTGATATTGAAGATAATTTTGAATTATAATTTTTTTTCATAAAAATGTTAAAACAAATAAAAAAAATTTGTTAAGTAAAGTAATAAAAAATTTAAAACTATGAATAGCGTATCTTTTTTATCTCTCAAAAGCTTATATATGAAATTAATAAGCAAATTTCTAGAACTTTTTAACAACAAAGCGTTGAAACATTGATTTGTTTATTCAAGCAACCAACACTACAAAATGAATACGATATTTGAAAAATGAAAACAAATAAAAATATAATTGGTAACCGTTCGATATTTTTGAATTATAATTGTTTTATTAAAAAAATTAAAACAAATTGGTTAAGTAAAGTAATTAAAATTACTTTCCAATTTCCTCAGCTTGCACGAAATGATAAGTGAATTTTCTAATTCCTCTCAAACAAAGCGCTTTAATGTACATCGTTTCATGATAAATACTTGGAAAAAGTTCATTGAGGCATTTTATGTTTTAGGTTAAGTATACCATTAGTCCATGCACTTTGTCCAAACCTATCATCAGTCCCCCAACTTCAAAAAGTTTTACCACTAACCAAAGTAGACCTTTTTTGCTCCTAGCCCTAACGTTGTTTGTGTATTTCTGTTATGTGAGCATGTGCAACTCACGTGCACAAAATAATGGGGCATGTATAACATCATCAACATAAGGGGGTAATGTGAAAATTTTAATACCTTCTTCTCCAATTAGGGATTGATGATCCATGCCGGATCTGCCTCCTTCAATTAAAGCACCGCCGACCTCATTTCTGCCTCGTCCCCAACCCAGCGAGCATCCATCTCCTTCTCCATAGCAGCAAGCCTCCATCTACATTGTTTCGATTTCGTCTCCCCGGTTCGGCATCATCAACACAAGCAGCTCCTGCTCCATTCTCTCTCACGCCCCCACATCAAATCCAAAGTTTGGGATAATTGAAATCCCACATATTGCAAAACAAGTAAGATCTGTCCCTAATTCATTTAATTTCACAGTTGGAATTATTGCTATTTTTTGATTTCTATGTGGTAATCTTGTTATAATCTGGGCTTGAATTTTGGAAGTTTTGTGATTTGTCTGCTTGCGGGTGATTGATGTGCGCAAAACGTAACTCAGGTAAGAATACTCAGTTGTATCAAGTAATAAAGTGTACTTAAGTACAAGTTATCGATTCCACATGGAATACGCGTAATTCTTACTCCAACTAAGTACCAAAATTATGCTAACTAATTATATTTTTGAGTAAAAAGAAAATGAATTAAAACCTAAAAATATAAACAACCTATAAAGCAATTAAATCTACACTACTGCGACGGTGGTTTGGCAACAACAAATCAAGATAAAAAGATAGGAGTGCATTATTTCTAGTCTAGTCGGTGTTTAATTTAATCCTCTTTCTGCTTTTCTTTAACTCAAGTCTTGGTAGTCAGGCGCACTATAGTATTCACTACGGGCTCTCACAATGTATAGCAAATCTAGCTACGACTCCTAGCTACGGGCTCTCGCTTCTTATAACATAGGAGAAAATAGTTGCATGTCAAACCAAGTACCCAATGATTATCTACGCACAATCTCCTCTCGGTCTCACATAACACAAACAATTATTGTGATTTTCAGAATTAATAGGACGGGCTCTCGCATCTTATCCTATAATTCTAATGATCATCTAATGGTTCGCTACGCCATTAAAAGCATGAAGAACACACGATAATAACCAAGCGCATGGGTAATACTTCGCAAAAAGAAATTCTTTAAATTTTTCTACAAGCCATGTTGGTATCTGAGATAACAAAATTAGTTAACTACGGGCTCTCGCATCTTATAGTCAACCCTAACCTCCCCGACCTCACGAATGGCTAAGGTGGTTCGATCACGTGTCAAACCGAGTCTCACAATGGCTATCAGTGCGTGTCACAAAACATCAACTATTATATTGATTGGTCTGAAATATAAAGGTAGCTCTCGCGAATCCTAAATATTTCTAAAATCATTTAATCATTAGCCAAATAATTAAAAGCATTAAGTTCACAAAATAATAACTAATATGAATGTGTACTAAATAAAGAGATAGATTAAATTAAAACATTACATTGGACATACAAAAATAATTGCATTCCATAAATAATTGAAGCATAAACCAATTCAACATTTACAAATTTAATCAACCCAAGAAATTATAACAACTATAAAAAAAATAGTAAGAATTAAACCGAACAAATCGCGTTTCCGGGATTAAAATCATTTGTAGATACATCCTTGGCTTTTATTTGAAGCTTCAAACCTTCAATGATGATCAAGCAATGGAGGAATGGAATAATTTTGGAAGAAAATGGGGCTGGTGCCCCATTTAGGGCTCACACCCGAAATGGGAGCTTGTGAAAAAAATGGGAGTTGCTGGGAGATTAAAAATGAAGGGAATGGGAGGCAGCCAAGGCTGAGGGGCATTTTGGGAAGTGCAAGAGAGTTTGGGGGCCAAAAAAAGGAAGGAAAAAGGAGGATGGGTCACGATTGGGGCAGGGGCAACCTAGGTGGATAGAGCGTGGGTCACCCGCTGGTGAAACGGACTGGAATGAGAGTGAAGATGATGGAGCAGATTTGGGCCGGGTGACTAGTCCACAAAGGGATGACGCGTGTTGGCAGCTGAGGATAAGGGGGTGACGTGGCACGGTTGCTGGACGACAACTCACAAGCCAAGAATCTGGAAATTCGCTGGCCTCCCTTGGAATTATAGAGTTTGCTCTGGTGCCTCTGCATCTCCTTAGATGAGCACCGCTTTCCTTCCTCCTCCAGGTCTCTCAAAATGGTCCTCTGTTAGCTCTGTTAGCTGCCGTTAGCTTGAATTTGCCTTGGATCTCTTAACAGACTTAACAGACGTTGACCAAATAATTTCTAAAACAATTTTAAAGCCCGGAATTATCTCGAACTTTGTGCTAAACACCATATAAAAGCTCAATTATACATGGAAACCTACATTAAGCACAAATACACAAATAATAATATTTTCAAAGCATAATTAACTCAAAAATAGCACAAAATAGAAGAAAATTCTCACGACAATTCGTGGAAATCTTGGGCTCATCACACCCCCAAACTTAAGCTTTGATCGTCCCGAGCAAAGAAAATGAATTATGAAAAAGCTCGAGAATAATATGAAATGAAGGTGGCGCTCAATTGAGATCCCACAAGCATTACTATCCAAGAGATCAACCCTAAGATTATAAACATGCATAATAGATGTATGAATTGATTCATATACTAGCAAACAAGCCTCAAACAATTATTCATACCATAAAACATTTTTTTCTTTACCCAAAAGTAGCAATGCTCTAGTTTAGATTGAACGGCCAACCGAGATAACAAATGCAAGTCAAACTGAAAGAGTCATCACCAAATATATTTTTTCACACAAGGCAAGGCAAGAGCACATGGCAAGACAATATTCGGCATAACAATATCAATAGGAATTTATAAGCTTGTAATGTTCGGCCAAGGTTTGGGCTACAAATGATGGATAGGATATCAAGCCAAGAGAGCAAAAAATTTGAAGTCTTCACATGGTGACTAGCTTCATGAAATAACAATTCTTCAATACCATAACCTCACTTCAACGTTGAAGAAAATGTCTCAACTACCATAAATAATTAAGCTCCACCTTTATATCTCCTTGAGAAAATTAAAAACAATGATTTTTTTTTTCTTTTGTAGCCACCCTTGATTTTTTTTTTCTTTTCTTTTTTCTTTTCATTGCTTTCCAAGAAGGCTCTTTTCTTTTTTCATTTCATTTTTTTTTCACCACCATTCAACAACAATTATCAAATTCCTAACATCAACATTAATAAGAACAAGACATTCATGAAGCATACACTTCCTAACAAGATTACAAAAATAAAATAACTCATTCCTAATCAAGCTTTCTTGAAGGACGACAACAAAAGTTTATAGGTTTATGGGATAGGATAATGCGGGTGTAAGAAATGAAGTCGAATGGGGATCATTGTGTGCTCTAGGCACACGCCATTCTTTATATGAGCTCAACGGGGATACTAGGGATTTTTGTGAAATAAATAGATAGGTTAAAGAAAGGCTCAAACGGTCCAAAGATGGCCTATATCATGCTCTTGTCATATACACATGCCCAAACCAAGCTTTTCATCATTAAAATATAACTCTCGGCGTTTAGACTCACAATATGATACTCTTAGACATACTCAACCATCACTAAGGCAAATCATAAAAATATTTTCAATCAACAACTTGGGCATTATCTATCATGAATGAGGTGAGATGCTACCACATGAACCACAAATACATCATCAACTATGCATATAGTAATCTCAAAATTGACTCAAGAAAATAATGCAAGCACAACTCAAAGCGCCAAAAATGGAGACGAGCGATAATCAAAGCATAAATAATTTGGGCGTATAAAACACAAGATTTTCAAAATTTTCAAACTTCACCAACCAAACTATACTCCCTAAACTTTAAGTAAAAGGAGAAGGAAAGAAAAACTCCCTCAAAGTTGATTTCTTATGAATTCCGGGCGAAAAGATCCACTCAAGAATCTCTACAAGCAACCTTCTACAATAAAAGCTTAACCTCTGCATCAAATCAAGCTCAAAAGAAAAGAATAGGAGCCATAATTATGAAAAAAAAAAGAAAAGAATTTTTTGTGTGGGAGACTATATACAACTCTCTACAAACCCACAAACTCGAGAGCTTCGAAAAGCGACTCGAATACAAAACATATAAATTCAAAAAGTAAGTACACTAATTAAAAAGCATGCTCAAAATACAATCAGCTTAGCTTGGTATCGATATTAGCATATAGGAGCAAAATTAAATAATTCCTCGATAACGGCACAAAAACTTGATGTGCGCAAAAAAACGCACTTAACTCTGCGGGCAAGAATACCCGGCTTTATCAAGTAATTAAAGTGTACCTAAGTACGAGTTATCGATCACATAGGGAATGCGCATAATTCTTACTCAACTAAGTACCAAAATTATGCTAACTAATTATATTTGAGCGAAAAGAAAATGAATTAAAATCTAAAAATATAAACAACCTACAATAAATCAAGATAAAAAGATAGAGTGCATTATTTCTAGTCTAGCGGTGTTTAATTTAATCTTTTTTGTTTTTCTTTAACTCAAGTCTTGGTGTCGGGCGCATGATAGTATTCCTCTGCTCTCAACGTATAGCAAATCTAGCTACAACTCTAGCTACGGGCTCTCGCTTCTAATAACATAGGAGAAAATAGTCACATGTCAAACAAGCACCCAATGACTATCTACGCATCGATCTCCTCTCGATATCACGAAACACAAACAATTATTGTGATTTTCAATTAATAGAGGGGCCTCGTGATCTTATCATATAATTCTAATGATCATCTAATGGTTCGCTACGCCATTAAAAGTATAAAGATCACCAATAATAACCAAGCGCATGGGTAATACTTACACAAAAAGAAATTCTATAAATTTTTCTACAAGTCATGTTGGTGTCGAGACAACAAAATTAGTTAACTACGAGCTCTGCATCTTATAGTCAACCCTAACCTCCCGACCTCGCGAATAGCTAAGGTGGTTCGATCGCGTGTCAAGCCGAGTCTCAATGGCTATTTGTGCGTGTCACAAAACACTAACTATTAAATTGATTGGTCCGAAATATAAAGGTAGCTCTCGCGGATCCTAAATATTTCTAAAATCATTTAATCATTGGCCAAATAATTAAAAGCATTAATTTCACAAAATAATAACCAACATGAATGTGTATTAAATAAAGAGATAGATAAAATTAAAACATTACATTGGACATAGAAAAATAATTGCATTCCATAAATAATTGAAGCATAAACCAATTTAACATTTACAAATTTAATCAACCCAAGAAATTATAACAACTATAAAAAATAGAGATATGAAGAATTAAACCGAACAAATCGCGTTTCCGGGTTGAAATCATTTGTAGATGCATCCTGGCCTTAATTTGAAGCTCCAAACCTTCAATGGTGATCAAGCAATGAAGGAATGGAATAATTTTTGGAAAGGAGCTGGAGGCCCATTTGGAGCTGAGAAATGGGGCTTGTGAAAAAATGGGGGAGTTCTTTGGGAGGTTATGGAAGGGAGTGGAGAAAACCAAGGGGAGTGGGGCATTTTAAAGTCTGAGAGTTTTGAGGGGCCTAAAAATGGAAGAAGAAAAAAGGGGGATAAATGGTCCGCGCGCTTATTGGGCGAGGCCAAACCCGGATAGAAGTTGCCCAAGTCTTAACCTTGGTGGCTACAAAATAAAGTGAAAAGAATGTTGGGCTTTAATGTGCGTTGTCTCTAATAATCTCCAATGCAACCTCTAAGTTTGCTCAATTCCTTGGATGACACGACACACTGAACCGTGCTGCAACACCATAAGCTGTTAGCCATCTTCTAAAAATTAAAAATTGCTGAAATCTTGCTGATGATATACGTTATTAGTTAATAGTTTGTAATGGTATTTCCATTGTGTCTCCTTGGGACCTTAATGTTGCTCTTGATTCATTTATTAATAATTTAATAAGTTCTTAAAAGCTGTTATATATGTTCTTCTTTGCTTCTTAAGTCATCTACTTTTACTTTACACTCATTCAGTTTTTTTTTCTTAATAAATAAATTCATAAATAGTTGTAATCAATATATTGTATATTACAAATACTTTGTACAATAAAATAAAATTCTTATAGCTTCAATTAATATATTGCATAATCCAAATATTTTATACAAATAAATAAATTCAATTCATATTTTTTTGTCATTATTGGTCCCTCACTATAGGTCATTCTCGATACTAGTCCTTAACAATTTTATTGTCAAATTTGGGTTCAAAGTTTTAAATCTTCTGACCTCGGTCCTTTTGGTGGATGTCGTTAGAAAAATATCATTAAGCCACATGTATTTGTGTAAGGGCTATATTGAAAATTTTCACCGCGAACTTTTT
>CM028380.1:133020778-133141092 GCA_013146195.2 Codonopsis lanceolata | reverse complement strand
GTTAGGTGAATATCATTCATGATTGTGTGGAAGAGGTATTCGTGCTATCCATCCAAAAGATCTGTAAAGAAAGTTCTTGTGAATGAAAAATGTTGGGGAAAGGAAGAAATTATGCAAGTGAAAGCTCAATTTGATTGTCAATGGGGTGAAGTGATTCGAGAGCAAAATGGGAACCGCTTAGAGTTGCAAAGAGATTTTTCATAATCCATGAAGCCGTCAAGCATTGATCCTCCAACTCTAGAACTCTGCCACTTCCTAAACATCTCAAGTATGTATTTTTAGGAGATTATAACATATTACTCGTTATTATTTCCTCTTCTCTTAATGATGTGGAACAAAATTGATACGGGTTCTTGTGAAGCACAAGGAAGCTATTGGTTGGACTTCGGATATCAAAGGCATTAATCCTTCTATGCACTCATAAAATCTATCTTGAGGAGGAATACAACTATCGGTAAAGTTGAGCACCAATGAAAGAAGTTGTTAAAGGAGATTATCAAGTGGCTCGACGCGGCATCATTTATCCTATTCCGATAGCAAAGGGTGAGTCCAGTCAATGTGTACCGAAGAAAGGGGGCATGACCGTGGTGACTAATGATAATAATGAGCTATTCCAACAAGAATAGGTGGGTTGGCTTTGTATTGACTACCGAAAGCTTAACAAGGCCACTCGCAAGGATCATTTTCCTCTTCCCTTCATCGATCAAATGATTGATCACTATATGCCATGAGTTCTATTGTTTTCTTGATGGATTCTCTCGTATCATCAAATTAAAATTTCTCCGAAGATCAAGAGAAGACTACATTCACACGTCCGTATGGTACTTTGCTTTTATACGATGCCTTTCTGTTGTAACGCACCACATTTCAAAGGTGTATGATGTCTATTTTTTCTGATATGGTGGAGCAACAAATTAAGGTCTTCATGGATGATTTTCGGGTGTTTGGAGATAGTTTTGACTCATGCTTGCATAATCTCCCGAAGTTCTTAAAAGGTGCAATAGCAAAAATCTTGTGTTGAATCGGGAAAAGTGTCATTTCATGGTAACCTGGGGTGTGGTTCTAGGCCACAAAATTTCTTCTAAAGGGATTGAGGTTGATCGAGCAAAAATAAAAGTGATTGAGAAATTGTCTCCACCAACAAATGTCAAAGGAATTAGTTTCGGGCTACGCTGGGCTTCTATCTACGATTATAAAAGATTTTTTCCAAGATTACTAAGCCTCTATGTAATCTTTTGGAAAAAATGTGCAATTTATTTTTGATAGTGATTGTTTGGTGGCCTTGAGAAATTGAAGAAGGCTCTATTACCGCTCCGATCATTGTCACGCCGATTGGGAGAACCTGCTTGAGCTCGATGCTGATGCTAGTGATTATGCCATTGGGGTAGTGCTTGGTCAAAGAAGAAACAATATTTTTCATGCATCTACTATGCAAGTAAGACCTTGAATGAAACCTGCTAATTATGCTACTACCGAAAAGAATTTCTTTGCTATAGTGTTTGCCTGAGTAAGCCCCGTTTTATCTTCGGGACTAAGACGGTTGTCTACACCAACCATAGTGCCATCAAATTTATCTTTGCCAAGAAGGATGCCAAACCGAGGTTGATTAGATGGGTTCTTCTTCTTCTTCAAGAATTTGATGTGGAGATAAAAGATCGAAAAGGGTGGAAAATCAAGTGGCCGATCATTTGTCAAGGTGGAGCAAGATGAAGCTACTAAGGATCATGGTATTATCAAGGAATCTTTTCTTGATGAGCATCTCTTCTTTATCTCTTTCAAGGAAGTTCCTTGGCACGCTAATCCTTGTGAATTATATTGTGAGCAATGTATTGTCATTTGACTTGTCATATTCTCAAAGAAAAAAATTTCCTTCATGATGTCAAGTATTATTATTTGATGAGCCATTTTGTTCAAGCAAGGGAAGGATAGAGTTTTGCGAAGATGTGTGCCTAAGGAGGATCAAGAGTCTATTTTACTCCATTGTAATTCTTCTTCATATGGAGGGCATTTTGGGGGTTTCAAGGTCGCAACAAAAGTGCTTCAAAGTGAATTCTTTTGGCCTTCACTTTTTAAGGATGCTCATGAGTTTGTGGTTAGTTGTGATCGTTGCCAAAGGATGGGAAATATTTTTCAAGCTACATGAGATGCCCCTTCACTGGTATTCTTGAGGTAATTTTTTTTGATGTGTGGGGGTATTGACTTCATGGGTCCATTTGTCTCTTCTTATGGCAATCTCTACATTCTTCTCGGTGGATTATGATTCAAAGTGGAGTTGAAGCCGCGCTTTACCTACTAATGATGCTCGGGTTGTTACCAAATTTCTTCAACGAAACATTTTCACTTTCGTTTGGTACACCTAGAGTTATTATTAATGATGGTGGATCTCATTTTGTAACAAATTGCTTGAGGGAATTTTGGCTAAATATGGTGTGAAGCACAAGGTTGCAACGGCTTACCATCCCCAAACAAGTGGGCAAGTGGAAGTTTCAAATCAGCAAGTGAAGCAAATTCTTGAAAAGGTGGTGAATCCTTCACGGAAAGATTGGTCTCAAAAGTTAGATGATGCATTATGGGCTTATAGGACGACTTTCAAAACACCTCTTGGTATGTCTCCATATCAACTAGTGTTTGGTAAAGCTTGTCATCTTTCTGTAGAGATTGAACACAAGGCATATTGGGCTATTCGAAAGCTCAATTTTGATATGCAAGCCGCCGGTGAAAGAAGGTTTCTTCAATTGGAGGAATTGGATGAGTTCCGTCTTGATGCATTTGAAAATGCGAGAATTTATAAGGAGAAGACAAAAATATGGCATGACAAGAAAATTAAGGTTCGAATTTTTGAGTCGGGGCAAAGTGTACTCCTTTTTAATTCTCGTTTGAAGCTTTTTCCGGGAAAATTGAAGTCAAGATGGTCAGGTCCTTTCCTTTTTCGGTGGTCAATGTTTATCCTCACGGGGCGGTGGAAATTGAAAATATGGCGGACCACACTACTTTTACGGTTAATGGGCAACGTCTCAAGCATTATTTTGGAAGACCCATCAATCGTGAAAAAGTTTTCACCACTCTCACCGATCCTCCCTAGATCTAGGGGAGGCCCAAAGCCAAGCTAACGACTCTAACTTAGAACTACAAAAATATCCTTTCTTCTCCCTTATCTTTGTATTTATATGTTTTATTTTATTTTTTTAGAGTCGCTTTTCAAAGCCCTCCCGAGTTTGTGGGTTTGTAGGGAGGTGTACATAGAGTCCCTACATAAAAATATTTTTCTTTATTTTCTTTTGGTTTTTGTTCAATGAGAGATGATGTTTAATTGTTTTCCCTACTTCCTTGAGCTTGAATTTTGATGCAGGAGCAAATCTCTAAGTTTGGGGGTAGCTCGATTGATCTTTGGAGAGGATTATTCACGGCTCAAATTTCAAGTGAATCGACATTTCAGGAGTTTTCTTTTCCCTCCTCCTTTATTTGCATTTTTATGCTTATAAACATTGGGGACAATGTTCATCTTTAAGTTTGGGGGTGCGGTTAGAAATTTCCTTGAATTTTTTTAAATTTTTTAGACTTTTGGTCCATGCTTGTTTCTTTGTAGTTGCAATTCTAGGGGTTGATTATATGATAGCCTAGAATATTGTTGGGATTCTCATATTATATCTCAAGCATGCTTCTCATGTTCATGGTGCATATAAGTCTTGATTTTCTTTGAGTGCTATCTAGCGAAGGATTATGTTATTCATAAAGAGCTTGGTAGAGTGAAGAAAAAGAAAAAAAATTGGTGCCATGTTTGTCCATCTTCAAAGCGAAGCATGATCATAGTAGCAATTTTGATGTGATTTAGGCCATTTTTGGACCGTTTGTGCCATATCGACCTACCCATTTATGCATGATTCCCTAGTGTCCCTTTTGAGCCTTATGCAATGAATGGTGTGTGCAAAGCACACAAAGACCCTCATTCGACCTCATTTTCTATCACCCGCATCATCCTAACCCATGAACCTAAACACTTTTATCCAACCCTTTGAGAGAGCATGAATTGGAAAGAATTGTCGTATTATGTCTTGGATGGTATGTGTTGTTCATGGAAGTGCTTAATCTTCTAAATGCAAAAGTTGTGGAAATTGTTGTTGAATTGATGGTTGTAAATTTGTGAAAAGCCTTTCTAAAAAAAGTAAAGAAAGAAAGAGGGGCTATTTGAAAAGGGTCAAAACGACCATTTGTTCTTCATCATTCAAAAGAAAATGGATAAATCAAAGGGTGTTTCTAATGGTCTTGGGGTAGTTGAAAGACTTCTTCAACTTTTATTGAAAAATTGGTTGTTGAAGTAACTTGAGTGGCTTCAAAAAGATTGAGATTAATTTTTGAAGCAAGTTTGGCTTGAAGACTCCAATTTTATGCTCTCTTACCTTGTTTCATCCTATCTCTTCTTTGGTAGCCCCAACCTTGGCCTAGCATTACAAGCTTGAAAAAGTCCTAATGATCTTGTTGCTACTTGTGGTTGTGTTAGCATTATTCCTCTTGAAAGCATGGTCTTAAGTTTCCTTGTGTGAGATTCAGATATATATATATATATATATATATATATATATATATATATATTTATTTATTTATTGCCTTACTCGCCTTGATTGTATAATCTTAGCTAGATTATGTGCTTGGGGATTTATTAGCTTTGCATTCGTGTCGAGTTGTATTTGTAAGAGATTTATTACCTTGAGAATCTTGGTGGGTTCGTGTTATCATGTTTTCAACCCAAAGAGTTCTATAAAGTGATGAGCATGATGAATTCTAAGCAAGTGTTCAATCTTTCATAATCCTTGAGCTTATTTTTCGTGTTATATCTTTTCTTTGCTCGAGGACGACCAAAGTTTAAGTTTGGGGGTGTTGATGAGTTCATAATTTTATATATTTTTCCCCATGTTTTATTCCAAATTTATATGATTTTCGTATTTATTTTGCCCAAAGAATTGCTTTTATTGTGATTTTATTGTGTTTAATGTACTTGGGCATGAATTCAAGCTTTAAAGGATTAATTCATAGCAAATTGGGAAGATTCAAATTAATTCTTGAAGTTTGAAGACATTTGATCAAAGTCTGTTAGCTTTTAGTTAAGCATTTGTAAAGCAGAGGACTGAAATGATTGAAGAAAAGGGCTAAGGGATGCTAACATACGTTAAAGGAAGAGCTAGCAGAGCATAACATAGGCTAGCTGGACCAACATTGGACTTAAATGCAAAGCCTGGAGAAGGAAGGCCTTCGGCAGCCTTTCTTTAAACGCTAGGGGGACCAGAGTAACTTCTGATTTCCCAGGGGAGGCAGGCATAATTCTCCTAAAGTTAGTCATCTTTGTGTTGTCGCTTCCTGATGGTGCCACGTCGCCCAATCCTCAGCCTCCCTTTTAGTGATGACCCGCGCCTTTCCTTGCTGAACCCAAGTCCACCCGGCCCAAATCCAACCCATTTTGCTCCAGCAACCCGCATCCTCACCCACTTCCTTTCAGCCTCCAGCCCATTTCAGCCCCTGGGTCACCCGCGAATTTCCTCCTGGGTTGCCCACCTCCTGCCGTGGCCCATGCCCTTATTTCTTCTCCATTTTGCCCCCAAAACACCCCTGTTCTTCCAGAATTTCCCTTCCTTAGCTTGGGCATTACTCTTTTCACTTCGTGGGATTTTTTTAGGGAGTTAAGCTTTGAAGGAAGACATACGACTGAACTAGGAAGAGAAGGAGAGCATCTCCAATTTTCTTAGTTTGTTCATCATCTCTAAAACTAGATTTTGTCAAGGAATGCAAAGGGATTTTCCTCCAAATCTCCATTAAAGTATTGTATCTCTCACTCTTTATTTTTAATATCATTATGAAATATTTTCTTGGAGTATTTGTGTGTGATTCCTTTTACATTATGAGCTAAATATTTGTTGTTAGGATTGTGATGAATCTCTAAATTTGAAGCATGCTCTAATATTTTTTTTTTCTCTCTCAATAGTACTTTAATTTATTTTAGGGTTACTATCTTGTTGTGTTTAATGCTTCTTGAAGGATATATCTATACATATATCACACAAGTTCGTTATCTACAAGTAATCAAGAGTTACCTCGTGTGAACTTGAACTTTGAGCGAAGCGGAAGACTTTCGCTTGAGCTACGATCTTCGTATGTCACTATCAAGAATCCTGCAAGTCTTTCTCGTCGGATTGATATCACGTAGCACGAATATCAATACTGGTTCACACCGCAAATCAAAGCCTCTTGATGGTTAGGCTAGAGGGAGTATTTGGCGAGATAGATTTAGGAGAGAGAGAGGGGGCAGCCAATCTATAGAAGACGTGTTCTTCTTTTTAGTTGTTAGGGTTTTACCCCTTTAGTTGCCCTATTTATATTATTACCAAGAAACCCTATTTCTTGTAGGTTAAGTTAGGTCAATCCCAAACCCCTTTGGATTAGGAAACTAATTAACCAATAATAATATAAATATATTTTATGTGGGCGGAAGTAATTAATCGGGACACAAGCCCAATTACTAACATCTCCCACTCGCACACATGGACTCACCTCTCTAACCACATCGTATCATCGAAACCCGTTAAACACTGCCTCTTCATACTGGAAGTGAAGCGTGCGACATGACGAAAAAGATAAAGGGTGGAGCGCTATACCAAATCACTATCTGACCAGCAAAGAACGTCCTCGTTAGAAAACAAAACTCGTCTATACCCCAGACTGTATATATGCATCAATTTAAGCATCCTCAATCCCTCAAGAGCAGTGCTTAAACCTCAACATGTTTGTATATCAAGATCAATCTCTTGAACTATATGTTCAATATGATCGCCATGGCATTGAAACACAAAAATAGAGATGCATATCATATTATCTTCCTTAGACACTCATATCAATCACTCTTGGTTAACTGCTTTCCCAGCAATGCTCCGTAGGACTGTATGTGCATAGCCCATTGGTCGGCATGCCAAAGTAGCCTCATCAACGTCCAAGTTCATGATATAGTTCTAAGTCACATATGGTATAATTGTGACCTGGATTTGATCACTAGAACTCACACAGTGATGAAGCAGGGATCATTCAATCACTTTCTTAAGTAGCATTATAGTCACATACAGTATGAAGTGTATGCTATGACGAAACTCCCACGCGAAGTAGGCATGTCATGCTCAAACGTCACACGAACCTTAGTCTAGCCGCCCTTCTGGCGTCTAACCTGAGTACTTAAAAGTAGTCACTCTTCTAGTGTTCATTTTAAGATCTCACATTCGGACTTTTCCTTGGGATATAAAGTCGACCTTTATAAAAGGTCTCATTTTGGCCGCATGCCAAGGCGATAAATGTAATGTCATTTGTGTACCCCCCCCTTCGTAGGTGCCAAAGACTTTTACTATCTCAACTTGCTCGCCCACCCAGCGACAAGCTGAATTACACGTTTGAGAGGGCCAATTCAATATCCACGACATCTTTTTAATCAAAATATATATGCTACGCAATTTCATATTAAAATATCCAATTAACATATAAAAGGAATAAAATGAAACTGATTATTATTCAAACGATAATGAAAAATAATAATCAAATGTCAACAAAAGTGTTCTCAGAATAAATGTCAAATCCTACGAAGCCCTAGACCCAACATATGATCTTGAAAGATCTCTCTAACTAGAGGTTTAGTCATAGGGTCAGCCACTATGCTTCTAGTAGGAATATAATATTCTAGAACAACTTTCTTTTATGCAACCATGTCTCTAGTGAAATGATACTTGATGTTAATGTGTTTCGTCTTCCCATGATACTTGGGATCTTTAGTATAACCTAAAGCAGCCATGCTATCACAAGCAATGACAACAGAACGATCCACATGCGTCGTAACATCAAGATGTTGAAGAAAACTCCTCAACCAAATAGCTTCTTGAACCGCAGCTGAGCAAGCCATGTACTCTGACTCCATCGTAGATAAGGCGGTGCTAGTCTGTCGCTTGCTACTCCAAGAGATAGCTCCACCACTAAGGAGGAAAGCGTAGCCTGAAATAGATTTATAACCATCTACATCTCCAGCCCAATCCGCGTCAGTGAAACCTTTCAAGCTCGAATCCCCACCTTGGTAACAGAGGGTTAAATTTGTGGTTCCCACCAAGTAACGCAGAACCCTCTTCACTGCAATCCAGTGTTGAGGTCCATAATTACTTTGGAATCGACTCAACATCCCAACTGCAAAGCATAGGTCAGGCCGAGTACACACCATAACATACATCAGGATTCCTACTGCATTCCCATATGGAGTTGTAGACATTCTCTTCTTCATTCTTAGTGCATTGGTTTGTACTAAGGACACATCCCTTTTCCATTGGAGTGACAACGGGTTTTGAGTTAGTCATGCCAAATCGTTCGATAACTTTCTTAATGTAAGTCTCGAGACAAACCGAGAAATCTTTTCGAACGATCCCTAATGACTTTTACTCCAAGCACATAGCTTGCTTCACCCAAGTCTGTCATTTCGAAAAGCGCAGACAACCACTCTTTAGTGGCATTTATCATCTCCATATCATTCCCAGCTCGTAGGATGTCATCAACATATAATGACAGAATCAAGATCTTTTTCTTGGATCGTTTAACATACACACAATGGTCTTCCTCAATCATCACAAAGCCAATTGAGGTTATCGCTTGATGAAAGCGAATGTACCATTGTCTAGATGATTGTTTGAGACCATAGATGGAACGTTTGAGTCGGCACACTTTGCGCTCTTGTCCCTTGACTTCAAAACCCTTTGGTTTAGTCATATAGATCTCTTCATCTAGTTCTCCATTGAGAAAATCCGTTTTAACATCCATCTGATAAAGTTCTAGATCCATGTGCGCTACTATCGCTAGGATTAGGCGAACAAAGGAAAATCTCACCACTGGGGAGAATGTCTCCTCATAGTCTAAACCCTCTCTTTGGGTAAAGCCTTTTGCCACAAGACATGCCTTATATTTGTCAATTGATCAATCTGCCTTTCACTTGACTTTTAAAACCCATTTGTTTCCAATAGTCTTGCGACCTTACGGAAGATCAACTAACTCCCAAACCTGATTCTTTTTAATAGAGGAAATTTCATCTTCCATTGCAGTCATCCATTCATTGTTTGTAGGTAAAGAAAGAGCTTCTTTGAACGATGTAGGCTCACTAGAATTGTAAGAAGTAGTTAGGAAAGATTCATCTTCGATCGTGAATCGACGACGAGGTATATTTTCACGTTTACTTCTTCGTTCTAGTATCGGACTCCCACTAGAATCCGTACTCCCACTCGGATGAAGATCTCCTTGACTCTCATTGGCGACTTCCATAGGCTCAACCTCATGTTGTACCGTAGGATTAGGTTGAGGCAATTCCCCACCTTCGCCAAAAGATGTCATATGTTCTTCTTCCATCTCAAAAAGTTCAAAGTCTTTCCTAACTTCACCTATTTGTGGGAAATTATTCTCAATGAAATCAACATTGCGCGACTCTGTTTCAGTCATTCCTACGTCAGGTTTTCCACCGTACATAACATAACCCTTTGAGGTATCTGAATACCTTATGAAAACACACTTGTTTCCTCTAGGGCCTAGTTTTCCAAACTTATTGGAGGTACTATGGACATAACCTGCACAACCCCAAGGATGAAGATGCCCCAATTTAGGCTTCTCACCTTTCCAAAGTTCATAAGGGGTTGTGGGAACTGATTTAGAAGACACTCGGTTAAGTATATAGGCGGCAGTCATTAGCGCATCCCCCCAAAATGAAATTGGGAGGTTGGCATGTGCCATCATCGACCTAACCATTTCCAACAATGTTCGATTCCTTCGTTCTGCAACACCATTTTGTTGCGGAGTTCTAGGAATTGTCAAATGTCGGCGTATTCCCTTTTTCTCACACAATTCTTTAAATTGATCAGATAAATATTCATGGCCCCGGTCAGTTCTAAAAGTTTTTAAGCTTTTATCCTTTTGATCCTCAACCTTTGCGAGAAATCGCTCAAAACACTTAAGAGCTTCATCGCGGTGAGAAATAAGGTAAACATAACCATAACGTGTGTAGTCATCGATAAAAGTGAGAAAGTAGAAAGCTCCATGACGTGCCTTAACATTCATTGGTCCGCAAATGTCTGAATGGACTAACTTTAATGGATGTGTGACTCTTTTTGCCTTACCAAAAGGCTTTCGGCAGGCTTTTCATGCCAAACAAGATTCACACAAGGGTAGGTTGACTTTGGTAAGAGACCCCAATAGGCCTTCTCTAGCCAATCTAGTCATCTTATCTTTTCCTATATGTCCAAGTCTAGCATGCCATAACTCGGAATTAGAATCATCATAAACCATACAAGAAGAAGAATTATGGGAATCCAACAAATCTAATTTAAATAAATTATCTGACAAAAAACCATGTCCCAAAATCTTATCACCAAAACAAATATCCAAGTGATCATCACTAAAATTAAAAGAATATCTATGTCTTAGCAATTGTACTACTGATAATACATTATGTCGAATTCCAGGTGCATAAAGAACTTCATGCATCAATGTGCGTCCATTCCGTAATTGAAGTTGGTATGAGCCAACTCCTTTGACTTCAACAGATGAACTGTTGCCCATGAAAATTCTTCTTGTACCCGCAGGAACTTTTCGATAATCTACAAATCCTCCTTGATCCCTTGTCGCATGTTTTGTGGAGCTCGAGTCTAGGGGTGTAAACGAATCGAATCAAATCGAATATTGCAATATTCGATTCGTATTCGTTTATTATTCGAATATTAAAATTGATTCGTATTCGATTCGAATTATTCTATTCGATTTGATTTTTTTTTATTTTTTTACAAAATCTATCTAATAATCAATGATTCTAGTATTCGATTCGAATATTCGATTCGAGTATTCGATTCGAGTATTCGATTCAAGTATTCGATTCAAGTATTCGATTCGAGTATTCGATTCGAATATTTGATTCGAATATTCGATTCGAGTATTCGATTTTTCAATATGAATTAATATGAATAAAACATCAATTATCCATAACAAAAACCCATAACATTAAATATCTATAACAAAAACAAATAACATCCATAAGATCAAATATCCATAACATCCACAATAAATATCAAATACATAAATAAATATAAATTGTCAAATTCATCAAAAAAAACACCGACTAATAAAAATTAGACTAGCATCCACCTCCAACCATCATGTTCGCAATATGACATGAACCGGCTCGTCCTCCTCCTAAATAAAAATAAAAATCAATTAGATATCAATTTTATTGTCATAAATAATAATCATGCAAATATGCAAATATCTCAAATGAATTTTAAAAAATAAAACTCACATGTGACATAATAGACTTCTTAATCCCGTGAAATTGGCGAACCCAATTATCTTGTACATTACATGAGAACGTTGACCAGAGATCTAAAAAGAAGGTAAGAAACAGCAAAGCCAACAAGACAATACAAAAATTCTTACAGCTTTCTTAGTGTGTTTTGCACCAGTCCAACAGGTATGGCACCTTCTAAACAACTATATTTTCACAAGAACACACACAAGTGTTGGGCATATTATATTAATTACTCCCTCCGTCTCTAATTTATTGTCCTGATTGACCCGGCACACAGATTAAGAAAAAACAATTGACTTGATTATTTATATTGGTTTAATGTGTAGTTTCCTTTAAAGCCCATGTGTATGTGGCCCATAATTAAAGTAAGCTGAAAAAGTAAGGGTAAAGTGGTAAAAGTGATGTTCTAAAAAGGTAAGTTTCAAAGTGGACAATTATTTTGGGACGGACGAAAAAGGAAATGAAGACGATAATTTAGGGACGGAGGGAGTATATTATAGCATGCAAAAATTGTAGCACACCTGCATAGCAGATTCTTTCCCACGTTTGAATAAATTAAGAATTATTAGGTATCCATATTAATGCATGTGCCAAATATAAAAAATATTTATAGAAATAATTAATGGTTTGATGTTTTGCAGATATTACAGCTTGCACCACACGAAATGGGCACCAACTTTTGCCTTTTTATGCCCCTCTTTGATGCTTTAGGCAATACCCTTTTTAATACTTTTTGTTTCGAAAGCTTTTGCACCATTAAATAAAGTTTTACATGATATAGACCCTATGATAGACAAAATGAAGAGAATAGAGAGAACATCCATTCCAGAATCCAGATGCTTATGTTATGAATCATATCTCTACTATTACTTTCCTGGGCTTCAGAACGATAACCTCACACAAAGATGATGTGCAAATTGCTTCATCTTCACTACAAGCATCAGAATTGTCGGGACCAAGATGATCTCTCTCTCATCAGAAATAGGTAAATTTTCCTTGTGTTACTGCAAATAAAATAAATATAAAGTTCGATAATATTTGACACAACCATCACATACTTACAACACTTGCAATTTATTATGATTGGATGGAGTACAGACATCATATTAAGCTTATGTCGTTTGTACCAAGTAAAAGGCAACAGATTGCATAAGAGATTACAATAATTTGACTTATACAATTTCACACCTTATGTGGGAAACTAAAGATGCTTTCACACGATGACTTCTAAAGAAAATGAAATGCTTAGCAGAAGTTGTTGAGTTCTTTCTCCAGGCTAACATATTGTGTTGAACATAGTTGGCTTTAGTACTTATATAAAAAAAAAAACAGATCCATAATTTCAATATCCAATCTAATAGGGAAGAACCCCTTTCACATAAGAAGTTCTGAGAATCTATTTGAAAAGCATTGGTGTAGCATAATCCTCATAAGTAAGAGGAAGCAAGGAATAACATTCAAAACAATCACCAAAAACTAAAGAGTGAAGGCGAGCAGAACCTGATTAAGTGATCTTGGATACAAGAGGTGTCTCTGTCTATCTCCTCGTCCTTGTGGCAATGTGAGTTGGATATTTCAGTGATCTTCAACTACATTTGCTTTGTTCATACAGAAATATCCTAAAGAGCAACCTCTGTTTTGTCTCCTTAATAAATTACATAGTATTTTAGATTAGCAAATAGCAACCACCATTGTATAAAGATTGCATGCAAGCCACACTGCTATAATGTACATAGTAGTGCTTAAAATATGATTCTACAATATGATTGGTTACTCTGCATATGCTAGAGAGTCAGTTTTTGTAAGCTTGGTAGAGCCATTGCCCTTTATCTTTGTAGGCGAAGAGTACGAGTTCTTGTAAGTACAATTAATTTGTCTCTTGTTAATTGTTGTAGCAATAGAAACCCCAACCCATTGAATCAATTTTTCACCCCAAAGAATCTCACACAAAGAATGGGAGAACCCATCTCATGAAAACAGTGCTTTAAGAAATTAGGGTTTAATAAACAAATTACTAGTCACCAGCGAGAGCGAGTTGCGAGTTACGACGGAGAGAAGCACACGAGCCGGAGCCGATTAAAGACGACGAGTACGAAATCCTTCAACGATGATGGCGGTGACGAGGAGAAAAGAGTGAGCCCACCAGAGTAGTGAAATAGCCGAGAGAGTGAGCGAAGTAGCTGGGAGGAGTCACGTCGAGGTTGAAGAGGCCGGCGCCGTTGCCGAAGTGTTGGGAATGGGGGATCTGGATTTTGGGGTGAGGACGTGAGGCGGTGACTGTGAGCCGTATCTCGTGCTGTGAGTGTGTTTGTGTGGGGCTAGGTTAGTTTATGGTTTTTTTATAACTTATATATATATATATATATATATATATATATACACATTAAATATTAATTATATTAAATATTATTCGAATACTATTCGCGAATACTCGAATCGAATACCACCAAACTCGTATTCGAATTCGAATCCTTATCGAATATTAAAAAAAATTCGAATTCGAATATTTCGAATACCGAATTCGAATACTGAATCGAATAAAAATGATTTGATTTGTTTACAACCTTACCCGAGTCTACAATCCACACAGGGAGAGATTCGGCTAATAAAACATGAGAGCAAACACAACTTTGCAAGGAGATAGGATTAAGGGATACCTTCTTGGGCTCAAGATCACAAGTCCGAGCTAAATGACCCAAGGTACTATAGTTGTAGCACTTTTGTTTAACAATATTCTTTTTGCCTCTACGACGTTTAGTGATCTTATTTAGTTTTGGTAGATTCTGAGCTTGCATTCCTTTAACTTGTTTCTTACGTTGCCCATATGGCTTGCGTGGACCCTCAAAGGAAACAAGAGAAAGTTCACAAGTTGCAACACTCATTGTGCGACTCATATCATAGCACTTAGCCACAAGCTCATCTTTGCGATTTTGAGCTAGGGTAGAATTACCCAACTCTGGTTTAGTCACCATGGTATATAAGTTTTAAAGAACCTCTTGCTCGTGTAGCAAACACGTGATCTTTCTTTGCCAAACACTAAAGTTTGAGCAACACAATTTCTTATCCTTGTTAAGGTGAACAGTTACATTCTTAGAAGCAATTTCACTACAATTTATTGCAAAAAATAAGACATAGCATATATATTTCGATTCACTTTTGTTCTAAAAAAATCAATTACTAAATATAATCACATCATACACGTAAGGAAGGAAAATCCGTGAGGCTCGTAATCACAACCAAAATATGCACAACGTGAAAATATTCATAAATTGATAATTTAAACAAAAGAAATAAGATAGAACAAATTCATCAAGCACATATAACGTACATAAATATGTTCACTACTGAAAATAAAATTATTGGGTCTCGTATAGTCCCAATCGCAATTTTAGAGCTCAAAACGATAATTAATTATGCTAAAAATGACTTTAAAATAGTTTAAAATTCACAAAGAATTTTTTAAAAATTCTGAACAGTCCCAATGACAAAACAACCCCTGGATATTATTTTTGAATTTTTTTAAAAATAAAAAAACATGTTTTTAGACACTGAAAAAACAAAAACAAATATATCCAGGTTGAATTGATCAAAACAGAAGCCACCATTGGACTCAGAATGCCAAAACATATTCAACCGCGTCAGCCATTTCCAAAACGGAGCTTTGGAGACGCCTCACACGCCACCTGCGCGTGTGGGCTTCCTAGAGAAGCTGACTGTACGCTAGGGCTGATGTGGCAGGGCTGACGTCATGATGAAGACATCAAAACTGAGTCACTGGAGTGGGTCCCACTTGCTGACGTCACTGATGACGTCACCAAAACGGAGTCACTGGAGTGGGTCCTACTTGCTAACGTGGCTGGTGACATGGCGGAAACATCATTAGTCAATTGTTTGACCATTGACCAGTCGACAGTTGACTTGTCTTCTACGCTGCCTTCCCACGCGCCCAGCCGGAGAGTGGGCTCCACGCGTCTCCTTCCGGTGCTTTGATGAGGTCGCAGATGGTGGCGTTGGATTCGTCTCGTCGAGTACTTTCCATTCATGTAATTTTTACATCGAAAGGAGTGCCACAAAAGGCACATACATCGAGGCCAAGAGTGGGGGTCGTAGGACGTCAATTTTTCAACCCTAAAATCGATTCGGGAACATGATCCGCGAGCCAACTTTACGAGGCCGTAAAACGTTCATTTTAAGTCCAAATTAAGCATATAATATGTCGTTGGAAAGTCCTCGCGGAGTACTACAAGTAAATACCATAAAACCACGGTTTTATAGAAAATAAACAGGTCAAAAAAGCATGCAAAGTTTTGGAAAAATCAATTTTCAACAAAAAACTGGGGTTTGCGATATTTTGAAAAATACCCAACGGATTTCAATGAGAATTTAGTATGTTGTTTGCCTCGTCATAGGGAACTCAGACATATAAATTTTCCTCGAAAATAAAATCGTTTTACACATAAAATAATAAGACCCATTTGGTTTGTTATTGGGTAAAACTTTTAAACAAACCCAAAATTAAAAGTATGCAATTCATGGCATAATGAAACGAGCAATCAAACATATAGGCTCTGATACCAATGAAGGATATATATATATATATCACACAAGTTCGTTATCTACAAGTAATCAAGAGTTACCTCGTGCGAACTTGAACTTTGAGCGAAGCGGAAGACTTTCGTTTGAGCTACGATCTTCGTATGTCATGATCAAGAATCCTGCAAGTCTCACTCGTCTGATTGATATCACGTAGCACGAATATCAATACTGGTTCACACCGCAAATCCAAGTCTCTTGATGGTTAGACTAGAGGGAGTATTTGGCGAGATAGATTAGGAGAGAGAGATGGGCGACCAATCTATAGAAGACGTGTTCTTCTTTTTAGTTGTTAGGGTTTTACCCCTTTAGTTGCCCTATTTATATTATTACCAAGAAACCCTATTTCTTGTAGGTTAAGTTAGGTCAATCTCAAACCCCTTCGGATTAGGAAATTAATTAACCAATAATAATATAAATATATTCCATATGGGCGGAAGTAATTAATCGGGCCACAAACCCAATTGCTAACATTCCTAATTATTTGATCAATATTTGGATGACTTTAGAATTGTTCTGGATCCGCAAGAGCTACCATTACTTTTCGGACTTAGCAATTTAGTTGTTGGTATTTTGTAGCATAGAGATATAACACAAAATCCAATAGTCAATTTAGAGAACTTGTTCTTATTGCAATTTACACATTTATCTATAAGATGCGAGAGCTCGTAGGTAGATGTGTGAATTAGGGTTGCTATAAGATGCGAGAGTCCGTAACAACTAAATTTGTGTTCTCGTCTACCCTAGATGAATTATAGAAAATTGAGAGAGTAAATAAATTGAGCATGTGGATAATTGGAGTGAAATTACAATCCTAACATTTCCATCCTTGAGAAAACTCTTCATTACTCGCGTGTAGTTGGTAATTTTTATTTCCTGCTTATTTTTATTGCTTTAGTTTTAGTTGCATCACTAAAAATCGATTATTTAGATAAAGTCATTAAATCCATAATTTTAGTAATTAGGAAAATATACGCCATAATTGTCTATGTGAGATCGATACTTGTGCTTACGCACTATATTACTTGAGGACGATCGGGTATTCTTGCCAGCTGGGATTTTCACCCGTTAGTAAACAACTCTAATTAATGAGGGAAAAAAGTAGCAGCAGCTTCAGCTTTTGGTGAAATAATCCTCCAAAATATTAGCTTACTTTAGGAGTCCGAAAAAGCATACAAAAAATGGTGGTTCGGTAAGCGGGCTTGAAGAATAAGGAACTTGTATTGAATCAACGGAGCCTTTGAGTATGGTTTAGAAGAATGAAAGGAGTGGTGTGCTATTGCTCGCATATTTTATTAGAATGAAGTAAGTTGACCCCTAATTCACCTCATCAGAAAATTAACAATTCGTAAAAGGAAATGATAATTGATAACATACCGCTTCATCGAGGTTTTTTGGATTGAAAAACCCGGATACAATTCTTTTATATATGGGTTTGAATATGTGTTTTTTTTTCTCAGTTTGAGCAGAATGGATGATGATGATGATGATGATGATGATGATGATGAAGTTAGGGGTAAAATAGGTATTTAACCTAAGTTCACGCCCAAACTTAATGTCCATCCGAAAATTGAGTTAAATTGTAAGATAACTATGGTACAGTGGTTACTCCAAAAAATTTTGACCTCTCAGTGGCCTAATTGCAATTTTCTGTAAAGTATAGTGACCCAAAGGTGTGTTTTGCTTAAATATTATGGTAAAAATATATACTACAATAGAGCTCATACTCACACATGTGCAATTGACTAAAACTATTTAGAGGTTGAGATTAAATTATCTTAAAAAATTTAATGGTTGTGATTCACCCTCACATTCACATGTGTGAGAGTAGTTATCAACTTTTAACTCTCAATTACAAAGTCACCCCATACAATTAATATTATGATCAGTTATCTTTTAGTTTTTACAAAGCCACCCCTACAATTAATATTATGAGCGGTCATGGGTCAGTTACATATAACTCAACTATGGGTCGACTTTAAAATTGCACTTTCTATTTAGATATTGTCGTTTCAATTGACGAAATCATATATACTAACACTATGTCATAAGCACGAATACGAAGATCTAGTAGTATATAAAGATGGTCATCAAGTCATGTGAGTCTTGGGGGGAAAAATTATGTTGAATCAAATGGTAAAGCCCAAACAGAAGGTGCAATTTAAGAAAATGTTATAGTTGAAGGGGGCACAATGCTTTAATTGATAGTTGAGGGGACAATTCAAACCTAATACATTGTTGAGGAGGGTTATTTATAATTTACCCTACATTATAATTTTAAGTTTTACTGCTAAAAAGATTTAAGACTACATCCCAATAATATTATTGTTAAAATATTAATTCAATAATAAAATAAAACGTCATGTTACCATGATAAATGTTGGAGTTCATTTTACAGTAAATACACAATTCATGTCATTGAACTATTGACTATTATTGTTTACGCAAAATTATCTTTAAAAAATCAAGTGGATAAGCAGTATTTTAAGTAAAAACAAATTCTCCCAACTTTTTATATTTATTTTATTCGATCCATAAATTTGTTTATTCAAATCAGGTTATGCTTCAGTTTAGTTCATTCATAGTGTGAGTTCAAGGGTGCACCTCTAAACATTTGCTTTATACATTACCTCATAGGTGACTACTACAAGAATCAAACCAAGGTGGATGGCCTCAAAACTAGGGGTGACAATGTCTGGCACGGCACGTTAGCACGAACCAATAAGACACGATTATAAAACATGATTACAGAGACAAATGACATGATAAGCCCAGCACGATACGACACAACACGAAACACGACACGAAAGACACGAAATTGTTAATATATTCAAATTAATATTTATTGTTGTATTAATGATCAAATAAAATATATAATATTAAAACACGATAATGAGGCACGAACACGACACGATAACACGAATTGCCACCCCTACTCAAAACCAAACCCAAACATATCACTCGGACTAATCATTGCCCTTAATGTACTGGCGCAAGAGTAATGTTGGGATAGTTATCCTCTTGCAAACAAATATTGATCTTGACAAAAAAATGAGGATATTTTTAAGAATCTTCAGAATTAGTTTGAGGTACACGTAACCTAATACAAATGACCACCATCCCTTCCTCCAGTCTTCGTTCTCTATATCTTTTTTATTTCCCCCCCTCTCTTCCGTCCCCCTTATTTCTCACTCCCTTTGTTTCCTCGACCCTCAACTGAACCCAGTCCCTTCAACCTTCGTCGTCTCATCCTACTCCCTTCTCCTTTGCCTCCTTCCCCGCCAACATCTCATATACCTCCCTCCCTCAATCCCTCAAATCGATGTTTGTCATTGCCTTCATCACCTTAGTGTCCGACAAGGGTTAACCGAACAACACTTAGTTGTTCGGTCAACCATAAACGAGTAACATATTGAAATTTACCTGCAATATATGCACTATTAAAGTTAAGAGAAATGGAAATTTACTGCAATAGATGCATTATTTGATTTTGGATCCATGATACGATAGGTGACCAATGCGATAGACGGACAAATAAGGGCAAAGGGGTGCAACAAAACACTATTCAAAACAAAATTAACCTAATAATTGAAAATTTATGTATTTTTCAGCCCATTCAAGTCATCTACATTGTGTCACATCAATCTCAAATGATATGATTTAAAAAGACTTAATTTAGAGAATTAAGCCATTTAAAAACACAATTCAAATGTTTCAATATTGTAATAATTGAAATTTTATGTATTTTTCAGTCTATCAAATAGGTGTATTGATTTTTTAAACTTTTTTTTTTTAGACCTTTCCACCAAGGGGCATGGGAAGAGATCGAACCTGAGACTTCACATCCTGTAAAGCCCCAACTCTACCACTAGGCGAGGGTGACAATGACTAACACGACACGATAGCACAAACGAACACGACACAATTATAAAACACGATTACAGAGACAAATAACACGATAAGACCAACACAACACGACACGAAACACAACACGAAAGATACGAAATTGTTAATATATTCAAAATAATAGTTATTGCTATATTTATGATCAAATTAGATATATAACATGAAAACACGATAATGAGACACGAACACAACGATAGCACGAATTGCCACCCCTAGTCTGGGCCACCCCTTAGGGTCCCGGTGTATTGACTTATTTAAATCAATCTTAGTAATCAAATGTCTCAAAATAAAAACTTTATAAAATCGAGTATAAAAATCAGAAATTTATGTTAAAAATTTTAAGATTCACATAAGGCGTGATAAAAAAAAATGTTCAAGTCATTTTCTAGAGTTTTTACATCAGATCGAACAAGATTTAAGGTTGCTCGTGTATATTTTTTAAGTGACAGTGTATTAAATATTAATTTTCGAAGTACTATAATGAATTATTAGACTTAATTTAATAAGCCGATAAATAAACTATTCTATTAGAATACGAACCTATTCAACCTTAGTTAAATTAATATTCATTTAGGCTCTTTTTGTTTTGATAAAAAATGACTTCTGAAAAACATTTTATTTATTTTTTGGTGTTTGGTAACCATAGAAAAATGTAATCAAGGTAAAGGCTTTTACAATTCAACAACAAATGAAGTATTCTTTCAAAAAAAAAAAAAAGACTTACAGACTTCATTTCCGCAAATCATTTTCTAAAAGATATTCAACCCGTTCCTACCACCCTTCCTTCCCCTCCCCCCCTCCACACCCCCAATAATCCCCACCACACTCAACAAACCCTTTTGTCCGTCATTTCCACCAAACCCACCCACCAAATTATTCATAAAGTAATAATATTACGGTACGCCTAGCCCACTCGCCACCTTTAATTCGTTTTACTATTACAACAATTGAGTTACTTTTATTTTTTTAACAAAAGCATAATTTTACACACAATTACATATATTTATACACACATAATTGAGGTTTTGTTATATTTGTTACATATATTTGTTATACACTCAACAAATATATTTTTTTATAAAATATAAATTGAGGTTTTTTATCGTGTTTGTGCACACTATATATAGTTTATAATTGTAATAAATACTTGATACGTCTTATAAGTATCTGTTATATTATTTTGGGGTGTCCCAAATTAATTATTCATTTTATTTTTGAAAACCTTTTTTTTTTCTCATATCAATTATCAATTTCGTGTTATTCAATAGAGACATTAATATTTGGATGAAGAAAATATAACTTTTTGTATGTATTCATGAATTGTTATCCAAGACATTTTTCATGTGTTTGCTAAATACCCAAAATTATTTTTTCAACATATTTTTAAAAGGTTTACCAAACATCTGAAAATAAAATATTACTTCCTCCGTTCCGCGTAAAGAGTCTTTGTTTGAAAGTCAATTTTTTTTTAAAAGAAAATGATACTTTTATCAGCTCATTAGTAATAAAATATCACATTTATGTCATAATTCTTGAAAATTGACTCTTTAAGTGAAACATTCTAAAATGAAATAGTGGACCCTTTGCTCGGAACTGAGGAAATATTAATTTTCAAAAGCTACTTTACAAAAATTATTTTTTTTGAAACAAACACAACATTGAAGAAGCTAAATAAAGTCGTACTTATCATAAATTGAACAAGATTTAAGGTTGCTCGTGTAATTTTTTGTAATTGTGACAGCGTATCAAAATATTATTTTTCAAAGTATAATGAATTATAAGCTAATAAATAAACTATTCAATTAGAATACGAAGCTATTCAACCTTCATCAAATTAATATTCATTTAGGCTCTTTTTGTTTTGATAAAAAAATGACTTCTAAAAATATTTTCTTCATTTTTTGGTATTTGGTAAACTTAGGAAAATGTAATCAACGTAAGAACTTTTACAATTCAACAACAAATGAAGCATTCTTTCGAGAAAAATGACTAACGAACTCCAATTCTGCATGCCATTTTCTAAAAGATATTCAACCCCAACCCCTACCCTCGCTCCCGACCACCCTTCCTTCCCCTTCCCCTCCCACACCCCCAATAACCCCCACCACCCTCAACAAACCCTTTTGTCAGTCATTTCTACCAAACTCACCTACCAAATTATTCACAAAGTAATAATATTAAGGTACGCTTAGTCCACTCGTCACCCTCTCTTCGTTTTAATATCATACCGATTGAGTTACTTTTATCTTTTTAACAAAAACATAATCTTACACACAATTACACCTATTTACACATAATTATACACTCAACAAATACATTTTTAAGAAAATATATTTTATTGTGTTTGTGCACACTGTATATAGTTTATAATTATAATAAATACTTACTACGTCTTATAAGTGTCCATTATATTATTTTGGGATGTCCCAAAATTAATTATCCAACCTTTTTTTCATATCAATTATCAAGTTTGTGTTATTCAATTGGGGCATTAATATTTGGATGAAGAGAATATAACTTTTTGTATGTATTCATAAATTGTTGTCCGTAACATTTTTAATGTATTTGTCAAATACCAAAAAATGTTTTTCGACATATTTTTAAACGATTTACTAACATCTGTAAATAAATTATTATTGTTTTTCAAAAGTGTTTGTCTCAAAGGGCACAATAATAAGCTAGAATGGGGGGTTGAATAGCTTATTAGACACTTAAAACTTTTTGTATAAATTCCCAAAACAAGCACTTACAATCTATTGAAAAGATTGAAGTAGCGGATGTCTTGTAAGGAAGTCAGTTCAGGTCTGCCGGTGAAGCACTACCGGTAAACTTGACTGAATACTTAAGTTTGTTGTATAAAGTGATAAGTAAATAAATATGACACAGTTCAAAGCAGTAAGCAATCAGTAATGGAAGAACACAAGTATTTTGGGATGATTCGCACTATAAAGAGTGCTACGTCCACCACCAAGGCAGTCAACCTTGGATTTTAAATGTGCACTATGTTTTCCACTAGTTCTTATTACAAAGAGGTCCAATGGATCGTGTACAAAATATTTGACTTGTGTTTGGGGGTTGGGTATTGAATATCTGGATAAACAGAATATTCAATTGTGCAGAAGAATAGTTAAAGGAACAACAATAAGAAGCTTAAGATTAAGTGTTGATGCAGATCTTCTTCTTGTTGTTGAGGACTTCTTGATCAGTTTACGATCTCGTGAATGCACTGAGTATATTGGACTTGAAGTTGTTGGAGAATTTTCAGAGCATTATTTTCTTCAGTCTTTAATGGCAGTATTTATAGCTGGAGCATTCTTGAGACCATTTGGAGAAGACGAAGTGTAACAGCTCTATTAGGTTGAATGCATTAAATGCATGGAGCTGACTTGTGGGTTTCGTCTTCACTGATACTGAGCAGGGAGTGGTGCAGAGTTGTTGCAGGAGTTGGTAGGTGAGCAATGAGAATTTCAGACCTGCAATAGTTGGTACAAACTCTAAGTGTTAGTCTGTTCACCTGCTCTGTCACTGTTCAGAAGGCGAAAGTCTTCTTGCTTTTCAGAAAGCTGGTGAGGCAATTCAAATTCAAACTGATAAAGTTTAAATTTAATTTATCCACTAATAGCTTTGATGATTGGACACGTCATGCTTGAACACGTGCAGACAAGGTCTGCCGCTGGATGCTGAATAAGGACTTCCGGTGAAGCTTTGATGAAGTCTTCCGCTGAACCTGTGAAGCCTATAAAACTATTCTATGGCAAAGTTCTAAACGCAGTTGCCACGCTAATTGATACGCAACCCAATTAGCCACTACGTATAGAACCTAATGTAATATATGAACAGATGTAAATCAAAATACATATGAGAAATAACAATCTCCTCCTATTTGCATCTGGTCATCATTATTTACAAGTGAGGGCTATAACAACTATATGATAGATAATATCATGTCAGAAAGTATTAGAATTATAGCTGAAGACATGCGTCTATCAAACAGAAGAACACCTCAAGTGTAAAATCTAATCTAAGTGCTTTTAACATAAAAGATGTAAAGAACAACACAATGATTAGTAATTAACAGTTTAAAATGGATTTAAACTGGATGTTTAAATTCTAAGCAGATATATGAATTAAAGTAGCAAGAATTTAAACAGTAGACAATTTTTGAAAGACAATAATCTTCTGTATTCAAACGAGAAGTTTAATTGTATAGAGTTTTCAAAAATCTTAGATAGATACAAAGGTTTAGGGAGAAAAAGGATACAAGCTACCATGGCCTTTTCCCTTTACCTTTGTTTGCTTTGTCTGTCTCTTCTTCTTCTCTTCTTTGCCGTTCAAGTTCTTCGACTCTTCTGGTGTACTTATCATCAGCAGAGGTAGGAGGTCTGGTGGAGCGAGAACGGTAGTCTAGTTCTTCACGTATACGGTTGTTCTCGTCCATTAAAGTATTGTTGATATACCTCAGTCGTCTCTCCTCCGTGATGGTCAAATCAAGATCACGCTCGATATTGATTTTGTCATGAGATGCGTCGAGAGCGATTTTGTTGAGCTCGTGAACATGAGGGCGATTATGGCCTAGATGAAGAGTGATGATGTGGAAGAGCTGGTAGAACATGGTAGAGCAGAGTCTTACGCATTCCTTGCGTTGAGCTTCCACGTTGATCTTGATATCTGTGGACTCGTGCTTCATCTGTCCAAACCGTGTCCACACATCTTCTTGAAACTGTCGAAGAATGGTAGCATTTCTATCACGTTACCTTGGGCGTGCAAGCTCGATGAGCGCGAGATCTTTATAAGTTCTCCTGTCGTAGATGGCGTCCATGCGGGTTAAAATTTCAGAGTTGACCGGTTGGGATGGAGAAGGGTCCTGGCCAATATGTATGTGCTCAATGCCGGCAGAGGAAGTAGCATCGACAAAGGTTGTGGGTCAGAAGGGCTGCTGGAGAGGTGGAGTGGCAGAGTCGGGTGAGGTTGAGTCGCGAGAAGGGAAGGTATGGGTAGAAGAGGAGTTGGAGGCTTGGGGAGAGGGAGGATGAGTTGGTAGAGAATCGAGCTCAATGTCAGTGTCGGAGTTGTCACTGACGATTGATGGTTCTGGAAGGGGGTCGGTAGAGAACCAGAATGATGAAGCATGATAGAAGAGGGATTTTAGTTTGATTAGGGTAGGGTGAGATGAAGGTTGGGGGAAGAGATCTGCTACCGATGAGAGTTCAAATAAGAACTTCGAGGCAGCAGAATCTAAGGGTATTATAGGAGTGGTTTGGGTTCGTTCGAATGGTGTAGTTTGGGTGGTTGGGTTACGAGGGGGTGAAGAAGGGGTAAATGGGTTTGGAGAATAATTGAAGGGTGAAGGAGGGGCTGGAAAGGTGGATCTGGTAGGCTCCTCCTGTGTTCGTGGCTCCTCCTGAGGGATAGACTCCTCCGGAGGGGTTGATTCCCTCTTAGTAAATGACTCAGTGGGAGTAGGTTGAGAAGTGGTAGTGGGTTTGGTGTCAGCAGACTTCCTTTTCTGCCTTAGTAACTGAATAGGAGGTTCAGATTTATGTTTGGGTGCTGGGGATGGCTGGGGAGTGGAGGTAGGTGGCTCAGGGTTAGATGGCTGGGCTGACGAAGATTTACCGCCAGTGAGCTTTCGTCTATCGGCCTTCGCTGCCGAATCCACTTGCTTTGAATCCTTCGGCCTCTTCTTCCGCCCTTGCCTTTTTAGCCTTAGCTGCTTCCTTTTGCTTCAATAGACACTCAGCCTCATCAGCTAGGTCTTTGACCACTTGTAGTGTGTCATGATTAGAGCTGTCAAAACGGGCAAAAGCCCGCGGGCAAGCCCGCCCCGTCACCTATTAGGGGCAGGTTGGGCTGGTGTTTTCAATACCCGTTAGGATGCGGGCTTTTCGGGCTTTGCCCGTGCGGGCTGCGGGCTTTTCGGGTTGGATCGGGGCGGGCAGCCCGCATTTTATGGACTCTGGAATCTGGATTGGACTTGTAACTTATAAGTTGTATTGTTAATTGTTATAAGTATTAGCGGCCCAGGCCCACTCACAAAGTCACAGACTAAGTGTAAGCCCGTAAAGTCTTAAGGGTTAGGGACCTAGGGTTAGCTTATCGACTTATCGTGAATTCGTGATCTCGTCTAAGTCGTCTCTCACTCTCTCAGTCTCACTCACTCACTCCGTCTCTCACATCACTATCTCTCTCATCTGTTCACGGCCACGCCTCAAAGCCTTGTGTTCAGCCCTTCACGGTGTCAATCGATTAGACTCTCCATTCTCATGATCTCGTCTCTCAGTCTCACTCACTCCGTCTCTCACCTCACTCTGTCTCTCCCATCTGTTCAGTGTTTACAGTTCACAACCACGCCTTCAGGCTTAACCGCTTCAGGCCCTTCACGACTTCAGGGAATCAGGTTAGACAGACCAGTTCAAACTGTTCAGTAGTTCATGGCCTCTAAGTCTTCGGCTCTTCGCCGTCTTTGTCAAGCCTCTAAGTCTTCGCCATCGAGGTACCGATTTCTCTGTTCAACTTCAATTTCTTACCTTTTTCTTCATTTCCCTCCTCCTAACCCCAATTTCATGCCGTTGTTTGTATGATTCCATTGATTGGTAATTTGGTATTTTTCTATATTAGTTATGATCTGTATTATTTAATTAGAACGGAGTGAGAAATTGACTTGATTATTAATATCGATGTGAAATGTAGTTTTCTTATGAACTTAAGAATGTGAAATTTTTACAAGTTTAAAGTTTTGATGTTAGTGACGTTAATGATGTCTGATCGAATAGCTACACTGTTAGATATATACATATGTCCAGGCAGGAATTTTCTGCAAGTTCTTATAATCTTGTTCTCCTTTTCGTCATATACAACTAATATCATTCCAATTTTTCCTCGTCTTAAGAAAAAAATTCTTCGGCAGTCAAGAAATTATATGTCTTGCAAGATATCATACCACTGGATACTCTGTTCATTTTCAACTCGGTTTCACATTCGAGTGATTTCTGGTCCATTTCCATGTGTGAAATGTGCAATTCGTTGTGAGTATCCTACCTGCCAATCTTTCCCCCACCACCACCTTCAGGACCTATATATGAAGGGCAGTCACCACCATCTAAAAATCCCCCTCCACCTCTATCTGGCCCATTATATGACATACCACCATCACCATCAGACCCTTCAGTTGAAGTACCACCATCACTAATACCACCATCTAGATCTTCGTATGGAGTGCCACCACCACCTTTTGGACCTTTATACGGAGTGACAACGCCACCACCCCCATTTTTGCAGTGCTGCAACTAGTGAGGGTTATACATATGTTTTGACTTTTAGCTGTAGAGAATGGACTTTTAGTTTTATCATTGCAGACTAATTTGAGTTTTAAGTTTTATTAGCTTATTTAATAAAAATGTTGGGATGTGAGAATTGAAGTCAGAAATCAGAAAAATAGTTTTTTAATGCATTATCTCCTTAGAAGTTGTATGTCATTAAAAAAAATCTTATTTTGCTGTTTCAATTTTTCTTTTTCTTAACTTTCCTACAATTATCTTACTATTTGCAGATTAAGAATTAAGTGGAAGAAATCAAGAATCATAGAATCTACTACGAATCAATGTATTGATTTAGATGTAGATCAATTGGAAACTAATAAGAGTAATACTAATGAGGAATCCAATCCATCTATTAAAATTAAAAGGTCAAAAGAAACATATGATGTTTGGAGGTCCTATAATAAGATAAGCGTGGACGGTGAAGGGGTAGTAATAGCAGAATGTAAGGGATGTAAGAAACAATTTAAATATGGGGGTAGAAAATATGAGACTTCGACAATAAGGCATCATAAGGATAATTGCAAAATGTTAAAGTTTCATGATGTGGAACAAATGCTTGTTGATCATGATGGGAAGTTAAGGTCTAGGAAGGTAGACCCAAAGATATCACGTAACTTCTTAGCTGATGCAGTTGTTAAACATGATTTGCCATTTTCATTTATAGAATATGATGGCATTAGAAGTTTGGTGAAGTACTTAAATCCTGACGTTCCTTGCATTTCTAGAAATACTCTTGTTTCTGATATTAGAAGAATGTATGCGAGGGAGAAAGCGAAACTTAAGGTCATTCTTGGTAATATTCAAAACAGAGTTTGTTTAACTTCAGATTTGTGGTTGTATGCACTAGTGAGGGTTACATTTGCTTGACTGGTCATTTTGTGGATGAGAATTGGAAATTGAACAGTAAAATTATTAGCTTTGCTCATATGCCTCTTCCCCACTCGGGAGTTGAATTGGATGCTAAGTTATATGAATTTTTTAAGGATTGGGGTATTGAGAAAAAAGTATTTTCTTTGACATTGGATAATGCATCTAACAATGGTAATATGCAAGAACTTTTGAAACAACAGTTCTCTTTGAATGATGACTTGTTGTGTGATGGTGAATTTTTTCACATTCGTTGTTGTGCTCACATATTAAATATCATTGTGCAAGTAGGTTTGAAAAAGGCGGTTGTTGCTTTGGATAAAATTAGAGATTTTGTCAAGTATGTGAAAGGTTCGGAGGGTAGAAAGAAATTTTTTGAAGAATGTGTGAGTGCAGTTGGTAATATTAACACTAATATTGGTTTGCGGTTAGATGTGTCTACTCGTTGGAATTCAATTTATTTGATGTTGAACAGTGCAATTATTTATAAAAAGGATTTTTCTCAACTTCAATTAAATGATCAAAATTATAAGTATTGTCCATCAATTGAAGAGTGGAAAAGAGGGGAGACAATTTGTGCATTTCTAGAACCATTTTATCAAACTACCAATCTTATCTCGAGCTCGTATTATCCTACATCAAATTTATACTTTTTACAAGTATGGAAGATTGAAGTTTTATTGAAAGAAAACTTGTCAAATGAAGATGAAGTGGTGAGTGATATGTGTAAGAAGATGAAAGAGAAATTTGATATATATTGGAGTGAATATAGCGTTGTGCTTGCATTTGGGGCTGTTCTTGATCCTCGATTAAAGTTGGTAATGTTGGAGTATTTTTATGGAAAAGTCGAGAATGATCCAAATAAATGCAAAGAGAAAGTGTCACTAGTAAGGACAAAACTGTATAAGCTTTTTGAGAATTATTCGAAAGCTAAGATTTCAAATCCTTCACAGTCACAGCTCCAATCATCTTTTGTTGTTACTCCATCTACATCCTTCACAGTCCCAATCAATGTCAGTGCGGAAAAAAACATATTTGATGTAAGTATTTAGTATTTGAGCACTTTCTTTCTTTCTTTCTCTTTAAGTTATATATATTTCATTTGATTACATTTATTTTTGTATTCTTTCATACTTTATTTAATATAGGAAATTAAAGTATTTGAGCACCAAACAATTTCCAATGCTGGAAAATCTCAGTTGGATCTTTACTTGGAGGAGTCGAAGCACAAAATTTCTTTTTATGATGATTTTGATGTCTTGAATTATTGGAGGGATAATAGGCATCGGTACCCAATCCTTGCATCAATGACATGTGATATTTTGGCCATCCCGATAACTACCGTTGCCTCAGAATCAGCTTTTTCTATAGGTGGTCGCGTGCTCACCAAATTTAGAAGTTCTACCCTATCGAAAAATGTTCAAGCTCAAATTTGTCTTCGTAATTGGTTGCATGGTTACGTTGATTATGGTATGTTAGTTTACCAATTTCTTAAATTATATTCATTATCAACTTATGTTTTACTTTGATATAAATATCTTATTATATGTAGGTAAAGGTGATGATGAAGATGCAAATGTCCAAAAGTCCCCCTCGGAAGCATCCGCGTCTAATGTGGTAGAAATTATTGATGAAGACAATGTAGATGATTTTGATGATGACATGGTGATTTCCTAATCGGTGATTTGGTATTTTGGTGGATGAAATTTGAAACTTATTATTTATATTTAGTATTTGAAGTATTTTGAATTTAATGGATATGTAATTTAATTTTGTTATTTAGTATTTTAAGTATTTTGAATTTAATGGTTAATTGGTTATGTAATTTTGTTATTTAGTATTTTGAATTTAATGGATTATGGATATGTAGTTTATAAGTTTACTAATTTTGTTATTTACTTATTTAGTATTTTAAGTATTTTGAAAATATTAATGAATATGTAATTTTGTTATTTGAAATATTATGAATTTAATGGTTTATTTGTTGAAAATTTAAATATATCAATTATCATGATTCTTGAATTTAAATAATTGAAAATAAATAAATAAATATTTAAATAAACTCATTTTTTGCTTAATTGGTGTATATTGGTAAATAAACCCAAAAAGCAGGCTTGCTTTGCTGTGCTGGGCCGGTTTGAGCTAAGGGTTTTCAGGACCGTTATGTTCGCGGGCTTTCCCGCCCCGCAGGCTCGTTTTGATAGCTCTAGTCATGATCAACAACAGAGGTTGGCTTTTTGGGTGCTCCTTTGCTTGTATGAGCAGCTTTTCTGGCTGTATCATACGTGTCCATAGCGAAGCGTGTGACCATCATTGGAGATGGTTTGGCTATCTTTTGAGCAAATTTTTTTGAAAGACCTCGTTGCTGCCGCCTTTTATTCTCGTACTCAATGTACTTGTTAAAGAAGGTGACCGTCATTTGCTTGTCTTTGGACACATCAATGAGTTCATCTTTTGTAATGGTGGAGTTGATTTCTAGTGTATCCCTTAGCAGGGAGTTGATGAGCCGAACAAAGGGCCTTCGGTAGGATGGACTGTGCTTCACTTCGGAAATGTAGTTTCTCAGCTCATTGAAGATGATGGTGCCATAGTTGAGTTGAGTCTGTAGATAGACGACACTCGTGAGATTGAGCTGTCGAGCAGTGAACATGTCATGGGCCCCGTTCTTGAACAACAAACCTTTGTCCAGCAGATGGCTTGTGCAGTAAACGTCCAAAGGAAAGACATTCCTCAGCATTTTCCCTTGAGGTTCCCTTGGAGTATTGATTCCCCTCATTGCTTCCTAGGCGTGGTCAGCCTCAACAATGGATAACTCAACGTCGCCGCCATAGTGAACACCAATAATTTTGGAAATCACTCGAGCAGATAGAGAAAAGGGGCGTCCATGAATCCAGCCACGAATTACAGAAGGAGTCTGTGGAATTATCTCCATGCGCTGATAGAATTCCTCAGCAAAAAGATTGCTATAGTTTTTGTTGTGGAGATAGAAGAAAGGTAGAATATCGGACTCGTTCATGTCTTCGCACATTTTCGTCCCTGCGACGAATGATCTAACCATTTCCAGGTCAATGCACATGCCTGGCAGGTACATTTTTGGGTCCAGCTCCACAATAATGTCATGTGGTAGAGGATAGAGAGGAAACCAGGTAGGTTGACAGAAGGGTCAGGATGAATGACGCTTTAGGGTCAATCAACTTCCTTTTGCCTAGATTTGCTTTCGCAGATATTTTTACCTATACAACCATTAGCAAAAATTAGGGCTTTTTCTTTAGACAGAACAAAGAATCTAGGATTTCATTTTTTAGAAATAATTTTGAAATTTTAGATGAAAAATTTGAAACCCTTGAATGTTGGGATAGATAAAACAGAGAAACATCAACAGAAGATTTCTCAAAAAAATGAGTATTTAATGTACAGAGAAAACTGTTAGTTTCAAGGTTTTCAGATGAACAACAATGGCGGAAACCGTCCACATACGCAAAGCGTCTTTTGGGATTCCTCAATAAAATGACTCAATAGAAGAGATGCTAAGCATAAATGAATGGATAGTAAACTAGAGAGTAGAGAAAAGCTTACCATTATTGTTGTAGAGAAGAAGGAACAGAGTATAGGTGAAGAGAGAGAGAGAGAGCAGTTGCAGAGACGGGAGAAGGGTTTGAATAGAGAGAGAATCTGAGAGAGAGGGTTTGTAAAGTTTTGGAAAGGGCGGTTCAAAGTCTATTTAAAGGAGAGAAAAATCTTTAGCGAAAAGTTGTAACTTAAGATATTTTCAAAGTAATTAAGAAAATGACTTTTAACCCTGTTGCCTTTTTAGAAAACCTTTTCCCGCTTTAATAGACTAAACAGTTAAAGTACTAACCTAGTTGAAACGAAGAGCTTAAGTCTGCCGTTAGAAGGCAAATAAAGTCTGCCGGTTAGGAGTAGTTTAAGCCTACCTGTATGAATGAAAACACAAAAATAAAAATTAAGCACTAGGATCAATCATACCAAGATTTCTTCTTAAATAAGCAAACCTGGTTGCATCCAGAGGGTTGGTGAGAATGTCAACCAATTGATGTTCAGTTGGAACGTATTCCAAATAGATGTTACCTTTCCCACATGATCTTTGAGGAAGTCATAACAAATATCAATGTGCTTTGTCTTCGAGTGCATCACTGGATTCTTTGAGACTGAAATTGCAGAAGTGTTGTCACATATGATTGGACAATTTGTAGTCTTGATGTTGTAGTCCACTAGTTGTTGCTTCATCCATAGTAGTTGAGAGTAACAGCTGCTGGCAGCAATATATTTTGTCTCAGTGGTAGAGTTTGCAACTGATCCTTGCTTCTTGCATGACCATGAGACAAGTCTATTTCCAAGAAATTGACAGGTCCCACTGGTGCTTCTTCTGCTCACTTTGTAGGCTGCATAGTCTGTATTTGAGTACCCAACTAAATCGAAGTTGTTGCATTTTGAATACCAAATACCCAGATTTGTAGTTGTTGAAACATATCTGATGATAAGTTTGGCAGCAAGCAAATGTGATTCCTTTGAATCTGCCTGAAATCTAGCATAAACACAAACAACAAACATAATATCGTTCATCGGGCGAAGGTAAAGAAGTGAACCTATGATTCCTTGATACTTGGTCACGTTCTCTTGTTTTCCATTTTCATCTTTGTCAAGATGGCAGTTGGTAGACATTGGAGTCTCGAATCTTTTAGCTAAATCAAGATCAAATTTCTTGATGAGTACCTTTGCATATTTGGTTTGGCTGATGAAGATCCCGTCTAAAATCTGTTGAATCTGAAGTCCTAGAAAGTAGGCGAGCTCTCACATCATGCTCATTTCGAACTTGTTTTGCATCAGCTTCTTGAATCTTTTGCACATGCTTTGATTTGTAGATCCAAAAATAATGTCGTCCACGTAGATTTGTACCAGAAGAGAATGGCCTTTGTGGCTTTAGGATGATGAACAGTAGTTGTGTCTATTCTTCCTCTCACAAATCCTTGTTCAATTAAGAACTTGGATGAGTTTCATACCAAGCTCTGAGCTTGTTTCAGTAGTAGTGCTTTCTTGAGTCGGTACATGATCTTTTGTCTTGTATGACAAAACCTGGAGGTTATTCAACATATACCGTTTTCTTGAAGATCACCATTGAGAAAGGCACTCTTCACATCCATCTGATAAAATTTGAAGTCCATGAACGAAACATAGGCTAGAAAGAGTCTGGTTGCTTCTAATCTAGCAACAAGAGCAAATGTTTCATCGAAGTCAATTCCTTCTTCCTGTCGGTAGCCTTGAGCAACCAGTCTAGCTTTGTTTCTGGTGACATTTCCATCTTCATCTTTCTTGTTTCTGAATACCCACTTGGTACCTATAATTGGATGCCCAGTAAGTCTTTGAACTAAGCTCCACACTTTGCATCTTTCAAACTGGTTAAGCTCTTCTTGCATAGCTTCAATCCGGTAATGGTCTTTGATAGCTTCATCAATCTTCTTTAGCTCAATTTCAGACACGAATGCGAATGCAAACATAGTCTCATTTCGAACTCTATTTCTCGTACGAACTCCTGAGTTTGTATCACCAATAATTTGAGAGATGGGGTGATCTCTTATTTCAATAACAACTGGAGGAAGATCACTTCTGGTGAGTTCTTCCCTTAAAGATTCTGGAGTGGATAGAGGAGATTCACCAAAATCAGTTTCTGAAGAGATAGGATCTTCAATACCTTCATTTTCTGGTGAACAAGAAGGGTGAGTGATCTGCAAAGGTGTTTGGGGTATAACAGAAGAGATGGGTTCAGGGTCAGCAGAAGAGTTAGAACTAGTACCAGCAGAGTTGAAGTCTGCAGGTGCCGGGTTAGCAGAACTGGAAGGGTCTGCAGTTGGAGGATTTTGAGGAGAAGTAGAAGTAGAAGTTGCATTTGTACTTGTCTCAACATCATCAGAATCATCAGCAACATTCGGAGCCTTTTGAGGCTCTAATAAATCATATTCATCAAAAGTAACATGCACAGATTCTACAATTTTTAAAAACGTTTTGTTAAATATGTGAAATGCTTTTGAATGTTTGGAATAGCCCAGAAAAATTCCTTCGTCTGATTTTGAATCAAATTTACCTCTATATTCGTTTCCATTATATAGAATAAAACATTTACAGCAGAATATTTTTAAAAATCCTATGTTTGGGGCTCTTCCTCTCCATATTTCATATGGAGTTTTCTTATGAAACTTGTTTACCAGGGATCGATTCTGGGTAAAACATGCAGAGTTGACAGCTTCTGCCCAGAAGTACTTCGGAAGTCTTGCTTCTGCTAGCATAGTTCTTGCTGCTTCAATTAGTGTTTTGTTATTCCATTCAGCTACACCATTTTGTTGAGGAGTTCCGACAGCAAAGAAGTTGTGGCCGATCCCGTGGTCATCACAATATCTTTCAACACCGTTGTTCTTGAATTCGGTGTCGTTGTCTGATCTGATGTCACTAATGTCTTCAAGCTTTTGTGTTTGAAGTTTTCTGAAAAGAGCGGTGACTAGATCATATATCTCATCTTTTGAATACATTGTTTCGATCCAGGTGAACCTAGAGTAGTCATCAACTACTACAAGTGTGTACTTGTCTCCAGAGATACTGACTTTAGTGATTGGTCCAAAGAGATCCATATGCAGAAGTTGAAGAGGTCTGGTCATTGACATGACATATTTTCTTTTGAAGGAAGACTTGGAAAGTTTTCCTAATTGGCAAGCTTTGCAACTTCTGTCATGATCGGTAGACACCATAGGAAGACCTTTGACAAGCCCATCTTTGGAGAGCTTGGAATGTACTTGAAGTTGAGGTGACTGAGACGCTTGTGCCAAAGCCAACTATTGTCACGAACGTTGTTAGCAACTAGGCAAAGACTGAAGAATCTCCATAGAAGATTTAAATCCACGACATAGACGTTTCCTTGTCTATTGCCGGTCAGTAATGTTGAGCATGTTTCACAATCTTTGATGAGACATTGGTTGGAGGAGAATTGGCAGATGAGACCTTTGTCGCAGAATTGGGATATGCTTAGAAGATTATGCTTTAAGTCATTCACTAGAGAAACTTTGTTGATGGAGAGACTTCCTCTAGTGATTGAGCCATACCCAATTGTTTTCCCTCTTGCATTGTCACATAAAATAACTGTAGGACCTTTGGCTTAAGCTATATCTGAAAGTAGACTTCTGTTCCCTGTCATGTGTCTTGAACAACCACTATCCAGGTACCAGATGTCCTTAACTTCTAAATATATAGCCATGAAACAGACCTGAAAAAGATCAAAGAAACAAGGTCCCCTTTATTTTCTTTTGGGTCCTGAGGATTAGCAACCTTTTGGAACCCATACCTGCCTAACCTTGAGAGAACTAGGTCTCTCAGATTTTGGTGTGAACCTTAGCAGGCATTCTAGGGCCAGATGGCCTAAACAATTACAAGAATGACAAAGATGAAAGTTCCATGGAGGACTGTGAGTAGCTTTGGCTGAAGAGTGCTTGTGACTTTTCCTTTTCTCAACAGTAGTCTTGGGCTCAGCTGGCTTGTTGACGGTAGACTTAATTGGTTTCTTTTCAACCTTCCTAGTTTTGTTACCAGCAGACTTAGCCTTATCTGGTCTGTTGTTAACCCTTTTAGGAGGATTTGATAGAATACCTTTAAGTTTACTGTCAACAGATTTAGGTGCATTGCCTATTTCATAGACAAACTTGACAGGAGCCAGCAGAGATTTCTTAGGTCTACCGCCAGCAGACTTTGCCTTGGCAGAGCTATTGTCGGTAGTCTTTGATTTCTTTACCGTTCCTTTCTCAAGCTTCTTATTAGAAGTAGTTATTTTGGCTTTCCCTTTTCTGAGCCTTGGGGTAAACGTATGGTACACTTGTATAACCAAGTCCATGTTTACCCTTGTTTCCGAAAGTCTGTTTGGAGAAGGAGATATCATAAGTAGTCTCGGAGACAGAAGAATATGTAGAATTGAGCTCATCATTATATCCTAAGTCCTGATTTATCTTTACTAGACTTTTGGCTTGAAAGGATTTCTTCAAAGGTTTCCTTGGAGCTGTTCCAGGAATCAATTGTCTTTTGCAAGGCAATCTTTTCCAGCTCAAGCCCTTTGATGTGCTCAGTGAGACATTCGACTTTGTCACAAAGGGATTTGTTTTCTCCTTTTAGCTTGATACTTTCCTGTTAACAGCTATTGAGAATTTGAATCTCAGTTGTTAGCAGAGATTTCTCAGCAGCAAGCTTCTCAAAGTTTTTAGCGAGTTTTACATAGGCTACTCTAAATGAATTGAACTCTTCAAGCATTTCTTGATTATCTTTGAGAAGTTCTTCCTTACTGAAGTTCTCACAGTTGATCTCACTTTTGTTGAAAGGACTAGGTGAGGCTTCGACTTCATGTTCAGAGTCATAGGTGGGACCTGAATCATGAGCTATTAAGCATATGTTAGCTTGCTTACAATCATCATCTTCCTCTTCTGAATCAGTCTCAAACCATGTAGCAACATGGTTTTCTTTAATGTCTTCAGCCAGCATACCTTTATGTTTTTGAAATTTCTTATACTGAGGCTTTCGGTATGCTTCAAATTTTGGCTTTGGACATTTAGAGGCGAAGTGACCAGGTTTTCTACAGTTATAACACACAAGCTCTTCGATAGATGAGCTTTCAACATTTTTTCTAAAGGGCTGCTGGTGTGTGTCCTTCCTTCCATATTTAGCAAACTTTTTGAAACGTTTTACAAACATAGCAAATTGTTCATCTGAAAGAAAATCGTTTTCATTGGAGGAAGTAGAAGGTTTGTTTTCAATTGTGGTCTCTTCTTGTACCATGGCAAGCAAGGACACAGTTCTGAACTGTTTGTCCTGCTCTAGAGCTTGATTCACTTCGAGCTCATAAACCTTTAAACTTGCATAAAGACTACGGAAAGTCATTTCGTTTAAGTTTTTAGATTCTTTCATGGCAGTGGTCTTAACATGCCACAGACTACCTAGAGAGCCTAAAAATCTCATATTCATTTCCTTTTTGTCATAAGGTTTACCTAGAGAAAAACATCTATTAATTACCTCACTGAAGCGATCGTATGCTTGTCTCAAGGTTTCCTTGGGATCCTTCTTGAAGGAGTCGAATGGCTGGATGAAGGTATACTTTCTATTGTCTCTTGTGTCTTGGTCTCCTTCCAAGTATTCGACAAGAGCCTCCCACATTCTTTGCGAAGTACACGGATCACTTGTTGGTAAGTGTTGGTGTCTAGTGAGCTAGTTATGATGTTGATGGCTTTGCTGTCCAGCTCTACTAGCTTTCTGTCGTCTTTATCCATTCAGATTCTTCTTTGGGTACTTCAGCAGGATTTCCAGTGATGGATGCCAGAAGATTTGCCTTCATTGGTACATGGCGTCCTGCTATTACACATTTCCACAACCTGTTGTCAATAGAATTCATAAAACGCATTACCTTATCCTTCCAAACGTCGAAATGACCTTCGTCCAATATTGGGACGTGGTTCGCATTTGATGTAGGCAACATGTAGTGTGTTTGTGCCATTGGATCGTGACTCTCAAGAGTTTAATATTGGAAAACTAGTTTTCGAAGAGTTAAGCTCTGATACCAATTGTTAGTCCCAAAGGGCTCAATAATAAGCTAGAAAAGGGGGGGGGGTTGAATAGTTTATTAGACACTTAAAACTTTTTGTATAAATTTCCAAAACAAGCACTTACAATCTATTGAAAAGATTGAAGTAGCGGATGTCTTGTAAGGAAGTCAGTTCAGGTCTGCCGGTGAAGCACTACCGGTAGACTTGGCTGAATACTTAAGTTTGCTGTATGAAGTGATAAGTAAATAAATATGAAACAGTTCAAAGCAGTAAACAATCAGTAATGGAAGAACACAAGTATTTTGGGATGGTTCGCATTATAAAGAGTGCTACGTCCACCACCAAGACAGTCAACCTTGGATTTTAAATGTGCACTATGTTTTCCACTAGTTCTTATTACAAAGAGGTCCAATGGATCGTGTACAAAATATTTGACTTGTGTTTGAGGGTTGGGTATTGAATATCTGGATAAACAGAATATTCAATTGTGTAGAAGAATAGTTAAATGAACAACAATAAGAAGCTTAAGATTAAGTGTTGATGCAGATCTTCTTGTTGTTGTGGAGGACTTCTTGATCAGTTTACAATCTCGTGAATGCACTGAGTATATAGGACTTGAAGTTGTAGGAGAATTTTCAGAGCATTATTTTCTTCAGTCTTTAATGGCAGTATTTATAGCTGGAGCATTCTTAAGACCGTTTGGAGAAGACGAATTGTAACAATTCTATTAGGTTGAATGCATTAAATGCATGAAGCTGACTTGTGGGTTTCGTCTTCACTGATACTGAGTAGAGAGTGGTGCAGAGTTGTTGCAGGAGTTGGTAGGTGAGCAATGAGAATTTCAGACCTGCAATAGTTGGCATTTGTAAGTGTCGGTCTGTTCACTGCTCATCATTCGGAAGGCGAAAGTCTTCTTGCTTTTCGGAAAGCTGATGAGGCGTGTCTGAGAAGTCATGATGGGTTTAAATTCAAATTCAAACTGATAAAGTTTAAATTTAATTTATCCACTAATAGCTTTGATGATTGGACACGTCATGCTTGAACACGTGTAGACAAGGTCTGCCACTGGATGTTGAATAAGGTCTTCCGGTGAAGCTTTGCTGAAGTCTTCCACTGAACATGTGAAGCCTATAAAACTATTCTATGGCAAAGTTCTAAACGCAGTTACCACGCTAATTGATACGCAGCCCAATTAATCACTATGTATAGAACCTAATATAATGTATGAACAGATGTAAATCAAAATATATATGAGAAATAACAAAAACTATTTTATAAAAATCATTTTCGAGAAACAAACACACCATTAAATTGATGGAAGAAGTTAAATAAAGTCGTACTTATCATTAAAATAGAGGGGCATATTAAACAAAGTGTTAATGACACTATTGGTTCCTCGACTATGGGTCATTCTCAGTATTAGTCCCTTAACAATTTTTTTTGTCAAAATTGAGTTATAAGAGTATAATTTTTTTACATCCATAGTCTTTTTGATAGATATCGTTAGACAAATATCGTTAAGTTATTCATATGTCTCCCACGTGCATTAAGTAAGAGCTAAAATGAAATTTTCTCAAACCTAACTTGTATTTAAATTTATAATTGAAATCCTAGAGTTTGAAAATAGACCTAGAGGCCTTCTTCCCCAATATATCCACAGGTCAAACTAAAAAACGTGATCTATAGATAGCCTGTCTCTCCACACCAATAGTCTCTTTTTTTTCCACCTCACAATGTCAAATCCAGACGATTCACGTCAGCTCCCGACCACCGCCTCGTCGCAGGACTCCCTTTAGCAACTTTTGACAGCAGGCACCGATCTCCGAGTGCCGCTCCATAATCTTTCGAAAGTACGTGTCAGAATGGAAACTGTCCAGTGATTCCTTTCCGGCAAAGTCAACAATAACACCCTAATCGACGAAGAATAGTTGTCAATCATCTCATCCAAGATCACCGCCGCCATTCATGAAATTATCGTCAACGGCGCTGCTCTCCTTGCCTACTGTCATCTACCAAATTGTTCCTTCCAACCCATACAAAATACCCCAAAATCTATAGAAAACTTTAACCCTAACACCAATGTGCTCAAATCAAATATGAAATTAGAAGAGATTGAAGAATATCTAAGAGACAAAGGGGACGTAATCGAGCTGGATGCAATTGAATTGCTAGTAGAACACGTTCATTTCTGTGAAATATGTAGCAAGAGTTTCGAACGACACGAATCTCCGAATGCACATGTGAGCACAAGGAAACTAGTTCAAAACCCCATAAGCTCCCCTCAAACACAAAAAATTGATTGAGTCAGATTTCATGCCCTTTTTCCGGGTGTAACAAGTAGTCATGAACAAGCACGACAAGAAATTCCGGCCATTGAAATTGGTGATTTGTATTAAGAATCACTTCAAACAAAGCCATTTCTCGAAAGTGTTTTCGTGCAATTTGTTGCAATGAGAAGAGTTTCTCAATTGTGGCTGATTTGAAGAGTGATATAAAACATTATGGAGAGAGTAAATGGAAATGTGGTTGTGGGACCAGTTTTTCGAGGAAGGATAAGTTGTTTGGGCATAAAGAAAACATTTAAAGGCAAGCTACTGGTTTCCCAAAAATTTGGGGAAGAAGACCTTATGACTATTTTTTAACTCTAGAGATTCGATTGTAAATTTTGATATAAGTTAAGTTTTAAAAAAATTCATTTTAGCTCTTACTAAATGCATATAGACAACTTAATAAAGTTTTTCTAACGACATCTATCAAAAAACTATCACCGTAAAAATTAATAATAATAAGACTCAAATTTAACAAAAAAATTATAAAAAAACTATTACTGAGAACGAACTATAGTCGACGGACCAATAGTATCGTTAACCCTTAAATAAATAAGTTGGACTCCTACAACTGTACCCACTCAACTTGTACTAATCGACTCTCTCTCTCTCCCTCCCTCTCCCTAATGGAGTTATCACTCTCTCATTCTTCCATTCGAATTTCAGCGATATACCAACCCCGCCAGACCCCTCCCCACTACACATACTCACTCACTACTCTCCCATACAACAACGTTAATGATTTACTGTTAAAATACTCCAATAATTTGTCTTCCACAACCCGGTTGTGTTCTCTTAAAACAAGCTCAAGAAATGTTTCCCACAGACAGCACAAGCGTATTTCAATCCGGGTATGTTTTCATTTTCCTATTGCATTGTTAATTTTCTCAATGGGTCAGTTTTCTTTTTTAATTATTAAGTTTAATTACGAAAATATGGTAAAGAGATGGCTTTTACATCTGAGGAATTTTGTTTTTATCTTTCTTGATTGTTGATTTTTGAATGACATTGGTCTATGGTGTTTCCAAATGAGTCTGTTACTTTTTATATTTTTTAAAACTTAGATACTAGATATAAATTTAGATTTAAGTAATTGCATAGTTAATTTAGTTGCTGAATCTGATATTTTTCTTATGTTATTTAGCTTGATTATGAATTTATCACAAATACATGGCTTTTACATTTGAGCGATTGAGTTTGTTTTTCTTCTTGATTGTTGATTTTTTTAATGACATGGTACTATACTACTATGGCGTTTCCAACTGGGTCTGTTATTTTTTTAAATTTTCTTATTTTTTTAAATTTTTGTTATGAATTTATGATTTAAGTGATTGTGTCTAACATTGAGAAATTGAATTTGTTGACCCTTTTTATTTTTTAAAAATTGAATCACATTGCATTTTGATGTTCAATATTGGAATTTTTGCATTGTTTAGTGTGATTATAATGCCAATTAGTCGCAATATTGTAACCTGGTAAATGAACAGTTATGGTAGGCAGGATGATTAGGGTGTTGGCTTAATGCTCTTACATTGATTAGTCGAATGTAGTTATTGCAATTTCACTTGGCTGTGGGATTCCAGTAGATAAAACTGATCAACTACCTCCAGATAGGGAATCCTTAAGTTTGAACTCAAGTGGTACATTACCTGGAAATCTGGAATGTGGATTGTTACAGGCTTATAGTTCAATGAACGGGTAGTCGAACACCATATACAATCCGGTGGACACTATAGTTAAGAAGTGTCTTCTAATCCTATACGTGGAAGTTTTATTCCTAAGAAAATCGAATGATTACTTCAATAGATTTGGTAATCTTAAGATAATCATGTTCAAAATTGTCAAGTTTGAGCATAATACAATATATTTTTCTGTTAATATTCGTGCTAATAGAGGAGAAACTAGAAAAATGTTTGGGATCGCTTAGTTTACTGTTTTGGATCAAATATGTACTATGTTTTGGAACGTTCGTTCTGTACAATTTGGTTGGGAAGTAGTGTTTTTTTGGTACCATAGCTCAAGACCTTTTGGTTCTTTTTTTGGATTCCAAAGGTGTCCCCAAGCTTGAAAGCCGAAGACTAATCCCCCGAGCCTAGGTAGGACCACTAAGTGGTGGTAGAAGCTCTCCCAACAAGTATTTAATAATTAATATATACATTCATCACTAGCTAGACCTTTTGGTTTTGGCACTACGTTAAATCACTAACTCATCTAATGTCACTGGTCAGAGGTATGTGGAATATATACATTCACTTAATAAAAACATAAAATAAAATTGTGAGAAAGAATGACCCGTAGCTAGCAATCTGAGCTTAATCTCTCTAGCTAGTGCTGCCGGCAGATAGAACATGTTATCTTAGTTTGTGCTCCTTCCGTTCCAAAAATATAGTCCCACTTTCATTTTTTTTGGTCAAAGGTGTCCCCAAGCTTGAAAGCCGAAGACTAATCCCCCGAGCCTAGGTAGGACCACTAAGTGGCGGTAGAAGTTCTCCCAACAAGTATTTAATACATACATTCATCACTAGCTAGACCTTTTGGTTTTGGCACTACGTTAAATCACTAACTCATCTAATGTCACTGGTCAGAGGTATGTGGAATATATACATTCACTTAATAAAAACATAAAATAAAATTGTGAGAAAGAATGACCCGTAGCTAGCAATCTGAGCTTAATCTCTCTAGCTAGTGCTGCCGGCAGATACATGTTATCTTAGTTTGTGCTCCTTCCGTTCCAAAAATATAGTCCCACTTTCATTTTTTTTTATCAAACTTTGACCAAAGATAAAAATATACACATCCTTACATAATTCTGAAAATTGTTATTGATAGTATTCTTAATATCGTATGAATGACTGAAGTTTCATTACCTAAATGTATGTTAATTGATGATTTGGTATTGTCCTAGGTTGACTCTCCAATAAGAAAATGAGACTAATTTTTTGGGATGGAGGGAGTTTATCGAAAACAATTCCCTTCTTGGTAACCACTCAAACTTCCCTCTCTATCTGTCTCGACATTTTTTGTTTCTCATGAGGGTTTGTAGGCTTCTGTCGGCAGGGCCCATAATTATATATTTTATAAAGCGACATGACGTACTGGTTTATTGGCAAGGGATGGTCATTTAAATCCTTTTGCTTATGAACAGGCTGAGAAAATCAAAGCAAATATCTGCAATATCATAACCACAAGATAATTTGTTCGTAAACTGTTCATGGTTAGGGTCATGTCTTTCGCTGCACGATATGTGGAACAGTGTTAAGTCTTTTTTCCATTCAAGATCTGCATGCTTTCCACTGTACACTATGATGATCTCTTGCTTTTGAAACATTTCCTGCAAAAAATATTCATGCCAAGTAACAGTGTTGAAGTCTTTTTTCTTGGCTTTATTGAAATTCAGATATTAGATTCATATTTGCATGAAAATGGATTACCAGGCCTGCGCTGAAGTCGGTGCTGCTGGATCTGAGCCAGTGTTGAATAAAGTTACAGAGTTCAGGAATGCATTTTGGAGATTCCTAAGACCCCACACAATACGCGGAACAGCACTAGGGTCAATGTAGGCAGTTATCAGGCTAACACTCTAATTTTTACCTTTACATATCTTGCTAGAGAACTCATTGCAGTTGCTTTCAACTTCTCCTCATTTTATTGTTGGCAGTTCCTTAGTAACGAGGGCACTGCTTGAGAACCCAAATCTGATAAGGTGGTCACTTCTGCTAAAGGCGATTTCTGGTCTTCTTGCTCTGATATGTGGCAATGGTTATATAGTGGGCATCAATCAGATCTATGATATTGGGATAGACAAGTAAGAAACACGAATAAATATAGTACTCCCTCAGTCCCAAAACGAGTGTCCATATTTACTCATTATCATGAACAAAAAGAGACTCATTTTGGAACAGAGGAAGTGGCATATCATTTGAGAGGGCTACTTGCTTCATTAGTTGTAAGATACATGATAATACAATATTAAACAGCCTAATATTAAACCATCTTGTTCAACAGCCTAAGGCGTGAATGATTTTGCAGGGTAAACAAACCTTATTTACCCATAGCTGCTGGAGATCTTTCAGTCCAGTCTGCATGGTTCTTGGTGTTATTGTTTGCAGTGGCAGGCCTTTTGATTGTTGGACTAAACTTTGGTCCGTTCATTACTTCCCTTTACTGCCTTGGTCTTTTTCTGGGCACCATCTATTCCGTTCCCCCACTTCGAATGAAGAGATTTCCTGTCGTAGCGTTTCTTATAATTGCTACGGTATTTTCTTTTCTCCTTCACTTTTTGTCCTTTATGATAATGGTTTATCAGCTACCTTACCGAAAAAACTGCTGTTTGATCACTACTTGGAGTTTCAGCGATGTAATTCTTTGTAAACCGTCTTTATGTTTTAAGTCCTTAAAGTTACTTGAGAAACTAATACAAGATTAAATTGTTTCTCTTCAGTCAAATATTCACACTATGCTCCTCTAACTGTTGTTGATTTCTTCTTCCCCACATACCCCCCTGCCCCTTCTTGGTCTTAGATCAATAAAGAATGCTATGCGATTCAATGATTTTCCTATGTTGCCAGTTCCAAAGAGGTTAACCATATGACATGTTGACAATACCACAGCAGTGAGATTACATCATTCTCATTAAAATTACCATGGCAAGTTGGACGAAAACATAGTAGAAGCATAACGTCTATTTTGCTCAAGCTTACCTTCCTTGGCTGTATAAATAGGTAATCAAGGTTATGCTCATTAATATGTATCAATTAATGGTTTATAAAATTAAGAAATATATAATAAAGACATCTTAAAAAAAAAAAGATTATAAGGTTTTTCAATATCAAATCTCTGAATTAGATATCCCAGCTCACATTTGAGAAAAATCAATGCTGCAACACTAGAATCCTTTCCCTGGTTATATGTTCCTATCCTTTTTCTTCTTTCTCCTAATTTTCAAACCAACGTACGAATGAAATAAATGAAATGGTATCGGAATGTGATATTCTTCAATGAACAAAAGTATAATATTTCTCTTGGTTATGTATTAACTAATCATTACTGAAACACTAGAATCTTTTGGAGTAAAATGTTAACCTAGTTACATCTGCAGGTGCGTGGTTTTCTTCTTAATTTCGGTGTATATTATGCCACAAGAGCTGCTCTAGGTCTTACCTTTGAGTGGAGGTTAGTTTCCAATTTCATTGCTTTTCTTTCATGTTTAAATTTCTCAGAGCGATCTCCATCTCTCTTACGTGCACACGGGAGAAGATAGTATCATATTGGTCATATAAATGAACTCCTGGATGTAGATAAGCCTGAATTTCCACTTGGTCTTAAATTTATACATTGCAATGGTGTTTCCCTAGCTCTATTCTTTCTTACTTGGCCAATTTTTTCTTTCTGTCAGCTCACCCGTGGCTTTCATCACAACATTTGTTACAATGTTTGCACTGGTCATTGCCATAACTAAAGATCTTCCCGATGTAGAGGGTGACCGAAAGTAAGTTAGAAGACTGACTTTTCTCAAAATATGTATTCTTTATTTATTTGACTCTCATTCCTTGTGTATAAGACATTTTACCTTCTGATCGTTAAGCTGGTGATATAACTTCTTTGGGCTACGTTCATAACCTCCCCGACCTTCCCGGTGCCTCCCCTTGCGGCCTGTTGGCAGGGTGTTGTTGGATGGTTCTTTACACTCGTGTGGTAGTTCTTTCATAAGTAACCCCAATAAGGTCCTTGGTGAAGTTTCACTGCTGATCGTCATGACTCTTGAGTTGAAAGGAAACCTAACTTACCCATTTAAACAAAACACATGAACAAGGTGTTGTCAAAGAATTAAATTTTTATTTGGAGAAAGTTGTGGAATTTTGCCTAATAATTTCTGTAAATAAAGATAATGATGGATCAAAATGTTTCAATTATCTCTAGAGAAAATCGAAGATTACACGTTGGATTGTAAGAATTAACACGGCAGAAAGTGGTCTTGAGCTAAAGCCCCCATTAACTCAATGTTGATTTGGTCTATACGGCTATACCTATCTTAGTCTTCTATCCGTGTAGAAAGAATTTGTGAAGAATACAAATGTTTATATGGTAGGCTAACAAGAAAAGTTCAGCACATTGGTAATGGAGGTTACAATCCCATGATAACACTGAACCTAACTTTTGAATTGGTCAAGTTTTAGTCACAAATTGCACTAAGCCTTCTGTTTCAACATGACAACATCCTGTATTTTTCCCTCCACAAACCCTGATAGCCACGATTGCCGAACTTCAAACCTTCATTTCCAGTTTACAATCCAGTGTGATTGATTTCCTTAAGTCCTCACGCTTCATCTTTTCCACTGATAATATTGGTTTTTCTAGGTTTCAGATTTCGACTTTTGCTACGAAGCTTGGAGTTAGAAAGATTGCATTCCTTGGTTCTGGGCTTCTTCTGATAAATTATATTGGTGCTGTATTGGCAGCAGTTTACATGCCTCAGGTGAATACATCTCCCTTTCAGCTAAGCTTTTGTATTATTAGATTTTGTTTTATGGTTCTTTTTAACTAAAATATAGTTTTTTCCGATGTCTCGTGATAAGTTTATCATCATCGAAATGATCCATTTGAAGAAAGGATTTTAACATTCTATTGAATATATTGCAGGCTTTCAGAGGGAGCCTGATGATACCCCTACATACCATCTTAGCATTGAGTTTGATTTTCCAGGTTCACTGAAAGACTTGCAAATAATTTCAATTATGAATTATCTGTCAATTTCAGCAGATTTTGTTGCATTATTATGTTGCGGTGTGACCCACAGGAATACAAGAACACATAATGTTCCCAATAATAAGTTTGTGAGGAGTTGAACTTCAAAAAGTTAGTTGGGTCAACCTAAGCATCATTTAAAGTTTAAACAAAAGGCTCCTTTAGGAGTAAAATATTATTTTTTCAGCTTGGAGCTACACTCGTATTCCCATTTATGATTTGTGCTTCGTTGTGTCTGTATTCCGTACATTAGATTATAGCTTGGATTGCAGTCATCTTTTTCCTTCACTAATTTACTTTGTGGATTGACTTATCAGCTACACTTGTGCTCAAGTATTGCATTATATATCCGAACAATGTCGGTATTACAACTCTTTTGTTATCTGTTATTGTTGTTTTATAGCAAGATCTGTGCATGTACTGTAAGCTTTATTTATTTAGACTATGGAAGTTGGTGCGACTGTAATTACCTCCACAAGTGTCCACTTTTGAGACTTTATCTCTGAGAAAATAATTTGTTTCATTTGGTGACAGGCATGGACACTGGAAAAAGCGAGTTACACCAAGGTAATACTTGCATTAAAGCTATATGATTGTTGACAACTTATAATTTCTGCCTTTAGTAAGAAAAAAGAAGAGTACATAGTACTTGTCTAATGGTAATGTAGTCTTCCGTAGCGAGCTTTCTTTCATGTGTTATTTATGTCCCCTTGGTATTGTCAATTATAGTGTGGGGATGCCAAATCTCATTGACCATGAAAGTTTCATGATTATATGATTCTCATTTGGACTACAAAGCCACCCTTATTCTAATGGATCCGTTCGTCTATTTGAGTCTTCAAGGGAGGATGTGTTTTCCAGTCTCTGTAGTGATTGCTTGAAATGTTTAATGGACACTTGATTTCATTGACTTCTTCCTCTATCCCATAGAAAGAGTCCTACTTTATAATTTAGTTTGTCCCATAAGACTTCTATTTCTACGTTTAAGCTTTAAATTTCCATTGTTTTTCCAAAACATGGTGTTGTTAACAAAGATGTAAGTTTAGTGTAATTTAAAGGAAATATATCAAAGTCAGAATGCATTATTAAAAGGTTTGACTTTAGAATAGGGCTCAATTTTTCTGGAACGGAGATACTATTTAGTAGCTATCAAACCATTCAGTTGGCTCCGCATGGTCATGGAAAATAAACAAGAATTCAAAGGATGGTTGCTCTAGATCCTTATGCAGCAGAGTGCTTGATTAGGGAAAAACTCGTCCAGTCCCCTTTGCATGGCCAACTGCTGCTGATCCCATGCATCCGCATCATGCTATAGCTATGAGATGTTCTGACTGCTCGAAATGGTGGCCAGAAATGGAGGCTAGCTGAGATAGTAAGAACTGTGTTTTCTGAAGGTGATATTATGAGCAAGTAGACTTCTGAGTTGTGTTTCAGGAAGAAGGGTCAACAATTACACACCCACACACTGACAGTTAGGTTAAACATCCAACCTGGCGCCGCCCTTATTTGGTACCATACCATATCTTTACATGCCCTTGGATCCTGCCTAGCACTCCACGAAAGCTTCAAGGATCCTTGTTTGCTAGTATTGAGACTGACCTGGATGGCAGCTCTTGGTGGGGACCAAACCTTTGAAAGTTTAATGCAAGATCCAAGATGGACCTGGAAATATTCCTAAGGCCAAAATGGTTCATGTGCCTAACTCTATGAACTTCTGGGAAACGGTTGTGCTGGGGATTCGCAATGTTCAGAGATGAACCATGAACGTGAACAATAACGCTGAAAGGAGACTGCAGGTTGCTTGGGGGTTTGAATTCTGCTCAGTGCCTAATTATGCTTGCTCCATGGTAATGGTACATAGTACATGTTAATACATCTTAAGGACGTGTATAAATTGGGCAGACAAGTCCCGGCCTCCACGATACCTTTTTGACAGTTTGGTTTAATTTATCTGGCCGTTTTGGAAGCTTAAAATTTCCTCTATGGCGTGTTTAGATCATATCCAGTACACCGTTAATCCCAACCCTGTATAGATGAGGAGGGTTAGGTTTGGTAGCCTGTATGAACAAGAACCCTAAGACTATATCAGCACCTATTAGGTCATTCCACATGTTGCACCAGAGGCATTGTTTTGGTACTCTGGTTACCACTCAAAGAGGCCTACTTTCTATTTTGAGATATTCCTCTTAAAGTCTAATTTGATAAAATAAACCAGTAAATGTTACAAGTTTCCTAATCACCCTTAGTACATCGAACTTAAGACTAAGAAAACTATATTTGAAATTAAGGCTTATTCTGGAAAACTAATTCATATTGAAAATGTTTGGCATTGACACATGGACTCTTTGAGCACAACGTAAGGGTGTATTTTGGAAGCTCAAGACCATATCTGTCTTTTGCTAGTTGAATTTGCCTTTCTGTATTTTTCTTTATTTATGTCATTCATTATTGTAAGTTTGTAAGTACTATAATTTGTCAACCCAAAGGGGTCGTGGGAAGGGCTTCATGATGACACCTCATGCCTTGTGAAACCCTATGTCTACTTTTGAGCCACCCCATGGGGGCATTCTTACTGAGATAAACAAGAGGAGTAGTCTGATAAAAGTAAATCGGCAGATTCAATGACAAACTTGTAAATCCACATTGTTGTTTTTAATCATAATATCAGAAGAAGACCCATCATCTTGTAGGCCTAATTCGTCTATTGCATCTTGCAGGAGGCAATCTTGGAGTTCTATCGGTTTATATGGAGTCTTTTTTATGCAGAGTACATCGTATTTCCTTTCATCTAACTTGTGCATTTCCAAATGGGTACTTTTTTTTGGTGTCAGCAAGGCTCCCAAATCATATTGAGAGTATAGAAATCAACCCAACTAGAACGTAAGCTTCAAGTCCTTTTAAGATGTACATTTTCCCAGAAGAGAGTAAACTACAGAGAGATCGTATGGGGGGGGGGGGATTGTATCATTATATTTCTAACATTTTTGTTAAATGTGCAGCCAGCTTGTATTTAACATAATTTCGTCAATAAGAATGGAATTCAAATTGTTTTCGACCATTGTACTCCAATGCTATGTTTGGGAGCATGGATCCCGGAGTAGTTAAAATTTAGGTAAAACGGTCTTACGGATATTATTTTGTAAGACGGATCCTCCTTATCCGACTCATCGTGTGTTGGTGAGTTGAACTATAAGGGAGTGAGACTTCATTTCACAATTTAAGATCCGTAAGACTATCTTACTCGAGACCTACTCTTCCAAGCCTTGGAATTGGAATTCAAGCAAAAGTAGCTTACAAATTGAACAATTTGAGCTTTAATTTTGATTCCATGGTTTCGATTATAAGCTCCCAAACACTACCTGACCTGAAGTCGAAGACTTTAAAGGCATCACTATTTGGTCCTTGTTCTTCTTCATGCCTTAATTTTTAGTCAAAGTGTGTTTTTCCACCATAGTGAAGGAATCTTCCAAGCAATGGAATTATTTCCATTCAACAACGTGTGGAAAACTATGGAAATTGACTCTTAAGATGTTCTAATTTTAAGATATCACTATTTAAGGACAAAAAGTTGACTTATGGTTTACTTGAAAGTCATTTTCACTAGGGCCAAATTTGCATTTCAATGAAGCATTTACTTGCAACAACTCCATTGACCAGTTTGTTTTAAGTGAATTTGAAAAACACCACTGGCTTTTGAGTTCCCTACTTGAAAACTATGGCATGGACCAATTTGTTTTGGTAACCCTGTTAAAAACTATGCCTTAAAAATGCATATGCACTTTACATGTATTTTGCCTTCATCGGGGAACCCTAGCATTTTCGTTATTTATTCATGTTAAGATAATGGGTGGGCGGAACACATAAACCTTGTTGACTGTGAGTATGTTTTGCATGAAGATTTGGAGATTGAATTATCAATTTTCGTTTTATAATGATCGATGAAAAAGTAAGAGTCAAACTAGTTGAGTCAAATAGACAAAAAAACAAAAAAATAAAAATAAAAAAACCTAGATTAGGTAAGGAGAAAAGACATATGAGAGCTAGAGTTTGGTTAGCATGGTAGAAATCGAACGAATCGTATGTGAAAACATGACAATATTCGAGCCAAGTATAAGAAAATAAAGTTATATCTACGCTTACGGTTCAAACTTTTATCTTTATGATAAGTGCTTGATGTTAGTAGCTACTATATGCATGTTTGATTTCATTTTTGTTATAATAAGTCATATGTATAGTACAACCCTATTAAAACACATTTTAACCTATAAGTTATAAGCACAAACCTTAATCGTGATGATTTATCTTTCAAAAACATGGATGAATAGTAAAATTTAATGAAAATTTCAAATTCCAAAATTACCTTCGTTTAATTGAAATAGGGTAATAATAATAATAATAAATAAATAAATAAATATTGATATTAATAAAATAATAATAATAAAGCCTATAAAGGTAATATTAATAACATTAAAATCCATACTAATAATATAAATAATATTAATATTAATATAATAAAACTAAATAATAATAATAATGCTAATAATAATAATAAAAGGCAATAATAATGATAATAATAATTAAATTACTATTAATATTAATAAAAAAAATAAAAAAAGTAGTAATAATAAGGATTAATATATTTTTTGGTCCCTGAACTATCCATGAAATATACGTTTGGTCCCTACTATTTATTTTTTTATTCATTTGGTCCCTCAATTCGATTTTTTGGTCAATTCCTCTTCCCACGTTACCGTTACATTTTCCGCCCAATATTATTTTAAATGCCAAAAATACCCTTACTAAAAAGTTTAATATATATGCGTTTGATCCCTGAACTATTCACAAAATATGCGTTTGGTCCCTTATTAAACTTTTTAGTAAGGGTATTTTTGACATTTGAAATAATATTGAACAAAAAGTGTAACAGTAACGGTGAGAGGGAGGAATTGACAAAAAAAAATCAAATTGAGGGACCAAATGAATAAAAAAATAAATAGTGGGACCAAATGCATATTTCGTGGGTAGTTTAGGGACAAAAAATATATTAATCATTAAAATTAATACTCTATACCTAAATTATCGTTTTCATTTCTTTTTTCGTCCGTCCCAAAATAATTTGAAACTTACCTTTTAGAATATCACTTTGACCACTTTACCCTTACTTTTTCACCTTACTTTAATCATGAGCCACATACGCATGAACTTTAAAGGAAACTACACATTAAACCAATATAAATAATCAAGTTAATTGTTTTTATTAATCCGTGCATCGGATCAACTATGCCGATAATAAAAGGACGAAGGGAGTAATAAGAATAAAAATAATATTAATATAAAGTAGTAGTAGTAGTAATAATAATAATGTATAGTCTTTTTATTTGAATTCATTACTTTTTCAACTTATTAATCAAATATACACACCAACTTATGTAAGTTAATTAACACTTTCAAAAAAGTAAATCAAACAACAACAGTTAAGTTATCACTCATAAGCAATAAGTCATCAGCACATATTAATAAGTCAAATCAAACAGACTATATGGAATATACACTAACTAACTCAGAGAAAAAAAGGACGAAATGTTGATTACTGGAAGAGGAAATCAGATACAAAAATTTATGGGATTATCAAAATCCAAAAAGGTTGGAGTGCAATCTTTTACTACATGATCTACATATGAATGGTATAAAGGGAATGGTGAAGAAAAGTTTACAAAAGAATTCCTAAAAGCCTTCCCTACTCTTATCACAAAAGAATAACTGTTAAAAATCATGGTGTTATTACTTATGATAAAATTGTAGGCTCTGAACCAAGTGGACTTTTCTTGGCTGGAGTTGTTTCTCTACATAAGTTGCTTGGAGTAGTAACCCTTGGACTAGGATAGGGAAACCTCCGGGGTGACGAATAAGCACCTCGTGGAGACAAGCACACTTCCTCCATGACACGAAATTGGAGCTCCGAGGGATAGTCCCGAACACACCCGATGCGGGGCCCAGCACCCGTCGTCCATTTGCAAGATAATTGTTGTGCCAACTGATACGATTTCATTCCTTTATGCGAGTTTATTCTCTTCATGATCTTTTCCTTCAAAATGGGTTCTTCGTATACTTCTTCATCTTCATCAAACAAGTTGCGTTTAGAAACTGTAAATTCTATGTCTGATAGGAATTCCTCGGCGGTCTCGTAACCGTCTGAGGAACTAGCAGGATCCGGTTGATCTCCCATCTTGAACATCTTGAACATCTCGATAATGTCCTCCCTTTTTGGTATTTCCAATGCAGTAATCTTTGAGTGAAATCCTTGGGACCTCTTTGATAAAGGTGGCCGTTGCATATTTTCCGCATCCTTGGAATATTGTTTTCGCGGAACATTTTCCCCACTACCTGAGCTTTTGGCATCAGTTTCTTCGCTAGCACGAGTGAAATCAGGTTCTGATATGCTATTTCTCATTCCAATGCCAATGCTAATGCTATTTGCTCTTATTGCGCACACTGCTTCTTCTATATCATGTCCAGGATTTTTCTGAAAATTAGGAGAAAAAAGAAAAGAAGAGAAACTAATGAGACCCAAATACCTAATTTCCTTGCCATTTAAGAAACATATGAATCACAGAGAATTGTTTTTCCAACCATCAGAATCATGATCTGAGTTATGTGCTAAGAAGATTCCATTTCAACTGTTTATAATGGTATCATTGTACCTGAACAGTTTTGAGATCTACGTCGTGTTCCTCGAGGAACAAAATGAATGCCTCAAAGTTTTCTTCTGTTGGTAGGTAATGCCCACTGTGAGCCCAGACTGCCTATTAAGTTGGAGAATAGAATATTAACACCAGATCACTAACCTCTCCAAAGAACAAAATCCGAACACATTGAAGAGAAAATATAAGCCTAGTTATATTTACCTGTAAGACACCATCTTCAATTACCACTCTACCCGCCGACAATGTGGCCCCCCCAGCCAAGAAACTCGAATGCTGAAACTTGCCTTTCTTCTTCTGTGCGATATACAAAACCTTGGATGTACTAAGCACAAAAATCCACTTGGTATCTTCGGGTCCTTCCCTTGTATCAATTAGCTTCTCACTCTGCTTGTACATGAACTTGCCATCCTCTAATGCAACTTCATAGGCCTCCCTCTCTATCTGCAATGCAAGTTAATTTATTGGTCAATTTCAAGATTTTGTGTATAAATGATGCCAAGAATAAATAAGGAGAAATACTCTTCATGGAATACAATAAGAATTTAGAAGGAAATGTGAAGCTCACCGGACCAAGATACTTAATGCATTGCTGTTGAAGCTTTAATCGAGGACATCTATCAAGATTTACCTCTTTTCCTTCCCCAATGTCAAGCCTGAGAATTAAAAACGGCCTTCTGAGTTGAATGATCTTGGACATAAAGCAAATGTAAGTTCTTCCTTACAACAGTTTGTGATCAAAGTAATCTTACCAATAGAAAAAGGGTTGTTTACTATTGCAATGGAGCCATTTGACATAATAAAATTGAAGATTATGACCATAGCGATGTCGAGGATCAATCTATTTCACAAAAAATAAAAAAGGAAGGAATCAGTAAAATGCCTGTGAAATGTAACTCATTGTACTCTATATACAAAGGTTATCTGGTTATGGACTTACTGCCTCGAGCCAATGTTGCAAGGCAAGTTTGCGTGCCTTTTCATCCTTGGACAAGCCTTTTCCAACCTGTCAATGAAGACAAAAGCCAAAAAGATTCAGAGCTAAATCGAGTGGGTAGCAATAGGACACATTGAAATGTTCAAAATTTCTAAGGGTTGGCCAAGTGGTAGACCTGGACCTTCGGAAAGCATGAGTTCTAAGGTTAGATCCCTTCTTATGCCCTCTTAAGACAACAACAACAACAACAACACAAAATTCAAGAGACCAACCTTAGCTGCTCGGGTTCTTGCTCGCGCCCAACGCGAGACAGCTGTTTCTGGTTTTTCAATCTCAAAGAATGATATAGAACTGTGCTTGAGTTCTGCAAAATCCAACAGCTTCCACCTACAATTATGCAGTAAAAAATTCCAAGCTTTAAAACAAGAGAGGGAAAATAGGAAATGCATATGACACCATAAGAACATTATCAACACATACCATCTTTGTTCAACAAGAACCGCACAATCTGCAAGCTGTCTTCTGGTTCGAAAACTTTTGTACGTTTTCTGCAACCTCAATGCAGCCTGATGCCTTTTACCCAATGGTGGAAGCGACATTTGCATGGATCTTTCAGGCAGACGATCTTCCTTCTCCATGGAAGACGACTTAAAAGATAACATGGTATCTAAGTCTTTCCCATTAAAGCTAAGAGACCCTTCAATAATCATCCTGTTAGCACCAACTGGTTTCATTGTGGCAGGGTCGTTATCTCGAATGTTGAAACTTATTGACCGGTACACAGTGCTTACACTGTCATCTCCAAAACTCAATGATCTGGCTAAGAAAGACTCAAGTCGGCTATCCAAATCATCAAAATTAGCAAATGGGCATGAAAAAGATATCCCCATTTGCTTTCCAAATTGGAATTTTGAGACAAGCAGGATCACTATACCTGTTGAAACAAAAAGGTGAAGCACTCAATGCCAATCGCCACTAAATTATCAGGAAAAATCAGAAATCTAGAATCATCTAAGACCTAGAGATGCAGAAATCTAGGAGTTAAATACAAACATATATCCTGAAAATGTTGTGATGGAAAAGGATACATGTATCCAACACTAGCAATTGGGGACAAGACAAAAACTTAGTTACGACGGTCTTACACATATTTTTTGTAAGACGGATCCTCCTAACCTGACCCACACAATGTGTTGATGGGTTGAGTTGTGAGAGCGGGGCTCCGTCATACGAATTAAGATCCGTAAAATCATCTTTCAGGAGACTTACGCTTGGAACAATTGGCGAGTTAAATTCAAACAACATTTTACACATGCATTCTGTTGTAAGAATCTCTATGCAACCTAAGGAGCAAAAATTTCAAACACCCACAAGGTATGACATTACCACAAGAACTTCATTACACAGTAATCGAGAAATTTGAAAATAAGTAAAGAGTAGATCCCCCCACACTCACGCAACTTGACCCACCAACACAAATGGGTCGAATAAAAATAATCCATCTTACAAAAATATCCGTAAAACCGTCGCATCCAAGTTTTTGCCATAAATAAAATCTTACATGGATATAGAGAGAGAAAAATGCAATGACTTGAATCAATTCAAGCATCAATACACAAAGCCTGAAAAGTGCTTTAATCTGAGATCATCCATGGAGAAAAAGACAACCATTTGCCACAAAGCAAAATCTAACAAATAAAAAGAGAAGAAAACCCACTTGCCACTACACCTTAACAACAACATTATAAAAAAAGTTAATGAAAGATAATTGAAGAAGAAAATGACATTTCAACACTATTGAGGAAGAGATCATTTTTACCCTATTAAGAGAGATTTTCTTGGATTGGGACTGGTCCGAAGAGGCTTGAATTAAGGGAGAGTTTACAGAGAAGAGAGAGATGGGGGGGCAATAGAATTGAAAGAGAGCCCCAAAAGAGAGAAAAATGGGAAATCGGGGATATGTGTAGGCTGTGAAATGAGAGAGAGAGCGCAGAATGTGGGTTTGTTGTTGGGGGAGAGAGCGAGTTTAGATTGAATTGATAGCCCAATGTACGTTCAAGCTCTGTCCTTTCTAGTACACCTCTAAATTGAGTCCACCATTATTATAAACAGAGGAGAGAGAGAGTGAGTGTGTGTGCGCGCGCGCGCGTGTTGTGTAGCAATGAATAATAGTAAGGAAGTTTCGTTTCAAAAAGAATCAATTTTTGGAAAGTGCTAATTATAGTTCACCGCCCTATGGTTTGCACAAGGTAGTCAAATGGGGTCTATCGGTTACCATTTTGACAAATGGGGGTCTAAGGTTATTATTTCAGTGCAATTCAGGGTTCAAAGGGGATTGTGTTAGTTTTTGTTCACCTAGAGCATACAAAAGCCCTCCTTCACAAGACATAATGAAGACCTATACGGCTATACTCATCGCTAAGAGACATGTAACCATGTAAGAGGCATCAATGTCGTAACCATGAGCCTTATGAAAGAGAAAGCTCACGTTTCCTCATGAAGAGGTAGCCTTGGCTGTAAAACTTGTCAGAGCTAAAGCTCCATGTATGATAAGTAGCCAATTTAGTAAACCTTACCATAAACGGGCCTTATGTCTGGGTGGTTAGATATCACGTCACCAACAATAAAAAGGTTCCTAGGACGAGAAGCCCATTATCAAATCTACTATAAGGCATTTTGCAATCGAAATGGATTATGCAACTTAGAGGTAATTTAACCTAAGGCATGCATCTACAAGAGGTAATGAAGAACTATACGACAATACTTACTCCCAAAAGGCATGTAACCCATAACCACGAGAGCCTTGCAGAAGAGAGCATAAACACTATCCCTTTTGAAGACATAACCTTGCTTTGAAACTTGTTAAGGAATTAAAGTTCCACCCAAAGGTAGTTAATGTCCTAAACCCAACCCCAAAAAGGGTTATATATGAAATAGGTTTGTCCAATATCATATCATCACGATAAGAAGGTTTCTAAAGCAAGAATGATTAAATGAGCTATAGGATACCTTTCTGCATGAACTTACTAAAATGGGCAACTTATTAAATCTACGCGCCAATAGGGTCATTCTTCGTAGTGACCAAAGTGGACTATGGTTCGGGTCGCATGTAGATGCTCTAAAGTGCAACTCACGAAAGCATAACGACATATGATACTTGGATAAAACATGGTGGCGGGGGTGAAGTACAACATTGGTTGAAAGCATGCATTAGCACTCCTCTGTAATGATGGCGCCCCAATGGACAAGGTCCCAACACTGTCCTAAAGTAGATATATTAGGCTGGTATAAGATGGTGCCCTAGAAGCGATATGAGAATAAGGAAAAGAAGTTACACACACACGAGGTATCTAATCATGATATATTGTGGAATACTCCCTCCATCCCGGATAAATGTCCATCATTGACAAAACACAAAGTTTAAGAAACACAATTAATGATGTGTTGTAAAATGTGTTGAGACGATTAATACTCATATATTTCACATTAATTTATCTTGTTTTTTTTATAAAAGTGAGTTTCTAGGATATATATTGATACTTAAATGAAGGTTTAAGGATATATTAGGAAGAATGATTCAACATTTATTACCAAAAAGTAATTAGAAACATTAGTTGAGACATTTTAAAATAGAAAGTAGAAACATTTATTCGGGACGGAGAAAACATCACTTGAGACTATTCTTGGGGACAATTGAGTCAACCATTGAATGAAACATCCCCCCCCCCTTCTTAGGCTCTGAGGCATCCCTATTCCCTAACATTAGTTGAGACATTTTAAAATAGAAAGTAGGATCATTTATCTGGAATGGAGAAAATATCACTTGAGACTATTCTTGGGGACAATTGATTCAACCATTGAATGAAACATTCCCCCTCCCCCCTTCTTAGGCTCTAAGGCATCCCTATTCCCTAACACGATTAAAAGGGCTCTTAGCTAATATAGAGCGACATATTTGTCAAAATTGGAACCATATACTTCAACTCTTACTTGTGTAAACCTTAAGGGGGGTAATATCACCTATTTGGAAAGTCAAAGTGCATCAATTTGGTTTGTTCGTTTCTATATTAATTGATCTTTATGTTACTGCAACTCATTAACTATTCCACTTTAATTAACGTATCCAGGTGTCTAAATCCATCTTTGTTTATTGTGCACCTTTTAATGTTACTTCCATGCAGTGTGTGAGTCATATTCAAAAGATTGGATAGATTCAATTTTATGACTATCACTATATATAAATAAAACAGATCACTTTTTATTTTTATCATTGCATCTTAATCATTGTATCTCAACCAATGATTGAGATAAAAATTGATATATCAATGGTACATATAAGTGATATAGGAGATCTGGACTCATTGTGTACACCTTTTAATGTTACTTCCATGCAGTAGCCATATTCAAAAGAAATTGGATAGATTTCCAATTTTATGACTTAAGGTTTTCTTTTGGTTTTACTTAAAAGGGTCTCCATCGTATTTATAGTCCCATAGATGACCATTTTTGACCAAGTAGGAGAAGGATATTTGTTGTTCCAAAAATATGTTTAACGGTGAATTTTCACTGGGACGTAAAAGCATGAAAAACATCCACCCAAATCAAACATTGAATACAACACAATTCATTAAAAACTAATTAACTAATTTATTTGATACTCAATTGATTTAAAATCAAAAAAACATTTTCAACAGTGACACAAATTCCAACATTTTTATCCTCATAATTAGTTTGATATCGAGGCAAATAAAGTCTCTATTTATAGATAAAAATATATACTTTTTTATTTAAAAATAAAAATATTATTTGAATTGTAAAAATGTCAAAAAAAAGATAAAAATTAAAAGTGGGTCGATGATTTGGGTTGATTTGAGTATCATAATATGATACTCAAATCAACCAAATCAAATTTAATTTGAGTTGATTCATTTTGATACACCATTGAAAACTATGATTCACCTTCGATGTTATTTGATTTGGCCGTTGTCAATGCACTAAGCTAATAAAGTTTAGTTATGAATCATTCACTCTTAAAACTTAGGCTCAGTTTATTTTATGTTACTCGAGAATCACAAATACTTTATAAGTTTAGATGACAAGTAATGTATTTATGATGATACTCCTTTTTGTTTGTTTCAAAAAATTAGTCTCATTTAAAAAAAAGTACTAATTTTAATTTTATATTGTAATTTGAAGTTGATACAAATACGTAAACCTATAAAATTAAAAGAATTGATTAGTCAAATGAGATTATTTTTTGAAAAGTCAAACTTTTATTATCGTACTTTACTCTTCTATATTTTATTTTAATTGATCTAAAGATGTAGAATTTTTTAATGAGTAATGCTAGAGCCACTTAATAAAAACTCAAATTTGTACACCAAATGATGTGGTTTCCAATGTGTCATCTTATTTGACATTTTATGGGTTCCACTATAAATTAAAAAATTATGTTAACAATATGACACATAAGATGCCACATCATTTGGTACTTAAAATTGAGTGTTATTAGAGTGGCCCTAGCATTACCCTTTTTTAATATGACATGTTTGATAAACATCATGCTTGCTTATTAAATGAAAGGTTTTTTTTTTTTTTTTTGGAAAAGAGATGGAAATTGGTAGCTTAAATATTTAATGAGGCTATTTTTTGGGACAAACGAGGAAGAAAAATAGGATGATTTCGTTTTGACTAAAGAGTATGTTTGAAAAGTCTTATAATTATATGTAGAATTAGTTTTCGTGAACTCTTTATGTAAAACGGAAGGAGTAATAATTCATTTTTGAACTTTTGGAACATATAACCGATCTCACCTAAACTTCATAAAAAAAAACTCTAAATTCGAAAGTAAGATATATATCATTGATATTCCCCAATTCAGTTTGCGGAAAATTATTCTGTTTTTGAATGTTTTAAATAAAGAGTCTATTTTAAACGTGAATTAGGAATATATATTAGCTTATTGATTAAGGTCTTTGGGAAGGTTGTATTTATTTTTTATCAAGAGCGTGAGAAAGGATCAAATTGAAGAAGGTTTCACTGAATTTTATCCATTTTGGTAGAAGGTTTGATTATTGTGGTCGGAATTGGTCTTAGACTTAGTGAAGTTTAATTAGTCAAGAAAATATGCATGTTTAGGTTGGTAAGATTAGTGAGTATTGACCCAATTATAAGTCAACCTTTAATTGTATAAAAATAGAGTTCTTTTTGCATTAAATTCTTCGTATATTAGTTTGCTATGTCATCCAAATATATTTGGAAGCTTGGTCGTGGTCTTTTTGCAAAGGTTGAAGAGGACCGAGTTTTTGAATTGACAATTAACCTTTTTATTTTACACTTCTTCAAAAGTTAGTTACGTGAAACTTTTTAATAAGAGTAATTTAGTCATATTATAAAAAAATGGATGAAAAATGTAAGGAAATTTAGTCATATTGTAAAAATATGGATGAAAAATGTAACGGTAACGATGAGAGGGATAAATTGATTAAAAACAATGAATTAAGGGACCATATGAATATGTTTTAAACCCCGATGACCAAACTAATTTTTTTGTAAATGTCCAGGGTCAAAAATATATATTAATTCAAAATTAAAATATAAGTATCATTTTATTACTAATAGGCTACCAAAAGTTTCATTTTTATATAAAGTTTGATTTTCAAACGGAAACTCTTTACCCAAAATAAAGAGATATCATATATCATGCACTTATATGGAGCTTTAGCTTTAAAATGCCTAATGTTATTTATCAAAACAACATTGCTAAGATTATTACATTGTTATCATTATGGTTACAATTGTGTTTTGAAGTGGTAATGCACTTTATCTTAAAGATAAAATTGTCAGAAGAGTGGTAAGACTGATGGTAACTCTAGCATTATCGTTACAAAAAATGATGTCGCGGTAAAAATTAAAAATGGCTTCTTTTGTTGGAAATTGGTTTTCCAAATAATTGGTTTGACCAATATTTGATCAAGTTTCCAAGCATGATTCATTTATGAGAAATGGAAAGAAGTTGCAAAAATGAAATCTACATTTTGAGTAGATTAAGTTGATGTATTTATTATCTCAAAACCAATTTCAAGTGAATGAAATATTAATGTTCAAAATAGGCAACTTAATTTTGTTAATTGAAGAGTAAAGTGAGTATGAAAAGTCATATCTCACATTGGTAAAATAAAGAGTTTTAAGACACTTTATTAATAGGTCCACTTTGGGAAGGAGTATTAAGCGTTCCACAAGGTACAACCAAGTGGTGTCACATGTGTGAGTTAGCTTCAGCAAGCCACATCGTTGCTAAGAGCTGAGGAGCCTTTTATTTTGTCAAGCTCACGAAGCTTGGTGGGTTCAGGCGTTCAGCTGGTTAGCTCAACTCGGTTGGCGGGCGGCGGTTACACTCGAAAGGGTGCTGGCGGGCGACGGGGACTAGGCGTCTAGGTGCAATGAACCTAGTCTAGCCGAAGTGCCGAACATGTGCATGGGAGGCGGCTCAGTGTCTCCTTGATTAGGCACATGCGGTTACAAGGCGGTTGGACTCCAAAAGGGTGCATGAATCCGACTATGAACTGGTTCGTTAAACCTAGTCGCAGCCCACCAAACCCAGGGTTGCAACTATTGTCTAAAGGACAACACAACTCTTCAGTATATAATTAGCCCCTTGGTTTGACAAATCATAACACCATAATCTGAAATCATAACATTTTGTTAGAATAGTTCATATTGCAGCATTATCCTGTTTAAAGTTTTGGAAGTTTTGAAACACCAAAGTTCGCTGTGATCTCGTATTGAAGTACTGCTTACGAAGATTGAAAAAATCGTTGCATCTTAGAGATAATTGCCAATAAATCGTGAAATACAAGTACAAGACAATTTCGTCTTACAGAAATCGTATCCAACATGAACCTTGACTTTAAAATTATTGTTATAAATTAAATTTCTCATCATCTTATTTTCTATTTAAACCACCGTCCTTTTCTATTCTGACGAAACTGCACCAGTAAACTACGTCATCTTCTTCTTTTCTTTGAAAAGTGCTTTCTAATTATTGACGAATCAAAATGCTTTGTATAACTTTCCAGTGGACAAAATATTTATGCGGAAAACTTGTCCGACGATTATTTTGGTCAAAAGTTGTACGTACTGTATATCAATAATTTTGGTCCTAAAAGTAAAAGTTTCGGTGCATTTTTTTTTGGATAAATGCTGCTGTATAGTTTACACTTTACACCTAAAGATGGCCTCTTTTAATAGAATCAAGCTACCATATTTCATATTTGGTTAAAAAGTACACACACAATATTGAGTGCTTTTTTTCTTTAAAGGTTTTTGTTTATGAAAAAGATGAGGAAAGAGCTTTTTATCCACGTGGGCTTAAACAAAAAGCTCATTAATCTATATTACTCCCTCCGTCCCTAATTTATTGTCCTAGTTGATCCGGCACACCATTTAAGAAAATCTATTTGACTGGATTATTAATATTGGTTTAATGTGTAGTTTCCTTTAAAGCCCATGTGTATGTGGCCCATAATTAAAATAGGTTGAAAAAGTAAGGATAAAGTGATAAAAGTGATGTTCTAAAAAGATAAGTTTCAAAGTGAACAATTATTTTGGGACGGACGAAAAAGGAAAGAAGGACGATAATTTAGGGACGGGGGGAGTATAAAAGAGTTTATGATTAAATTGATGATCCTGATCAAATTATGTTATACACAATTAATGGTCAAGATTGATTCATAAGTACGTAAATTACAAATAAACCCCTTAGTTATGAGTTATATTTGAATTACTCCTTTATAATTACATATAAAACCTTTAGTTGTGAATTTTGTTTGAATTACCTTGTCAATTAAGAGTATTGTTTGTCTCGACCATTCATTGAGCTGATCTCTTACCGACACCTTACACAATGTGTTGCATATTCTGATTTTCCTTTTTACTTATACAATTGATTATGTTTATCTCTTTTTGACCTCAAGAGGTGGAAGAGATGACAAAGGCACTCAGGTAAAGATTTTGAGGTCATTGGTTCTCATCCTCATATTAACAAGATGTCAAGAAGTCACACTTATCTATCAAATTTATGAAATATTGCTTATAGTTTCATGCAATAATACGAGCCTAAGAATTGAATTTTAGTGTTTAGTGGTTCATATGATTTTAATTAGTTAAAGAGTAGCCACAACATCCTTAATTAGTTAAAATTACATATTTAGACAGGATTTATAAAAGGTAACATAATTTGATAGTTTTATCGGAAAGACGTGAATTATAACTTTAGCCCACATGGAAGTTTTATGTCACTAGTTCAAAATAAAAATAAACATCGCACTTTATTTTAAAGACCTTACTTTTTTGAAAATAATATTTGATTTCAAAATTATTGTTATGTTTTCTTTTTTGGTCGGTCATATTGTTTGTAAGTTGTACTTTCATTTTTAAGAAAATATTTTATCATTGTATTATTTCTCCAACTTTAGTTATGGATCACATGTACATAAGGTTTAAGGAAAGCTACACAATATACAAATTTTAATAATCAAGTCAATTGTTTTTTATTAATCTGTATGTCAAATAAAACATGACAATAATTTTAAGATAGAACGAGTATATATATATATATATGAAAAGTTATGTGGTGTGGTCCGTGTGGATAACGTGAGACTCATACAAAAATTGTTGGATTTTTTTTAGTGGATAGAAGTTTGAGGTTTTCGTCTTTTCATTTAGGAATGATATGGCATGTGAGGATCACCAAAAAAGTTGAAGAAAAAAGCAAGACAAAAACTTTAGTAGGACAATATTACGAATATTTTTTGTAAGATGAATCTTCTTATCCAATTCACCGTGTGTTAGTGGATTGAGATATAAGAGAGTAGATCGAGCTCCTTTACAAATAAAGATCCGTAAGATGATCTTACGAGAGTTTTACCCAAAAAGCAAAGTCATTGTGGGTGCTTTTTATGAGAAAAATCGGATTCAGTTGTCAACTGTCATAAGATAGCCAATTGACTATCTGTGTAACAATTCCCGTTCTGGCTTAAGGAATCTCAGATGGGCTTGTAATGTTTAAAAGGTTTTTATAAGTATAATCTGAATCATCAAAAAAGAGAAAAAAAAATGACATTAACGTCAACATTCAATTCCTCAGGTGAGATCTCTAAAAAGTTGTAAAATGAGTTTGTCATTGTCTATAAAAGTTTGTGATGAAATGAGTTTTTTGTTTTTAATGTGACAACTGATGTGATATACCGAAAATTGTGAAAAAAACAATTTCAAGCTTTATTCATTGGAGTCTAGAGATGCCTTTAATTAATTACATTAATATATGCCAAATAACATATGATGATGCCACTTCATTTCATACACAAAATCAAATACTCATTTCTAACATTACTTCTAAAAACAATTCATAGACGAGATTGTTTAAATCAAAGCCATTAATGAAAATCTTAAAATACGAAAAATTACAAATCTTTAAATATATCTCACTCTATTTTTTTTTGACAAAAATATCTGAAAAAATATTTATGTATAAAATTAACCTTACAATTATTTATATATAAGAATGTTCATAATATAATAATCGAAACGTAATTTTTTGATGAGTGAAACTTTGGAAGGAAGCAACACTTTTTAGTTTTTACCATCTTTCTCTTTTAAAATTAATGCATTCATTTGGATTTGTTTGTTTGAGTGTACCTTAATAAAAAAAACTAGACAATTTTTTTTTCATAACCTTTTATTGTAAAAATATAAATACAAGCATTAAAAACATCAATTTTATATAAAGTGATTTTCAAAATTCAGTTGATTTATTTAATTAAAAACTCAACTACCAAGTGCATATATAAGCTACTATGTGTTGTTGTTCTAATTTAATCATGAGTAGGTCTTACGTGACACCGTTTTACGGATCTTAATTCGTAAGACGAAGCGTCATTCAATTGCACCTCAGCCCACCAACACTGGTAGCTCGGGTCAAATGGACGCGTCTTACAAAAATACACATAAAACTGTTTTTTCTAAGTTTTTATCTTTAATCATAAGTATCCAATTCTAACTTAATTAGTCTTGAATTTTCAAAATCGAGAGAATATAATCGATTGTGCTAAAATTAAATTAATTATACTCCCTTCTTTCTGAATAAATAATCTACTATTTTATTTTGGGATGTTTCACTTAAATAGTATATTTTCAAAAATTATGACATAAAAATGTCATTTTATTATTAATGAACTACTAAAAATATCATTTAAAAAAAACAAATGATTTTCAAACATGGACTATTTGTATGAAACGAATGGAGCATGTAATATGTATAAGTGGTACACCGCAACCAACATCAACACAATACTAATCTATATTATAAAGAAACTAGGTAATTAATTAAGGCTATTCAGAGGTTGAGATTAAATTATCTTAAAAAATTTAACGGTTGAGATTCATCCTCACATTCATATGTATGCGTAGTTATCTATTTTTAACTCCCAATTTTTTTTCCCTATTATAAGTCACCCCTACAATTAATATTATGAGCAGTTACCTATTTTTCTTTTCTCTATGTTTTATCTTCATATTATAAAGTCACACCATATAATTAATTTTCTGAACCATTACCCTTTATAAAACATCAGTCCCTCAACTATCATTTGAAGCAATGTACTCCTCAACTGTAACATTTTTTTTAAATCGCACCTTCTATTTAGGTATTGTCATTTCAATTGACAAAATCAAATATACTGACACCATGTTATAGGTACATGCATGAAGATTTAGTATATATTATTAAACAGCTAGACTTGTACATTTGCAATTGACTAAGTCTATTTAGATGTTAAGCTTAAATTATCTTAAAAAATTAACGGTTGAGATTCACCCGTACATTCACTTGTGTGAGTAGTTTTCCATTTTTAACTTCCTATTTTTTATTTATCTATTACAAGTCACCCCTTACAATTAATATTACGAGCAGTTACCCATTTTTTCTCCCTATATTTTATTTTCGCATTACAAAGTCACATCTTGTGATTAATCTTCTAAACAGTCATCTCTTATACAATATCAATTCATCAACTATCACTTGAAGTAATGTACCCCTCAACTGTAACATTTTTTAAAAAATCACACCTTCTATTTTGATACTGTCATTTTAATTAACGAAATCAGACATACTAACATTGTGATATAGGTATGTGACGTAAAGATATAATCTCTCCGTTCTTAAATTATTGTCCTCCTTTCCTTCTTCGTTCATTCCAAAATAATTTTCCAATTTGAAATATAACTTTTTAAAATATCACTTTTATCATTTTATCTTTAATTTTTCACCATATTTTAATTATTTTTTAATTCGTGTGTCAGTTCATAATTTAAGGACTGAGTAGTAAATAAGTAAAAAGTCAACATATCGGTTAGCTGGAAAATCTAATCCAAAATGTCGGAAAGTTAGAATATGCAGTCAAAAATCCTCACCGTCAACATGTCCTCTCTTTCTTGTACCATTTCTGTACTATACGTTGTCAAAAGGGGCAGCACACACGCTTGACGCGTGACTGTACACCACGCTCTCCTATAGTCAATGAAGTCACCAATGCTCATTGAGTCATTGGCCAGTGGCCACCCCATTAACAACTGTCCCTCTTTGTTTCATTTCCCCCAAAACAGCTAACCGACATTTTCATCCGTACTACTGTATTTGTAGTTTTGTACGGAAAGGTCATAATGGAGGTTTTAAAATTCATTAGGTGGTATACTAGCACTTATCGGATTAGTTGGGATGTAATCGAGGCCCAGGTGAAGTTTATAATTAAGACATAATTATCATATTTTTTTATAATTTATATCAAAGATCAAACACATAGACTAAATTTTTATTTTATATTTGTCATTTTATCAAACGCTTGTCTATATTTGTAAAATGAACAATAATATACAAACCTACCACTAATCCCAATTCCCAACAACCACAAAGCGATAAACCACCCAAGTTTAGAACTAAAAACTGTTGAGAATTAAGACATGTGATTCACCCAACTGTCCAACTAATTTAGGAAACTCCTTAAAATTCTTTGTCTGATATATGTGTGATATAATTACGGTCCTTTTACAATTTACTTTCCTTTTCCTATTCATAGAAGGTAGGGATATGTGATTGGGTATTAATACCCACGACTTGGTTATGTAAAGGGATATAGAAAACTGTTTATGGTTTTCACATGGTATCAGAGCCATGACCGAAGAAACAAACAATCAAAAGAGACAAGATCCTGCAAAGATGGATGTTTCCTCTCCGTTCTTTCTTGGTTCTCAAGATAACTCAGGGAATATAATAATCACGCATGTTCAATTGCGAGGAGAAAATTACGACGAATCACGGGCAAGGTGTTCATATTGCGAGGAGAAAATTACGACGTCAATGGGCAAGGTCCAAGATTGGCATACGGTTCATTCTAGGGTGAGGAGAAAATTCGTTTTGTTGATGGTAAACACCATCGTCATCTCGTATGAAGATGGATTTTTGAAGGAGCTGGCCGTTAATGGACCGAGGATACAACAACTTAAATCCTCAATTGCAGACTATAAACAGATGAAGAGTGAACCCGTGGTGACTTACTACGGACGACTTAAACAATTATGGGATGAACTTTCAGCCTATGAATTGATTCCAGATGCGAGTGTGGTGGTTGCGCATGTGATCTTGGTCCAAAATTCGCAAAAAATCAAGAGGCGGATCGTTTGCATTCTTTTCTTATGGGGCTGGACGCGCCATATGCAGAGGTGAGATCTAATTTGCTTTCATTAGATCTTCTGCCTTCTGTAAATCGTACATATCAGTTGGTTACTCAAGATGAACGTTTGCATGGAGGAGGAAAATCTAGACCGAAAGTTAATCATGATGATGTTGTAGCTTTTAAAGTGCAATCAGATTTCAAAGGCAAGGGAAAGCTTGACAACTCGACAAAACTCTGTTGTCATTGCAACCGTGAAGGTCATGAGGAAAGTGGGTGTTTCCAACTTATTGGGTACCCAGATTGGTGGGGTGATCGTTCTCGTGGCGGACACGACATGGGACTGCGCAGGATCTGCTATGGGTCGCGGTAGAGGAAAAAGCGGGGATGCCACTGGTCGTGGCAAGGGAGGACCTTCTCATGTTCGTGCACATAACACTATTATGGGGAATTTTGGAACGCAGTAAGGCAACACGAGCAAGATAGATGTGTCCAGTATAGCAGGTCTCACGGTAACTCAGTGGCAACAGCTCCTTCAAATTCTGAATGTTCCCAAAACATCTCCAAATTAGTTAGATGGTACGAGTAATTTATTGAACTGGATAATTGACACAGGAGCTTCCAGCCATGTAACAGGAACTATGTTAGGAATGATGGACGTAAGAACAATTTTTTTTTGTCCGATAGGTTTGTCGGATGGAAAGACAATCCAATCAAACCAAGAGGGAAGTGTGATGTTACCCGGAGGATTGAAACTTCAATGTGTTCTTTACGTCCCTAATTTAACATGCAATTTGATTTTCGTCTCTCAATTAATAGATGAAGAAAATTGTATTGTTCAGTTTACTAATAACATGTGTACTATACAGGACCGCACGACGAAGATGCTGATTGGAGTAGGTGAATGAAAGGATGGTCTCTACTTTTTCCGTGGTATTCCTCAAATGCATGCTCTCGACGTGGACAAGAATCACTCAGTGGACTTGTGGCATAAAAGGCTTGGTCATCCGTCAGATAAGGTGGTTCAGTTATTACCTAATGTTAGTCAATTACGTAGGCCAGAAAATAATGTTTGTGACATTTGTCAACATGCAAAACAAACTAGATATAAATTTTCAACTAGTGAGAATAAAGCATATGATTTGTTTGAGTTAATTCATTGTGACTTGTGGGGTGGTTATAAGACTCCATCATCTAGTGGTGCATCATATTTCTTAACTATAGTTGATGATTATTCCCGAGCAACATGGGTTTACCTGTTACATGACAAAACGGAAGTCGGGAAGATGTTTTTAGCTTTTATTGCTATGGTTAACCGTCAATTCAATAAAAAGGTGAAAAATGTGCATAGTGACAATGGAACTGAATTTCTTCCCTTATTGGATTATTTTGCTGAAAACGGGATCTTATTTGAAACATCTTGTGTTGGGACACCTCAAAAGAATGGAAGAGTTGAGCGTAAACATAGACATATTTTGAATGTTGCTAGGGCTTTCAGATTTCAGGGAAATTTGCCTATTGGTTTTTGGGGTGAATGTGTCTTGATGGCATGCTACTTGATAAATCGAACCCCTTCTCATGTACTTGGAAATAAAACCCCATACGAACTCCTGTTTGGAAAAAGTTCCTTACTACGACCAGTTACGCGTTTTTGGCTCCCTTTGTTATGCCCATAATCAACGTTGCAAAGGTGACAAATTTGCGAGTAGGAGTAGAAAATGTATATTTGTTGGGTATCCTTTTGGAAAGAAAGGTTGGAAGTTATATGACTTGGAGTCAGGCGAATATTTTGTCTCTCGAGATGTTAAATTCTTTTAGCATGATTTCCCCTTTGTGAAAGAACATACATGCACAAATAACTTGCATACTCAAAATGGGCCAAACTTTGGAGGAGATGATGATTTTCCTACTTATTTTGGTTCAGCAAATGAAGGGAACACTGGTGATGATCCAGTGACCATGGACACTACTCACACTGAGGATGTAACTGATCATGCAAGAACCCACAGATCCCCGAGGTACTGATTCGACTGAGGTCGATGGGTGCACTGATGCGTTAGGTAGAGGGATGAGATCTAAAGTGCCCTCTGTTCGTCTTCATGATTTTGTGACACATACCATACGGAAAAGTAGTCCTCCTTCTCCATGTTCATCAACTTCACATCACTCCTCAGGTACTCCTTACCCTATAGCACACTATATTAATTGTGAATGTTTTTCTACCCGTCATAAAAAATTTCCTGCAGCCATTAATGAGGAACATGAACCAAAATCGTTTAAAGAAGCTATGCAGAGTCCTGGATGGCAAACTGCAATGGCAAAATAGATTAAATCTCTTTAGGAGAATGGTACGTGGTCTTTGGAAAGTTTGCCGCTAGGAAAGAAAGCTCTTGGGAGTAAATGGGTGTACAAAACAAAGTATAACTCCGGCGGTAGTATTGAAAGACTCAAGGCTAGATTGGTAGTTTTGGGGAATCATCAAGTGGAATGGATTGATTACACAGAGACGTTCGCTCCTGTAGCTAAAATGGTGACGGTCAGGACTTTTCTTGCAGTTGATGCTGTTAAAAACTAAGAGGTCCATCAAATGGATATACACAATGCATTCTTGCATGGAGATCTACATGAAGAAGTTTATATGAAGCTTCCTTCAAGTTTCTCGATGCTTGCTCCAAACCAGGTGTGTCGTCTACGCAAATCATTGTATGGTCTTCGACAAGCTCCGCGATGTTGGTTCGCTAAGTTAGCTGCTGCATTGAAGAATTATGGGTTTGTCCAATCATATTCTGATTACTACATTTTCATCTTTCACAAAGAAAAGGTTCAAATTAATGTATTGGTTTATGTTGATGATTTGATTATTGCCGGAAATGACGACATCAGTTTAGGTGTTTTAAAATATTACTTAAGCAATTGCTTTCATATGAAAGACGTTGGCTGTTTGAAATATTTTTTGGGTATAGAGGTGGCACGCAATTCCGAGGGTATCTATCTATGCCAACGAAAATATGTCCTTGATATTATTTCGGAAGCCGGCTTGTTGGGTTCCAAACCAATTCTTTTTCCTATTGAGTAGAAGCATAAGCTCGCTCTTGCAAACGGACCACTGTTGGATGACTTTGAAAAATATCGGCGTCTCGTCGGTTGCCTTGTCTATTTATCTGTCACTAGGCCGGATCTCACTTACTGTGTTCACATACTGTCCCAATTTATGCGACATCCAAGATCCGAGCATTAGGAAGCTGCTATCCGAGTCGTTCGATACTTGAAAAGGAACCCAAGGCAAGGTATTCTTGTTCGATCAGATAGTGAGCTCGAATTGATAGGTTGGTGTGATTCTGATTGGCAGTATGTCCCATTACACGACGTTCTTTGACAGGATGGTATGTGTCTCTTGGTTCTTCTCTCGTATCCTGGAAGACGAAGAAACAACATACTGTATCTCGTTCTTCAGCGGAGGCTGAGTACAGATCAATGGCAGCATTGTCTTGCGAAGAAAAATGGCTGAAACGTCTGCTTGAAGACTTGGGGGTACATCACAGCAACCCAATACGATTGTTTTGTGATAGTAAGTCTGCCCTGCACATTGTTCAAAATCCAGTCTTTCATGAACGGACAAAACATATAGACATAGACTGTCACTTTGTTCGAGATGCAATCGTTGACGGACTGTTTGCACCCTCATACGTTTCTACGTAGTTATAGTTGGCTGATATGTTTACTAAACCCTTGGGTACGGCACAGTTCGATTTTCTTCTTAGCAAGTTGGGTGTTCAAGACTTGCACGCTCCAACTTGAGGAGGGTGCTGAGAATTAGGACACGTGATTCACCCAACAGTCCAACTGATTTAGGAAACTCCTTAAAACTCTTTGTCTGATATATGTGTGATATAGTTACAGTCCTTTTACAATTTACTTTCCTTTCCCTATTCATTGAAGGTAGGGCTATGTAATTGGGTATTAATACCCATGACTTGGTTATGTGAAGGGATATAGAAAATTGTTTATGGTTTTCACAACAAAAAAAATATTACTCCATCTATCTAATGCCCCTACAACACACAATCTAATCTATCCTCCTTAGTCCCTCCTCATTCTATATTCTGAGTCCCAAGATAGCCCCCTTCTTCTTCATCTTTTTTTCTTCTTCTTTCTTCTCTCTATCTAGCAGACCGGCAACCCCTTTTTCTTCATTTTTTTTCTTCTCTCTCTTTCCGGCAGACCGACTCTCCTCATTTTTTCATCCTCCAATCTCTTTCCTCCTAGATTTAACCCTTTAATTTATCCCCTCTCAGCCCACCGAATATCCACAAAATAAAACTCATTTTCTTTCTACCTCCCTTTCTTCCTCACCATTACCACTCCCCCTTCTTTCTCCAGCTCGCCCCCCTTCATTCTCTGGTCACCGCACGCCACAAAATCAAAGCTACAAAAATAAATTAAGGTCGGCGGGGTTTGGCATAGGTGCCGACTTGGTCGATTAGGCGGCGACTAAGAAACTCGCAGCGGTGGAGAGGCGCCTAGGCGGGGAGTTTTAGAGCAATAATAATGAGTGACAGATCCAAAAATTAGGTTAAGTTGTGTCCAAAATTTTAACTGTTACATAAAAATTTTAAAATTATAATTGTTATGAAAACGCGTGATTACATCATCATCACTAACATTCATTAATAAGTCTTTTTCAATAAAACATTTAAGAGAATCATTTAAAAAATTTCTGACAATTCTTGTTTATAAAAATGTATCCATATTCCCTTAAAAGTCAAAACCACTAACCCTGTTGAAGAGACGAAAAACTTTAATTAACGATATATTTATTATTCATGCTGCCAATATATGAGAAATTGAGAATACGAAGGATAAGAAAAATTTGGAACACTTGAAATACTTTGAAAATTTGGATAATCAAAATTTGGCAAAGCTTGAAAATTTGGCGAAGCTGGAAAATTTGGATGACCTTTGGCGGAACTTATAAATTTGGAGTAGTTTCGGCATTCGCATAATCTTCGATATTAGTAGAGTTCAATAAATTTGTAGAAAAATTATTATCCATAACAAAATAAGTGAAAAAAAGAATTTGCGTAGTCTAGTGAAAATGAGAAAATATAGAAGTAATGTATGTTTTAAAGAATATAATGAGAAAAAATATTTTGGAAACCTATTTATAGAAAAAAAAATTATAGAATAAAAAAAATCAAACGGCTATATTGTGTGCCGTTGCGAAAGTTTGAAAGAATGTAATAAACGGAGGCTTCATCAAATGGTTATAATCTTGAAAATATAAAAAGCGAAGGACAACTTGGTAGAGAATGGATCGGTTGAAGATTTTGAAGTGGTTGATAGTATGAACCGACGAGGTGGAACACTCCACGGGTGATAATTAGCTTTATCACCAATTCTTAAAGCTTTAGAAAAGGGGCGTTGGAGTTGCTCTAAATCTAATCAATATTTTTTTAATAACAGCCATATATATTGTACGGTTGCAAAAGCAAACTACTACTCCCTCCGTCCCTAAATTATCGTCCTCCTTTCCTTTTTCGTCCGTCCCAAAATAATTGTCCACTTTGAAACTTACCTTTTAGAACATCACTTTTACCACTTTACCCTTACTTTTTCACCCTACTTTAATTATGGGCCACATACACATGGGCTTTAAAGGAACTACGATTAAACCAATATTAATAATCAGGTCGAATAAGTTTTCTGCTTAAAAAGACAATAAATTAGGGACGGAGGGAGTATATGTTAAATTCTTTATCTTTAACCAAAAAAAACAGATAAAGGAAATGTTCATTCAACAAGTAATGAGTGATGAGGTCGGCACGACATACTATCAACTGGTTGAAAGTTTTGGACCACTTGAAGATTTCAAGTGATGTGCTGGAACACTCCAAGTCTCCAACCCCATGAACCTTTTGGTAAAGCATTATCAACAATTATAAACCTTTTGCGAGCTCCATTAGAGCTGCTCTAAGAAAACATGTTCTTTATAGTAAAAAAAAACATGTTAAAGACGGTAACTTCTAGCCTCCTAATTGATTTTATCTGACATGTATTTCAGTATAACACAGCAACATGTCAGCATCGACGTAAATTAGAACAAAAATCTTGTAACAAACAGCAAATAGGAAATCTCAAAATTAGACCAAGAGAGTCATTTCACCAAAAAAAAAAAAAAAAAAAAAAACTCTCAGGTTCATACGTAATTACTCTTCAAAATATAAATTCTCTATCAACTTAATTTGATCATAGTTGCATGTGGTAGAAAGGGTACTGGAAGAATTGACCTGGTTGAGCACCTTACCATCTTGACCAGGGTGGCAAAAAGTAAGCCCCTGCTGAGAAGAGTGCAGAAAATGCTTGTCGTGCCGGAAATCCTTGCCTTGCCCAATATTTTGCTCGATGACACCATGGAGCCCGATGAGAACAAAACCAAAAAAGGAATGGAACCTGTCATCTTTCTTGGAAAAAGTTGACGTTGAGTTCCCTCACTGAGATAAAACTTCAGTCTCTTTTCCGTATTGAGAGGATGAAAGCGCATTTTTGATAGTGAATGAATAGAGCTTACACCTTTCTTTATCAATCAATGCTTGCAAGCTTGCAACTTATGGCTGAAGTTGGAGTTGCATATTTATTAGGAACTCGTTTGTGGTTCCAAATGAAACAAGAGAGGACCAAAAGGGAAACCACATGTTGAAGAATACCACTCCAAGGGAAATTTTCCAGCGCCGCTTCAAAATGAAGAAATATATGGTCAAATGGAGAAACGTGAATTCAATGCATAAAATACTCAAAGATACAATGCAGCACTTGATAGCGTCTGCTTTCAACAAGGAGCAGAGGGTATCTGCATTTCATTTGTCAGGTTCTTAAGAGATTAATGCTTATGGAAATAAGAATAGGAAGCAGTACATTTTCATTGATTTTACAAAATTAAAAAAAAAATGACACTAACGCTTGGCCTCTCAATGGATATGGCATGAATCTCAGTGAATGCATACTCAAGCAACCAAGGAACAAAAAGGGAAAACATTTCTTCTGTAACAGAGCGAAATGTCAGCATTAACATGAATTAGGACAGAAAACCTTGGACCAATCAGTCCACAGATGAAAAACTGTCTATACTAACTCACAAAAAGGAAACTCAAAATTAGACCAAGAGGGTCACCTGACAAAAAAAACTGTCAGAAGTAACAAGCCTCGATAATAGATGAATAAAAGTTCGTAAGTAAATACTCTTTAAATTGACAAACTCTCTATTTTTCAGTTACTGTGATTTGAACGCAAAAATTATTGATAGGTCTGAGTAGAACTCTCAACTTTTGATGTCACAAGTTTTGTCAAATTGAGCCTTGATGCATGCTTGCAGTTTGATGGGTGACTCTATTCACTATCTGAACTGGATGGTGAATCCTTCGAGCCTTCTTTTTTGGTGGGTGATTCCTTAAAGTTTTCCTTTTTGCTCGGTGATTCTGGACTGGAGGGTGATTCCTTAGACTTTTCCTTTTTGTCCGGTGATTCTGGACTGGCAGGCAATTCCTTAAGCTTTTCATTTTTGCCTGGCGATTCTGGACTGGAGGGTGATTTTATATGCTCTTCTGTTTTGGTTGGTGATTCCACCAACTCTTCCTTTCCACTGGGTGATTCTGCTCTTGCATTTTTGATAGTGAGTGATTTCATAGACTCTTCCTTTGTGGTGAGTTCTTCTAGGCCCTCTTCCTTAGTGGAGGTTAACTCTGTATGCTCTTCTCTTTTGTGAGGCGAGCCTATACCATCATCTTTTGAAATGGTGGATCCTGTTTCCAAGTGCTTTTCCTTTTTGGTGAGTTGCTCTTTGTGCTGTTCTCCGTCGGAGGATGATTCTGAGGCTGCATCAATTTTGGCTGGTGAGTCCAAAATTCCTTCTGTTTTGGAAACGACCTCTGAGCTATCTTTCATTTTGGAAGGTGACCCTATCAACTCATTCTTTTCTGTGGGCGACTGTTTTTTCTCTTTGTCACCATTTGATGACTCCACCGATCCTTCTGCTTTGGCAACCACCTCCGAGCTATCTTTCATTTCGTCAAGTGATCCTATCAACTCATTCTCTTTCGTGGGTGACAACTTGCTCTCTTTGTTATCGTTAGGTGACTCCAAAATCTCTTTCTTAGGTGACTCTTTGGACTCTTCTTCTGTTGCAGGTATCTCCTCAGTTTCACTAGCCTTTGGAGGGGGCGTGATTTCTATTGGTTCAAGCTTCGCTTCAAGAATCTTGACCATATATGTCAAAGATCTCACATCTCGAGCCCCTGCTAACTTTCCAGGAGATGATTCCTGTCACAAAATAGAAATCTTCTGTCACAGATCTCATTACTCATAAGGTAACATATAAATGTAGATCATCTTACAGTCGACACTCTAATAATTAATAATCACAAGAGATGGAAAATATAGGACTCCCTCCGTTCCGGGCAAAGAGTCCCCGTTTGAAAGTCCAACTTTAAAAAAAAATACCACTTTTAGTAGGTCATTAGTAATAAAATGACACTTTCATGCCTTGATTTTTTAAAGTGGACTCTTTAAGTGAAACATCTGAAAATGGAGTAGTGAACTCTTTGCCCGTAACAGAGGGAGTAATTATTAGAGGTATTAAGTACTTAAGTTTGCTCCTTCTTGGCCAAAAGACTTTCATGAACTCAATATATTTCTAACCATTTTAATAGCACGATTTCAGCTGTTTATTCGAGATTTACTCCGAAATAACAAAGTGTAGTCAACTTAACAAGAAGTTTAATTTAGTTAAGTTTATGAGACTAAAATTACTAAAACACACTTCACAACTGACCTTTTCAATTTGCTCCGCTCGTTTTTTCAGATCCTCTTTAGATACATCCTTGTGAATGGTTTGAAGAATATAGACCAAGTGAGATTCAAGACTCTCAGAATTGTGTTCTTCGACATTGCACCGAGGGATAGTAGATTGGCAACCCACAGGATAGAAGGAACAATTGACAAGCTTCATTGGACAAACAGTTATGCAATGCCTATCCATATCGCGCCTCATAATTTCTTCCGGGCACTTCTGTTCACACGGAATTATCTTGAAGGGACATACCGACTCGTGATTTTCCAAGTGAGCAGCACAAAACCGGGCATTACACCCCTCACTCGTACAAATGATGGTCCTAAAGTTGCATTTTGGAATATGGTCAGAAAGCTGTTGAGCAGAGTTGAACTTCACATTGCAGTGATATTCGTTCTTGAAGTCAACATTCCTGAGCAGTGTCTTGGCAACAGCTTCCCTTCTCACGTTCAACCAAAACCCGCTCATTTCCATTTCTTGCACAAAATCGTCTATCCTGTCTTCCCGCCTGTCACTCAAAAGCCAAGTTGAAACCTTACTAAAAAAGTTCCTTTTCGAGCCTGCAAAATCATCAATGTGATTGGAAATAATGTCGTAAGGATGTTCTGGTATTTCCACCCCGGGTGCACCGTCTAAGGTTACAGATTCTGCAACAAAAGTTTCGCTTCTCTGGGTTAGGTAGCCCACCATTTCTTTTCTAACCTCAACTGCCACAGATCCAGGGCTCTTGAAGAGCCCACCAGTGGTGTTATCAACACAGGCCGAGGCTAACCCGGGGAGAAAGGCTTGTGCTATCTTGTGAACGATTTCTGCATCAAAGAGGTCACAATGGTACATGGGATTCTCTGGGTTCACTTCCATATAAGAATTTGGAGGATCCATTCTTAAAGGTTACCTTGAAGAAAAATGTTGAGCCAAGAGACTCGCAAACAAACAATCTCACTAATAAAATCCCGCAAAGCTGAATGTTTATATTAAATAAAGTTCACAATTTGATCAAGTACTTGTACTCTCAATGGGTACCTGTGATAGCTGTCAAATTTATTGATCCAACAAGAGTCGTATGTCGTGCTTGCTAACTTTCAAGCTGCATCAAGAAGAAAAATAAGAGGTTATGTAAGTGCAAACCTGCAGAATTTTCATACGAAGTAAATCATGAACTTTGAAATTCTCTTACAAGTCTAAGTTATACACACAAGAACACAAACTGGATTTATGTCACTGTCACGAGTAATTATCAACATCTATAAGTGTGTAGGACTGCATAAAGAAAATCTAGGCCAACTATTTTGGATAATTTTTTTCTTTTTTATCTTCATTTACGGATATTAAGTTCTATGAAGAATAATCTATATAGTATTCGACAATGATCAGAGCCAAACTTAAAGAAACCGTAATTGATTTATAACTAAAAGTTCACACATTTGTGATCTCAGAGAACCCAAGAAAAGCTGTCCAAAGAGTGCCTAAGATTTAACCATCTTGATCAATGGCGTTTGCTTCGGTAGTTCTTCTATAGTTAATTCGGACACCTACACACAAAGCTGTTAAATCTAATCTCTATACCATCATCTCGAAACACCGATGGTTTTGATCACAAACACCCAAGAAAATATAAACATTCGCCAATTTAATTACACATATATTAAAAATGGTCGGGGAAAGAAGATAGATTTAACCCAAATCCACAAATATGGTATAATTATAACAGCAAAATCGCCAACTGCAAGAGGGTTCTGCTGGTGCAAACTCGTACAAGGATCTAATGTAGGTGGCCTTACCTCAGTAAAAAGAGTGATATAAATATCCAACGAAGATTTAATTTATAAAAGAGTCTACTTTCCTCTCATTCTCACGCTCTTTCACACACACAAACAGAAATGCAGACAAGAGTATTTGTTAAAAAAATCAAGGAGAAGTTTAGTGGGGAATAGTACCTTAATTTCTCAGAAATTTAGAAATGTTTCGTCCTCAGTTCTGATCTATCCTTGGAGCCAAATCTGGGAAATCCCCCCATTTGTATCTAACCACTTTAACCGTCTCTCCCGAAAGGGCCCTTTTAATTTTATACAATTGGCCCTTTTCATTAACATACTTAAGACCACGTTTGGTACAATGGTTTTAGTTCATTAATCATTTTAGTTCTTTAATCATTTTAGTTCTAGGCAAACTAGTATAATACCCGTGCGATGCACAAGATAAAATTAAATTTGAAAAAAAATGAAAAAAAATAACTTTAATAATAACAAATTAGACAAAATTTTGAATTTCATACAAAATATAAGTTTCAGTGATATAAAGAAATAAATAAGTACAATACAAACATCAAGCAAAAGAAAAGCTACTGATAAAGAGTCCTTCAAATAATTTCTACAATATTTGATCCATAGCATTATAATTAATTTTTACAAACAAAATTGATAGTTTTTTTTTTCCTTTTAATATCGATATGAATTAGGATCGACTTAAAAGTATTTTTTAAATAAGAAACAACAATTATTTCATCAACATGTACATGACCTCAACCAACTGTTATTCATATGCTAAAAGAAATAAAAATATATATAAATCATAAAATTAACAATTAAACATTGAACACAATATTTAAGATATGGTAGAGAGCAATCAAAAAAGTAACAATATAGACTAAATAGGTAACAAAGTAGACATGAATAAAGAATAACAAAAAAGTATACAACTAAATTAAAATTTATATAATTGAAAATTGACAACAAAAACTTAAAACCTACTATATTTTGGTTTAGACAAAGATTTATCCAAACGTAATTTCTTGCAAGGAAATTCAACATCGATAAGATCGATATTGCAAGGAAATTCAATATTGATAATATCGATGTGACGGGAACCATTAGTATCATTCATTATATCAATGTTTGTTGAGTACTTCCTATTGGGACCGATGATTCAAGATTAAAACATTAGTATTATTCATTATATCAATATTTGTTGAGGACTTTTTATTGGGACCGATAATTCAAATGATAGATTGAATTCACTGTATAAAAAATATTTTAGTAATGAAATACATACAAATAATAACTAATAGTAAACTATTTAATGAAATAAATTAGCATAATACCAGTTGGCATATCTGGTCCAAGTGGGGACGAAGACAAATATATAACATTATGAATAGAATTACCAAAAAAAATATGTTGTGAAGATGAAGTTGTATTTTTCGTATTCATCCGGTTGTATTTTTCGTATCATGATTCATCATTAACCCTGTGCAGTTAAAATAAACAAAAGCAAATTAAAACAATTACAATCCTATTTACTAAAGAAAATTTAAATGACAAATATTTAACCATGGCTTTTCCCAATCTTATTTACAATCCCTCCACCCTTAACATCATCTACATATTGAACAATCTTCTTGATTGGAACAAAGCTGAAAATCTCGAATGTGGATGATCAAATGGTAATTTTTATGGCATTAGACTCGAGGGTGATTATGATTAGTTGCTCCGCCTGGTTCATATTCATATACACTGCATATTCCGCAGCTTCACCCATTTCAACGGCTTCATTCTTTTGGTCTCATACTTCCATTCAATGTGATTTACATGAACTAACCCATGCATCGATTTATAACATTGCTAGCAGCTCTTTATCATTTCTCCCATTCAATGCATTTACATGAACTAACCCATGCATCGGTTTATTACATTGCGAGTGTCGAGTAGCTCTTTATCATTCCTTCCTTGGGGTCCCAACCCGCACCTTGATGAAAGCACCAACTCCTCATCTGTACTGTAAAACAATGCATGTAAACAAAGGTTTCAGTGATCACCAGAAACAAAAAAAATAATTAAAAAAAAAATTCACGCAATAAGGTCGAGCTTCAAAAGAAGTAAAAGGGTGCTCAAGAGGATGGTGTGGGTTGTCAAAACGTGGAAAACATATAAATAAAATAAATAAAAGTGCCCAAACATCACTGAAATAGTGATGATATAAACCAAAAATGAAATGGGAAGGTACAGCCTTCAATTGGTAAATTGTGTTTTCCATCTCCATGGCTTTGCTTCTAACTCAACTCTATTGTCCACGAACTTGTACCTATGTTGTTTGTCCTACAATTATGAAGAACATCTTACTATGGACTTTTGTACCAGATAATAATGCAAGTGTTACGCATACAATTTTAGGATCTTGAGGTTGAAAATCATAAGCCAAAGCCTGCAATAAAAAATAAGTAATTATAAGTGTAAATAAACATATATATTGAATAAAATTGGAAGATTGATGATTAACTAAATAATTAAATAAAAGTCAAAGTAGGGAAATTTGTTAAAAAGAGGAAACAGTAGAGGGGAGAAAAAAATCAAACAAATGCATTTACCTTCCACAGTCTGGGGACATATTGAACCTGGAAATTCCAAATTTTAAATTTCACTACTTTCCAACATCAAAAAAATTATTTAAGAAAACCATACTTTTCATTTGCACTTTCTTCTACAGAATTAATATGATCATATTACTCTTTCACCATCATAGTATAAAATTGACATTTTAACAAAAATATCATATTGTCACGGGCAGTAAAAAGAGATCAAATTAAAAACAAAAAAAATAAACAAAAATAGAAGGATGAATGCAAAGATTGAAACAAATGAATTTACCCTAAACAACAATTGTCACGCTTGCATTGCCATAAAGCACAGTGCCTCGAAGAGAATCTTTGGCATGAAAAGCTTTGTTGGGGTGCTTGAAGAAGACAAATGATTATCTCCGTGCATGACATACAAAGGGATACTATCAATTCGAACAAACCCCTCAAATTAATTAAAATTTGTAAAAGGACAGCAGACCTTACCATTGCTTTTGGAGGTACACCAAGCTTGTATTTCAAAAGTTTTACATGTTTAGTTAATGAAAGTAGCATGTAATCGTAAACACAGTTCATCTTCAAATCTTCTTGAATGAAACCACTCGCTGCAATTAACAATTTTCATGTGCCTATAATATTCATACATGAAAAGAAAATTAGAAATTTGGTATTGTATAGTAATGTAGTTCAACTGGTTGCAACATTGAAATCAATAAACTTTACCTTTTCTTCATGGCTTTTGCCCCAATCAACCGCAAACTTAGTACATTCACACCTTTCCTCTTTTTTCATAAGACAGTAACATTGTGTTGGTCATGGTATCAAAAATAGAGAAATAACAACAAAATTAACTTACTTTTTTTAAAAAAAGAAAACTCAATTTGACTTTCAAGAAAACTTGACTAAGGGTTAAGAAATGCAATTTCTCAATAGCCAAAGTTGCGATGATTGGACTCATTAATCAAAAGGAAAAAAAAAACTCCATAGGTCAATCAAGTTCTCAGATTCATAGACTGGCCCTAAGATGTAGGTAACTAAATAACAATGACTTAGGAGTTAAATTGAGTTACCCTTCCATTTTTTTTCCATGTATATCTGGATCTTATAAGAATCAAAAGAAAATCTGGAATGACCAGATTTAGAGGACACAAATTGGATTTTCAAATAAAGAAAAATCTATCAATTGAATCCACTGTAAACATGCACAATTTTTTTGATAATTTTTTTTTATCCAAATTAAAAGAATTAATAAATACCATAAGTATCATGATCTAATCGTGGGCTTCATTGAAATCAGGGGGTTTGCGATTGTTAACCCAAAAATACATAAATGCAAATATAAAACCTTTGTTGCAAAACAAATAGTTAATGGTACAAACATTCATCTGCATCTATTATCTAAGCAAAAAATTACATGTTTGCTTTAGTGTAAAAATATCAAATACACACTACTTTCTCTAACCTAATTTAAAGTATTTTAAATATTGTCAAATACTACCTCCGTTCCGGGTAAAGAGTCAACTATTTCATTTTTGGATGTTTGACTTAAAGAGTCTACTTTCAAAAGTTTAAGCAGAAAAATGTCATTGTATTTCTAATGAGCTACTAAAAGTAACATTTTCTTAAAAAGTTACTTTCAAACAAAGACTCTTTGCCAAGAACAGAGAGAATATAAAATATATTTTAATACAACAAAACAGATGGACTACCCGATTAAACTAAATAGTGATCCATAGAGTGCAAGTATATAAGCCTGCAAGCAAGAATTAATTAAAATAGTATCAGTAATTGAGAAGTTAATCTAGGTCCAGAGTTGTAAGCATTACAGTGGTGATATTGTCATTGGGAAATATGTCAAATATGGGTCCGACGACAGCGTCAAATTGAAGCATGCATAGAGAGGCATGGTCCAAAAGGTCATGTTATATGCAAATGATGATGGAAATAATTTTGCAGTGGTATCTCTGTCTAAATTGCTTAAACATGTTATTTAGATTATGCAATACACTCGTATAGTACGGAAACGTGAGTTCTAATTCATGTACAACAAACATGCCACAAATGTGGAAATCATTTATATGTAGGATGATTCTGTTAGTAATACTTTAGTATGTTACCTCTAATGTTGAACCAAAAAGATTCTATTATTCGCTTTTACTAATAACTTTGCATGCCAATATCTCTAGATGTTTTTATTCAAACAACATTGAGCAGTTCATATGTGACTTGACATTTTTATCATATAAATTTGGTCAAATTGCTAGCAAAAATAAATGACATTTTTATTATATAAATTTGGTCAATTGTTCACACTACAACATGTTTTTCCATCGCTGCCTACCACCTTGCTAGCAACTTATCAGTTAACACATAAATATAAGTGTATAACATCAAATAGAAGTAAAAATGGGAGAGGAAATCGAAGAGTATTCCTAATTATTCAATAAAATTTTGTAATTAAATTTGATGATCAAGCATTATCTAAGTTGCTTTGTAACATTATAGCACCTCTGAGTAAGCCACAAGACCCCACTACAGTAATGTTAGAGATAGGTGACAGTCGACTTAATTAAGAAAATCCAACATGTCATATTTTAATTACCTTGTGAGAAGCAGAAACACCAAAGGGGGGAAAAGCTTGAGGGCGGTGTTAAATGTTAATTGATGAACACTTTCAGATTTTGAATTGGGAAAAAAGAAAACAAAACAATTTCTCCATTGATTAAGATCCAACTAACCAACTTTTCTCACACCAAAAATGAAAAGCATGACCTATCCTTTTAAACTAACTATTACACGGACGAACAAACTAACACAAAAAGATAATCACAAAACTACCCTTTAACTTCTTTCTGAGTACACTCAACACCCTTCAAAATATCATCATTCACTTTAGAACATTTAGCCCCTTTGAAAATTCCCTTCTTGACACCAACATCTATATCTTCAACATCCCCCTTAAGATGAGAGTGGGGAATAAGTTCACACACTCAACTTGCCCAGTAAATGATGAAGCTGGGGAACAGAGAGAGCCTTGGTGAGGAGATCAGCCAACTGATCAGAAGTGGGGACATGAGCAGTTGCAATGAAGCCCTTATCAATCCTTTCTCGTATGATATGACAATCAATTTCGATGTGCTTGGTTCTCTCATGAAAGACCGGATTGGCAGCAATATGAAGAGTAGCCTTATTATCACAGAATAGAGAAACATGTAGCAGACATGAAACATGAAAGTCCCTGAGCAAGGCATGAAGCCAAGTAAGTTCACAGCAAGTGGAGGCCATAGCCATGTATTCAGCTTCAGCCGAGGACTTAGAAATTGTAGATTTCTTCTTGCTCTTCCAAGAAATAAGAGAGGAACCCAAAAAGATTCAAAAACTAGTCGTTGACCTTCTTGTAGTGGGGTAGCTAGCCCAGTCAGAATCACAATATGCAGTTAGAGTAGAAGAAGCTATAGCAAAGAAGAATAAGCCTTGGCCAGGGGAAAGCTTTAAGAATCTAACCAATTTAAGGGTTGCATCCAAGTGAGGCTGTCTAGGCTGAGCGAAAAACTGACTAAGAACATGCACAAAGTGAGCAATATCAGGTCTGGTGATGGTTAGATAAAGAAGCCTGCCTACCAATCTTCTATACCTATCTGGATTGAGTAAAAGAGAACCAGAATCAGTAGAGAGATTATGGTTTTGGGAAATGGGAAGAGAAGATGGTTTAGCATTGACAAGACCAGTTTCAGTGATAATATCAAGGCGTTACTTCCTCTGATGCAGATAAATACCAGAAGAGTTCCTAGCTTTTTCCAAGCCTAGGAAGAACTTAAGATGCCCAAGATCCTTAATAGAGAAATGAGAACTGAGATGAGATTTTAGAGTAGAGATGGCCTTAGGACAAGAACCAGTAATGATAATGTCATCAACATAGACAAGAAGAACAGTGAAAACAGTGGAAGAAGTTTGAGTAAAGAGCGTGTGATTATTTGCAGATTGGACAAAACCAAATGATTTAAGAGCTGTAGAAAGCTTATGAAACCACTGCCTTGGTGCCTGCTTCAGACCATAGAGGGACTTAGTCAATTTACACACCATGGGAGATGTAGTGGAAACGGAAGCACAGTCAACTAGGGGGCATGACCATGAACATTTCCTCATTGAGATCACCGTGAAGGAAGGCATTAGAGACATCCATTTGGCACAAAGGCCAATTGTTGCTAGCTGCCACGGCCAACAGAACTCTGACAGTAGTCATCTTAGCAACTGGAGTAAAGGTGTCAAAATAATCAAGCCCCTCTGTCTGAGTGAATCCCTTGGCCACCAACCTAGCCTTGTATTTATCAATAAAATCATCCTGTTTATGTTTGATTTTATATATCCATTTGCACCCTACAGCCTTCTTCCCAAGAGGTAAGTCCTGAAGAGTTCAAGTTTTATTTCTTTCCAAGGCCTCCAATTCCAAAGTCATAGCTTTACACCACTGAGGACTTTTGACAGCTTGGGCATAGATTCGAGGTTTAAAGGTACTGTCAATATTGGCAATAAAGGACTGATATGATGGAGAAAGAGGAGAATAAGATATAGCATTATGAACTGAGTATGGAAAGTACCTTTGCACACAAGCCCCAGTGGAGAGTGGCATTTTGAAAGGTAGATTAGTATAATCCTTATACTTCACAGGAACTGTCCTCTATCTCACAGGTCTGAGAGAAGGTATATCTATGGGTGGCTGAACATACTCAGGAGAAACAGGAACTGAAGTATCTAAAATAAGAGAGGGGGCACCGAAAGAGATGCAGAGGAGGCATCTATATCTGGTGAAGATGGAGTTGGTGAGACACAGAAGTCATCCACATGTAAATGGGAAAAGGATGGAAACATTTGTGTAACAGAAGATGACTGCAGAGATGTAGAGAAAGGGAAGTGGTCTTCATAAAAGACCACATCTCGACTATAGAAAATCTGTTTTGTGGATAAGTCATAGAGCCTGTAAGCCTTTTTCCCTTGTGGATACCCCAAAAACATACATTTTCTAGCTCGGGGCCCAAACTTGTCCCTATTATGAGGTGATGTAGAAGTAAAACAAAGATAACCAAACACCTTAAGATGAGCATATGAAGGTGTATGACCTAAGAGGGCCTCATAAGGAGTTTTGAAATGAAGAATAGAACTGGGAGATCTGTTTATCAGATAGGTGGTAGTAAGTAAACAGTCTCCCCAAAAAGAGATAGGAAGCTTAGTTTGAAACCTAAAAGCCGCCCTGACTATTTCAAGAAGGTGTCTATGCTTTTTTTCAGCCCTGCCATTTTGCTGTGGGGTATCTATGCAGCTGCTTTGTTGTAGAATGCCAAGTGGTTCAAGAATAGAAGAAACTAGAGCTGTCAAAATGGGTTGGCGGGGCGAGCCAGCCCAAAACCCGCTTCAACCCGCCATTTGGCGGGGCGGGGCGGGCCAGCCCAAAAAGGTGACAGGCCTAAAAACTATCAACCCAACCCAACCCACCATGGGTTGTGGGTTCGGCGGGTCAACCCACCAAATTTTTACGAACTTTATAATTATAAAAAACAATTAATACAAAAATCTCACAAAGTTTTTCACCATTCAATATTCATCAAAAACAAATACAAAATATTTCAATAATCTAAAAAACAAACACAAACATTCAAATAACATAGTTTTCCACCATTCATCAAAATCAAATACCAAGTCTTTCAATAATCTCAAAAACAAACACAATCATTCATTCTTTTATATCAACTTCTTCATTGCCAATAATCTCGAAAGCAGTTGCCCCTTCCCCTTCATCCGGTAGAGTTGCTCTATTTTGTGTACCATCTTCACTATCTATATCTGCATAGAAAGACAAACAAATAAATAAAATGATATGTCAACAATCCAATCTATAAGTAAAAAGTAGGACAAAATATAAAACAATTCATAAACAAAATTACCATCAACATAACCATGCAACTAGTTACGAGTGCAAATAAGAGTTTGCACTTTTTCGGGAAGGATAGAACTTCTATATTTGGTGAGCACACGAGCACCAATAGAAAAAGATGATTTTGACCCAACAGTAGTTATTGGAATAGCCAAAACATCACATGCCATCAAGGCAAGGGTTGGGTATCGATGCTTATGATTTTTCCAATACTCCAAGACATCCAAATCTTCATAATGTGCAAATTCAAGCTTTGGCTCCTCCAAGTAAGAGTCTAATTGTGATTTTCCAACACTTGTAACCGTTTGGCTTTCATATTCCATAATTTCCTGCATTAAAGAAAATATATTAGTGCAATATATTTATGTATATACATAATTAAGTGAATACAAGAAAACCAAGAGAGAAAGTGCTATTACATCGAAAATCTTTTTCCCGTTGCCTTTCATTCCTTCACTTTGAGTACGTGTATATCCGATAAAAGACGATTGTGATTGTGAATAACTTGAAGTATCCGTATTTTGCTCATAAAGCTTGTACATCTTGTACAACTTTCCTTTCACAAGTGACATCTTCTCTTTACATTTAGCAAAATCAGGCTCCACCTTTGAATAAAAGAACTCTAACAATGAAAACTTTACCCGTGGGTCAAGAATAGCCCCAAATGCAAGCACCTTACTGTATTGAGTCCAATATTTATCAAACTTCTCCTTCATTTGTCTACACATATCACCTATTACCACGTCTTCATTGAATAAATTCTTATATAACAAACTCTCTATCTTCCAAACTTGAAAAAAGTATAGGTTTGATGTAGGATAAGAAGAACCTGATATCAAGTTGGTGGTATCATAAAAAAGCTCAAGAAATTCAGCTATCTTCTCTCCTCTTTTCCACTCTTCAGTTGAAGGACAATACTTATAATTTTTATCATTCAATTGAAGAGCAGAAAAAGCCTTCTTATACTTGATGGCACTCTCCAACATCAAATATGTAGAATTCCAACGGGTGGACACATCTAGACGTAAGCCTATACGAGTGTCAATGTTGCCAACTCCTCTCACACATTCTTCAAATTTTTTCTTTCTACTTTCTGAACCTTTCACATACTTGACAGAATCTCTAATTTTATTTAAAGCTCCAACAGCAATTTTCAAACCTTCTTGGACAATAAGATTTAGTACATGAGCACAACAACGAACATGAAAGAATTCTCCATCACACAACAAGCTATCATGCAAAGATAACTGATCTTTCAAAATATCTTGCATGATGTCATTACTGGATGCATTATCTAATGTCAAAGAAAAGATTTTTTTCTCTATCCCCCATTCCTTCAAAAACTCAAACAATTTTGCAGCTAATTCAACCCTAGAATGTGGAGGAGGCATATGAGCAAAGTTAAGAATCTTGCTGTTCAGTTTCCAATTATCATCAACAAAGTGGGCAGTCAAACAAATGTAACCCTCACTAGTGCATGCAGTCCATAAATCTAAAGTGAGACAAATTCTATTATTAATTTTTGCCAAAACTTGTTTAAGTTTCTCTTTCTCCCCCAAATAGGTTTTTTCAATGTCTGAAACAAGAGTGTTTTTGGAAATGCATTGAACAGCAGGATTTAAATACTTCATCCAAGCTCTATTACCATCATACTCAACAAATGAAAATGGCAGGTCATGTTTAATAACTGCAGATGCTACTAACCCTCGTGAAATCTTTTGGTTTATTTTTCTAGACTTCATCTTGCCATCATGATCAAGAATCATTTGTCCAACATTATGAAACCGTGACAGTTTGCACCTTTCCAAGTGACGCTTAAGTGTAGAAGTCCCATACCTTTTCCCTCCACTTTTATACTCCTTCTTGCATGCTTTTACATTCAACACGTTGTATGTCATCTTCACCAATATAAGTCTTTTTAAAAAAATCCCTAAACATCAGAAAATTCTTTAGGTCTTTTATTTTGAGCTAGCTCTGAATTTTCCACTTTGTTACTCTCATCCAAATTTAAATTTTGATTTAAGCAAGCAGAATCCATGACTATATTCTGTATATTCCTGAGATGCAAAAATATAAGAAAAACATTAATTAAACAATCAAAAGCTCTTTATTTAAATGAAACGTAGTTTCAAAGTCCATCAATGCTTAATTTTCATTAGATAATTAATCAATTGGTAAAATGGTGCAAAATAAATTGGTCTAAAACCTTCTCGCTAAACTAAATCCTACTAAAAATTCAGATTGCGTTTCACGGGAAAGTTTTTACCTAATTTTCTCAATGCAACAAAACAGTAACACATATTGGACACTAAAAATAAGTACAAAACTTTTTTAAAATCTATTTTCCTTTAATTTTGGAACTGTTCCTGAGAGCAGGAAGGTAAAAGCATCTTTATTTTTTTTACTTTCAGGTTTCTTCCACCATGACTTAAGGAAATTTTCCTGTGGTGACGATCGCTGAGAATATACAGGTCGAATGGAGTGATATAGAAACTTTCATGTCCAGTAACTATGTATGAATTGATGCTTAGATTGTCGAGATTGATCCCGTCTTCAAAATATATGTTCAAGAATAGGAAACTGAGCAAGCCAAACAAGAGTATTCTAGAGATACATCTGGTAACACAGACCATGGAAGAGCAAAAGCAAATCATTTGTGTAGTTCAAACCTGAGAATTATAAGGGATTGAGCAATTCACTTCATCATTTTTTTTATTAGTAATAAATAATAATTGAATTAATTACTGCAACTTCAAATGTTAACCAGAATTTAAAAAGAAAAGAAATTGGAAATTATCACATAGGAAATGGGTAGAATTTACTCTGCAGATTGGCTAAAAAAATGATATAAAATACAATAACAAAATAACAATCTCACTAAAACTCATTATTATAACAATCTCACTTGAAGTAAACACATCCAGGGAAAGCTCGGCCATAAACATGCACAAGGAACGGAATTACAGAAGCACTATTTCTAGCTCAATCAAGCGGACCAAGCACCAATTGTATATTTGTATCTATGTATGTACTTACCGCTGTCCGCTGAAGAAGTGAAGATGAGAGAGCAACTTAGCAAGTATGCAAGAGCCGGCCAATGAGGTAGACTGGTAACTGGAAGTCTGGAAACTGGTTGAGGCCTGAGGGAGGGCGGGGGTTCGGTACTTCGGTGGATCGATAGATAAAGACTGGTGGTGGTGGTGGTGGTGGTGCAGTGGGCCGGGTGGGTGGTGAATCACTGAATCGGGTTTGGGGGTGGCCGGGTGGGTGATTGGGGGTGGGTGACCGATGGTCCGTCTGCCGTCTAGACTATCTAGTGCCATATATATCGACTAGACTGATACTCATATTGATTCGTGAGAGACAGAGAGAGGGAGAGATCGAACTCGAAAATCTAAGAGACGCCTTGGAGATTGGAGATTCAAGGTTTTTAGATCTAGGAGACTAGGAAGGACCGAAGGAGTAGGCTGCCGCTGTGACTCGCTGTGAGCTGTCCTCTGAAATCTGAGATTCTGAATGGTGATTGGCGAATGCTAAACGACTGAAGTGAGTGGCTGTCTGGTTGAGTGCGGTGTGCCCTAATAATAATGTTAAGTTGTTAACAGTTAAGGAAATTAAGGAATTAAAAATTTAAACTAATAATAATTTTCCAATTTGGCAAATTGGCGGGTCAACCCGCCCCGCCTCAACCCAAAACCCGTGTGGGTTCGACCCATTTGACCCGCCTTTTTTTGGGTTCATAATTTCCCAACCCAACCCACCTTTTTAAGTGGCGGGGTGGGCTAACCCAACGGGCCCAACCCATTTTGACGGCTCTAGAAGAAACAATGGTACTGAAAAATTCAGTACAATTATCAGATCTAATTTCCTTGACACTGGTATTATATTGTGTTTTGACAAGATTAAGAAAGTATTTTCAGATAAGTGGGGACCTTTGTTTTGGATTTTAACAAAAAAGTCCATGTGGTCCTGGTGTGATCCTTAACTATGGTCAAGAAAGAATGATGACCATTGTATGTGTGGTGTCTATAGGGACCCCACACGTCATAGTGTAGAAGGGAAAAAGGGATATCAGAATGGGAAATACTTAAGGGAAAAGGATGTTTGGTCTGCCTAACAAGATGACAGATATCATAGTGAGGTACAACATTCACATTATCTATGTAGCAAACATTCAAATGCTTGAGAGAATTCAGAGGAATATGGCCAAGTCTCATATGCCATAAAACATTGTCTTTATTAAAAGAAGTGGAAGCAGAACAAGAGATATCAGAGTATTGTTTAGCACTGTTACAAGAATCAGAAGAAGCAGGAAAAAGAACAGGACTGTATGGAAAATAAGAATTAGACTTGTCAGAACATGTCCTTGAGAGAAAAGTCCTATACAATCCACCAGTCAGACTACCAATCTCCTTGGTTTCCTTGTGTGCTAGGACCTGAAGGAAGCAAACAGAGGAAGAAAAAATGAGATTGCAATCACTATCAGCAGCAAACTTGCTTCCAGATAATAAATTGAATTTAAATGAGGAAATAAACAAGACATCCTTCAACAGAATGTCTTGGTCAAATCTAACAGTACCTTTGTATGTTATTTGAGCTATATGACCATTAGGAAGATGGATGGAAGACTTAGCACAAACATGATTAATAAGAGAATAAAAAATGTATGTAATGTGATCAGTAGCTCCAGTATCGATAATCCACCCAGTGTTCTGTAAATCATGACTGGATGAAGTCTTAGAAAACATAAAACTAGAACAACTTACTGACTTTCCTGTAAAATGAGATTCAGGACTCTCTGGTAGACCTCCAGTATGTTACAGCAGTTGCATAAGTTGATTGTATTGGAAATGATTCAGCCCTGGAATACATGACTTGTTATCAGCAGAGTCACTACACATGTTCTCATTGCCAACCACATTTGCTGCCATTCCTTTCACTTTATTCTTGGGCATCATGCTCATATTTGGTTTAACTCCATACAGTTTGTGCCACTCTGGAAATCCATGTAAGAAGAAACATCTCTCCTTGGTGTGAGAGTCTCCATGACAGAATTCACACCAGAATTTCCCTTTCTGTGTGTAGCTATTAGCACCAGATCCAGATCTGATTTTGAATGTCTTATAACCAGGTCTGTTTGAATATGAACTTTCAGCAATTTACTCATTAAAACAGCAGAGACATCACTTATGTTAACTCCATTTTGAGAACCAGAAGAATTACTACATTTCCTTTGAGTTTCCTCTTAAATCAATAAGTTTTCTGCCTTACTTAAGCTTGGGAGAGGATTCATCATTCTAATTTGACCTCTAGTAGTAGTGAAACTATCATTGATGACATTCAACTCATCCCATGGACTTCTGAACCTAGTAAAATTAGCTGATATACTCGATGTTCCTTGATGACATTCAACCAAGAGTTTCCTAACTTGAAAAGTTTTCGGGGCATTAGTTTGAGAAAACCTTGCAGCGAGATCCTCCCACATAGCTTTAGCAGTTGAGAAATAGACAATACTAGACTTGATTTCAGGAGACACAACATTTAACAGCCAAGCAATTACCATATTATTCCCCCTATTCCACTGATCCATATATTTTGAAGATGATGGAGGTTTCTTAATTTTTCCATTCATTAATCCTAGTTCGTTTTTGGCTATGAGAGCAATAACTACGGACAGCCTCCATTGATTGAAATTAACTGAATCATTTATGATTTGAGTTACAAGCACCCTACACGGATGATCGTTGGGATGAAGGAAAAGAGGATGAGATGGATGAAGTTGTAGTGTTGAAATGTCCAGATCATATTCATCTACAATTTCTGTTTCTTCCTCATGCTCGCTAGCATTATCACTTTCACCATTGCTGTTACTCGCCATTGAAGTACAGATTCAAATGAAGAACAAAGATGTTGAAGAGGAAAAGATCAATTTCATTTTGAGCTGAAAAATTTGATCTCCAATATAAGTGTGAGATTTAGCGGAAGAAATTTTTGGATCAGAACTTGCTCTGATACCATATTAATTGATGAACACTTTTAGATTTTGAATTGGGAAAGAAGAAAAGAAAATAGTTTCTCCATTGATTAAGATCTAACTAACCAACTTTCCTCACACCAAAAATGAAAAGCATGACCTAACCTTTTAAACTAACTATTACACGGAAGAACAAACTAACACAAAAATAGAATCACAAAACTTCCCTTTAACTTCTTTCTGAGTACACTCAACACCCTTCAAACTATCATCATTCACTTTAGAACGTTTAGCCCCTTTGTGATGTAGAACAAGTGGCCGAGACATATTTGAGCAAGGCGTTAGGGAAGAGTTCGAAGCTAAGGGGGTCCAGCGGCAATTTCTGAAAGTTGGGTCAGCGAGTTGTTTTCGCAGTTTTTCCGTTAGTTTCCGTAGTAGAAATCACTTAACGGTTGGCAGAACTTTAACGGAGCATAACTTTCGCGTACGGATGAATTACGGGGCCCGTCGCATATCAAATCGAAGCTCTCGACGAGATCTACAATACTTACATTGGCCCAAAAAACGCTGTTTAAGCACTATTACGGGCCTTTGAAGTTTTCGGGCTTTTTCGTTTAATTTGTTTAATTCTTTTCCTTTTAGGGTTTGGTCTGTTAGGGCATATAAATACTCTCTTAAACATTAATTCCACAGTTTTTGAATACAATTTGAGTTTTCTTTCGTTTTCTTACTTGTGCTTGAAACCCTAAAGTCGTCATAGGCTTTGTTAAATAATTTCTCGTGGAAAGAGTTCTTTGTTTTTATTTTCGCTGCGTCACTTTGACAATTCCCTTCTTGACACCAGCATCTATACCTTTAACAGGCGGCTATAGAGAAGAAAAAAGAGTAAGGGAAAACCACTCCAAATAGTAAGAAATCAATATGGAGAGAGAGATGCATTAAACACACACATAAAGAGAAACTTACAATTTTAGGCGGAGAGGGCGACAAGCTTCGAAAACCCTAGGAAAAAATAGACGAAAAACGACGGCTGGAGGTAAACGGGTGAGCAGCGACATGAGCTTCGAGTTTCTGTGGAGAAAGGCACAAAAGGGGGGAAAAAGCTTGAGGGCAGTAGAGAAATACAATTGATGAGAGGGAAAATGAGGGTATTTGAGAAATTAGAGAGAAAGAGTGAAGAGAACCTGTGTATTACCAAACATCGTTGTCTTCTGGCAGGCTTGCTATTGGGTTAACGTGTTCTTGCCTTCTGTGCATGACCAAACAAAATTGACCGACTAAATCCAACAAAACGGGAAAAACGAAACAGAGAAATTTATGAAATTAGACACAGACACTTGGGGACATACCTGTCGGACGGGTAAGGCAGTGCCGTTGGAAGGGAGGGTGGGAACGAGCGAGTGAAGCGAAATCCATCGATTTGCTGGAGAGGGAGATCGAAGGAGAAAGAGGGCTGCGAAGTGATGTGGTGAGAGAAGGAGAGAGAGGTAATAGATCAAAATATGAAGAGAGAATTTCATTTTAAAGGCAACTTTTTTTATTAGGAAATAAGCGAAGCATTTGAAACCCAAACTCGAATGGATGAATATTGAACACGCCTTGCCACGTTTGTGTGTAAGAATTTCATTTCCTTCTGTTATCTTTTCATCTTTTCATTGCAGACATGTTGTTGCTGTAGACATGCTTTGTTTATTTTACTTGTAAATATAATCCAACTTTTTTACTTTAGTCAATCGGGTATAAGCTTTTTCATGAGTCATGACATGACCAATCCCACCAACCAAATAAAATAGTACAGTAGTATTACATATGTACCCCTAAAGAACATAAATAATTACAATCTATTTTTGGTAATGGTTTTTTGGCGGGAACTTTCTATTATTAGTATACTTTCTTGCTTATATATATATATATAGATGGCATTATGTTAGCAATCCAGTAGAGTTTTTAAGTGTGAGAATTAATTATAGATAAAGCTTTTAATAAAGGAGAAAACACCAAAAACTCCTAACAAAACATTTTCATATTTAAAAAATCTCAAAAATATACTTTTTTTAATTATAAAACCTCAAAGTTAAACATGCATTTAATAAAAAAAGTCTAAAAAACTTAACTTTATTATTAACATCACTAAGACTAGATTTTGTTTTCAATAATGATGAATTGATGATGATGACAAGAACTATTTTGTATATAACAACAACAATAATAAAAAATACAACAACAACAACAACACTAATAATAATAATGATGAGAGTAAGAATACTAGTATTAGTAAGAATACGATCAATGTTACTCCCCCCCTCCCAAAATTATTATCCTACTTTCGTTTTTCGTTTTTGAGTAGTTCTCCTATATACGGATCATAATTCGTAAGACAGAATCACACTCTTTCACAACTTAGCTTACCAACACAGGGTGAGATATGTAAAAAAGATATGCCTTATAAAAAATATTCGTAACACCGTTTTACCCAAGTTTTTACCTTGTTTTTTGTCGATTTCAAAATAATCATCCTGTTTGAAACTTTCGTTTTTAGCCCAACACTTTTATCGCTTCATTCTTACCTTTTCATTTAACTTAAACTAGTATACAAGTTCGTGTCATAGGCACATTATCAGTATGAGATTAATTCAATGAATGGTCAGGATAAATAAAACTCATAACTGACAGTGTAATTCAAATACTGAAGGTTTTATATGTAGGGTGAGGATAACTGCACCCTAAAAACCTATCTCTACACCTCACTTTATTCTCACTTCTTTCTCTACACCTCAGCTAAATACATATTATACCCTTCTCCCCAACCAACCTAATTAATAACCACCAACCAATTTAATTACCGACCTACCCTCCCACCAAAGGTAGACCGCCGTTTGAACGCACAACTACACCCCAGGCTTTGAACGCACGACTCCCTCCTGCAATTCCTCCTACGCGCAAACCAAAAATTCAAAAAAAGAACCATTACTCTCAGCAACAACAACATCATCATCAACATTATGTGCAAACGATCCTGATTTCTTCAAGTTTTTAAAGTCATCAACAATGTCTTCATCTATTGGTATAAATTTTCATCATCTTCTATATTTAAATACTAGTTTTAGCTCTAATTTAAATATCAAGTGTATGAAATGCATGAATTTGTGTTGAATTTTCTTTTAAAAAAATACAAAAATTTTGAATTTTTTTGACTGTAAAAACCTTGCTGCTCGAACTTGGTTTGATGAACACTCAATAGGCTGTTCATCTCAAGTTGGTCGAACACTAAATAGGGTGTTCATCTCACTTCTGGCCAGACAGTCTGTTGAGTGTTCATCCCACTCTGGCGGAACAACCCATAGGTTGTTCATTTCACTCTGGCCAAACTTCATATGAGCTGTTCATCTCACTCTAGTCGGACATTAAAGACACAGTTCATCTCACACTGGCCGAACTCTCCGTTAGCTGTTCATCACACACTGGCTGAATTTCAGCCTGAGTACACTTTACTTGCGTGATTTTGTTGGAACTAGAACCTAAGTATGATTAATTTATGTGACGTTTACAGGAAAAGCAATCATAAAATTTTATGAGAGGAGGCCAAGGAAAAGGTCAACGGCATCGGCTAGAAAAGAAATTGAACAAGAACGTCAATAAGAACCAGAAGTACAAGTCCAACAACCGCATGAGATGTTGCAGGATCATGAGCAGGGGCATGGACAGGGTCAGGGACTGGAACATAAGCCTTTTCAACAGCATCAGGACCCTTTTCAGCAGCATCAGGTCCTTTTTCACCAGGATAAAGAGCCTTTTCACTTGGATAAGGAGCCTTTTCACCAGAGTAATGAGCCTTTTCACCAGGATCAGGATATGGATCAGGTGTAGGGTCGGTATCAGGAGGAGCATTTATTTTGGGATCAGATTGAGCATGGATTTCCCGGTGGTATGCGTAATACATCATTGCTAACTTCGTATGAGTCACATGTAGCTGCTGTTGTTTGGGCTGGTAAAGAAGAATGGAGAATTCTAAAATGCCACAATCACACACATAAATTTCTTAATTGGGTCATTCCTAATGGCGAAGCTTCGAGGGCCTTTCGGGCTATGATTAGGGGCAATGCACTTAGTCGACTAAGGATCATCAACTGTCATCGTTGGTAAACCATACTCATTGTTAAAAATTTCCCACACATCTAGTATTAGCTCATCTTGCACAAACCTGTCTTTTGCAAGATAGAAGGCAATCCATTCAATGGGCATAAGGTCAAAATATTTGCCGTAATTGAGGGCAATCTCTTTTGCAGTTGTCAATCCTTGCACGGGGTTTGTAGGGAACCCATAAGTATCTGTTGAAATTTGGGTCCACATATTTGATGGGATCTACCCTTGGTTTGTCCTCCTTCTTCTCCGCATGAAATGATAGAAGGGCTTGAATGAAGGAGGGTAGATGGTCAATAGGGAAGGCCCAATCATTAGGAATATCAGCAGGATTGGCAGAGAAGGGATTATTTCTGGGATGAAAGGTTGGGTTGAAAATAGGTGGGAAGTATGGTTTCTGAGCTTCTTTTGGGTTGGAGGTAGGTAAAGCAGTAGGTGATGAAGGTGGTAGGTTTTGAGGTTTAGAAGTAGCAGGGAAGGGAATGAAGGTTTCAGGGTTTGATTCAGCAGTTGTCCTTTGCCTCTTCCTAGCATACTTTTTGGCAACGGGTTTGGCAGGTGCATCACCAGTGGGTCTTGCAACTGTAGCTTCTGCAGTTGTTGGTGCATCTACTTCTTCTTCTCTCTCCTCCTCATTAATTGCCAGATTTATCCTTCTGCTTTTTCTTTTTGGAGCAGCAGGTGCCAGAAACTTGCTTGAGTTGGTGGCCCAGGTGATATCTGCTGAACCATGCTTCCTTCCAGTCATTCCTTTAGTCACATCGATAGGCGCCACACTCGTAACAACAACAGGTATCTGTCTTCGAAAGTGGGTAATGATAAGGTTATATTTGTTTCTTTTTTCATTATTAATTATATACTGATGTTTATTTATTTATTTATTTATTTTCATTATCAGGATCAAGCTAACCACTGTAAGTTTTTTACTTGGATTGACCCACTACTGCCTGAGAGATTTAAAAAAAATAGTCATTTGTGGACGACTTAGATCACAACTAGTGGATTTGAAGCATGAGGTTGAGAAACTTGAAAGTCAACTCAGACTAGTGGTTCAACGAGCTGAAAAATTGAAAAAAAAAGAATGAAAAGCTCAAAGTAGAAACAAGAAAATTGGAAGAACAATTTCTGAAGTCAAAAGAAATAGTTCAGTCTTATTTTTGTGCAATTCTCCTAATTTGGATAATTGTTGTTGGCCTTATTATTGGAATGTTCAAAAGAAACACTAATTCCAACAATTTTTCGCTTCTTTAGTGTTTAATTGTAATGTATTATTGCTTGAATGTAGATATTCCATATGAACTTTTTATTACTATACTTAATTAATGGAAACTTTTTGTTATTTAGTGATTCATTTACCTCAATCATTTTTTATACAATTGGTTAAGTAATCGACCTACTAATATCAGTAGTCAGCTGACATGTCTGCTGTGAACCTACCTGCTGACAAAGACTAATGTTACGTTATTTACAGCTGATTTACAGCTGTTGTAAACCTACATGCTGAACTGTTGTAACATCCTCTCATATTATGAACAAAGTAGATTGTTGAAACATGAATGATTTAGAATTACCTAAATACATTAGGTTGAGTAATCTACCCTAAACTATTCAAAACATAGTTTGGTTATTAATCAAGTTGATTAGACTTTAGCAAGTCTAAAAGTTCTTCTTGCTAAATATCAGCAAGTAGGCCTACTTCTTGTTTTATGACTTTAAGCATGAGTCAAGTTAATGAAGTCAGTTACTTGACTCGATTGTTATAATATTGGGTTGAGAAATCCACCCTACCCTCTGCAATTAATCAACACAAGTAAGTTAAGTTATTGGAGTCAGTTACTTGACTCATTTGTTTTAATATTGGGTTGAGTAATCCACCCTCCATTATTTAAAACATAGTTTGGTTATTAATCAAGTTGATTAGACTTTAGCAAGTCTAAAAGTTCTTCCTGCTGAATATCAACAGGTAGGCCTATTTCCTGTTTTATCACTTTAAGCATGAGTCAAGTTAATGAAGTCAGTTACTTGACTCATTTGTTATAATATTGGGTTGAGTAATCCACCCTACCCTCTGCAATTAATCAACACAAGTAAGTTAAGTTAATGAAGTCAGTTACTTGACTCATTTATTATAATATTGGGTTGAGTAATCCACCCAACACTATTCAAAACAGTTTGGTTATTAATCAAGTTGATTAGACTTTAGCAAGTCTAAAAGTTCTTCCTGCTGAATATCAGCAGGTAAGCCTACAACCTTATTTTAACAGCAGGTATGCCTATGCAAGTTTAATGGACACCATGCACATATGAAACTGATATACAAACTTTACAAATTCATATAAGAAATAGTACCCAACATTGAAATTCAAAATTAAAGTTACAATACATTAAAATCTGAACTGATTATTACAAAACATATAAATTTCAAATCCAACAGTTACTAAGTTTGTGAATGCCTATCACTCATATGGGTTTGATCACGACAAGAAAGGCGGTTGATGCCAACTTGTCGGCACCTAATGCATCTTTGTCTTCCAGAAAACTCTCCAGTTGACGGAATTCTTGTTGTTCTACGACGTCCAGCTCGACGTCGGACTAAAGGTGGCAAGATAGTCATTTCTTTAATATTATTTGGAATGTCTCATTTTTCTTCAATGGGCACTGGGAAGATGTTTTGGGAATACGCTACTCTCCAACACTCAGTTGTATATAATGATGAGCACAACGGGTGCATAGAAAAACCTCTCCTTTTTGCAACTACTATTGCATGCTCGCATGGTAGGTGGTCAAACTGAAATTTTTGGCAGGTGCAAGTATTCCCATCAAAGTTAACTGTGTAATTCTTGGTCCCGCTCCTTACCACATACTTGGACTGATCAATGGATTCAACCATTGTAAACTTATTGGCTTTCTGAATTGCTTTGCCTAATTTATCTTTCATTGTTGGGGTTAAAATGGTTGTACAACTTTGTGCGCTTCGCGCCTTTCACAAAACCACGCCTGCAACTTTTTTTCAATAAACTCAAGCAGAGAAAGTATAGGACTCTGTCGGGCTTTCCTAAAAACTGAGTTCAGAGACTCTACATTGTTTGAAGTCATGATATTGTAATTGTCTCCTTTGAAATGTGACTTGGCCCAAGTTTCAAAATTTGTTTCGCTAAGATATTTCCAACCCTTCTCGTCGGTTTTCTCAATTTCAGACATATGCTTGTGAAACTCTTATTTGGTATATGCCTCTGCAGCTCTCTTGAAAAGTGAAACAGTATCAACTTTTCGAGTAACAATCCTTAAGTTGCCTTTTATACGATGTATACAATGAGCATGACGAGCATTTTGAAAAACAATACGAACAACACTAATAAGACTCTTATGTTGGTCGGATATCACAACAAGTCCTTCATGGTCACATGTTATTTCTTTCAACTTTGTAAAAAACCAAAGCCATGATGCATCATTCTCAGAATCAATAACAGTCCATGCAAGAGGATATATCTACATATTTCCATCCTGGCAAGTAGCAATAATCAGTGTACCTTTATATCTTGCAATTAAAAATGTTCCATCCACAACAACTATCGGGCACATTGCAGAGTGGAATCTACGAATGCTAGCCCCATACGTCAAAAAGAAGTACTTAAAGCGGTTTTCACTATCAAGCTCTAAAGAGAAGACTGTTGATGGATTAACCAATTTCAAGTTATGGGCAAATGCGGCCAACTTAGTGTAACAATCCTCGTCTGAACCCCTTAGGTGTTCTAAGGCAGCTTCTCTACACCTCCTCGCTTTCTGATAACTTAGATCTACACCCAATGATCGGTAAACGTCGACAATGACATCAGCAGGTTTATACGTAGTGTTATGATCCTCAAGCCTTGGCGAAATTTGTAGTCCAATAATACGCGACGTTGCTTGTCTATGATTAGCCATGGACATATTTAGGGGGCAAGTATGTTCACCTGTATATTTTCGAATCTGAAAATAATCACATTCTAAGGACTTTGTTGCAAACAAATGCCATTTGCAATTATCATCACCACAAACTATTGTGTACACTTTCTTATTCGATTTTTTTGTTTTGAACTGAAAGTTGTTGTTCAATGCAAGGAAGTGCACAACTTCGTGAAGCTCTTTCTTGTTATTGAAGACTTGACCAACCTTCAAATCAATATCTACAGGTAACACTCGCGATGCACGTCCAACCGAAGAAACTAAATGCTCACTTGTGAAGTCATTTCTTGCTCGACTACCTTGATCTCGGTCACCAAGGCTAAACTCAAATCTCGGTGGTATTGAGAAATCATTCTCATTATAGGATAAAGATTCTCGAATTACCTCAAACCTATCCGAAGAATCATTCGTATTATGATCGCCTCCTTCAGGTTGCATTTCATCACTATCAACTCTATTATTTTGTTCTTCAAATTGTGTGTCATCATCATGACCAACTCTATTATTTTCTTCTTCAATTTGTTCGTCACCACCACCACCAACTACATTATTTTCTTCTTCATTTATGTCACCACCAACTACATTATTTTCTTCTTCATTTATGTCACCACCAACTCCATTATTTTCTTCTCGGTGACCGTCGCAATTTTCATGGCTCACATGGGTTACACACAGAGGAGCCAAATAGCCTTGTTTATTCATATTCAAGTACCATTCAACTTCGTTGTTTGAAGTAATCTGGACTGAAATTTGAAAACTATGCACCGTTGCTGGAGTAAGAAATGCTATCTCTATATCATCAACTTTGAAAATGTTTCTTACTTTATCATATAACTCTTCACCCGAAGTTTCATCATTGATTGCAAGTCCTGTTGCATTTTGGTTGCCACTAAATTTCCATGACCATCCGTTGTTTTCTTCGACAAAATGTCTAAAATAAAACACAGTGGTCCAAAATTTTGGTGAAGTCATAACTACAATGCAATTGAATTAAAAATTAGTCTATAAAATTGTAAAATAAGATTGTAGTTTCATAAATAAAAATAATGAAAAATATTAAGTTTGTAGTCAATTAAGCCACCAAAATTACAAATTTGCAATGCAAAGTTTATAGTGGATTAGTTGACCAAATACAATGACATATATTCAAAACAGTTTATTTACTTGTGGTCAATTAATCGACCAAACACAATGCAATAAAATAGATTAATTGACTCCTTAATGTTCAGTTAAATTAAGTTACGACAATGCAAAACGATTTATTTACTTGTGGTCAATTAATCTACCAAACACAATGCAATACAGTTGATTAATCGATCAAAATGAAAAAAAAATGTTGATACCCCTTAAGGTCATTCACTGATTTCAATTAATCTACCAAAGACAATGTAATACAATTACTCGATGTCGATTAAAAGACCAACATAATCCACTACCATTAGACTCTTACTGAAATCATTCAATAAAATTCAAAAAAAGAAAACCTAAAGACGAACCTGAATCCAAATACGTCCTTTGCAGAATAACAAAATAGAGAGAATTTGAAAAGAAGCAATACTAGGAAGAGCAAATCGAAATTGAAAAATCAGTGACAATTTGTAAATTGAACTAACTGGAAAAAGAAAACAAAAATGATATTTAAGATATTCAACATAAGTACGTTGGAAACTTATTTAAAAAAAAAGATATACGGAGTAATAGATATTTTCATTCAACTATAACTATATATATACTACTCCCTCCGTTCCTAATTTATAGTCCTGGTTGACCCGGTGCATCGTTTAAGAAAACTTATTTGACTGGATTATTAATATTGGTTTAATGTGTATTAAAGTAGGGTGAAAAAGTAAGAGTAAAGTGATAAAAGTGATGTTCTAAAAAGGTAAGTTTCAAAGTAGATAATTATTTTGGGACGGACAAAAAAGGAAAGGAGGACGATAATTTAGGGACCGAGGGAGTATTGTTTTCTATAAATGCGGTTATTTTTGTAGCCAACCAACAATATAATGAACCCCGTAATTTAATTCAGCTAAATTGAAAATCCTTTCCTTTTTTTGGGCTTCGTCTCCCTCCGTCGCCATTCGCCACCCCTCAAGCTTTGTGCTTCGTCTCCCTCAGTCGCCGATAAATCTACTCTTTCTCGCAGTCATCTCTCTGTAAGTTTTCTCTCTCTCTTCATCTATCTGTCTTCATCTTTCTCTCACTGGGCCGGCCTAGAGCTTAGGCAAGAGGGGCAACCGTCCTGGCCTTCATTATTTAGGGGCCCAAATTTTAATACATATACACATTATATATATATATATAGGTTACTTTAAAAAAAATCCCTTGCATTAAATTAATATTGGAGAATGGAGCAGTGAAGCGGTGAAGGCAAGGCGTGATTCGCGTGAAGCAGGGGCAGTCACGAGACCCAATTCCAAATAACCAATCGGCATTGCAATCGGCCAATCCAGAGACATCAGTCGAAGGATGAAGCCTTGAAGGAGACAAGGAGTTAAGGACAACTCACACAGACTACACAGACCACAGTCACACGCACAGCGGCACAGACGCACTCTCTCTCTCTCAGTGACTCAGTCTCTCTGTTTCCCTAATTCTCCGATTAAGGTAATAATTTCCTTATTAGTTATTTCCAATTCCAGTATTAATCTATTGACTATTGATTCTATATTTCTATTACATTATTTCTGTTGAGATTGTCTCAACTTGAGAATTTTTTAGGAATATTATTTGTATTTGATTGCCTATTTTGTTGTAATTTTTAAGTTTTAACCATTCAATTTGGGGGATAAATCGAGATTTTATATGAGTATTATCGGTTTGAATGTTTCAATCTTTGAATCTTTGCAAGTTGATGGAATTTTTTATTTGAAATTCAATGTATTTTTGAGATTTGTAACAAAAACACACTAATTTTTGTTAAATGCAATTAAAAGTGTCTTTTGAAGTATGAAATTTATATTATAGGCATTCATATTTGGGTATTATCAATTTATTGGGGCCCTTATTTGTTCATTCGCCCCGGGCCTATAAAATGTCAGGAACGGCCTCTATGTGCCCCTCGTGGTATTTGTATGGTAATTTTGGTTGAGGAAAACTTTTACAGTTGATTTAGATTGATTATTATGTATAAATCCAATACTTAAATCCAATTTTCTTTGACTATTTTTCGATTCAAATTCTACTGTGGTTAATCATTAATGTCCTTTTCTTTTCGATTTTCTGAAAGGGGATTGGAAAGCTCATTACTTCGTGCTTATGTGTATGATTTCCCTCTTCCTTTGTGTGTGCGAGGTGTTTATATATGTTCTGTTTTTCCCTTTTGTTTTTTTTTGTGCGAGACTGTGTGTGTGTCAATCCTTTTTGTAGTCCGGTTCTCAATCATATAACCTCAAATGCCAAATTATTCAAGTACCTTATACTTTTCGAGTTATTGATCACGTCGATCCCAAAGCGAGTGGTTAGGGTGTTCAATCTATAATTCTCAATTAAGTAATGATCTTAATGTTTCAAGGATTGCTTACTTTTCTAACAGCTCTACAATAAGTTATTTTACAATAGTGAGAATATTGAGTGGTGGTCTAAATGAGATGAATAATAACAAATATAATATTAGGAGAGTGGAAAAGCTCGGACTTACCAAGATTTCTTTTCTGACCAGACGAAGCACAAAATTCATGCAGAGTGTTCATAATAATCTCACATAGTTTCAGATTAGCTCTTCCTCTCTCTCTCTCTCTCTCACACACAATTTACTTTGAAATTCAACTTTTGTTCATCACTTATGAATACGTGATTCTTTACTTTTTTTACAAGTGTGTTAAGGTGATTAAGAGCCTTGATAGCACATGAATGTGTTTGATATCTTCTTTGTCTCACGTGCAGGTTGAATGGCGACGGCAACGTACCCACCGCCGCCACCGTTTTACAGGCTGTACAAGGATTACTCTCAAAACCCTAACTCAGCACCGGAGCCTCCTCCTCCTATTCACGGCACCTACCTCCTCTACGGTTCCAATTACACTGTACGTACTACTATGCCCGCCCCCTCTCTCTTCCTCACACAAGCACACAAATGCACTTGCAGGATTCGCCAAAAGAAAAACCAGTATAATTGATTTTATTTGAAAGTAGTGCTAATGTCACAAAATTGACACATAAATTTGATACAAATTCTCAATTGGCCACTTATAATTGGTTGTGCAGTTTGTGTCACGCTACCAAGCGACAAACCCTACAATTTCGCCCAATCAGAGGTTGAGATTGAGATTTTGTATCCATTTTGTGACTTTGATTTTGATGAATATTCCCTGGTAATCTTTCTTTAGATGTATGTCCATACGCAAGCACATATTTAAACGCACATTTATGTACATTCTTTATATCTTTTGATATTTGTGCAAGTCAGAAGAAAAGCTTTGAATTGATGAGCTATTGGTAAGTTAATAACTTGGCTATACACACACACACACATGTATATAACGCAGTTTTAAAATGTTGAAGTTGAATTACAAAAGATTACATGTGCCGTTTAGACACATGTTATGCACCATTATAGTATATTTTGTCTCGAGAACTACCCTAGTGGCATGGGTAGTGGTGAATGGGTAGGCTTTGAGACAACTTACTATTTGTAGGTTCTTATTAGGGCACATGGTAACCATAGTTATTAAAGGCGCGTGCCTCGACCCTCTGAGGGGAGGGTGGGCGAGGCGAGAGGCGAATGGTTGCCGCCTCACTGGACTATTCGATGCGTTTTTGCCTAGACGAACCACGGTGGTCACTTTTTTCGCCTTTACGAAAGGCTAGACGTGTGAGGAAGCAAGGTAAGGCGAAAAGTCAAGAAAAATAAAATGAATTTTTTAGGGTTTTTTTTAAAGAGACATACCTTAATCAGTGATTACAACTTCACCTCTTTGGCTTTGACCCTTCGACTTCAACACGAGGGATACAATTATCTAGGCGACTTCGAGAAAAGACATGTTTAAAAAAGGCTTAGCAATTTGGTTACCCTACTTTCCAACTTTTTTCGTTAAGCTCACTATACTTTTTTTCTTCTTAATTTAGTGACTAAACTTGGCATTACATCTCACGTTCATCACTCCATCCATATTTTTGGATGAAAAACTTAAAATCTCATTAAAAACCAAAAAATACCCTTTATAATTATTTTTTTTCTTTTCCAGCACCATCGCCACCCACCACACCCATTTATAATAATAAGGAACAAACCCATTTGAAACCCAGCTGAAGAGTAAGTTGAACCCAAGGATAGATCTATGATGTAAATCATCACACAAATTACAAGATCTTGAAATCTCGATTCAGAGGATCTTGTAAATATATCTTCTCCTTTCATTTTAGTTGCTATAAATCTATATATTAATGGTTAATTCTTAATAGAACCTGGTTTCTATTTTGAGTTAAAGAGAGTGCGGGGGTGACGAAAAGGGCATTTCGATTTTCTTCAGAGAAAATAAAGGGAGAAGATGGCGTGCTCTTGTTATATGGTCTGTCAAGGATTGTAGGTGTAGAGAAGAAGCAAATTTTCGGTGAGGTAGATATGGAAATACAAGGTCATAGAATTGATTTGGTGACTCTGAGATTTGATTTACACAGTTGAACTTGCTTGGTGCTGTCGAGCGAGATTACTTATGGATCAAACTTCATTTGCGACAATGGATCAAATTTAAAGTGGTATCGATGTGTGTATTGTGGTGGTGGCAAGGGGCTTATAGTGGGAGAGAGTTGTTCTTGAGTCATAGATTTGTCACTGGGTTCAAAGAAAATTAGGATAGAGAGGAGACCGAGGAATAATAGGGAAAGCCATGGATTTTTTTGAGATACACAATCTATCTTTTGCGCACAAATCTTGAAGACGGTCATGTCTCTCTCTCTCTCTCTCTCTCTACTAGTAGTTCTTGTTTTCGATCGAAAAGGGCAGCGATTTCTCTCTCGGCAATAACCCTCTCCGCCTTCCACTTTTGAAAGAAATGCAGCGGGGCCAAAGAAGGCAAACATAGGAGGTTTATTGGTGGTTTTGACATCCACGTTTTTCAAAGCGTTAAAAGGATTGGTATGAGTGAAATAATTTCTCTTTTTGCAATTGAGCTGGTAGATTATATCGAATCCAGACCAGAAGGATTAACCATTTTCTTGTGCTTACTTTTTTACCATATGTATTTTGCAATTGAGCTGGTAGAGCATGTAGATTCCAAAGTTGGAGGATTAACTAATTTGTTGGACTTGCACGTGATATTTCTCTGTTACCAGATCTATCAATTGGTCTCGTTGTCAACACAATTGAAGGCCGTAGTTTACACTTAAGCATTTGAGATGCTTTATTTTTAGAAAACAATCGAAGAAAGCAATGACCTTGAGGTCCTTGGTTCCAATCCCCATACCAACAAGGGGTCACTTACCTATCAAAAAAACAATCGAAGAAAGCCAGAAAGGGCTTCAATGGAGGGGATTGAAGAAGTCTGTTGGTGTTTGTTCTGCTTGAAATGAGGATGACATAGTTGACATCAATTGGTTGGTATTTTCTTGAAATCAATTGTTGGGTGATTGAATAAACAAAATTTAAAAATGATGCTGTACAAGTGTTTGATAAAATGCATGAATGAACTATTTTAATTTAACATTTTTTAATTTTTTTAACAATTATAATTTTAGAATATCTGAAATATCGATGGGTATCAATTTTTATTTTAATTAGTTGTAATTTGTTTAAGAAAATTTATAATTGAAAAATATATTGAATATCAATGGTTACTAATTGGATGGAGTGATGAATGTGTATTGCACCCTTCCAAAGGTTAAGGACATTTTCGTCTTTTCAAACATTTCTGTCCATCTAACAAACGGAAATGACCTCTAGTGACTCTATTGACTTGATTGCCAAGTATAGTCACTAAATTAAGAAAAAAAAAGTAGCGTGAGCTTAACGAAAAAAGTTGGAAAGTAGGGTGACCAAATTGCTATTTAAGCCTTTAAAAAATAACTCTTTGGTGCAATGGATAAGGTGCTTATTCATAGTTGTCAAAGGCGAGTGCCATTGGCGCCCGAGGCGAGAGGCGAGGTTGTAGTGCCTCATGTGTCCTAGGCGAGGCGATGTGCAAGAGGCGCTGAAAAGGTGACGCCTTCAGCACCTTTTTGGGAGGTGGGAGGCGCTGAAAAAGCCTATAAGTCACTCAATTTTTTTTTAAAATTTTTTAAACTACCAAACGACGTTGTTTAGCTTTAGTATAAATATATAATAAAGCCTAAAATACCAAAAATCCCAATTGAGAGTCTCATCTGACCAAGACGATGAATGCGATACAACTCTTTTTTTTTTGAAAAGTGAAATATTATATGCCAAAGCGTCTAAACAGGAGACGTGTCCTTGAACAACTATAAGCATACACAATCAGACTAATCTATAAAAAACCTATTAACATAATCGATACATGAAATGTTATGAATATTAGAAGTATTAGTATCCTTAGCCCCCGAAAAGAGCAATATGCGAAGCAGCTCATCCTTCAACTTGTCCACCGTCCTCTCCTCGTCCTCAAACACCCTTTTATTCCTTTCCCTCCATATAGTCCACCAAATACCGAGAGGGACTGCATGCCAAATGCTATTCCTTCTTCTCCGCGTATACAAAGACCAACAGATCTTCTTTAACTGATCTCGACATCACCCAAGCAATAGAGAATAGACTAAGCATTAAATTCCAAAGCATAGTCACAATCGGGCAATGTAGCAACAAGTGGTTCACACTTTCATCATACCCTTTTCACATGAAACACCAATTTACATAGGTCACTTCATGTCTGTAAGGATGGCTTCTCTGGCAGCTTACCACGCGAAAAACAAAACTCTTCTCGGAGCTTTCACTTTCCAAATACTTCTCCAAGGGAACATAATCCTCTCTCTGTTAGAAAGAATATGATAGTAGGATCTAACAGAAAAAGTCCTCCTTTTGAGCCCACCACACTGCCCTATCCTCCTGCTGTCCCACCGAGGAAGAATATAACTTGGCAAAAAACTGAATGCAAGAGTCCATCTCCTAATCTTGAAGGTCTCTTCGAAATATGGGACTCCAAGAAACTTTCCCGTCCTCGATATGCATAATCGAATTTACTAAGCAATCTTTCTCGCTAGCTAAATTAAACAAAGCTCGAAAAGATCTCCATAACTCCAAGGTCGTCACACCATTTATCCGTCCAGAATCTAACTTTAGACCCATTACCAACCTCAAAAGAGATGTGTCTCTCAAACTGAGTCCAACTCTTCCTGACTTTCCAAACCCCCACCCCATAACAAGAAGAAACATCCTTCGGAAACCATTGATGCTCACCCCCTCACCGTACAAGCTCACCACCACTCTCCTCCACCTAGCATTCCTTTCCACCACGAATCTCCAAAACCACTTCCCCAAAAGAGCCAAATTAAAAAAACTTCAGATTCTTGATACCAAAGCCTCCATTTTTTACGCTATCACAAACCTTCTCCCACCTAACCAAATGAAACTTTCGCACCTCTGCGGACCCATCCCACAAAAAATCTCTCTCCAATTTTTCAAGACTGCTCCGAACCGAAACATGAAGCACAAGCACAAAAAAAGACAAAATATGTAGGAAGATTAGAAAGAGTATTTTTGGCTAGAGTTAGCCTTTCCCCCTTTGAAAGATACTGTTTTTTTCGGCCTGCCAATCTCCGCTCGAACCTCTCGATGACCGAGATCCACATCTCTTTATTTTTGTGCTTGGCTCCTAAAGGCAAACCAAGATACACTCTCGGTAGACTCCCAACCTTGCAACCAAAAAAATTGGCCGAGGAAAGCAAATTAGCCACTACTCCAACCGGAATAATGTCTCTCTTTGCGATGTTAATTCTCAAGCCCGAAACTGCTTGGAAGAATAAAAGCACGAGACGAAGATAACCTAACTAATCAGCGTTAGCCCCACAAAACACAAGTGTGTCATCTGCAAACAAAAGATGGGACACTGTCACCTTCTCTCCACCACCTCTACCCGCGCTAAACCCATTCAAAAAGCCACCCCACACATCTCTATCCAACATCTTGCTCAAAGCCTCCATCACAATGATAAATAAAAATGGAGGAGGATCTCCTTGCCTCAATCCCCTTGAACTAGCAAAAAAGCCGGCAGGCTCACCATTCACCAACGCCGAAAATTGAAAAGTCGAGGTCCAAAAGAGGATCCCCTTGTGCCACTTAAGACCGAACCCCATCCTCTCCAGCAAGTACAAAAGAAAATCCTATCATAAGCCTTCACGATGTCTAACTTACATATAAAACCCGGATCTCCACTTTTAAGCGTAGCCTCCACAACCTCATTTGCTATAAAAGATGCATCCACTATTTGACGATCCCCCACAAAAGCATGCTGTTTCACTGAGATAAGTTTGCTCAGCACCTTCCTTAATCGCAAAGATAGCACCTTAGCAATTAATTTGTAAACTCCCCCCACTATAGGTTTGAAATCACTCAAATCCTTTGCCCCTTTCTTCTTTGGAATTGGAGTAATGAAAGAAGCATTCAGGTTTCTCTCAAAGCACAAGTTCTCATGAAAACAGTGAAACACCTCATCAAATTCTGCTTGATAATCTCCCAGCAATGTTGAAAGAAGGCCATAGAAAATCCATCAGGACCCGACGCTTTATCACCCCTTAAGACACGAAGGGCTTTCACAACCTCCTCTTCGGAAAAAGGAAGCTCCAGAATATTGCTGCCATCTACACCAAGACAAGGAAAAGAGGTGCTGTTGAACGTAGGCCGCCACTCCATTTCAGAAAATAACCGATGATTGAACCCCACAATACCTTCCTTAGTATCCTTGCTATCCAACAACAGAACTCCATCAATCCATAATTCCCAAATCTGACCCGAAGACTTGTGAGCACTAGCCATTCTATGAAAGAATCTAGTATTTCTATCCCCTTCTTTGAGGCATTGAATTCTAGATTTTTGCTTCCAGCTGTTCGCAAAGCAACAAATGATCTAGTTCCCTTTCCAAATTCAATCAAAGCAACTCTTCTTCCATGCTCAAAGCTCGAACCCTACTAACCCATCCAAGACACTGATCCTCTCCATTGTAGAGTTAATCCTAATACCCAGTTTGCCAAAGATTTCTTTATTCCACACTTTCAAATCCTCTTTAAGCAATTTTAGCTTCTTGGCCAATATAAAACTAGGGTCTCCTACATCTGAATACGAAGACCATTTTTCTTTAACGCAATCCGCAAACCCCGGGGCCTTCAGCCACATATTCTCAAATTAAAGCGAAACTTTCCCTTTCATAAATCCCCCACACTCAAAAAGTAAAGGAAACGTAGGTGAGAAGGGGCGTGATTTGCACGCGAGTGGGGCACTTGTCAAGAGAGCTGGTTAAAGTTCTGATTCTATTGGAACTTTCAGAAGACGTGAGCACAGTAGCACGTGGGGTAGTAGGTTTTCAAATTTTAAACTCACTAATCGAAATTGTGTTGTTCCTAATAGTATGGCTCATAAAGGAGGAGTGGGCTTTGGGGCAGCAGATAGGAGTTTTAAGAACCGTGGGCGGATCGCGGGCCAGCGAAGTTCAATAACAATAGGCGGAAACCATTATGGGTTTGGGCTCTGAAATCCAAGATTGATAAGGGCAAGGGGAAAACTACTGGGCGTGGTACAAAGGTTATAGGAGGATCATTAAGTGGGCCTTTTCCGTCGGCTTTTGTGCTCCCTAATCAGTTCGCACCTGGGTCTAATTCAGGCCAGCGATGTCGACTTGTAAGGTGGCGAACGAGGAGGTCGGGGAGGCGACGCAGAGTTCGGAAGATATGGCCGATGGAGGCGCAGAGGTTGTAGGGCCAGATTCGGAGGTCGAGTCCGAGTCAAAAGTTTCGACTTCAGATAAAGGGGACGGAGGTATGGAAAACTCAAAGTATGGTGAGGAACAAACTCAGGATGATGGCCCAACTGTGTCGACTACGGTTGAAAACTGTACAAGTCAGATTCAGCAGTGTGGAGCTCAAGTAGGTAGGTTTTATGTGGCCTTAGTTAGTGGAAAAGATGACGAAGTCCCTTGTGAAGCAATTCCAATTAGTGTGATCAGTCCCTGTGAATATGAAGAAGATACAATTCCGATTGATTCAGAGGAGGAGGAGGATATTTCAATTTGGGCAAAGAGAAGGGCGGATAGATTTGGTAAGTTTTTGGGGGTCCCTTGTGCCGGTTTCGAAGATAAAATTTTGGATTTATTGTTGGATATTGAGAAGAATTGGAGGTTTACAGAGGCAGGAAGCATCAAGAAATGTTGAAAATCAAGAGATAGAAGACAAAAGAGAGCTGAAAAAATGTGCTGTAGTTTGAACTATGAGCAGTTAAGGGGGAAAGTGGGGGAGGATGGGCGGGGAAAAAATTTGTTTGATAATATATCTACGGATTTTATCTTGGAATGTGCGGGGTGGATAAACGATGTATTATAAAGGCTGCTTTTAGTAGGTGGAAGCCTCATGTTATATGCCTGGTAGAAACTAAATTGGACAAGGTAGACAGGAAAGTGAGCTTATGAGGGAGTAGGTGGTGAGACTGGGGTGTTTAGAAGCGGTGAGGGCGTTAAGAGGGGTTATAGTTATGTGGGATCGCACATGGATTTCAAGGTTGGACTCTGTTGTGGGCCCTTCCTCTGTTTCATGCTTACCGAAGTTGGAAGAAAATGATAGATTGTGGGTTTTCTCGGGTGGTTATGGTCTGTGTGCAGTGGTGGATAGGAGAGTCTTGTGGGAGGAACTCAAATGTGGTGACTTCAATGTGGTTCGTTTCCCACATGAACGGTCTGGTTCCCGAGTCAATACTTGAGCTATGTCGGAGTTTAATGATTTTATTAATGAAGGGGAATTGGTAGATTTAGCTTTGTCACGAGGAGATTTTACTTGGTTTAGAGACGGGAATAGCTCGCAATTTTCTCGCGATACGACTCATACGAAGCCCTGCCGCAACGTTACGACTCATACGAGCCCTAGGGCTTCTTCTTCAACCCTGCGACACTCATACGAACCCTAGGGCTTCATCTTCAACTTGGTCTTCAACCCTGCGACACTCATACGAGCCCTAGGGCTTCATCTTCAACTTGCGAACTTAGGTCTAAGACTTCGTCTTCTGCTTTCGACTTCAAGGATAGGGTTCCGACTTCATGGCTAGGTTTTGTCTTCAGCTTGCACTATCTATTCCAAGTAAAATGCTTTCTTGACTCTGTGATAGCTTTATTTGACTTTCACAGTATTGATTATTTTATATTTATAAAATACTCTGCGTTCTTTACTCATTGACTCTGTTTAACTTTCATTGTCTCAGTTCTATCCTTTTTTTTAAATTTGTTTTTATTTTTGAAACATATTTACTCAATGTTATTTAATTTCATTACTCAACAGTCTTAACTTTGTACCTTTTTTTTTGATAAGTAAAGAGTATATAAAAATAACTGGCGCCAAAACAAGTGACGCTGCTTTTGTACACTAGGGTAATACAAACTACTCAGCACTAAAACTATTCACAAAATCCACAAAAGAATGCTCGAGAGATTCATTATTATTGAAGCCTCACTATTATCGAAGATTCTCCTATTCCTCTCTTTCCAAATAGTCCACCAAACCCACCGAAATAGCACCCCAAAGAATATTGCTCCTCCAGCGATTGGAATGTGACCTTCTCGAAAGCATCCCCCGGGGCATTACCCACGAGATCCCAAAAAGCCCCACAATAGTATACCATAAAGAACGAGCCACCGGACAATGCAATAACAAGTGATTAACATTCTCTTCGTTGCCTTTGCACATGTAACACCAGTTCACATAAACCATCCCCCTTTTGCGAATGTTTTCTCACGTAAGAATCGCCTCATGACAAGCGTCCCAAATAAAAAATGCAATGCGATTGGGAGCAAATACTACTCCATATTGAAAGGGATCCCCCACTCTACCCGACATAGCAATAAAATAAGATTTAACAGAAAACTTTTTGCTATTCGATGCAACCCACCTTGCCTTATCATTTCTACTCCCGTTAATCTGAAGCGAATAAAGCGAACTGAAAAAATTTCCACAAACCTCCATCTTCCAATCTTGGAGATCCCTACAAAACAAGGGATTCCTGCCCTGATCAATATGCAACACCGAACTAACATTCCATCACCAAATTGTACAACTCAGGATAGGCTCTCCATAGTTCTTCTTCCCCACACCACTTGTCTTTCCAAAATCTCACTCTCAAACCATTGCCGACCTCAAAAGAAACAAACCTTTCAAACTGCGTCCACCCTTTACAAATTCCTTTCCAAACTCCTGACCCAAAAGAACCGGCGACGAATTTAGGAAACCAAAAATGATCACCCTTTCCGTATCTACTGATCACCACCCTCCTCCATAACCCATGCTCATCCTCCATATATCGCCAAAGCCATTTACCAAGTAAAGTTGAATTGAAGCAACTTAGCTTTTTGGTACCTAAGCCTCCCTCCGGATGTTCAAACAAACCTTATCCCAATTAACTAAATGGATCTTATGCTCCTCCCCTTGTCTCTCCCACAAGAAGTCCCTCTCCATCTTTTCCAAAATATTTCGCACTGAAATAGCGAAAAGAAATAAGTGGGTAGACTGGATAAAGTATTTTTTATAAGCGTAAGTCTACCCGCTTTGGACAATAACTGTTTCTTCCACCCCGTCAACCGCCGACCAAATCTTTCAACCATCGGATTCTATATAGCTATACTTTTGAAAGACGCACCAACAGGCAAACCTAGATAAGTCAAAGGTAAATGAGAAACTTTGCACCCAAACACTAAAGCAAGCTGACGAATATTCTCCACCACACCCATCGGGATGATTTCACTCTTAGCGATATTAATTCGCAGCCCGACACCATCTGGAAGAAAATGAGCACAAGACGAAGATAACCCAACTGCGCAATCTCCACATCACAGAAAATTAAAGTGCCATCTGCAAAGAGCAAGTGAGAGATGACAACTCCTCTCTATACCTTCCCAACCCAAAACCACGAATAAATCCTCCTCTCACAACTTTCTCAATAAAGCTGCTCAATGCTTCCATAATAATGATGAATAGAAAAGGAGAGAGAGGGTCTCCTTGCCTCAGCCCCCTCGAACTAGCAAAGAAACCAGCACGTTCACCATTAGTCATTACCGAGAACAACCAAGCTGAAGAGATGCAAAACTGAATCCACTTCCTCCATTTAACACCAAACCCAATCCTTTCCATTAAAAACATCAAAAACTCCCAATTAACATGGTCATATACCTTCTCGATATCCAGTTTACACATCCAACCGGGGCAACCGTGTTGCAACCTTGAATCCACAACCTTATTGGCGATAAACGACGCATCTATAATTAGTCTCTCCCCCACATATGCATGTTGAGAATCCGACACCAACTTCCCAATTGTTAGCGAATAAAGGGTATTATGAAGGGTGTTATGTGGAACATTATTGTCTAATATGCACGTATATATAAATACCCTAGCCTAACCTTTTTAGGGTTAAGGCTTCCAAATCATATATTCTTCTTCTTCTCTTCTCCGTTAATTTACATGGTATTAGAGCAGGTTTCTCCATAAAAAAAAACTTGGTTTGATCCACTTATTTTTTTTTTTATTTTTTTTTTAAGTTTTCTGTTCTCTACATGCAAAGGTAAGGACGTCACGTTCCTTTCTTCCATCGCCAGGGTGTGCGATGCTTTGAGTTGCCGGAGTGTGCAACCTTGATTGATTGTCCAGCCCAGGTTGTGGTGTGCCGATTGCCGAGGGTTCTCACGCAGGATTTCTGGTTAGCCGGCGTCGACCGGTCATTGCTCGACAAAGACGATTGAGTGCGCCAAGCTTTTTGGCCATCGTATTGTTTCTTTTGCGACCCACACGCCACCCAGACCTGTTTGCCGTCCCTAGGCGACGCCGACGGAGTTGTTTTTGTTGCCGGAAAAGTTCACTGGGAGTTCAGCCTGGCTCAATTTTGCCGAATATTCGCCTCGTACCCAAGTAGTCTACCCGTGGTTAGTTTTCTGGTTTGGACGTGTGTTGCCACTCTGTTGCTGCTTGTTTGGTTTCTTGTTACCGTTTCTCGTTGGGACTCCTCTGTACTGCGTGTTATGTCGTCGTCTGAGACTGTTTCGGCAGTGATCACTACTCCTAATAAGCTTACAGATAAAAAACTTGATGGTACAAACTATATGATGTGGCGTAAGGTGGTTAGTAAGAGTCAAATTGGCATGGAAAAGGGTGATCATCTCATGGATATTAAAACTGGTGAAAGTGCGAAGGTTTGGATTCGGGATGATGCATTACTCTTTGGCCGATGATGAATTCCATGACGATCATTGAGTTAGTTTCCCATACCGAAATAGTCAAAGATCTTTGGGAGTATTTGGAGGTGTCAGATTCGGGCCGTGATAATCGAATCGCTTTGTATGACTTGTCCATCGACGTGTTTCGACAGAATCAAAGAGATCGCACCGTGACTCAGTACTTTGCAGATTTTAAGAAACTGTCTCAGGAATGGTGCACTTTGCTTCCAATTACGGCCGATATTAAGGAGATACAGGCACAACGTGAACAACTCCTTGTCATGGGTTTTTTAGCTGGCTTGCGACCTGAGTTTGCTATTGCTCGATCGTAGATTTTGTCTAGTACTAACATTTGCTCTTTGTGCGAGGCTTTCGCGGGGTTTTACGCACATCTCCTACGCCTTCTCCAGTTGAGGGGTGTTGATTATATTGAAGAAGAAGAAGAAGAGAAGAGTTTGGGAGAAGCCGTAACCTAAATCACGGTTAAAGTCGAAATATATATATGTTTGTGATAACAAATATTACACCAAGACCCCCCAAACATACACCTTATACCAACTAAACCCTTAATACTTCTAACACTCCCTCAAGCTGGAGCATAAATGTTATGCATGCCCAAATTTTGTTACAAATATATCCTATTCTTGTGCCATTTAAAGACTTCGTGAAAACATCCGCTAGTTGATCGCCACCGAACAAAACTAGTGGAAATTATTTTCTCTTGAAGTTTCTCACTGACAAAGTGACAATCAAGCTCAATATGCTTTGCTCGCTCATGAAACACCGGATTAGATGCAATATGAATAGCCGCTTGGTTGTCACACCACAACCGCATAGGCATAGGATTCCCGATACCGATCTCCCCAAGTAACCGATTTAATCCACACTAACTCGCATGTAGCATGAGCCATAGCCCCGATTCGATTCAAAGACTTGATCTTGACACAACCGATTGTTTCTTACTCTTCCAAGAAACCAAGTTACCCCCAACAAACACGCAATATCCGTAAGTAGATCTCTTATCCGGGGATCCCGCCTAATCCGCATCAAGAAACCCTTCTACTCTCATACGTCCATGATCTCGATACAAGATGCTTAGCCCTCGAGCTCTCTTTAAGATACCGAAGAATCTTAACAGCAGCTCCCAATGTGTGGTCCATGGAGAGGACATAAACCGACTTACTACGCTAACAACAAATGCAATATCTCGGTCTCGCCACAAAGAAGATAGTTCAATTTCCCAACAAGCCGCCGATATCTCTCTCGATCAAAAAGCTTTCACCCCCTTCACTGTAAGTTTCAGATTCGGATCCATAGGAGTCTCTAAGGCTTCGCCCCAACATACCCGCCTCACTCAACAAATCACACACATACTTTCTCCGGGACAAGAAGATGCCTTGCTTGCACCGAGCAACCTCAATCCCTAGAAAGTATCTCAAATTACCGAGATCCTTCGCTTGAAACTTTTCCCGAAGGAACCGCTTTAGTGCACTAATACCGCACTATCACTTCCCGTGATGACAATATCATCCACATAAACAACCAAGAAATGATTCCTTCACCCCTCGCACCGATAGAATACCGAGTGATCACTCGACATCTCATAAGCCCAAACTCAAGCACTACCTCACTAAACCTCCCAAACCACGCACGTGGAGATTGTTTTAACCCGTATAATGATCGCTTCACCCGCAACCAACCTGCACTCCCCGAGCAACAAACCCCTGAGGTTGCTCCATGTAGACCTCCTCGTAAGTCACCATGAAGGAATGCATTTTTGACATCCAATTGATAAAGAGGCCAATGAGAAGAGGCAAAGAAGAGAGATAAGTAAACTAACAGGCAAGCTTAGCAATCGGAGAAAAGTGTCTGTATAATCAACCCCATATGTCCGAGCATACCTTTGCAACAAGGCGAGCCTTAAGACGAGCCAAAGAACCATCCGGTTCACCTTAACAACATAGACCCATTTCGCACTCCAATAGTATGTTTACCTCGATGGCAATGGAACCAAATCCCAAGATTGATCAGGCGTAAGGGCGCCATTTCCTCATCCATAGCCTCTTCCACCAGATGACCCACCGCTCGCATTAATGCACTTAGAAGAGAATGAGACTCAAGGACATTAACAAAGGCACAAAGATCGAGACAAACCATCGTAACTAACAAAGTTAGAAATAGATGTAACGCATAACTACGCTTACCTTTTCTAAGAGCAACAGAATATCAAGATCGAAGGTACCTCTACTTTAAGTCGGATCGGCGACGATGGTAGGACTGACTCAACAGAGCAGAGCAGGAGGCATATTCCCTCGAGAGCATGTGCCCGGGTGTAAACCTGTTGAATAGAGGACGAGGTAGATCGTGGAAGGGAAAGAAGTGGACTCCACAACCCGATAGAGTAGAAAATCATCATCTGAACAAACTCAACAGTGGAATATCCGATGTAGGTGTAAGGACACCGACTCATGAAAAGAAACATCGCAGTAAAACCAAATATCGATTCAAGTCGAGAGAAGCATCGATATCCTTTCTCGAGTACGAGAATAACCCAAAAAGATACACTCGAGTGCCTTAGATCTAACTTGGTGACATTAGACGATGATCACGAACAAAGGCGACGCACCGAATATCCTAGAGACACCGAATAGAGACTCAAGGAAACAAGACTTGATGAGGGATCGCCCGTAAAGAACGTAAGAAGGCATACGGTTGATAAGATGACAAGCGCTAACACCGCATCCGCCCAAAAACGGTTTAGAACATGCATCCAAACGAAAGCGCACGAGCAACCTCAAGTGAGGTGACGATTTTTTTCTCAAAGAACACCATTTTGCCGAGGAGTATCAAGACAAGAGGATTGGTGGAGCATGCCACGAGCCAACATAAATTTGGAGTAAACGTGGAGAAATATTTCGAGCATTATCATCGCGAAGATGTTTAACAGCACACCAAATTGAGTTTTAATTTCAGCACGTAATGCGTAAAAATATCAAATAACTCGTAACGATGTCTCATTAAATAAATCCAAGTAACACGAGAATGATCATCCACAAAAGTAACAAAATACCTATAACCTAACTCTCGAGACAATAGACTAGTCCCCAAATATCCGAATGAACTACATCAAACGGGGTACGCACCGCTTATTAACCCTAGAAATATAAGAAATGCGATGATGCTTCAACCGACAAGCATCACATCCAAAAGCCGTAAAGAGGAAAGATCCGACATAATTTCGAGACTCGACATGATTTTAATGGATGACCCAAACGACAATGGATTTGAAACGGGACAAAGAGGCACTCGAACACGCAACCGAGTAGATTTAAGCCTCAAAGAAATAAAGTCCGCCGCATCCCGCCTCTACCAATAATTTTCCTTTTCGTCACACGATCCCCGAAAGATGCAATGAGTGAAAGGGAAAAATGAGACATCACAAGCTTATGATCACTGTAAACTTACTAATAGACAAGAAATTGAACGGAAAACCGTGAATGTACAAGACAGAGGATAATGAAAGAAAGGATGTGAGACAAATATCACCCCGCCTGCAATGTAAGGAGAGACCCATCGCTACAAGAACACTCTGAATGTCGAAGATGGACTAATGAAGAAAAATACCTCTCCGCTACTCGATGGTCAAGAACCTTAATCAATAACCCATTTACAAGGAGAGGAAGAAACACATGCAAGCTGGCATACCCGTTCGACAAAAGTAGCAAAGGGAAGAAGCC
>CM028380.1:132482691-133020678 GCA_013146195.2 Codonopsis lanceolata | reverse complement strand
CTCATTCCTCTCTTTCCAAATAGTCCACCAAACCCACCTAGAAATAGCACCCCAAAGAATATTGCTCCTCCGGCGATTGGAATGTGACCTTCTCGAAAGCATCCGGGGCATTACCCACGAGATCCCAAAAAGCCCAATAGTATACCATAAAAAGAGCGAGCCCTTGGGACAATGCAATAACAAGTGATTAACATTCTCTTCGTTGCCTTTGCACATGTAACACCAGTTCACATAAACCATCCCCCTTTTGCGAATGTTTTCTCACGTAAGAATCGCCTCATGACAAGCGTCCCAAATAAAAAATGCAATGCGATTGGGAGCAAATACTACTCCATATGAAAGGGATCCCCACTCTACCCGACATAGCAATAAAATAAGATTTAACAGAGAAAACTTTGCTATTCGATGCAACCCACCTTGCCTTATCATTTCTACTCCGTTAATCTGAAGCGAATAAAGCGAGGCGAAAAATTTCCACAAACCTCCATCTTCCAATCTTGGAGATCCCTGAAAACAAGGGATTCACCTTGCGATCAATATCGACACCGAACTAACATTCCATCACCAAATTGTACAACTCAGGGATAGGCTCTCCATAGTTCTTCTTCCCACACCACTTGTCTTTCCAAAATCTCACTCTCAAACCATTGCCGACCTCAAAAAACAAACCTTTCAAAGCTGCGTCCACCCTTTACAAATTCCTTTCCAAACTCGACCCAAAAGAACCGGCGACAATTTAGGAAACCAAAATGATCACCCTTTCGTATCTCTGATCACCACCCTCCTCCATAACCCATTCTCATCCTCCATATATCGCCAAAGCCATTTACCAAGTAAAGTTGAATTGAAGCAACTTAGCTTTTTGGTACCTAAGCCTCCCTCCGGATGTTCAAACAAACCTTATCCCAATTAACTAAATGGATCTTATGCTCCTCCCCTTGTCTCTCCCACAAGAAGTCCCTCTCCATCTTTTCCAAAATATTTCGCACTGAAATAGCTAAAAGAAATAAGTGGGTAGATCGATAAAGTATTTTATAAGCGTAAGTCTACCCGCTTGACAATAATCGCTTTTCCACCTCACAACCGCCGACCAAATCTTTCAACCATCGGATTCTATATAGCTATACTTTGAAAGACGCACCAACGTGCAAACCTAGATAAGTCAAAGGTAAATGAGAAACTTCGCACTCCAAACACTAAAGCAAGTCAGCGAATATTCTCCACCACACCCATCGGGATGATTTCACTCTTAGCGATATTAATTCGCAGCCCGACACCATCTGGAAGAAAATGAGCACAAGACGAAGATAACCCAACTGCGCAATCTCCACATCACAGAAAATTAAAGTGCCATCTGCAAAGAGCAAGTGAGAGATGACAACTCCTCTCTATACCTTCCCAACCCAAAACCACGAATAAATCCTCCTCTCACAACTTTCTCAATAAAGGCGCTCAATGCTTCCATAATAATGATGAATAGAAAAGGAGAGAGAGGGTCTCCGCCTCGGCCTCGAACCCCTAAAGAAAGAAACCAAAGACGTTCACCATTAGTCATTACCGAGAACAACCAAGTGCGAAGAGATGCAAACCGAATCCACTTCCTCCATTTAACACCAAACCCAATCCTTTCCATTAAAAACATCAAAAACTCCCAATTAACATGGTCATATACCTTCTCGATATCCAGGTTTACACATCCAGCCGGAACAGCAGTGTTGCAACCTTGAATCCACAACCTTATTGGCGATAAACCACCACGCATCTATAATTAGTCTCTCCCCCACGTATGCATGTTGAGAATCAGACACCAACTTCCCAATTGTTAGCGAATAAAGGGTATTATGAAGGGTGTTATGTGGAACATTATTGTCTAATATGCACGTATATATAAATACCCTAAATTTAACCTTTTTAGGGTTAAGGCTTCCAAATCATATATTCTTCTTCTTCTCTTCTCGTTAATTTACATGGTATTAGAGCGGGTTTCTCCATAAAAAAAACTTGGTTTGATCCACTTATTTTATTTTTATTTTTTTTAAGTTTTACGTTCTCTACATGCAGGTGTAAGGGCGTCCACGTTCCTTTCTTCCATCGCCGAGGTGTGCGATGCTTTGAGTTCTTGGCCGAGTGTGCAACCTTGATTGATTGTCCGGCCAGTTGTGGTGTGCGTTTGCCAGTCGTAGAGTTACATTTGTGAGGGGATTTCTCGCAGGCAGTTAGCGGCGTCGAAGCCGTTATTGTTGACAAAGGCGATTGAGCGTGCGCATCAAGCTTTTTGGCCATCGTATTGTTTCTTTGCGACATGGCCACGCCACCTGGACATTTGCGCCCCCACCCAAGCGGCGCCGACGGAGCGAGTTGTTTTTGTTCTTGGGAAAAGTTCAGCATTGCGGAGTTCGAAAAAGCCTATTTGGCCACAAGCGTCTGCGGATTCTTGCAGGAATATTCGCCTCGTCGGGTTCGCCCGATCCAAGTAGTCTACCCGTGTGGTTAGTTTTGGTTTGGGCGTGTGTTGCCACTCTGCTTTGCTTGTTTGGTTTCTTGTTACCGTTTCTCGTTGGGACTCCTACATGCTTGCGTGTTATGTCGCTGATTCGTCGATTCAGGCTGTTCGGCGGTGATCACTACTCTAATAAGCTACGGATAAAAAACTTGATGGTACAAACTATATGATGTGGCGTAAGGTGGTTAGTAAGAGTCAAATTGGCATGGAAAAGGGTGATCATCTCATGGATATTAAAACTGGTGAAAGTGCGAAGGTTTGGATTCGGGATGATGCATTACTCTTTGGCGGATGATGAATTCCATGGCCGATCGTTGCGAGTTAGTTTCCCATCTTGAAATAGTCAAAGATCTTTGGGAGTATTTGGAGGTGTTGTATTCGGTAGTGATAATCAATCGTTTGTATGACTTGTCAGCGACGTGTTTCGCGAGAATCAAAGAGATCGCAGTGACTCGGTACTGCGATTTTAAGCTGTCTCGGGAATGGTGCACTTTGCTTCCAATTACGGCCGATATTAAGGAGATACAGGCACAACGTGAACAACTCCTTGTCATGGGTTTTTTAGCTGGCTTGCGACCTGAGTTTGCTATTGCTCGATCGTAGATTTTGTCTAGTACTAACATTTGCTCTTTGTCTGAGGCTTTCTCGCGGGTTTTACGCACATCTCCTACGCCTTCTCCAGTTGAGGGGTGTTGATTATATTGAAGAAGAAGAAGAAGAGAAGAGTTTGGGAGAAGCCGTAACCTAAATCACGGTTAGGCGAAAATATATATATGTTTGTGATAACAAATATTACACAAGACCCCCAAACATACACCTTATACCAACTAAACCCTTAATACTTCTAACACTCCCCTCAAGTTGGAGCATAAATGTTATGCATGCCCGACTTGTTACAAATATATCTATTCTTGTGCCATTTAAAGACTTCGTGAAAACATACGCTAGTTGATCGCGATCGAACAAAACTAGTGGAAATTATTTTCTCTTGAAGTTTCTCACGGACAAAGTGACAATCAAGCTCAATATGCTTTGTTCGTTCATGAAACACTTGGATTAGATGCAATATGAATAGCTGCTTGGTTGTCACACCACAGCTGCGTAGGCATAGGATTCCCGATACCGATCTCCCAGTAATGGGCGAATCCACGCTAACTCGCATGTAGCATGAGCCGTAGCCACGATTCGCGCTTGATCTTGACACAACCGATTGTTTCTTACTCTTCCAAGAAACCAAGTTACCCCAACAAACCGCATGATATCGAGTAGATCTCTTATCACGGGGATCTGCCCGATCCGCATCAAGAAACCCTTCTACTCTCATATGTCCATGATCTCGATACGGTATGCCTAGCCACGGAGCTCTCTTAAGATACAGAAGAATCTTAACGACCTCCCGATGTGTAGTCGCGGAGAGGACATAAACCGACTTACTACACTAACTGCAAATGCAATATACGGTCTCGTCGCGGCAAGATAGTTCAATTTCCCAACAAGCCGTCGATATCTCTACGGATCGTAAGCTTTCACCCCTTTGTAAGTTTCAGTATTCGGATCCATAGGAGTCTCGAGAGGCTTCGCTCCCGACATACGCCTCGCTCGACAAATCACACACATACTTTCTGCGGGACAAGAAGATGCCTTGCTTGCACCGAGCAACCTCAATCCCTAGAAAGTATCTCAAATTACCGAGATCCTTCGTTTGAAACTTTTCTGAAGGAACCGTTTTAGTGCACTAATACTGCACTATCACTTCCCGTGATGACAATATCATCCACATAAACAACCCGATAAAATGATTCCTTCACCTGCTTGATAGAATCTTGAGTGATCACTCGACATCTCGTAAGCCGAAACTCAAGCACTACCTCACTAAACCTCCCAAACCACGCACGTGGAGATTGTTTTAACCCGTATAATGACGCTTGATCTGCAAACTAACCCGGACTCCCCGAGCAACAAACCAGGAGGTTGCTCCATGTAGACCTCCTCGTGTAAGTCACCATGAAGGAATGCATTTTTGACATCAATTGATAAAGAGGCCAATGAGAAGAGGCGGCAAGAGAGATAAGTAAGCAGAGGCAAGCTTAGCAAGCTGGAGAAAAAGTGTCGTATAATCAACCCGTATGTCGAGCATACCCCTTTGCAACAAGGCGAGCCTTAAGGCGAGCCAAAGAACCATCGGGTTAACCTTAACAACATAGACCCATTTGCACCCAATAGTATGTTTACGATGGCAATGGAACCAAATCCCAAGTTTGATTGTGCGTAAGAGCGGTCATTTCCTCATCCATGCGACCTTCCGGCCCGGGATGACCCGCTTGAGAGACTTAGGAAGAGAATGAGACTTCAAGGACATTAACAAGGCCTGAATCGGGGAGACAAACCATCGTAACTAACAAAGTTAGAAATAGGATGTAACGTCTGAACTACGTTTACCTTTTCTAAGAAAGCAGCAGGAATATCAAGATCGAGAGGTAGGTACCTCTACGGAAGTGGATCGGGCGGCGATGGTAGGACGGACTCGGCGGGAGCGGGAGGCGGGAGGCATATTCCTTGAGAGCATGTGCGTCGGGTGTAAACTTGTTGAATAGGAGGACGAGGTAGATCGTGGGAAGGGAAAGAAGTGGACTCCACCCGATAGAGTAGAAAATCATCATCGGGGAACAAACTTCAGCCAGTGGAATATCCGATGTAGGGTAGAAGGACACCGACTCATGAAAAGAAACATCGGCGAGAAACCAAATATCGATTCAAGTCGGGAGAGAAGCATCGATATCCTTTAAGTGAGAATAACCCAAAGATACACTTGAGTGCCTTAGGATCTAACTTGGTGACATTAGGGCGATGATCACGAACAAAGCGGCAGCGAATATCTAGGAGACAGGGAATAGAGACTCAGAAGGAAACAAGACTTGATGAGGGATCGCTCCGAAAAAAGAACGAAGAAGGCATACGGTTGATAAGATGACAAGCGATTAACACCGCATCCGCCCAAGCGGTTTAGGAACATGCATCGAAATGAAAGCGCACGAGCAACCTCGAGGAGGTGACGATTTTTCTCTCAGCAACACCATTTTCTTTGAGGAGTATCGATCTGAAGAGATTGGTGGAGCATGCCATGAGCTAACATAAATTTGGAGTAAGCGGTGGAGAAATATTCTTGAGCATTATCACTGCGAAGATGTTTAACAGAGCACACCAAATTGAGTTTTAATTTCAGCCTGAGAATGCGAGAAAAAATATCAAATAACTTCGAGCGATGTCTCATTAAATAAATCCAAGTAACACGAGAATGATCATCCACAAAGTAACAAAATACCTATAACCTAACTTCGAGACAATAGGACTAGGTCCCCAAATATCTGAATGAACTACATCAAATGGGGCATGCTTGGTTTATTAACCCTAGAAATATAAGAAATGCGATGATGCCATGGCCGACAAACATCACATCAGCGGTAAAGAGGAAAGATCGGACATAATTTCTTGAGACTCGACATAGGCGGATGACCCAACGACAATGGATTTGAAAGCGGGACAAAGAGGCACTCGAACACGCAGGAGTAGATGAAGCCTCGAAAAAATAAAGTCCGCCGACTCACGCCTCTACCAATAATCCTTTTCGTCACACGATCTGAAAGATGCAATGAGTGGGAAAAAATGAGACATCACGATTATGATCACGGGTAAACTTACTAATAGGCAGTAAATTGAGCGGAAAACCGAGGAATGTACAAGGCAGAGGATAATGAAAGAGAAGGATGTGAGACAAATATCACCCGCCAAGTAACGAAGCGAGACCCGTTGGCTCTGATAACACTCGGTAATGTCGAAGATGGACGGAATGAAGTAAAAAATACCTCTGTTGCCACTCGGATGGTCGGAAGAACAGGAATCAATAACCCGTTTACAAGGAGAGGAAGAAACACATGCGGTGGGCATACATGCGGACAAAAGTAGCGATGGAAGAAGCGAGAGAAGAAGCGTCTTGGGTATATCTCGCAAACTCATCATCGGTCATCCGTATTACCTTACCCTCGCTAGGTGGAGGCGGGGTGGGGAGCGGGGCTTCGGTGTGAGAAGCGACATGCGCATGCTCGATCACCGAGCGGTTTACCATGCAACTTCCAACAATTACGAACCACATGATTCGTATCCCAGCGGTGATAACAAATGCGAACCTCTCACCTTCCTACCTCCACCACGGCCACCACGACCACCATCGCGACCTCCTGCCGGAAGATCGACCACCACGACCACTAGTCTCGGGACCCGATTAGGGTGAGATGTCGACTCACAGAGCGAGAGGAATCACCAATCTTGCTAGTGGGGCCAAGCGAAGAGGAACTTCGAGAGAGGCCGAAGCGAGAGAACACATCTGAAGAGATCCAACACTTGTGCTGGATAAAATTTGAGAAGCGGCGATCTTGAACTCGGATCTCAAACCGGCTAAAAATCCAAGAATAATCGAGATGTTCCGTTGTGTGCATAGTACTAACATCGGTACTGAAAGGAAGCAATGAACTCCATTCGATCGCCAATTTCTTGTAGTCGCAAAATCTTGGGTAACACTACGACCTTGTTGATCTGGCGAAACATAGCACACGATAGGTCATACATCCGGTTCATGTTATCCTTACCCCATACAACTGACTAAATACTCCCACAAATCACGAACATTGGTAGTATGAGCTACCAATTCATCTCATCATCCATGGAATTCATAAGCTTCCAATACAAATCGGCGTCGGCGCGGACAACGACATCGGTAGAGTTAAGCGTAGTGAGATGATCTTCCTTATTTTGCCCTTTTAAATTCATTTCAACAACCGCCGCCACATTAAATAATTCTTGCGGTTAATTTCTTATCCGTAATTTTTGTACTAGCGGAGAAAACCTCGAAACCAAGGTTTTAGACTCAGTAGTCCCGTATTCCTTGATGTCGCCATCGAAAACCCAACCGACAAGCAAAGCGAGAACCGAACGACCAGCGGTGCACCAAAAACCCCAAAAACGTGTTGAATCAAAAACCAACCTTGAAGCAGGAATCTACAAGCCCGAGCGACGGATCTGGTCGAACAATTCGGCGAACTTCTCGGTGGCCGTGGGCGCGTGGTGGTTTCAGGGACCTCGGTGGCGGCGGCTCAAAGGTCGCTTAGGCGGGCGACACAATCCTCCTATACACAATCCCTCAAATCATCGCATCTCCTCGGCGACTCGGATACGTCTTGCAAGGCTAGCTGCGCATACCGAACGAGGAAAGAAAGAAAGAAAAAAAAAGAAAGAAAGAATTAATGAAGAACAATCGCAGGAGATTAGAAGTATTCTGCTCACGATACCATGTTGATTATATTGAAGAAGAAGAAGAAGAAGAGTTTTGGAGAAGCGTAACCTAAATCACGGTTAGGCGAAATATATATATATGTTTGTGATAACAAATATTACACCAAGACCCCCCAAACATACACCTTATACCAACTAAACCCTTAATACTTCTAACAAGGGGGATGCGGGTGAGTCTTCTGCTCTTGCCGCACAGGCATTTCATGGGCATAGAGGTTCTGATCATGGTGGTCGTGGTGGTAGCGGACGCAGAGGTGGTAGAGGAGGTCGGGGTGGTCGTGGTGGTGGTGATGCATGGACGCGGAGGAATCGGGATGTCAAGGTATGTTACCATTGTGGGGACACGGGGCATCTGCAACGCAATTGTTGGAAGTTACATGGGAAACCGACTAGTAACCGTTTTGCTAATGTTGCTACTCATCCCGACCACGTTAGTCGGTCCTCTCCTTTGGACCAGGAAGATGGTTATGATGTCAGATGAAGAGTATGCTAGGTATACCCAGTTACAGGTCTCTCAACCGTCTTCATGTTCCTCTTCTGCAGCCACTCTTGTCCATTCAGGTAAACCCACTGCGTGTCTTTCCTCGAGTCGCAAATGGGTCATTGATTCTGGTGCTACCGATCATATGACCGGTGATGCAGGTATTTTATCTTCCTTTACCTCTTCTATATTGCCTAGTGTCACGTTAGCCATTACATTGCATGTGTTCGGGGCGAATCGCTCGTATCGATCCATCTCTATCGTTGTCTTACGTCCTATACCTTCACGGTTTTCCGTTCAATTTACTATCCATCACTAAATTAACTCGTGATTACAACTGTCGTGTCTCATTCCTTTCTGATTCTTGTGTCTTTCAGGATCTTACGACGAAGAGGATTATTGGTAGAGACTACAAATCAGGAGGGCTTTACTTGCTGGATGATGTTGTCTCACCCGTTGCATGTTCCAGTGTGACTTCCCTTACACCGCATCAGATTCATTGTCGTTTGGGTCATCCATGTCTCCCGAATTTGAAGAAATTGTGTCCTAGTTTAGAGTCTTTGTCTACATTAAATTGGGAAGCTTGTCAGTATGCTAAACACCATCGTGTTTCATACTTTCCTAGAGTCAATAAAAGGGCTTGTGTTCCGTTTGAGTTGGTTCATTCTGATGTTTGGGGTCCGTCTCCGGTAATGTCGAAACTTGGTTATCGTTATTTTGTTACATTTGTCGATGATTTTTCACGTGTAACTTGGATTTACTTAATGAGAAATCGTTCTGAGTTATTCTCTATTTTTTGTGGTTTTTGTGCTGAAATTAATACTCAGTTTGGTGTGCCTATTAAAATTCTTCGTAGTGACAATGCAAAAGAATATTTCTCCACCCCTTTCTCTACTTTTATGCATGACCATGACATGACTCATGAATCCTCTTACACTGATACACCTCAACAAAACGGGGTGGCGGAGAGAAAGAATCGCCATCTAATGGAAAGTGCTAGGGCTCTTAGTTTTCAAATGCATGTGCCTAAGCAATTTTGGTCTGATGCAGTTTTGATTGCATGTCATCTTATTAATAGGATGCCATCCTCGGCTCTTGTGGGGGGGGGGGAGATTCCATATCGTGTCTTATATCCTTCCCGTTCGTTGTTTTCCGTGTCACCGCAGACCTTTGGTTGTGTTTGCTTTGTTCGCGATCATCTACCTCATATAACCAAGTTGGATCCTGAGTCCCCAAATGTATCTTCCTTGGCTACTCTAGGTCTCAAAAGGGGTATCGTTGTTTTTCTCCCGAGTTGAATCGTTATCTCGTTTCTCTTGATGTCACATTTTTTGAATCACAATCATTCTATCCTCTATCGTCTGTTGACCCATCTTCTTCGGACTCAAATGATGATTTCCTTGTCTATCACGTTGTATGGTCTGAAACAGCCCCTGTACCACCTCTTGTACCTCCCTATCGTCCCCCATTTAGCAAGTTTACTCTCGCCGTCCACGAGAGGGACCTCCTTCTGCACCTCCTGATGTGGTCCCTACCGAGCCAGTCCTCTCTTCTCCAGATCCTAGCACTCCGGTGCCACCATTATCTGATCTAGATGTTCCGATTGCACTTCGAAAAGGTAAGCGTAGTTGTGCACAATATTCCATTGCTGACTATGTTAGTTACTCTGGCTTGTCTTCTTCTACTTCTTCCTTAATTAATTCTCTTGAGTCTTACCCTATTCCTAAGTCTGTGTCTGTGTCTGAGGCAGTGGCTCGCCCTGGCTGGAGAACCGCTATGGAAGAGGAGATGAAGGCTCTTGAGGAGAATCAGACTTGGGATTTGATACCTTTGCCGAATAATAAGAAGGCAATTGGTTGTAAGTGGGTCAGTCTATGTCGTCTCCACGATCTACTCACTGGGAGGCTGTTGTACAAATCCTCCGATATCTCAAAGGAGCTCCAGGCCGTGGGTTACTCTATCGAGATCATGGGCACATGAGAGTTGAAGGTTTTTGTGATACTGATTGGGCTGGATGTCCTATTAGTAAGAAGTCAACCACAGGATATTGCATATTTGTTGGAGGCAACTTAGTGTCTTGGAAAAGCAAGAAGCAGCAAGTCGTGTCGAGATCCAGTGCGGAGGCGGAATATAGAGCTATGGCTCAGTCGACTTGTGAGTTGAATGCCAAATACTTGAGGAGCATAGTTATCAAAGTCGAGAGGCGCCAAAAAGTCGATAGGTCCAAATTTGAGGCGAGAGGCGAGGCGCTAAAAAGGCGCCAAAAAGGCGCACGGAAAAAATACTAAGAAAAAATACATAAAATATATATAACTTAACAAATATCAACAAAACATGTTATAAGTGAATATAATACAAGAAACTAAGTCCTAACATAGTATATATGATGAAATTCTGAGCTAGTTTAAAATTCCAAGTAATATAATAAATAGTTAAACAACCAAAGAAAATAAAGTTTTTTTTAAAAATAAAGTAAAATCCAAAAACAAAATGAAAAATTCAAATAATCCAAAATCCCAAATTAAAAATATAATAAATAATAAATAAAATGCCTAAAAATGAAATGAAAATAAACCCCATGTAATGATATAAGATAGCAGCAGCTCAGCACATTAGAAAAAAAAGGGAAAAACATGAAATAAAAAACAAAGAAATTACAAAATCATACTTAATCTCCACCAATCAACAAACCGATCGCGGGAAGCAGTTCGCAGGGAGTCGGCGACCTCGTCTGTGATGCTCCGGCGAGAAAATTCGGCGGGCGCGCGTGGGTGATTCGGCATCCTCAAGCGAAAGCCGATGAGTTCGCCGGTAGAGCGAAGCCATCTGTGGCTTTGAGATTTCATTAACATCTAATATTGAAGCCTAGATCTAGAATCGAAAATCTCAGATATATGCCGGCAGTTAGCGCCCGACTCGCCCAACCCTCTTCAGGCGACAAACCCTCGACTGGCCTCGACTCTCGCCTCAGGCACCAAAGGCGAGCGCCTTTGACAACTATGTTGAGGAGATGGGGTTTGGTAGTTCAACACCTATGCAGCTATGGTGTGACAATCAAGCAGCCATCCATATTGCATCGAATCCTGTGTTTTATGAACGCACAAAACACATTGAGGTTGACTGTCATTTCATTCGCGAGAAGCTACAACAAAAGATTATTGTCACAAGTTATGTCAAGTCCGGTGATCAGGGCGATGTTTTGGCAGTCGGTGGTTGGAAATAGGTTGCGTTATATGAGTAACAAGCTGAGCATGCATGACATTTATGCTCCAGCTTGAGGGGGAGTGTTAGCGAATAAAGGATATTATGAAGGGTGTTATGTGTAACATTATTGTCTAATATGCACCTATATATAAATACCCTAGCCTAACCTTTTTAGGGTTAAGGCTTCCAAATCATATATTCTTCTTCTTCTCTTCTCCGTTAATTTACACCAATCACCTGACGCAATTTCACTGACAACACTTTAGATAAAATTTTATAAAATCCTCCCACCAAACTTATCATTCTAAAGTCTCCCAAATTAGTAGCCACCGGCCTTCTTCGGGATAAGAGTGATAAAAGTGGCATTGAAACTCTTCTCGAAACACATATTGGCATGAAAATAGTGGAACACATCCATAATGTTATCTTTAAGAATCTCCCAACAAGAAGAGAAGAAGGCTATAGAGAAACCATCCGGACCCGGAGCCTTATTACCATTCATACTATTCAAGGCTGCCAAAACCTCCTCTTCTGAGAACGGGCGTTCCAAAAGAACACCTATCTTCCTCCACCAGATTCTTAAAAACAGTGTCTTCCAATTTAGGATGCCATTCCCTACTATCCGAATACAACTTTGAATAAAAATCCACTATGCCATCCTTAATAGCATCCCTATCTTCAAACTGATTCTCTCCAATTGTAACTTCCTGAATCTGATTCGCATTCTTATGAGCACTCGCCATCTTATGAAAAAATTTAGTATTCTTATCCCCTTCTTTCAGCCACACCCTTGATTTTTGCCTCCAACATACCTCCTCCTTGATAAGCAAAGCCTCAAGCTCGCTTTTCCAATTCTTCCGTGCCTCTTCTTCCGTCTCATCCAAACCTCCCGAACCTGCCTTCTCATCTAACAATCTGATCTCTTCCATGGCTTTCTTGATCTTGATATCTATCCTCCCAAATACCTCCTTATTCCAAACTTTCAAGTCCAACTTAAGAAGTTTCAGTTTCTTAGCAAGTATAAAGTCTGGGCTCCCATTTATCTCATACAAACACCATCTAGAATGTATCCAATCCAAGAAGCCAGGCTCTAAAAGCCACATGTTCTCAAATCTAAAAGGAGACTTCCCTTTCCGCATAACCCCACACTCCAGCATAAGGGAGATATGGTCCGAGACTACTTGGGTCAATGCTGCGCCGTATCACTGAATACATCAGACCAATCTGCAGAAGTAAGATATCTGTCAATTCTGGAGAATTGCCGTCTAAACCACATGAAATTGCCTCCCAATAAATTCAGATCCACCAGTCCCATGTCATCGATGAACTCTTTAAATTCCATCATTGCTCGAGAAAAGACGATCGTTCCACAGGAAGTCTGACCACATTCAAAATTCCCTCCTATACACCAAGGTGCTCTCTATCTCAATCTAATCACTCATAACTCTTCCCACAAATTCTGACGAATGTTGTTTGCTCAAGGCCCATACACCCCAGAAAAAATCAACTCCTTATCATCCACAATCGACTTCATTAGAACAGAAACAGAATGTTCTCCCACCACTGCATCCACCTTAGAAATCACCCTTTTATCCCACATAACAAGAATGCCACCAGCTGATCCAATAGACTGAGAAAACACCCAGTCTGTCCACCTGCCAAACCCTAAATTGCTAGCCAACCTACTGTCAATAGATTGCATCTTCATTTCTTGAAGATAGATTAAATGCGGATTCCACCTCCTTAAAGCAGCCTTAATAACTAGTCTTTTCCTCACATTATTTATGCCCCACACATTCCATGACACTATTTTTAGATGCATGATAAACTTAATTCTGTTTGCGATTCCTCCTCCCCTCCCCCTCCAAACTACCAGACTTATGAAACTTCAAACTGCTACACAACTGCTTTAATTCTTTTTTTCCCTTATCTCTCACAGCTGTCTTCTGCGGCCCTTTTTTCGCATCTGAAGTTTGCCACTGCTTCTCAATATCCAAGAGCAAATCCATAATCCAGTCATCAAAACCATCACAGGCCACACCCAAATATCTGCCAAAACCTTTAGCTCTCCTACGAACCCATAACGACAATTTCTCCTGTGATGAACAATCCTGCAAAAATTCTGAATCACTCATCCTCTGGGTGAATCGTGTTAAGGGGGGTGCATTTGATTGGCTCCACTAGTTCTTCCTTATCCACCAGTTCCTCCTCTTGCCCCTACGTCGATTGGGCACACCCCGCAGAAGAGTGACTCCCTTCGGAACTGTCTGCGCCCGACACTTGCTCCGTATTCCCTTCTGGAGAGACGAAATCCTTTTCGACACTCAGTCGAACTCGTTGCTTGCTCCTCCCTTTCAGACGCCTTCAGCACATCTATGAAGACCTCAGGAAAGAAGAATCTCGTCTTGTCAAAATCCACCTGAGCACCCAGTAGCCTATAACTGGATCCTCCTGCTTCTCACCCGACCCATTACCACTTACTGGTCTTTTCTTAAAATTAGTGTTGAAGGCAGATACAAATGGCCCACTAATTTTACCTCTTGTAACCACACCCTTCTGATAAGCCAAGGGCTTGGTCTTTATAGGAGCCCAAACAGCCTTCCCCTTCACTCTCTTGTTAAGAGGCCCAACCCAAGGCCCAAATTTTTTGATAGCCAACCCATGAGGCCTAACACCACTGCCGCCCCTATTCGAAGGAAACCCTCTCCTCTTAACTACGTCGTTTGGTTTTGAGGGTTTAAAATTTGAATTCCTGTGAGACCATGTGCTTGGCCCCTCTCCTCTGCCCTCATGCCTGAAACTACCTTGATTTTTGCTTTCTGTTAACCTTGATTTTGCACTCGCTGAGTCCCCGCGTGCTCCTCACTTGCGTTGCTCGCAACGATAGGCCCATCGATAACAACGACCTTTCTGTGATCTTGCCTTCATCCTCCCTTCGCCGTGGAAAGCAAGACGCAAACGACTCCACCCATTATGGAACAACGAATATTCTATCCCCAACCCCAATACAAACAATCGCCAGCATGTCTTCCTTGTGGCGAACCAAAATACGACCCCATCTCAGTTCTGATTTGATCTCGATAGCTTCATCCAACCTCACCAATCCTCCACATTTCTTCCCAATCTCCATAAAAACCGACCTGCTCCACAGATGCAATGGTAATCCTAGAACCCTCACCCAAACCTCCTTAGGGTTTCTTCCTTCATCATAGCACAGAGAAAGTTGATCCCAACACTCCAAATATAATGAACTCTCATTGACAGTCCATTTTTTCAAATTTAAAAGACGATGAGTCTCTTTTCCGGAGGGAAAGACGAACAGAAAGTGAACCCCACTCAAAGCAAAGATCTTGACTCCTCTAGCCACTTTCCAATTAATATTTACCCATTTTTGCACTACCTCTTTGGTTGTATTTGAGTCTTCCAACTCCCCTACACGCCCTACTAAACACCGACCTAAAAACTCCATAGGTTCATCGCACGACCTTTCATCAATATCAAAATCCACTGAGGACCCTCTACCAACCGAAACAAGATGATCTAAATTCAGCCACAAAGAAATCTCTACCACATCTTTATATGATTTTCCACTGCTGGATCTTTCTTCCTCCACAAATCTCTTAAATTCAGCAATCATGTCCCAACCCAAATCAAAAGCTACTTCCGGGATTAAAATCGAACGTGGACTACCCTTCCCCCGAACATAAATTCTAAGAAATATTCCTTGTCGATTTCACTCCTTCGCAAATAAAACCTCCCGACACTTGTCGGATAGTTCTTCCAAAAGAAACCTTGTTGCTAAAGGGCTTTCTCCATCCACTTGCAAATCCATACAGTTTCTCCATAGGAGAAAACAACTTCAAACACTTTTTGCCAAGGGCTTGGTCTTTATAGGAGAAAACAGCTTCGAACACTTTGTACCATTTTTTTAAAAATTAAATAAAATTGTTTCAATTTTCTAAACAAATTTACTATGTTCTATTTCCTTTCATTAGTTAACTTTGTACTTTTTTTAAAATTAAAAAAATGTTTCTATTTTTTAAACAAATTCTTTCTATTCCAGCTTACTCTGTTTTTCTGTCTCTTTCATTTTGAATAGAAATGTTAGTCCCCTCAAGTAGTAGTGGTCGATAATATGAATTTCAACTATGACTAGAAACTTAAAAAAATCCAACACATTTACATACCCACCATCTTTATCCCTATTAATAATGACTAGAAACTTAAAAAAATCATAGAATTTTTTTCTGATATCCAAACGAAACAAACCAAGTCTTTATTTATAAGTAAAAATGTGTATTTTAATTCAGGAAAAAAATAATTAAATTTTTTTTGGCTAAAAATTGGTCAAGAAAGGCAATGGAAGAAAATAAAATGTTATCCACTCAAATGATGACACTTGGAAAGGGAGCTAGGATTTGGGGACTTTAGGGTTCAAAGGTTGATTTTTTTTGTTAAAATCATTGGTTGATTTGGGGATGATTTTTTTAAATTCTCCATTGGATGGGAAGATTTAGATTAGATTTGGGGAAAAACCCCCATTGTACATGCTCTTATGCTCACTTATAACATGTTTTGTTGATATTTGTTGTATTTTTCCTTAGTATTTTTTCCGTGAGCGCCTTGCCTCTCGCCTCAAATTTGCACCTATCGCCTTTTTGGCGCCTCTCGACTTTGACAACTATGTACTTATTAAAAAACTAGAGGTTTGACCCCAGGCGTTGGGAGAGACGGCAAGGGCACTCAGGCAAAGACATTGAGGTCTTTGGTTCCAATTCTCATACCAACAAGGAGTCACACTTACCTATAAAAAAAAGACACGAGCTGATTATGCAACCAATGTTCTTTTGGTGTCATGAGCTGTTGGAGCAGGGAGGCAATCCTTTTGTAGAGTTTGTGGATAATATCTCTTTTGTAAAGTAAATGGCATGTATACTTCTTGTGTACATAGGCGTGTCTCCTGATTAGACGCTATTTATACTATCTTTACTTATATAAAAAAAGACGTATGTTGACGCTGGGGACTTGGGCTTTGCTTTCTCCACCTGCGATATCTAGCCGCGACAGCGCTGTGCAATGTCTTAACTTTGGTGAGCGACTGCAATGTCCTAACCTAGTTCGGCGTAGTGAAACATGTAACTTTCCTTCTTTTTAAATTGGTATTATAATGACTATACATCTACTCTGCTTCTTCTTTTCATTTTTTTCTCTCTTTTTTGAGACATCTATTGGCATGATAATTTGTGAACTTTCCTTTCAGACCAAACAAAAAAAACTTCTATTTTTTGTGTATTTATTTGGACACTTTTAAACATTTTATTTTTATTTTTAATTTGAGAATTGATTTTTTTTTTGTTTAGTACACCATTGAGTACTTTTATGAGGCCTAAATTGCACTTTTTTTAAAGAGAAGGTCTTATGTGAGACTGTCTTACAAATAATTCGTAAGACAGAGCTCCACTCTCTCACAAATCAACCGACCAATACACTGTGGGTCAGATCAAGAGGATCCATCTTATATAAGATATTGTAAGACCATCTTACCAAAGTTTTTACCTTTTTTAAAAGCCCCCTCTTTTTTTTTATCTATTTATGAAAAAAATAGTATCTTTTTGTGTGTTTATGAAAAAAAGCAACAATCAATCTGATTTTTTTTTTTTGTATTTACTTTGTGTATCTTTTTTTTTTACTTTGTGTCCTTTTTATCCTTTTTTTTTTGGTTTTTGTTTAAGGTGTTCTTTACTATCTTGTTATTTCCTTTCATCTTTTACTTTGGAATTGTAGGTTTGGATATTGAATTTGTATTGTTGACTTGTTGATATTATATATTATTCCCATTTTACTTTATAAAGGTAAAGTATATATATATGAAGAGCGTCAAAACAGGTGACGCGTCCTTGACATAAAAGTATATATTATTCTCATTTAAACATGCTTTGGAACTTAATTTCATATATTATTCTCATTTACCCATGCTTTAGAAATAAAATAAATATACATATATACTCCCTTCGTCGTTTTCAAAATATTGTCTTCTTTGACCCGGTGCACCGTTTAAGAAAAAGTAATTGACTTGATTATAATTATTGGTGAAATGTGTGGTTTCCTTTAATGCTCTTAAGTATGTGGTCATAATTATATGTAGAAAAAGTAAGGGTAAAGTGGTAAAAGTGTTTTCTTAAAAGAGAGTTTTGAAAGAGGACAATTATTTAAGAACGGACGAAAAAGGAAAGGTGGACAATAATTTGAAAATGGAGGGAGTACTATTTTTCTTAATTTGTCGCCTTGTTTGTCTTTCGGTCGCCCGCCTCGCGTCTCACCCCAAAATGGGACCTCTCGCCCGCCTCTCGCCTTTAATAACTGTGATGTTAGCCAAATTCTTCTTAAAGAGTTTATTTGTGTTAGCAATAGTGAAACTCACTCATGGTGCAAATTTTCAAAGTCAAGTGTGCAATACCAATGCCTTGAGATTGGAGGCTTGGTGCTTTAGGTGTGTTCCTTATTGAATAGATTGAGCTTGAATCGATTGTGTTACTCTCATTGAGCCTTGAGCCTGTTATGAGCACTTTTTGCTTGTCTGAAAGTAAGCTGTTTTGAGACTTGAAATTTGAGATGAGAGTTAAATAAAGAAGAAAAGTATATACACCCCATGACTCTCTGCTGTTGTTGGATGATGCATCATCTTTGGGAACAAGTTCATGGGCTTTTTCTGTTTGGGTTCATGAGCTTTATGTGCGGTTGGACTGGTTTTTTAAGCTCATTGTTTCCATGTGAGATGACAATAATATGTAATGTGCAACAGTACATTTCCAGGAATTTGTCTTCTGAAGAACAACTGGACTCAACACAACCTTTGTCCTATTACCTTGGCTTAGCTACATGATTCCTTTTTTTGCAATTTTATGCTGTTTAATGCAAGGTTATAAGTTACGCCACACTTGTTCATGTCCTTCTAAACTAATGTTGTCCTTGTCAGTGTGGCCTTCCCCACCTCTAGTACAATTGTTGATATTGATACCATCACACTTACTAACTTGTTCACGTAGTTGTCAACATAGAGTCCATACTGGGGATTTTCTATTACTTATATTCTATTCGGGCTACTTTTACGTTTTATGAATATGTTCATTTTAACTTTTTATCTTTTCTACTTTTACTGCATATCCATTGTAGCATCTTCATATAGGCTCTACTCATTTTATTGAAAATGTTTTTCTTAATTGCGCAACATTAGTTCCTAAAGTAAACTCGGTCTAAATAGTTGTCCTATAGAACTCAAGCAAAACCTTGAGGTCCTTAGTTTCAATCCCCATATTAATAAGCGGTCACACTTACCTATCAAAAAATAAATAAAAAATAGTTGTCCTATAGAACTTTCCCTTCAATTTAATGAATTTAAGTTGTATTAAAGCCAGGATTTCATCAGAAGGGGGTCAAGATTATTTTAGGTGTAGAAAGTTACACGGTAGAATCTGAATCAATGGGGTAGAAGAATACGAAATGTGCAATTTTTTTCCTTAAACGAAGGGGGTCAAAATGGATAAAATTGTTATGTTTTGTAGTAAATTAATATATATGTATTTATTTTTAAATTTAAGGGTAATAAATGACACCTGTTCTAACCTAAAGGGGGTCAAATAACCCCTTCGCCACTGGGTTTAAGCACATCACATAATACTGTGGACGTTGTTCTCCACTTCAACTGACCTAAATCTTTTTTTTGATAAGTAAAGTATTATATACCAAAGCGTCTAAACAGGAGACGCGGCCTTTTTACAAACTATAAGCATACACAAAACGGACTAATCTATAGAAAGACTATTCACAAAATCGATACAAGAAATGTTATGAATGTTGGAAGAATTAGTGTCCTCAACCCCCCAAAAAGACAACGTACGAAGTAACTCATCCTTTAACTTATCCACCGTCCTCTCCTCATCCTCAAACACCCTCCTATTCCTTTCCCTCCAAATGATCCACCAAATACCCAGAGGAACTGCGTGCCAGAAGCTGATCCTTCTTCTCCGCTTGTACAAAGACCAACTCAAAAGGAGATCTTTAACAGATCTCGGCATCACCCAAGCAACAGAGAACAGACCAAGCATTAAATTCCAAAGCATAGACACAATAGGGCAGTGCAGCAACAAGTGATTCACACTTTCTTCACATCCTTTGCACATGAAACACCAATTCACATATATCACTCGACGTCTCTGCAAATTATCCCTGTAAGGATGGCTTCACTAGCAGCTTCCCATGCAAAAACAAAACTCTACTCGGAGCTTTCACTCTCCAAATACTCCGCCAAGGAACACAATCTTCTCTCTGTTTGAAAGAATATGATAATAGGATCTAACAGAAAAAATCTTCCTCTTCGAGCCCGCCCACACCACCCTATCCTCCTGCTGCCCCACCGAGTGAGAGTATAACTTAGCAAAAAACTGAACACAAGAGTCCATCTCCCAATCTTGAAGATCTCTCCGAAATATGGGACTCCAAGAGACTTTCCCTTCCTCTATATTCAAAATCGAACTTACTAAGCAATCTTTCTCACTTGCTAAATTAAACAAATCTGGGAAAGATCTCCAAAGCTCCCTGTCATCACACCATTTATCCTTCCAGAATCTAATTGTAGACCCATTTCCGACCTCAAAAGAGATGTGTCTCTCAAGCGAGCCCAACCCTTCGACTCCTTTCCAAACCCCCACCCCATAGCAGGTAGGAACATCTTTCGGAAACCACAAATGCTCACCCTCACCATACAAGCTCACCACCACTCTCCTCCACCAAGCATTCCTATCCACCACAAATCTCCAAAGCCACTTCCCCAAAAGAGCCAAATTAAAAAACTTAAGATTTTTTATCCCCAAGCCTCCATTTCTCACACTATCACAGACTTTCTCCCATCTAACCAAATGAAACTTTCGCACCTCCATAGACCCATCCCACAGAAAATCTCTCTCCAATTTTTCAAGTCTGCTGCGAACCGAAACTGGAAGCACAAAAAGAGACATAAAATAAGTGGGAAGGCTAGAGAGAGTATTTTTCACTAGAGTTAGCCTTCCCCCCTTTGAAAGATACTGTTTTTTCCAACCCGCCAATCTCCGCTCGAACCTCTCGATGACAGAGATCCACATCTCTTTACTTTTATGCTTCGCTCCTAAAGGTAACCCAAGATACACCGTCGGAAGGCCCCCAACCTTGCAACCAAAAAAATTGGCCAAGGGAATCAAATTAGCCACCACGCCAACCGGAATAATCTCGCTCTTAGCGATATTAATTCTCAATCCCGAAACCGCTTGAAAGAAAAGGAGCACAAGCCGCAAATAACCTAACTGATGAGAGTTAGCCCCACAAAAAACAAGCGTATCATCTGCAAATAAAAGATGGGACACTATCACTTCCTCTCCACTACCTCTACCCGCATTAAACCCCTTCAAAAAACCACCCCACACAGCTCTATCCAACATCTTGCTCAAAGCCTCCATCACAATGATAAATAAAAAAGGAGAAAGAGGATCTCCTTGCCTCAACCCCCTCGAACTAGCAAAGAATCCGGCAGGCTCACCATTCACCAACACCGAAAAACGAACTGTCGAGATGCAAAAAAGAATCCACTTCCGCCACTTAAGACCAAACCCCATCCTCTCCAGCAAATATAAAAGAAAATCCCAGTTGACATGATCATACGCCTTCACAATGTCTAACTTGCAGATCAAACCTGGATCTCCACTTTTAAGTCTAGCCTCCACCACCTCATTGGCTATAAAAGAGGCATCCACAATTTGACGATCCCCCACAAAAGCATGTTGGTTCACTGAAATAATTTTACTCAATACCTTTCTTAATCGCAAAGATAACACCTTAGCAATTAATTTGTAGACACCACCCACTAAACTGATAGGTCTGAAGTCGCTCAAATCCTTCGCCCCTTTCTTTTTTGGAATTAAAGTTATGAAGGAAGCATTCAGACTTCTCTCAAAGCACAAGTTTTCGTGAAAATAGTGAAACACCCTCATCAAATCCTCCTTTATTATCTCCCAACAATGCTGGAAGAAGGCCATAGAAAAACCATCGGGACCCGGTGCTTTATCACCCTTTAAACCACGAAGGGCTACCACAACCTCCTCTTCAGAAAAAGGAAGCTCCAGAAAATTACTGTCATCTACATCAAGACAAGTAAAAGATGTGCTGTTGAACGAAGGCCGCCACTCCTCTGTTTCAGAAAATAACCGATGATAGAAACCCACAATACCTTCCTTAATATCCTTGCTATCCGACAACTGAACTCCATCGATCCATAATTCCCTAATCTGATTCGCTGACTTGTGGGCACTAGCCATTCTATGAAAAAATTTAGTATTTCTATCCCCTTCTTTGAGCCATTGAATTCTGGATTTTTGCTTCCAACTGATCTCTTCGCAAAGCAATAACTGATCTAAATCCCTTTGCAAATTCAGACGAAGCAGCTCCTCTTCCTTGCTCAAAGCTCGAACCCCTACTAACCCATCAAGCCACTGATTCTCTCCATCAAAGAATTAATCCTTACTCCCAGCTTACCAAAAACTTCTTTATTCCACACTTTCAAGTCCTCTTTGAGCAATTTAAGCTTCCTAGCCAAAGTGAAGCTAGGGTCTCCTACAACTGAATATGAAGACCATTTTTCTTTAACCCAATCCGCAAACCCGGGGCCTTCAACCACATATTCTCAAATTTAAACGGACCTTTCCCTTTCAAAAAGCCCCCACACTCAAGAAGAAGGGGAACATGATCAGAAATAACTCTAGGCAAACAGGACTGAACTGCCCCTGAAAAAAACTCCTCCCAGTCACCAGAAATAAGGAACCTGTCTATGCGAGAAAATTGCGAAGTATTCCCATCTCTGAACCAAGTAAAATCTCCTCCTGACAAAGCTAAATCTACCAATTCCCCTACATTAATAAAATCATTAAACTCCGACATAGCTCGAGTATAGACTCGGGAAGCAGACCGTTCGTGCGGGAAGCGAACCACATTGAAATCACCACCTATACACCAAGGGGCATTCCACTTACGCTTAACTGATAAAAGTTCCTCCCACAAGACTCTTCTATCCACCGCTGCACATGGACCATAAACACCCGAGAAAACCCACAATCTATCATTTTCTTCCATCTTCAGTAAGCATGAGACAGAGGAAGAGCCCACAACAGAATCCAACCTTGAAAAACACCTGCGATCCCACATAACTATTATCCCTCCTGCTGCCCCCACCGAATCTAAACACTCCCAGTCTAACCACCTACTCCCCCATAAGCTGGAGATCACTTTCCTGTTTACCTTATCAATCTTAGTTTCAATCAGACAGACAAAATGAGGCTTCCATCTCCGCAACGCAGCCTTAATAATACCTCGTTTATCCACATCATTAATACCCCGCAGCCTTAAATCTATACCTTGACTACGTTATCTTCGACTGCCCCATCTTGATTTCAAGTTGATCCTAAATAACGAGACTGATCTCTTTGTTGTATTTCTTGGCCTTCCAACCTAACTATGTCTATTAGTACTCTTTTTGCTAGCAAGTTTATCCAACCTAACTATGTCCATTTGTACTCTTTTTGCTACCAAGTTTATCCATATATTCCTCTTTACTCCAACTTATTTTTAACCTTGTCACTTTTAAAGCTTCTTTCCACTTGTCTAGTTTATCATTGAGACTCATATCTCCATCTCATCATTAAGGACAATATCAATGTCATCAGAAAATAACATGCATGATGGTATATCAATTTGTATATATTTGGTCAATCCATCCATCACTATGCAAATGGTTGGTCTTCATCTTTTGTATCATTCGAATTCGACTAATATACTACCTCCATCCCAAAATGAATTATGTTTTAGCAAAGGTTTTTTGTTCCAAAATAAATTATGTTTTAAGGTTTCAAGAAACATTTATCTATATTTTGCCAAAAATACCCTTATTTACTAGGCTCAAATTAAATGCTGTTAAAAGAGGGTAGTTGAGTGGACTGAGAAAAATACTAGTGCAACTTAACTTCAATAAATGATGTTAAATGAGGGTAGAAGTTAGAACAGTCTTTTTATAACCTTTCTTAATGTGTGCAAATTGCTAAAACAACATTTATTTTGGGACGAGGTAGTAGTTATTATCTTGCATAAAAGTTTGCCATATGGGTCTTTAACTTTTGAAAAAGTTTGTTGGATCTTCAACTTCTGCTTGCTTGGCTCAATTACACATGGTCCATTTACCATTTATAGTTTACTTTTTAAGCAGACTGATGATGTCTTACCAAGTTTGGAAGAGCAGGGTGTTCGTCAGTTGTACCCGAAAGGACCAAATATTGGTATGTTTAACTCATTGAGTGCTCTCTCTTGAAATTCAAAATTTATCAGCAATATCCTCCCTCCCTGCTACTCGTGTCACCATGTGTTGTTGGATTTTCTGTAGTCAATATGGACCTTTAGATCATACTTGTATAGTTGTATTTACTATTAATTTGTTTTATGGTGCCAGCAGATGCCATGTTTTTTTCATGCCATGTTTTTTTCTTATGTATTGGACTTCACTATCTTGTTTCATTATATTCATATGGATTCACAAAGAACGAGCCTGCAGAGTAGGAAGTGATTAGAAGGGAAAATATTGATAGGAATTCATGAAGATATTTTTAAGATGAACCTAAGTGGGCAGCTCAATATCAAGAAGCTACAATGTCTCTTTATTGACATGATATGTACTCTTTTTTTTCTTTTTTAAGAGGATCAATAGTGGTTCCTCACTTACCCCCATGGTGACTCGAACCCATAACCTATTTGGTGTAGGTGAAGCATCTTACCACTAAGCTTCGTTTCATTGTTTGACATGATATACACTAATGTTCAAGATAGTTCATGCATCTCCGTGCAAATTTGTCTCATTCTATCTCCTAGATGGTACGTCCCTGCTATCTAAACTTATTGAAAGGGAAAAAGATAGAAGAAAGGTAAAACAACCACGAATAGGAATGCATATATCGTAAGGTATGTTCTTGGGCGAGCTTATGTATTTAAAGCTTTCAAAGAATCTAGGATGCCGGTCATCATTCCTTGCCAATGCATTTTGGACCTGCCAGTCTGGTCCTTGTCTGTCACAGAGTGTTTTTTTCCAATTCCAAGTCGTCCCCAAGCAATTCTTGTTTAAAATTCAGGCATAGTCCTCTGATGAGTTGTGGGTACCTTGATACAAAGACAACCATCTGATTTTATAGCTTAGATATTACCACTGTGGCCTTGATGTTTGCTAACATGGATTATATTCTCTTCTATGCTAGACTTCAAGAAGGAACTGAGAACGCTTAACAGAGAATTGCAACTGCATATTTTGGAACTTGCTGATGTTCTTGTAGAGCGACCGTCACAATATGCAAGGAGAGTGGAAGACATTTCACTCATATTTAAGAATTTACATCATCTTCTCAATTCATTACGTCCTCATCAGGTGAATTTTTCTGTAGTATTCTGAATGTCCTTGGTCAATTATGGAAACTTTGGCTCTTTACTTTGCTCCCTTGTACCCTCCTCTCTCTTCCTTAGGCCAGAGCAACACTGATTCACATACTGGAACTTCAGATACTACGTCGAAAACAAGCAGTGGAGGACATTAAAAGGTATGGTAATCAGTCTGTTAGACTAATAGACTTTATCTATTTGACTACGTTTTTTTACTGTTTGTTTGAAGCAAGAGAACCCAAGGAGGTTGGGAATGGTATTATTTTTGAGAATTTAATAACTTGAACAAGTAAACATGGTGTGGCATGTTTGAGTTTTTATTTCGGATTTTGGGTCTTTTGTTTTGCTTTTGTTCTTTTTTATTTATTTATTATTTCAGCTGGGGTGGCTACTTGGTAATGACCGATGGTGTTTCAGAATAGAGGTGGTATTATCGCTGATTACTGATATATTGTTGCTTCCACCTCAAACAGTCTATAAGCTTGTAGACAAGTTGTGATGCAGAATGAATGGCTGATGGCTACCAGTGATAATTGTGTAAATAGAGGTTGCCGTGTTATTTTATCAAAATTAAAGTGATGTGAATGTAATTTACCTTTTAACGTTTCAGAGCTCACAACAACCTCGATGATTATAACATGATGCCTAAGTACATGCATATCATTGCTGCATGTGCTCAACAGTGGAAATGGATAACTTTGGTCTCCCATGTCACCACTAGGACAGTGTTCTAGAAAGGTTTCTGCCCGTAGGATATCGTAGATCAGGGGAATCATTGGTTAGGAAATGTACAAGTGTTTATAGTTGTGAAGTTTTGTTGTACACATTCTGATTCAATTCGTTTTGTGTTAATTGTATAGGAGGAGAGAAGAAGCACAGAAACTTCTTAAAGAGGCAGTTGGAATATTAGATGGACAGTAACCTGTGATTGCGCAGCACAACCCAAAGTAGTTGAATTCTGCCCCAGATTTACACAGCTGTAAATCTTAGATCTAAGTTTGATTATGACAACCAAGTTTTTTCATTTATTGTATTATTTTTTGTACATTTGAATCCATTACCCCTATGTAGTGAATGGTGATACAGATTCCAAAAGTCGTGTCCATGGGTAGCGCAGATGACTTTAAAAAGTCAAAGAGGGCTTGTCTTTCCACACACACACACACACACAGAAATGCCCTCTACCTTTGGCTTGTAAAGTCAATAAAGGCCGTATAAATTATCAAACTAAGAAAAACAAAATTACTAAGCATATTTGTAGTATTTATACCAAGTTACTAATAAATTTAATTTGTCTAAATTTTAGCTATGTATGACAAACCGACTGGGTCTAAAAAATGTTTTGAGCTCTTATGGTTTTAAAGTAAAAAAATTAAAATAAATTAAAATAAATTAAAATAAATATAAGTTATTTATAAAGTTAATTTTTCTAAATTTTAGTTATTTTTTATTCGTTTCAATTGCTTAGTTGACTTATTATGAGATTTTTTTCCAGGGTATATACAAAATAAATAAATATTAAGAATATATACAACATGTTTATATAATGCCAAATTATACTGTCAACAAGATTGATTTTATCAAGTTCAAAAGCCTTTGGAATGGAGGATGAACGAATGAGATCAAAGGAGTTTCTTTTGGCTTGATCTAACCAAAGAAATCACATGTTTGCCATAGCATTCCCAATTTTCATCGCTCACAGTCAAACTCAAACCATCAAGCATTCCTGGGGCATGCCAGGCTTCCAGCACAGGCCTACAATCTTTCCTGACATTCATGAGAGGAAGAAGACAACTTCACCTTAATTGCAGTGCGTGATCAACAGTGGCAATCGAAATAAAACTAAAGACCGGTAACAGACTATCAAAAAGCAGGCTACTAAGTACGAACAGAGCCACAAGGTCTCACCTCCATGAGCATCACGAAATAGTGAAATACGCTATACAATGCAACCTAGTGAGGTGCAAACCAGAACAGTTCAATTGCATCGGATGCAATTAAAACATTCAAGGATAGCGGCAAATACATCCACCAAACTTGGGATATAGTTGACAGCTTCAACAATTCCTAGTGTCAACTGCACTACAACCACTTCACTAGGAAGGGAGGGGGGGATCTTAAGCTATATCTTAATGGAGTTCAAAAAAGATGTAACACTCCATTAACTGACATAGTTCTTGAGGCATCGCAACTGAGAAGCTGGGAGACAAAACTGAACAGTCTATTCCAGAAGCTTGACCTTGAGCATCATTTCTTCTCCAAACTCATCCCCTGAAGGTTCAACAATAGATTGTCTGAATTCAACATGACCTTGTTTGGGGAATGGGAGATAGTTTGTGCAATTTCTCTTGAGGCTTCAATTTTCCTGAGTGTGATAAATGCTGGATTGTTGGCAATTGCTTGACCAATCAGCTGCGCACTTTTCGCCTCTCCCTGTTAATAGATGTGACACAAGGAGCTTGCGTAAGTTGAGTCGAGTTAAAACTAAAGATTTAGAGCTCAGTAATGTAGTACACAAGTGCAAGATGGAAAAGCAGCCAAGATTTTACATGCAGCCGCCTATTCGAGCAATGGTTAAGGCGCAGAAAGAAAGAAAAATAATTATTCTCATATGAAAAGTTTTTTTTTATTTTAGGAACAAAAAAGAAGTTGCTGCCTCAAGGACTTGCGCTTGTATCTCACCTGTGCCCTGATAATAGCACTTCGTTTGTCTTGCTCTGCCTTTTCCACCACAAACTTGGCCCTCTCTGCTTCTTGTGCAGCCACCTGTTTTGCTTCAATTGCAGCTGTGAACTCCTTTCCAAAAGTCAGACTTGTGATGGACACATCATCTAGTGCAATGTTAAAGTTTGCACCCCTCTCCGTCAGTATTTTCCGTATTTCCCTACTAACAGCCTACAAAAAATGCATAGGTTGCAAAAAATTGGGTCAAACCAAGAACTTGTAGCTTAAGATCCTTAAAAGGGTAAAAACTGTTAAATTGTATGCCAAAAAACGTCATTATCCTTGGCAAATCAGCTTAAGATCCTTTATAGGGTACAAGAACAGCACCAGGAAGCAAAAAGATCCGAATCACAAACAAGAATCACAGCATACTATAATATAAAATGGGAGCCTTGCTGCTTACCTCTCTCTGAGTGATGAGCTGGCTAGCATTATATTGGGCAACCACAGCTTTCAGAGTTTCATGGATAATTGAAGGCAGGACTCTTTCATTGTAATTCTCACCAAGAGTTCGATAAACTGAGGGTAATTGGTCTGGCACAGGACGAGTAAGAACTCGAAGAGCGATTTTCACCTGCGCATCAAAATTAATAATAACGTTTAGAAAGCAGAGAGAATCCAGGTGACAACGGTATGCAAGAAACAATACAGTTACTGGTGAAATCATAGAGCCTCCTCTTCATACATGTGAGTCTTAACAAATAAATAAAAAGATTCGTGAAGTCAGCCATTTTAAGCTCCTCAACTGCATGCAATTTATGACTATCCATAATCATTAGCGACATTTGAAGGAAAAAGGGAAGGATTTGAAAGAAAAGACAAAAAAATGTTTCTGTCTAGTCGAATCTAATAAAAAGGCCTGTAGCCAAAAATGTAGACCGAAAGTTCAAAAAAGCCCAATACAATGTTACGGACGTGTCTCAACAGATATGAATGAAAATGAAACATGAGCACTGAATTAGTTTCATAAGTAGAGCATATGGTTCACATCCTATGGACACCAAATATTTGATCAAAAATAATAAATCAACTGATGCATATATTGTATGCAGGTGAAAATCAGTATTCAGTCGTTCATATACCAAATGGCATGTGAGAGTTTTGAATCAAAAAAAAGAAGAGAGAGAGAGTCTAATAAGGAACTGATGGAATCAAATCATGACATTAACAAAGATAAGCATGAGGTTGCCATCCCTCCCTCAGTTGCATGAGCATTTTTCAGTACAATTGACAAATACTCCCTCCGTTTTCAAAATATCGTCCGTACCAAAATAATTTTCCAACTTTCCTTTTAAGGAAAGCAATTTTTACCATTTTGTCCTTATGAATTTTTCTCTTCAATTAGTGGGAGCCACCACTCACCTATTTACAGCCTTAATCATAGCAATTTGAAAAAAATTTCAAGTTTGATTGGACTATTGGAGGGAATTTCAAAAAAGAGTGTTGGGAGTATAATCTCAAGGGTATAATTGGAAAGTAAGAAAAATACAAATATTTGTATTCAAGTCAATTAATTTTTCTTAAACGGTGTGTGAGGTCAAAGAGGACAATATTTTGAAAACAGAGGGAGTATTATATTAATAATATTCTCTGAGGTTAGACATGAGACCACACTCTCGCTGTTCCTATGACCTCTTCTTTTCCTTCACTTCCCTCAGTAAACATTAGTTTCAGCTGCATCTTTCACTTCTGTGAAGCAACGAACATTCATGTAGCTTCGCAGCTTCACACTGAGCGAATTTTTTTACCATTTGAAGATCAGTAGACAAAACCTCATTTCTATTTCTGGCAGCAAAAGAGGTGCACATAAACACCAAAAATAAGTGTGTGACCAAACTGCAAGAATACATCAGCAGAGAGTAGAAAGCTTTGAAGCATAGAGAGCGAGAGAGAGTTTACCATTTGAAGATCACGGCTACCAGAAGTGCTCTCCACTAGATGAGGTCGTGCACGAACGTCATAAATGACTGGTCTATCAAACCATGGGATCATAAAATGAGTACCTTCAGGATACACCTATACATTCAGCATGTAAGAAAAGGGCACTAATATAAAAATAAAAAATCAAGGAAGTACACTACAGACGAGACAAAGCAAGAAATTTCCTGAGACAACTAAAGGTAATACACATGAATTTTTCCCAATAACAACAATACATAAGGAATTTGTAGATAATTGCACTATTTACTAGACAAAGGGCGCAAAGTAATGAAGTATTATATAATAACCACAATGCTTTCTTTTCCTAATCAGATGCAATTTTTCTTAACAAAAGGTATTTCCTCCTAGAAAAAGAAGATAACTTTCAGAACCAATGGGGCATCGCCGCATCGGGTCCTGTGCACTACATGTATCCTTCCCAAGGATTACATCAAAGGATAGTCATATATGAAGAAAGTAGATTCATTACATGAAATTCAACCTTGAACTATACTGAAAATACACTTTCCCATCCCTGTTTATTGCATCAGTGCCGGGTTTCTTATTTTACCTAATGGTCCTAATCTTTATAACCTACATTATATGATACGAAGAAGTACAGAGAAGCTTATACGCCAGTAATGAGGCTCACTAAAGCTCAATGATACTCTTTGCATCCAATTCAAACTAAAAAATGGAAGTTCATGCGAGCCATTGCCAGGAGGGATCAAGAACCATAATTCACAGGTTGGTTCTCAAACATGATATTTTGCTCAACGACACAAAAAGCCTCTGCCACCAAATCTGACTGGTAAATTAGTGAGTTTTGCAAATCAACTTGAACTCAAGTTAAGTTTTCGAAGTTGAGTCAGGTATGTCATGGTATTTAGTCCTTTTCTTTTTCAGTTTTTTCTAATTAAAATGAAATTAGGATAATTCCATATTTTATATGCTTAATGTAAAACCATCAACTCTTCAAAATGTCATTACACATTTTCTAATTTTAGATTCTTCCGTACAAATACATCGTAATATTTTATTTAAAAATATTTAAATTCAATCTACATAACATACAAATACATGAAGTTATTCGAATTTATATGATCGAAGCCAAGTTTTATTCAAGTGGTACATAGGAGCAAGCCCAATGGGCGTTCTTCCCCAAATCTAACACAAATCTTCCCTCCCAATGGTTGATCTTAAAAAATCTAACCCAAATCAACCGGTGATTTTGAAAAAAAAAAATCACCTCATGAACCCAAGAGGCTCCAAATCCAAGGTTGCCTTTCCATGTGACATGATTTGAGTGGACAACATTTTATTTTCTCCCATTACCTTTCTTGACCAATTTTTAGTCAATTTTTTCCCTGCATTAAAGTACACATTTTTACCTATAAATAGAGACTTGGTTTGTTTCATTTGGACATCAGAAAAAATTTCTATGATTTTTTTTAGTTTCTAGCCATTATTAATGGAGATAAAGATGGTGGGGTATAAATATTTGTGTTGGATTTTGTGCCACCATTGGGAAGGTTTTTTGGTTTTGAATCAAATGGGCATCTAATAAATTATTTTATTGGTTTTTAATGGGTCGAGTTTGATTTTTGGTTTGATTTTCCGAAACGATTGTACATGCTCTAATTAGAGAGTCGACTCTCATGAGGTACTCTGGGAAATTGATCGAGCCAAAAAACAACAACAAAATCAACTTGAGTAATCTAAACGAGTCGAGTCAATTCAGGTTATTTAGGCTGTGAGTCGTGTATTCAAACTACTCGGTTTGATTTACATCATTACAAAAAAACAAAAAAATATAATTCAACGAAGCAATAACTACTTATCAAAAAAAGAAGCAATGATGTATGCAGTTGCATCTTTTACAATACCTAGACTTTACTCAATTTTCAAAAACTCTAATACCCTCGACCCAAGTAGCATGGCATGGAGAAAGATGTGTCTGAAGCTTCTCTAAAACGTAAGGATGATGTGTGCCATATATGATGGCCCCTGCTGCCTTTTAAAAAAATTCTACTACTGCAATGTTTGTGTTATTGAGTTTGGTTATTTTTGAAAAAGAACTGTACCGTAGGGCCCCTTAGAATTTTTGAAGTCAAAATTTATATATAGTTTCTTCCTTCCATGCCATTGCTCGGTAAAAGATAATTTTTTTTTTTTTGATAAGTAAAGTATTATATACCAAAGCGTCTAAACAGGAGACGCGGCCTTTTTACAAACTATAAGCATACACAAAACAGACTAATCTATAGAAAGACTATTCACAAAATCGATACAAGAAATGTTATGAATGTTGGAAGAATTAGTGTCCTCAACCCCCAAAAAGACAACGCATTTAAGTAACTCATCCTTTAACTTATCCACCGTCCTCTCCTCATCCTCAAACACCCTCCTATTCCTTTCCCTCCAAATGATCCACCAAATACCCAGAGGAACTGCGTGCCAAAAGCTGATCCTTCTTCTCCGCTTGTACAAAGACCAACTCAAAAGGAGATCTTTAACAGATCTCGGCATCACCCAAGCAACAGAGAAACAGACCAAGCATTAAATTCCAAAGCATAGACACAATAGAGGCGGTGCAGAACAAGTGATTCACACTTTCTTCACATCCTTTGCACATGAAACACCAATTCACATATATCACTCGGCGCCTCTGCAAATTATCCCTGTAAGGATGGCTTCACTAGCAGCCTTCCCATGCAAAAAACAAAACTCTACTCTCGAGCTTTCACTCTCCAAATACTCCGCCAAGGGAACACAATCTTCTCTGTTTGAAAGAATATGATAATAGGATCTAACAAAAAATCTTCCTCTTCGAGCCCGCCCACACCACCCTATCCTCCTGCCCCACCGAGTGAGAGTATAACTTAGCAAAAAGCGAACACAAGAGTCCATCTCCCAATCTTGAAGATCTCTCGAAATATGGGACTCCAAGAGACTTTCCCTTCCTCTATATTCAAAATCGAACTTACTAAGCAATCTTTCTCACTTGCTAAATTAAACAAATGGGAAAGATCTCCAAAGCTCCCTGTCATCACACCATTTATCCTTCCGAATCTAATTGTAGACCCATTTCCGACCTCAAAAGAGATGTGTCTCTCAAACCGAGCCCAACCCTTCGACTCCTTTCCAAACCCCCACCCCATACGGTAGGAACATCTTTCGGAAACCACAAATGCTCACCCTCACCATACAAGCTCACCACCACTCTCCTCCACCAAGCATTCCTATCCACCACAAATCTCCAAAGCCACTTCCCCAAAAGAGCCAAATTAAAAAACTTAAGATTTTTTATCCCCAAGCCTCCATTTCTCACACTATCACGGACTTTCTCCCATCTAACCAAATGAAACTTTCGCACCTCCAAAGACCCGTCCCACGAAAATCTCTCTCCAATTTTTCAAGTCTGCTGCGAACCGAAACCGGAAGCACAAAAGAGACATAAAATAAGTGGGAAGGCTAGAGAGAGTATTTTTCACTAGAGTTAGCCTTCCCCTTTGAAAGATACTTGTTTTTCCAACCCGCCAATCTCCGCTCGAACCTCTCGATGTGAGAGATCCACATCTCTTTACTTTTATGCTTCGCTCCTAAAGGTAACCCAAGATACACCGTCGGAAGGCCCCCAACCTTGCAACCAAAAAAATTGGCCAAGGGAATCAAATTAGCCACCACGCCAACCGGAATAATCTCGCTCTTAGCGATATTAATTCTCAATCCGAAACCGCTTGAAAGAAGAGGAGCACAAGCCGCAAATAACCTAGCGATGAGAGTTAGCCCCACAAAAACAAGCGTATCATCGCAAATAAAAGATGGGACACTATCACTTCCTCTCCACTACCTCTACCCGCATTAAACCCCTTCAAAAACCACCCCACACGACTCTATCCAACATCTTGCTCAAAGCCTCCATCACAATGATAAATAAAAAGGAGAAAGAGGATCTCCTTGCCTTAACCCTCTCGAACTAGCAAAGAATCCGGCGGGCTCACCATTCACCAACACCGAAAAACGACCGAAAAACGAACTCGAGATGCAAAAAGAATCCACTTCCGCCACTTAAGACCAAACCCCATCCTCTCCAAAGGCAAATATAAAAGAAAATCCCATTGACATGATCATACGCCTTCACAATGTCTAACTTGCGGATCAAACACGGATCTCCACTTTTAAGTCTAGCCTCCACCACCTCATTGGCTATAAAAGAGGCATCCACAATTTGACGATCCCCCACAAAAGCATGTTGGTTCACTGAAATAATTTTACTCAATACCTTTCTTAATCGCAAAGATAACACCTTAGCAATTAATTTGTAGACACCACCCACTAATAACAACTAAGTATAAGTATTCTTATCAAAAAAAACAAAAAAAAAACAACTAAGTATAAATAAATGAAATAAAAATTTATTATTATGGGTATACTAGCTATTGCTTATTTGTATAAAACAGAACCATTTGAAGCCCCAATGGTGTGTAAGGGATAAATTACCGGTGAAACTATGTTAATCACTTAAAATAATATTATTTGGGTATATTTTGCCCCTGCAGTGACAAATTTGTGGCTTCACCACTGTCTAGTAGTGCAGCAGTGGTTAAAACGCCCGCCCCCACCCCCCTCAAATTAAAAAAGAAAAAAAATTACTCCAGAAAAAGGGAAAAAATGAAAAGAAGAAGAAGACACAAAGCAAAGAGTTAGCTCCACTTCTTCCCCCCACATGAAAGAGAGATTCAAAGTTCTTAAAGTAAGTCAAGAGGATGGTAGTAAGCGGTTAGGAAGTGTGTGTCAACGTGAACCAGACTAGACTAGAAGGGAAAGGGGAAGACCCAAAGTAACATGGGCATCCATGATAAAGAAAGATATGAATGCGTATGGTGTGTGTGCGTGTGTGTGTGTGTGTGTGTGTTGACCTTGCTATGGACCGAATTGAAAGGGGGAAAAGAATTCGTGTAAACAACCCCAAGTGATTGGGACCAAGGCTGAGTTTAGTTGAGCACTGGAAAGTGGTAATAAGCGGTGAAGCAGAGTCATGAAAGTAATAGATAGAGTGCCTCAATATTCTACGTACCAACAGATTAACACATTTAATGTATTCCTAAGTCTGCAGCAGCATACAAAGCTCTGCAGACCAACTGTACGTATCTAAAAAAGTGGGTAACATTTTACTACTTCCATATATCTCCAAAGAAGGGGATATCAGTCAAAAAGATTGAACTAACTACCGCAATTCTTTACCAGAAGGTACAAAATGGAAATAACTTAGTAGAAACAGTACGGAAAGCGGAGTGATAAGCATTTTTCTAAGAACGAGAACTTAATACAAGGATGCATAGGGGTGGATTAGCACATCCCATGAGGAAATGCCATCAAAGTAAACCAAACCGAGGGAGATGGAAAGGTATAAATGTGGCTAAAAAATATAGTAAACCTGATGAAAATATGAGGGGTAGCAGAGAAAACGATAACACACAATCTTTGAGGTGTCTTGATGAGTGAAAAAATCTAAGTCCACTAAAAATTTATTATAATCCAAAATAAATATGTCAATGTTATCAGAAAAATGAAGATGAATGAACCTTGTCCTTAACACCAGTAATACGATTGAAGACGATGGCTCGATGCCCTCCCTCAACATCGAAGAGACTCTTGGTGGCTCCATACACAGCAAGTCCAGCAATACCTCCAAACCTGAGTAAAGCAGAAGCTCCACTGGGAACTTTAACGTTCATTTTCCAACTGCCCAAATATAGATAAAACTTCATCGTAGTAATTATACAGTAGTTGTAATAAAGGTAGCAAACCAAACATACTCACAAACTTATTAGAATCTGAAGGGTAACATAGACTCGTTTTCTTTTCTTTTCTTATCTTTTCTTTTTGTTTCTTTTTCTTCATGGGGGTGGGGGGAATAAAGGTTTATGAATAGGAAAGCAAGGCCATGGTAGACCACCGGCCTCTATGAGGGTTCATAATTGTATTTACAGATAGCCTAGCCCCTTGGAAACGCTCACAGCTGAATTCGAACCTAAGACATGGTTGATTGTAGGCAACAAATCTAACCGAAAATTTAGAGTAATAATACATGCACCTAATAAGTATTTGATATTGTCATATTGTGCACAAAACCATGTGGCATTTTATGTGTCATCTTTTTGGGCATTTTATGGGCTCCAATGTAAGTTAAAAAGTGAAGACAACTAGATAACAATTATTTTGTGCACAAAATCAAAATTGGATACTCATTAGGTGACTCTAGCATTGGCTGCATTGCGGAAAATGATGAAAACATACAAAATAGCATGAACCTGAACACCTAGAAGTAAACATTAAGCAATTTAGCATTAACATGAGTTTATGACAAGATACAAAACATTATCGGTAGCGATTTCATCCCTCAAACATAGTGAAATGTCCAAATTTCAAATCATCAAGTGCGTTCCAAAATCAAATGTAAAACAATAACCTAGTTTCGGGGGATGATCAAATAAAAGTTTCACAAAATACATTAACAATGAACGTAGTAATCTGTAAACACATGAGCGTAGAAGAACGTAATGCCGTTACAAGAGAGAGAGAGAGAGAGAGATCCGTATACCAGTGATTAGCAACGATGAAGATACGATCGGCTTCAGGGTAAAGGGAAAGAGGGAGAAAATGTAGTGGAGACTGGAGAGCGCTTGGAGAAGGGTTTAGCGCTTGCAGTGTTCTAAGAAGCGGGTCTATATTATTCCTATACTACCCCTCCCTCCTTCAGGTAATTTTATTATTGATTTGGTTTTCATCGTTAATACATGATATCGCATGTTAATTGAATTGGTTTTAATTCGATTTATCTTTTATTTTCAATTATGAATAAAAAATTATTGATTTGCATTTTTTTTCGATTTTGGGCAAAATATCCATTATACACTAGCGAATGTTTAGGGCGTAGCGGATGTTTTATAGAATATCCGCAAGTGTGTAGCAGATATTTTATAAAACATTCGCTGCACTTGCGGATGTTTTATAAAATATCCGCTAGTGTGCAGCAGATGTTTTATAAAATATCTACTAGTATGTACCACAAGTGAGTATCTATTAAATGTTAAAAGGGGTATTTAGGCCATTTTATGCATTAAAGATTGTTACGTTTAGGTATTTTGGTGTTACGTTTAAGATCACTCATATTTTTTTATTATAACCTAACTAGATCTTTATGTTTGCGTCTATGACACAGTGTCATTATATTTGATTTCGTCAATTGAAATGACATTTCCTAAATATAAGGTGCAATTTTAAAAAAATGTTACAGTTAAAAGATACATTGCTTCAAACGAAAGTTGAGGGATTGATGATTTATAAGGGGTGACTATTTAGAAAATTAATCGTAGGGTGTGATTTTGTAATGTGAAGATAAAATATATGGAGAAGAAAAATAAGTGATTGCTCATAATATTAACTAGTACTCTTGCTCGTGTCGATGATACGGTGCCAGTTTGAGAGTTTATCAATAAATGAAGCAGATATCATGGAAATGAATTAATATTTACTTATAATTTGTGTGGGTTGGCTATATAGCCTATATGTACACTCAGGGGTGGCAATTTGAGGCACGACGCGATTGGTCGACACGAACACGGTATGAAATTATAAGGTTTGGGCTGGGGCTTATCGGGTTCGGGCCGTTATAGGGCCAACACGATAAGGCATGATAAAAAATAGGTTGTTATCGGGTTGACTTGATAAGCACGGTAAGACACGATAAGACACGATAACTAAAATATATATGTTTTGAAAATATATTTTTAAAAATTTACTATAGGTTATTCATTTCTTTTGAACTATTTTCATGATTATTTCATAGTTTTATTATTTGAAAATTTATGATTTTTAAACTATTTGACTATTTATATTGATAAAATTTCAAAATATGTATTAAAAAATCAAAATTATATATTTTATAATGTTTATTGGGCTTAACGGGTCTGACTAAATAAATAGTTTTTTTTTACTTATCGTGTCGTGTCGTGCTTTTTTGTGTTTTTATCGTGTCGTGTTCGAGTTTTAATATTAGGCACGATAAGCTTATCGTACCGTGTTCGTATTCGTGCTTATCGTGTCGTGTTGTTATCGTGTTAGCCCGATAACAGCCTAGCACAACCGATTTATCACCCTTATGTACACTACACAACGAAAATGAGAGAAAACTCAAATACCTAACAAAATAAAACATTTTACTTCGATATTTATTTCATAAGAAAACCAATAAATAAATATTTTAATTGTAACTACTATTAAAAACGAAAAGAAAATTTCATTGTTTTCTCAATAACGAAAACTCAGTCTCCTTCTTCTGGAGGTTCTTACTTAACAACAATGGTTGGTTTGGAAACATGAGATGCAATAACTTTGTCCATTATTTCTACCTACATATGATACAAATAAAATTCAAACACATTCATTTAACCAAATTTTCTGCTTCATCTACAAAACTCGAATCCTCCAACATATTATCATATAAAATATAACAGGCGAACGAAATACATTTTGATCAAAATTAATCAACCCTAAAAGCCAAAACAAAATTGCAATTAAATCATTAGAAACCAATACACATGCCCCAACAAACGAAACCAAAACAAATGAGAAGATGTGCAGTATTCGATAAAAATAAACTTGTGCCCGTGGCGATGACACGGTACCAGTATGAGCGTGATCAATGTATGAACCGAGCATGATGCAAATAAATTAATATATCCTTAAAATTTTGTAGGGGTCGTATTAATGTAAATTACACACCAACATCCCGAACATTAAAGAAACAATATATTTTATTGACCGTAAAAGTTTATAAATTATCTTAAAAGAGTATAATTAAGCATCAAAAAGCATTCTCTCTCACACACACACACACACAACCCAACACATGTTAATTGAAATAAACATAAAAATGAAAATCTCTGCAAACAAAAATCACAAAATAAATTGAATAAGATAGAGTGAACTAACAAAATACTATTTTGAAATCGAAATCATAAAGATTTCAGGCTAATAAGGGAAATTAAACACAACTTTTAAGAAAATAAATAAATTAAAATACAAATATTCAAAATTACAAAAGTTGATTACAAAACTTATAAACAACTTTTTTTTGGGACAAAAATTAAACTGATTAAGTTAATTATGATAACAATAAAAAAAATTAAAATACAAATATTTAAAATTACAAAACTTACGAACAATTTTTTTAATAAAAAATAAATTTAAGTCAGTCATAAATTAAATTGAGATTCAGTTGATTACGATAGCAATCAATTAAGAAACTACAACTAAATATTTGTAAAACCGTAAAGCTCATTTTATTATTAATGAACTACAAAAAATATTATTTTCTTAAAAAATTGACTTTCAAACGGCCTCTATGCCAGGAACGGAGGGATTAATTAATAATTTGTATACGAAATTGCGGGCCGAAAAAAACGGGTCGGGCAAAAATAAATTGATTAAGTTAATTACGATAACAATTAAAAAAATAAATATTTCAAATTACAAAATTTACGATTTTTTTAAAAAAATTATTTTTTATATACGAAATTACGGGTCGGAAAAAAATTAAATTGATTAAGTTAATTACGATAACAATTAAAAAGAAAAAAAATACAAATACAAATTTTTGCAACCATAAAACTATAAAACCGTAAAATATTAATTGTAAAACCGTAATATCTCAGTAAAAGAGTAACTAATCTTCGTAACTGTAAATCGTCTGTAAACCGTAATATCTCAATAATTTTTGCAATAAAAGAGTGAATCTCAGAAAAATTGATGAATAGGCACAGAGGAGGAGGGAGAAAGAGATAAAGGAGTGAGAGATAAAAAGGTTGTGAAGATAAAATAGGGATGGAAAAAAAGTGATAAAAATGGTTAAGATTGTGAGATTAAATCCTAGCTAGTAATTATGTTTGATAAAAACCAATCCCGGTCGGTAATTAACTTTTTGTAACCGAATAACCTGTTTTATATTTTAGATTGTAGGGGATGACTTCTAATAGAGAAAGAAACAAATAAGAAGTTGAAAATTGATAAGTACTCATATATGTGAATGTGAGAGTGAATCTCAATCGTTAATTTTTTAAGATAATTTAATCTCAATCTCTGAACAGACATAGGCAATTACCTAGTTGTTTTATAATATTGATTATTAAACATTAATTTTTTAAATTTAATAATAGTAAATGTCATCTAATAATTTAAAAATAATGATTACATTATAATATTAAATTTTATAAATAAAATCATAAATTTAATATCATTCAAAGGTTCAAAATATTACGAAAATATTCAATTACTCAATTGTCCATAGGTTTGTTAACAAATTACAAAGTTACAATAATAAATTAATAATTTGAAATTGATTTTTTTAATTATTTTAAAACCTAAAATGACATTATTTTGGCACCAAAAATTTTAAAGAATTAAAAAATATGCAAAATCAGCGGTTGGCCGCTTAGGCGGGGCCAACCGAATTTCTAGGCGCGTGGGCAATTGTCTAGGCCAAATTTTAGAACAAGTGTGTGTATGTGTCGGACCCCCAAATCTTTGAACACACTCCCTTTTTAGGATTTTTTTAATTTTAATTTTTAACAAAAAAATACCCTTAGTCAAAACTTAATTACCCATCATGCTTCCAAATAAATCCTCTCGCATGCTTTTCATATAAGCCAAATCCAGTAAATAGAAACCCCCTCCATTTGAATGCATGATTTGAGACCTCCATCCCATGAACCCTAACCTTCTTCCCAAAACCTTGAACATTGGTGTGAAAATCAAATATAGAGCAAAAAGAAGTGAGGGTGACATTAATGGTAGAGTAGGTCTTCTGTAAGACCGTCTTACGGATCTTAACTTGTAAGACGAAGCCTCACTCTTTCACAGCTCAACCCACCAATACACGGTTGGTCGGGTAAATAGGATCCGTCTTGCAAAAAATATCCGTAAGACCGTCTTACACAAGTTTTTGCCTTAATGATATATTTCTTCTCATTTATACTTAAAAATGGTCCATACTATCGTTTTTATTTTGAGAGATGTTATTCTTATTACAATTTTTTCTTATCCATTACATCATTAACTATTTCATTAAATAAATATATGTTTGGACAAAACTACCCCTTAAGTGCTTGTCTGTTTTAAATTGACTAATCAATTTACTTTTCTAATTGTGTTTTAACATTATTTTTTAATCAACTATCAAAGAAAAACATAGTTATTTTAATATTATTTTTTTACCTTTTTAATGGATTTATTAATTAATATTATGGCTAAAATTATACTATATAATAAAAATATCATTCGGACATTTTTCGTTTACCAAACTTTGAATAAATATGTGTTATTTGGTTATGGAAAAAAAACTAAAAGTGAAATTTATAGGATGTAATTGTAAAAATTTGATCAAATAATAAAATTATAGTATGACATAGTATCGTAAAATTTTAAATCGTTTGACTACCTTTAAGTCTTTAACATTGATTCAAAATTAATTTTTGAGTTGATTGAAACCAATATTCAGAATAATACCCATATTATTATTATTGAATTGATCTTTTAAAATAATATTTTTTAAACTAAATTAAATAATTTTGGTTTGATAATAAAATATTCAATTTTTTTCTAAAATTTTGGTAGAAAAATGCATTAATTGTATTATTTTTATGATAATGAAATATGAGACATGTGTGATTAGAAGAATTGACTAAACATATTTATTACGAAAAAAAGGAATAAGTACCTTATTTGTTGAGAATTAAAATGTAAAAATAAAAAAATATAATAATTATGTTGTTTATTGATGTTTGAACAAAAAAAAATTATAAGGCAATAGGAAAGTAACTTGATTAGTCAACTTAAAATGTGTAAGTATTTAAGAAGCAGTTTTATCCAAATATATAATTATTTAATGCAATAATTGAGGATGTAGTGGATAATAAAAATTTGTATTGGAAATAACCTCTCCCTTTTTTTTTCAAAAAATATAGAGTCCTTAGCGCACGATGTTCATGGTTGGTGGAACAATTGAGTAATGTTTCACCAAGACTGGTGGAACAATTGAGTAATGTTTGATTGGTCTTGGCCGAACATTTCTCAATTGCTCGACCAGTCTTGGAAGAACATTTCTCAATTGTTCCACCAACTGAACATCATTGGTTGTTAGGGCCTTGGCCGAAGAACTCTGTGTTGTTCCATCGACCAGAGTCAAACAACTTAAGATTGTTTCATTCTTCTTGGTTGAACAACTATCAATTTACATAATAACATTAACATATTGTAAAGAAATTTATATACTAATTGCTCTCTCAACACTAACTAGTATTACCTCCGCCCCAAAATTATTGTTTGGTTGGACCTGACACACAAATTACAAAAATAATTAACTTGATTATTAATATTAGTTTGATATACATTATCAATATATATATATATATATATATATATATATACATATATTAGTTTGATATGCAGTTTTCTTTAAAGCTTATGAATATGTGATTCATAATTATAACAGGACGAAGAAAATTATGAGTAAAGTGGTAGTAATTTTGGAACAAAGGAATTCATAGAATCCATACTCCGCTCGGTTGTATTTTCACTTCGAGATTAATTGTTATATTTTAGTAGTATGTTTATAAAAAGTAAGGTGTCATTAATAAGTGTAAATTTGTAGTTATATAATATCAGCACTTTCGTTTGAGAATTGTTAAAAATGACTCAAACTTGGTGGACTCCACAAATAGATCATTGTCCTTTTTTGTGAGAGCATTGGTAATTGGGTGAAATCGGATGTATGATTGTTTTTTATAAGTATTGTTATTTTTGTAACCAATCTTTTTTTATGGCTACAATATGAAGAAACCCCGGGTTTCCTAAGTATACTTGGATTAGTGTTACTAATCCATGTTAGATTAGACATCATTGATCTTGTATATAAGTAGCCGTGCATGGAGACAAGAGAAGAGAGCCGAAGACAAACACGACACAATAGGGAGACGGACAATTGACACAATTGTTGGTCGAGGGTCTCGAGGTTTTGACGTTGTAGGTTTTGACATTGTTAGAAAAATAATGCATGACTATTTTAGGTTATGAAATGTGTGGTACTCTGTGGGACAATGTCAATTCTTGTAACCATTTGTCCTAGTTATGGTGAGTACGTTGAAACTTTCTATTGTTATATCTTCATCGTTTACAGTGAAGTTAATGATTGCCTTTGAAATGAATTAAACCACATAAAATCATTTATTCCCTTTTGCTTTATTTCGTTATATTTTCTATTATCTTGTCATTATTCGTCAAAATATTTGGTACTACTCCCTTTGTTTTCAAAATATTGTCTACTTTGACCCGACACACCGTTTAAGAAAAAGTAATTGACTGTATTATAAATATTTGTGAAATGTGTGGTTTCTTTTAATACCCTTGAGTATGTAGCCATCATTAAAGTATGTAGAAAAAATAAGGGTAAAGTGGTAAAAATGTTTTCTTAAAATGAAAAGTTTTGAAAGAAGACAATTATTTAATAACGAACGAAAAAGAAAAGGTGGAAGATAATTTTAAAAACGGAGGAAATACTATGTTTTTAATCGATTCGCTTCCGCATTGAAGATAGAAACTTGAAATTCTTAATCAAATAATATATTCGTTTTTATAACAAACTAGTATCAGAGCTTTGGGCTAATCTAAATTTTGAGATCAAAAGATTTGTTTGTTTGTTTTTTTTTTTAAGATGACTGACATTGGAAATTCTACGCATTTTCATTTTAAGACATTTAACGAAAGTAATAACTTTAGCTTGAAACAAGTTAAAGTTAGGGAAATGTTGATCTAAGCACATCAAGAGATTGCTTTGGAAGGAAAGGAAACAAAACCCGATGATACAAAGGATGAGGTATGAAATTGATCAAAAGATGGTTAGCACTATCGAACGATGTTGTGTGAATAATGTTCTCTACAACGTTATCTCCGAAAAATCCGCAAAGGCGTTATAGAGAGAAGTTAGAGAGTTTACATGAGGAAATCTATGTTAAACTGGTTGTACCTAAAGAAAAAGTTGTTTAATTTTAGGATGTCCAAATGTACGAATATTCATGATCACTTGAATGTTTTTAACAAGATACTTTGCGAGTTGGTGAATATTGGTGTTAAAATCGAGGATGAGGATCAATGTTTAATTTTGTTGAAGTCTTTGTCACCATCTTACAAGTATTTAGTTACTACTATTCTGCATGAGAAAAACACGCTAACTTTGGGTGAGGTACAAACTTCATTATTAACGAATGGTTCTATGAACAAGGGTTCTAAGAATACTAATAATAGTGATGTTTTGTACATGGGAAGCAAAGTTAAACATGTTGGTGATTCATTCGATCAAACTTCAAGTGGTGGTAAGAAGAATAAGAAAACTTCCAAACAAAAATGTTAGCATTGTAATGAGATGGTTCATGTTATTCAGAATTGTCAAAACCTCAAGGATGAAGTGAAGAAATAATTGGAATTCTAGTGCTAATATTGTCACTTTTGATGAGGGTGATATTAGCAATGCCGAGAATAATGATGATATACTCGAATATGACTGTGGGTGATATCTACGAAGTGAATGGGTTATTGATTATGATTGTTCTTTGCACATGTGTTTCATAAAGATATGTTTTCTACTTACAAAAGTGCAAGTGCTGGTGCATTTTTGGCGGATGATTCTTCTTGCAATATTTTAGGTGTTGGAACAATACAAATAAGACTCAATATGCAGTGAAAACGCTAACTAAAGTTCGTCATTTTTTTAGATTGAAGAGGGATTTAATTTCTTTCGGTTCCTTGGATTCAAAATGATGCAATTACAATGTCCGTGATGGAAAGATGAAAATCTTTCATGGTGGTCATTTTCTCATGGGTGGAAACAAAAATGGGTAACTTGTATTTTTCTACAAGAGAGTATCATTCAAGGTGGAGCTCACGCTATATTTCAAATCCTACCCACTATCGACATACACACTCAAACAATGGATTAGCTTGATAAGTGTCAACTCCAACAAAAATTACTCAAGCAGATACATAAAGAGAATATCTGCTAAGTTCTCAAATACCTACTCCTTTTATGGAGTTCAAAAGAGGAAACCAACAGATTTCCAAGCATTCATGGTTACGAAGATTTGCAAAAGATTTTTAGTAGATCTTCTTGACAGCCTACAGATTCGGGTCGATGTCTGAGCCTTCATTCATATCCACTAGACATTTCTTCTTTTGTGTTTGGTCTCGATCTTCAAGACACATCTCAACAAAGACCATATACAACACACTTCTCACAACACACGGTTGAATGTCATGTCACATCAATCAACCTGACATTTGGACATAATTAAGACAAGATCTTCATGAAGCCTTTTAACCAACAGTTTATGCAATGCATCTTAATGCATTGATAACTGAATACTCCAACGGTTCGAAGACTATCCAAGGTCTCAACGAATCTATTGTCTTCTCAGCCTGTAAAAGAAACCTCTCATCGCTTGTGCAAAGCCAGTTGTGGTGTGCAAGAACATGGTATGCAATTTATGCCTTTAAGCACAATTTGAAGACTACCACTAGAGTGAGAGAGTAAGCAGAAATTCACAAGGCAAAGAAGCAGTGCTTAGTCAAGAACTCCCTTATTGATTTGAGTTCATTCCTCCAACGAAAGACTAGTCTCTTCTGCTCATAAACTCCAAATCTACAGCTAGAGATTAAGCACCCCAAAGTGAAGTTGAAGCAAGCTACTTGAAAATGAGGTCCAAGGAAGATCCCAAGCTAATAATCCACATCACATCCATACCAACAAACTTATACTACATTGCAAGGGTTGTCGATTGTGTGATGTTGAGTCGTCACAATGGGTCGAGTGCTACGTACTAAATTGTTCAATTACTAGCTAATTAAACATTCAATAATATTCTCTTCTCACATGGATTTTACCATCCCACTCATATATTCCACTACCTTGGATATTTGCCATAGTAAGGGTGTGAGTTTTGAAATATGTCTTCTTTTCCCTTGCCTTCTTTTACATGAAACCCCATAGGATAGCTAAATTAAAGAGTCTGGTTGATATACTAAGCATGTTTATCATTTGATAAGCTTCTGCTGAATTCTAATATAAAATATAAGTTTTTCTATATTCAACCTTTACTTCTCTTTCATGTCTCATCTTGTTTAGCTCCGAGTTCACGAAAATGTTGCTTGCATCTAATCAAGCTAAAAGTCTTCTGTTGATATGCAACTAGATGATTTACATTTACTTTTATCAATGTTATATATTTGCTTTGTGTCTTTCCCCTGCCATATATTTTTCTTCATTAAATATTATAACTACGATTTCCAATAGATTTTCAAATATGCTTTAACATATTTTGTTGTATGGGTTACAACAGAATTGCTATGCAAGGAAATAATCCGTGCCTTAATGTTCTTTTACAAAAGAAGGATGGAAGTTTTTATGAGATTTTTGATCTATAATGGATAATATAAATAATAACCATCAACAGTTAGTGAGAGAAAGTAACTATTGAAAGCCCCATATATATATATATAACCTAAACATAAACCTAAGATATAATTTAAAGCTTAATATTAAACATTATATTATTGAAAATACTTAAAACTTACATAAACGAAACTAGAAGGGTGACTCCAGAATGGATTCTACATTTCTACTCCACACCAAGGAATTTCGACAAACTTCAAGCCTACTATTACTAACTTAAACTTAAATGAGGAGAGCACAAAATTAAGAGATGCCTTTCAAGGATGAAGACTCCATCCTTTTATAAACAATTTTAGACCTCTACCTTCCAATAAAGTGACCCTAAACGCAACACCCACTCAATTGTTCAATTACTAATTTGCCATTTTGTAAAAAAACAAAACAAGTTACCATGACATTACTATTTCACTTTAATTATCTACAATTATTCTCTTTCTCTAAACTTTTCTTCTCCCTCACTCTCATTTTTTCAATGGATTCTAATCCCGATGTCAACGTTTATGTTGATTACCATTTTACGTTAAGTTCTTACGCAATTTATTTTCATTCATTTCAACATATATATTTACATGTATTAATCATATTTCTAGCGATATTTTGAATTTCTTTTATTGTTCAAATGGCTAAAATGTGACGGGAGGGCAATTTATGATTAACATGGCCTGCGGCAAGTAACAATTTATTAAAATGACGTCAGTTGCCTAGTTGAGAGAAAAATCGATAGTGTTATTGAGTGTTATGGTAAAAAGTTTTCTGGTATTAAGTCAGAACCAATGATAATGGATACTTACACCTACAAGGAGGATTGCACACTGCAATAATGCACTGTACGAAGGCCCTGTGCAAGAGAACTACGAAGAATTTACTCAAGATCGGTAGTGTTAAGGCTGGGATCTCAGTAACCTACAAGCTCTAAAACAAGTTTTTTATAAAAAACGTTAAAAGGAAAGAGAAAAAGATTATTTGGAGACCGGAATTGTAGATTTGAGGAAAGATAAACGGGTTTTGGTTAAAGTTAGCTTTTCTTCTGCTTCTGCTGCTTTTTCTCGAACCCCATGAACAACTTCCTCGGGAGCTTTCTCTACAAACTGTATACAGGAAAATAATCATTGCAATAGATCAGAATATGTCAAAAGATGTGAACGTGTGTGTGTGTAGAGAGAGAGGTGATATTTGGAAGTGACTGGAATTTGGAAGTATGAGCAAGCAAGATACATACTTTACGGGAACTGAGGCGTGCCAAAAGTCCATCATACTCTGTTTGCATCTTTGAGAGGCTCTTAGAGAGCCGCTCGACTTCAGCAGAGATATCTACCATATCCGCAAGGGGGAGATATGCCTCAAGGCCTTCACTGGCAACAAGATGGACAGATTGATTTGCGTCCGCTGAATCAAACCAATTGCTCAAATTTCAAATGACAACAGTTTATCAACTCATAACATTAACTAATCCATAGTAATATCAACCCGTGGTTGTGAAATGTACAAAAGAGATCTCTTGCCTATTGAAGGATGTTACACTTGATATACATTGTTGAGCTTATGTAATGGCTTAAGCTTTTAGATGAGTTGGTAACTTAACATGGTATCAGGTTTGACAAGGTCATAAGTTTGAGTCATCCCGCTTTGCATTTGTTACCCGGAGTATTGTGAGTGCGTGGTGTCACTCTGTTTGGTTTGTGATGCCCTTGGTGAGGCATGTTTGTGTATATCTTCATGTGTGAATGGGTCACATGTGATAGGGGGTGTTAAGCTTGATATTCAAATCTAACAGCTTAAGCTTTTAGATGAGTTGTTAAGTGAGTTGGTAACTTTTAATAAAAGAGAATATTCCAAGTAGACATACCGGGGGGGTAATTCGTGAAATGAATGCTTTGCAAGTCTAGTCTGGAGAGAAGAGCCAACACTTCCTTTTCATTCTGTATCGAAATTAAGTATTAGATTTTGAAATAAGTTGATGAACAAAATCGAAATATTGTAGGAAAGATGCAGCTCTAAGATCATGTTATTGTAGTATTCATGAGAACATAACAGTAAGGCAAGGGAAAAAAAAATGTTTGCACTTGGAAGTTCAAAAACAAAAGGGAAGTTCTCATGCTTCCATATCTGCCCCACATTCAATATTGACATATTTTGCATCCCAATAATTTCTCTTTACGTCAATTTTGTTAAGGAAATAGATTAATCATTATATTGACATAGCATAATTGAAAGGGCAATTATTGCTTCTGGACATATGAGAAAAGTTTGGAGGATCTATGAGAGTACAAAACATAATATTCTGAGACGAAGACCCAAAATTTGCTGCAACTTTATCAGTGATGACTAACTAAGGCCCATTGTAGCTATTCAAAGTTGGCATAAGCTTTTCAAGGCTAGCCCACCATATTGTACTTGAATAGAATAAGTAGTCTCCCTCATTTTATCTTGAAGGTAATGACTGATAAATGTTTACTTAATTTAGTAACCTTTGAAAGCAATCCATTTCATTTTAGAAATCAATTAGATTACATCCTCTAAATTCAACCTCAGGTTTGGTGAATGTCTGCAACTAACCAGCCCAGACCTCAATTCTCAACATGAAGCCTATCATGCAACACCAAATTCAATTGTGATTTGTGACTTGGACAAACTAGCCTATAAACCTACAAATTTGATAGAGATTAAATCCTAATCCAAAGTCTCTCATGTATGCATCTGAAACTGTAGAATCGCCCATCCTCTTCTTCGTATATCATTGTCACAAACATTTAAAAGATCACCTGTCCAATTTTTAAGATCCTGAGGAAAGAGATGTTTGTTTAAGGCTTGAATATCCTATTCGAATCGCTCTGAGAACAAGATGCGACACTGAACGTGAAGATAACAACTACGAGCCAATATACTCTGGTTAATCATTCAAGTTTATTTCAAACAACAACATGAGTTTTAGATTCAATGAGGAAAAGTAACTGGAAAAATGGTGAGCTACCGGGGAAATGTAGGACCAGAGCTTGCTTTGGCAACAGTTTAATGGCGGATGGCAAGTGCCCTCAGACAGGGGGGAGAAAATAGCAAGAGGAAAAGACATTTAACTCTGGAAGAGTTGAGCAATGACCCACAAAGCTTGTATATCAAATCGGATGATTAACCTCGTATTTTTAGTCCTTGAGGTGAATGCCATCAGACAAGCTAATGGCAAAAGAATGTGAATACTTACAGATATATACTGGATGACCTCAGAATTTGCAACAATAGACACAGATATACGCTTTGCGGGCTCAACAGAGTATTCTGCTCGAGCATTTCGTATGGCTCTCGTCTGAGTATCATGAGAAGGATTAGTCACTGAATACTTTAGTTGACAAAAGGTGTCAAGAAAACTGGTGGCAGTATACATCTTGGAGGGTGAACTGGGCATGATTTTATTCAACTCACCAAAGACTGTAAATTTTCAAATCTTTTTATGGAACTGGCAAGCCTTGGAAGTGAAGTTGAAGGCCAGGAAGAAACTATAAGAGCTTCTTTTCGTCTGGGTAGTGCCTGCAGATGGTAGAATAAAACTAGCGATTATGTATAAAAAGTAGGACAGGAACTTAAAGAACCAAAAGCGGATTTAAACAATGTGGCTTCAAGGTCATGCTACGATTTGGCTTCACAACACAAGTACGTTTTTCTTCAGTATATTCTAACATGTAAGAAGAGATACATTGTTTACAATTTGGAATGTGTGTAGAAATATGCTAAAACTCCCAGTGGTTTGCCTTGGTCCCATTTTACCCCATATGTCAGTTTTTGAATCACCTAAACACCCCCGGTGAGGACCATTTTCAGATCTTAGCTCTCTCCAGTGACAGATGTGGTAAAAACTGAAACAAAACGGAGTTATATGACAATTAAGTGACACTATCTTTTTATCACACATATTTGATTCTCTTAGGCTATTCATATTTTCCTTTCTTTTTTCCTCTCATCTCTTCTTATTCCTCATATTCTTCAAACTCTCTTTCCCAAGCACAATCCCCCAGCCATCTCTCTCTCTCTCTCTCTCTCTCTCTCTCTCTCTCTCTCTCTCTCTCTATCTCTCCAGACACACATGGCACAATGTCACAGCCCACCCAAAACCATTGTCCTTCCCTCCAAAACTTGACACAGCCCAAACTGCTGCCACATTTTGGTTGCCACACTGACAATCTGCACAACACCTTTACCATAACCAAAAGAGACACTCGAATATTATCTACAAATTAGAAACCAAAAATGCAGATCAGAAAATAATGAAATTTGGACGCCAATAACAACATTAATATCTATTGCGAAGATGTAGGGGACAAGGGTACATTATTAGATTTTTTGGGTAAAATGGAATGAATGTTCTATCACGATTAATAAGATGCAACACTCCCAAATATATTTTATTAGAATCTTGTATTGAATGCAGAGCCGCACTTCCATAGTACATACACATACCCAACAACTTGTGACAAAGACTTAACACTCTCCCTCACATGCAACCTGAGTTTGCACATGGATATAAACCAGCGTGCATTACTACTGCATCACCAACCATTTAGAGCACTAAAAACATCAGGGAAACAATGCATGTGAAATGACTCGAACCCAAGACCTTGCATAATCAGAGCTCTATATTGTCAAGTTACCAGTCTAAAAGCATTAGCTATTAGAGATAAGCCCAACAATGCGTATCAAGCCTTAACACCCGGTATCTCTATTCTCGATTCCTGCAGTTCATAGGAACCTTATATCACAAATAAGGATTCTAATTTAGTGTATTACTCCTTCTGGTCAGCTCAAAGAGTCCATGATTACAAGTAACATTTTAAGCATTAAATTGATTTGCATATATACCTTAATTTCAAGAGTCTAAATACCTTTACTAAATATAAGTTGGAAATAAATTATCAATTGCCCCGCTCAACTAAGCCTCAAGTTCATATTGTTCTCCTCAACTGCCAACTGCAGCAATGTGCACCACCCAACTATTTCAAATAGTCTCTTTTATGAACAGTAACCTGTTAACACTGCCATGTTCCCCTCACATGGCATTGTTCTGCACATAAATATTTATGAATGCATAAGAGTTCCAAACGTGTACAGGCAGATGTCAATGGGAAGCGCTGATTATCTGCTGAAACTACCACAAACCCCTCTCTCTCTAAACATACACACTCCCGCTAACAGAATTTCGCCCATGACACTCACCCCGCCAACATGCAGTGAGATAGCAACTAGCCAGCGCTGTCCTCTCTCTCTGAGATAGCAACTCACCAGCACTGTCCTCTCTCTCTCTCTCTCTCTCACACACACACACACACACACTGAACACTTAATTCTTGTACCAAGAGAGATGATTTTGTTCATGTTATCTATACCAATTTTTCTATCTCATTTGCCCCAATTAAGTAGAAGATTTTCGCAACTGTTGGTAAGAGGATATGGTATATGGTATTGCTGATTGAAGAGAGGGATGACCAATTGGGGCAATGATATAGAGATAGGCTAAGGCTAGGACTTGTTCATGTATAATGGGTTTTCAGCCTAGATCTAGACCCGTCATTATTTGGGTCAACAATGATTTGATCTGTTTCTCTTCATAGACTTCAATGGTGGTCACTGACGTTTGTTTTCAGTAGATTTACTAGTTTGTAGGGAGAGAAACAAGGGATACAATCTCTACACGGAGATGGTGTAGTTTTTATGGTAAAACATCCCACAATAGAAAATAGAACTCTTCCAAATGAAACGGGGGAGTATATGTTATTCCAAAAAATACAACACAATCACTTTCCATTCATTAACCAAGCATTTATCTATATTACCAATTCTCGCATACAACACAAAACAACATTCTGCTCTTGGACCAATCATTGTAATCGCACTTGTGGAAGGTAGGAAGGACAGATTGCAAGTCAGGCTGAAAGCCATAGTCTCGTAGTTGGTTAATGCAGTTTGATATATTGGTACAAGATATGTCGAGAATGAGTTCCCTCATAAGGGTTTTGATGGAATGCTTATAAGATGTGGTTTCTCAAAATAGCTGGTGTGCTAATGCTTGTGGCAGTGAGGACTGGAGGTGTGACGGTGAGGAGTGAAGGTTGTGGCAGTCAAGGCGACTGAAGTTCAAAATTTACAAAATGCCATTTTGTGATTACAATCCTTATTTTGTAACTTCCTATGTGCCTCATACTACCCATAACCACTAAAGAGTAGTCTGGAATGGTAAAATCAACGTGATTCAAACCTCTGGTATGCTCATGTATAACAGAGTACCTGATATTGTTAGTAGCTCTAAGATTTAACTTGACCAGAATACTTATCCTACATGACAACAAATTCAGGACAGAATGACCTGCCGTACTACTAGTTAATGCTGCATGAATGCATAACGACTTCCAAAAGATATCCAAGTAACATACAAGTAGAAATTGCGAAGATAGCCACAAACATCTATACTTAATGCAACAACGTATTTAGGAACCTGCCACAATCCTTCAGTCACAAATGGCATGAATGGATGCAGAATTTTCAGTATGTTCTCAAAAACATATAAAAGAACCGCCTGGGCTACAGAAGTAACTGCCTGGTCTTCGGACTTGTACAGGCGAGATTTACTAGCTTCAATGTACCTACAAAGAAACGTGAAAACCTCAAGTACAGATGGACAAAAAAAGAAACAGATCTTAGATTACATCACTGGGGAGACAGCTCAAAGGAAAAGAACCCACCACAAGCTTTAGTGATAAACTAAATGTAAATCAAACAAAAGAAAAATTGCTACAGATGCTCAACTAGGTGCTTAAATGGCCATAAATCGAGAGCCTCTAGGCAAAGTTGGCAATACTTTGGTAGAAGTAAACTCCTAATACAAATAAGCATATCATTATTATATAAATCAAAAAAATTCTTGACATTTGAATTGGGCACTGTTAAGTGACCAACTCATCTAAAAGCTTAAGTTGTTAGATAGGGGCTCAACAATATATATCAAACTCATCAACACTCCCCCTCACATGTGACCCATCCACACGTGGAGAGACAACCAAACTAAGTGACAACATGCACTCATAATAAACCAAATGATAACATGCACTCACAATATTATGGCTAACAATGCAAGCAGGATGATTCAAAACCACGACCTTGCTAAACCAGATACCATGTTAACTAACCAACTCATCAAAGGCTTAAGGCGTTAGATAGGGGCTCAACAATATATATCAGGCTCATCAACAGGCACCAAGAAAACATCAGAAAGTTTCATTATCATGTCTTAGTTTGTGCAGCCACTGATTTAACCAACAAAAAATTGTCATGTGTGAAGATTTAAAACACATGCAGTTGCCTCAGACTTGGCTGTTTCCAAACTATCGAGTGATAGGTAATATCTGGTTGGAACTTGGTTGTACATTTGGGAAGAGCATAATTAACTCAACTTTGAAGGAGATTTGGGGGACAATGGCTCCAAGGAAAGTGACTTTCTTCGCCTGGGAAGCCGCGAGGGAGGCCATTTTGACGGGGGATAATTTGAGAGCTCGTGGGAGGATTGTCATGAATAGGTTTTTGTAGAAATAAAAGAGAACTTTAACTTTTTCTCTCATCTATTGAAGTTTAGAGTGCCTATATTTATACAGGGAATTAGGATCAATTAGGATCCTGAAATCAAGGACATTTACTAAGCTAATCTTCTAACTAAGGCAAGTTCCAATCAGTTACAACCTTCCTAAAATAAAAGATTCTAATCACAGCTGTACAAATAAAATAAAATCAATTATTCAAATTTCCAACACTCCCCCTCAAGCTGGTGAATACAAATTTTGCATTCTGAGCTCGCTAATGTTGTCTTGAAATGCCTTGCCGCCAAGCCCCTTTGTTAACACATCTGCCAATTGCAACTGTGTAGGCATATATGGGAGACAGATTAGTCCTTCATCCAGCTTCTCCTTGATAAAGTGTGTCTATCTCAATGTGCTTTGTCCGGTCATGTTGTACTGGATTATGAGCAATGCTTATTGCTGATTTGTTGTAACAAAACAATTTCATTGGCATTTTCCACTTGATCTTTAGGTCCTGTAGGATCACCTTTGTCCATAGTAGTTCACACACTCCATCAGCCATTGCCCTGAATTCAGTTTCAGCACTTGATCTTGCCACCACACTTTGCTTCTTACTCCTCCAAGTGACTAGATTTCCTCCTAGAAACGTACAATACCCTGTGGTGGATTTTCTGTCGACTTGGGAACCAGCAAAATCAGCATCTGTGTACACACAAATGTCTAATTCTGTATTCTGTGTTTTTGTAAACATCAATCCTCTCCCTATATGAGCCTTCAAGTAGTTGAGAATCCGATAAACAGCTTGTAGATGAACTTCCCTGGGATCATGCATTAACTGACTAACTACACTTACTGGGTAGGCCAATTCTGGTCTAGTATGTGCGAGATAGATCAAACGTCCAACAAGTCTTTGATACATTTCCTTGTCTACCTTACAACTTCCATTTGCTTCTCCCCACTTGTGGTTCTGTTCTATTGGTGTAGTAGCTGGTTTACTAGCTCCAATCCCAGTTTCCTTCAGTAGATCAGTGATATACTTCTGTTGTGAAAGAAAAATACCACTTTTAGACCGAGCCACCTCAATGCCAAGAAAGTACTTTAGTCTCCCAAGTTCCTTGATGTCAAATTCTTCAGCTAACCTTTTCTTCAAGTCCCTTCTTTCCTTTTCATCATTCCCCGTTACTATGATATCATCTACATAGACCAATAGTGCTATAACTCCTCCAGAATCTGTATGTTTAACAAACAATGTATGGTCTCCTTGGCTCTGCTTATATCCACTATTCTTCATGACACTGGTCAGTCTTCCAAACCAGGCACGGGGTGATTGTTTTAGACCATATTGTTAAGTAACCAACTCATCTAAAAGCTTAAGCTTTTAGATAGGGGCCCAACAATGGATATCAAGCTTAACACTCCCCCTCACGTGTGACCCGTCCACACGTGGAGAGATATACAAACATGCCTCACCAAGGGCATCACAAACCAAACAGAGTGACAACATGCACCCACAATATTCCGGGTAACAAATGCAAGCGGGATGATTCGAACCCACGACCTTGCCAAACCAGAGCTCTGATACCATGTTAAGTAACCAACTCATCTAAAAGCTTAAGCTTTTAGATAGGGGCCAACAATGGATATCAAGCTTAACACATATAATGCTTTCCTTAACCGACAGATTTTTCTTTCTTCACTACAATGATACCCAGGGGGAATGTTCATATAAATCTCCTCCTCTAATTCTCCATGGAGAAAAGCATTCTTCACATCAAACTGTTCCAACTCCCAATCAAACTGTACTGCAAGAGAAATTAGGATTCTAACCGTGTTCATCTTTGCAACAGGGGCAAATGTCTCGTGGTAATCTACCCCATAGGTTTGGGTATATCCCTTGGCTACTAAGCGGGCCTTGTATCTTTCTAATGTTCCATCTGCTTTGAACTTGACAGTGAAGACCCATTTACACCCTACAGGTTTCTTACCATTGGGTATATCCACCAAGTCCCATGTATGATTCTTTTCCAATGCATCCATTTCCACTTTCATAGCTTGCCTCCATTCCTTCTTAGATAATGCTTCTGACAAATTCTAGGGAATCTGAACTGGCTGTAAATTGGAGAGAAAAGTCCTATGATTTTGAGAGAATTTCTGGAGTGACACAAAATTAGACAAAGGATATATGGGCCTTTTTGTGCACTCACGGGTTCCTTTCCTTAAAGCTATAGGGAGATCATTTTGAGAGGTGTTGTGAGTAGGTGAGGAATCATCTAGGGATCCATTTTCAGATTGTGGTAGTTCAGAATTGTCATTTTCAGATTCTGGGGCTCCATTTTCATATTGTGGTAGCTCAGAATTGTCATTTCCAGAATCAAGGAAGCACGATTGATCTTGCTGGGGAGCTTGGTCTGGAGCTCGTCTTCTTGAATACATCTGATCAAACCTGAATTTGTAACGGATTTTCTGGTCTTTCATCTTCCCCACTCGGGGTTTCAAGTGGAACAGAATCAGAGGATTTGGAATTTGGAATTTGAGTTTCAAATGATAAGGGATCAAAGGGAAGACTCTCAAGTGTCTCTTTTTGTGTTATAGGATATATGAAGTAGGATTCTTTTTCAACAAAGGTTAAATCCGAGGTGTAGTATTTCCTTGTAGGTGGGTGAAAGCATTTGTAACCCTTTTGAGTGGATGAATATCCTATAAACACACATTTGACAGCTCTAGGATCGAGCTTCCCCCTCTGATGGTCATGAATATGAACAAATGAGGTACAACCAAAAACTCTGGGATGTAAGGTGAATGTATGTCTGATATCCGAATGAAACTGAGCCAAAAGATCTAGAGGACTTTTAGACCCAAGAACTTTAGAAGGCAATCTGTTAATGACATAAGTTGAGGTAAGGACAGCTTCACCCCAATATGTTTTGGGTACATTGTTTTGGAACAACAAGGCTCGGGTGGTTTCTAGAAGGTGTCTATTTTTCCTTTCTGCCACTTCGTTTTGTTGGGGAGTAGAGACACAAGAGGACTCATGTATAATCCCTTCTTTTTGAAAATATGGTGTGAGAAATTGATTGAAGTAATCTCTAGCATTATCACTTCGTATGTTCTTAATTTTTGTGCCAAATTGATTTTTCACCATTTCATGGAAGACTTGAAATACTAGGCTGACTTCAGACTTGGTTTTCAGCAAGTATACCCATGAGACTCTAGTGCAATCATCAATAAATGTTACAAACCATCTTGCACCAGATATATTGGGAATTGTTGAAGGTCCCCACACATCACTATGAACAAGATAAAATGGAGAAGCTCTTTTATTTATAAGTGGAAAGGAAACACGAGTATGCTTGGCATACTCACAAACGTCACAATGAAAAGACTTAATATCCAGTCCTTGAAACAAGGCTGGGAATACCAATCTTAAGGTACTAAAAGACACATGACCTAAACGTTGATGATGCAACCGTATTGCATCTTTATTTGAAGAGGATAGAAAAGAGATGGATTTGGTTGGAGAAGGCTTTTCAAATGTATGCAAGTAATAGAGTCCTCCTTCCTCCTTTGGAAGCCCAATCTTCCTACCTGATTTCTGGTCCTGAATTTCACAATAAGAAGGATAAAAGGTGACAATGCAGGACATGTCATTGGCAAGCTTTTGAACTGAGATTAAGTTGGTGGATAGCTTAGAAACATGCAGGACATTTTTAAGCATCAGAGAGGGGTTAATCTGGATATCCCCAACCCCGGCTACAGTGGTAGAGGTTCCATCAGCTACAGTTATCTTTCTATTGTCTGGGCATAGTGTATAAGTAATGTAGCTTTTAGGATTGCAGGTCATATGGTCGGTGGCTCCTGAATCTAGGATCCAGAAATTCTCCAGAAATTTATCAGAAGCATTAAATCCAAAAGAGTGTGGGGGCTTACTAGATAGTGTTGGGAGTTCATCAGAACTTTTGACCTGAGGTTCCTCTTCAGTCACTCGAGAGGAAGATGACTTAGGCATAGTGTTTCGAGCCATTTGGGGTTATACAGCAATGAAGACTGAAAAACAGAATTAATTTTGGTGATGAAAGGCAGCAATGAAGGCTGAAAGCAGAAATATTTTGGCAATGAAGGCCAAGAAAGAAAGATTTTGCGGTATAGGTTACTATGGATCTGATACCATGTAGAAATAAAAGAGAACTTTAACTTTTTCTCTCATCTATTGAAATTTAGAGTGCCTATATTTATACAGGGAATTAGGATCAATTAGGATCCTGAAATCAAGGACATTTACTAAGCTAATCTTCTAACTAAGGCAAGTTCCAATCAGTTACAACCTTCCTAAAATAAAAGATTCTAATCACAGCTGTACAAATAAAATAAAATCAATTATTCAGATTTCCAACAGTTTTATATGTGTAAACGAGAGGAAGAGACGGCGAATCATCTTCTCCTTCATTGTCCGTTAGCGAAGGAGCTATGACAGATTGTTTTCAGTTCGGCTGGGATCTCGTGGGTCATGCCGAGGTCGGCAATTCAGCTCTTGCAAGGTTGGTCTGTGTACAAGCGCAGAAGGAAAAACAAGTGTTGGGTTACAGCTCCTCTCCTCTCGCGATCTGGTGGAATATTTGGCTAGAGAGGAACAGAAGGGTTTTTGACAATATAGAAGCTGATGTAGACCAACTCAAGAGGAATGTTTTGCAGTCTATTGGTCTGTGGTGCTTAAAGTTGAATCCTTCTGAGGGGGAATCTTTTGTTAATATTACAGATAGTTTAGTCGGCATATAATTGTTGGTTTCATGTATATGTCCCGTGTACAAGGATGCGTCTCCTGTTTAGACGCTTTTATTTTACTATATTTTATTTATCAAAATGAAGTTTCTTCAAGATCCTGGGATTCCCTTTTCACCGTGACTCAAGTCAGAGGTGGGTTTCAATTTTTTGGAATTCTGGGAAGATACCAGTGTTAATCTGCATATCATCTTTCGTCTAGGGTGTGTTTGCATGGCAAGTATATATTTTCATTTTCTCTTAGTTATCAGTGCAATGTATATTCATCACATAAAGTTGCTCCCCTCGTCATTTATTATAAAGAATAGGAAAAGGCGTGTATAGGTGTGTGTATTTATATATAATAAAGTTCGTATCATAAACCAAAGATACCTTCTAATTACTATAACATACGCCTCAAATGCCAGATTTAAGTTCCCATAACAACTAGAAGGTCCAGAAAATCTATAGAAAGCCAAATCACAATAGTTGGTTACACGCTAAACGCAACATACCAATCAGCGAAATCCCCCCAGAAGAAATCATATGTTTCCCTTGCAACATCATTAAAGAAAAACTTGTCATAACTGGTCGTGACATCATCAACTAGTATATGAAGCTTCGATACCTGAATGAGAAACAAATAAGATATATCACATGTAATTAATACTCTGCTATAAGAATTATAGAATGCAATTGCATGTAACGAATCAGAAGAAATGTCTTACCACCCAACTTTCTGGTAAAGGTAACTCGAGCAGACACTCCTCCTTATCAAACTGAAAAACGCAATTACGTTTCATTACCCAGAACAGAGCAATGCAATAATAAGATGGTTGAAGAGCACTCAATGCAGAAGAAATACCCAAATATCATACTGTTGCACCAGATACAATCATGATTCTTTACAGAAAAATTGTAGTGCAAGTGCAGTTAGCATTTCTTAGTTTGTAGTTTCCTACAGGACTGTAGTTGATCAAAGTATTTGAGAAGCTTCCATGCTAAATCTAAGAAAGGCCTGCTTTAGTTCCTGATTTTGGCTGGTGATCTCCCTTGCTCAAAATTTGAAATTTGCTACATGAGGATTTCTTCCGAGTAAATGAATTGGGCAATCCCTTTTCTTATTCATCTTTTTTTTTGATAAGTAAGAATAAAATAAATATAGCGTCAAATCGGGTGACGCGTCCTTTGCATCAGAAATATACAAACTATCTTATTCATCTTTTCAATGATGCTTAAGTAGAACTTCCATAATAAAGTGAATGCAACTAAGGTGAAGAAGTTTTTGCATGAGGGAACCAAAAACTTGTAGATATACAAGAGCTCAGTATGGCCATGAGACATGCGAGAGAGAGAGAGAGAGAGAGAGAGAGAGTAGCACAAATCTATACCCACCTTCGTTTATTTGTTAATATTGCAACAGGCTTTGAGATTTATGCTCTCAGATCCTCAAAAAAGAAGCTAGCATCAATCGCATATAATTTTGAGTTGCCTTTACAAACACAATCATGAAACTCAAGTGCTCCACTTAATATAGTACTCGACCATAATACTAGTTGTTTAACAACAATTAAGTGGGAGCACTATGAGAACAAGAACCAACCTTATAAGCCATTACAGTTTCCCAAGCAGATACGTCACTTTGACTAGGCAAATTTTGCAACACAAACTTGCCGGCATTCCACAATTTGTTAGTGAAGGCCTTGTTAGATGTCAACCTTTCAGGTGATAGATTGAGATCCTGAAACAAAGCAATTGGAAACAATTGATAAATGGATCTATGAAAATATGGCATGCAATATGCAATACAAGTATACGTCCGTCAAATGCCGACCCAGAGCCATGTAACTTAAATACAGTGACAAACCTGACCAGCAGTTCCTAAAGCAAGTGTAAACCGTAAAGCATCCGTGCCGAACTCTTTAATTGTGTCGAGTGGGTCTATGACATTTCCCAACGTTTTAGACATTTTACGTCCCTGAAATAGGTTGTGGTTTAGTTATTTAAGAATTGTACTAATGTAAACAAATGACTGTCTCTGTACATAATTAAGGAAGAGAAACCACATTAGCATGCTAAAAATTGATGCTGCACTGATTAGGAAGAAGAAAGATGCAGAATACAATTTAACCCCACACGGAAAACAACAAAAGTGAAGGGAGAGGGAGAGAGAGATAACTCAGGAGAAACAGAAGAAAATAGAGGAAAGTCTCAATAGGTCAAAACTCTGAATATTCCATGATATCAAGGGTAAAACCAAAATGTACATGGAACCAAATACATAGTAAACTAAAGAAATGCCAACTAATCAAAAACCAAAAGTGACAATATTTATGGGAAAAAGAAGAAAAAAAACACACATGAATCTTCCAAAATTCACCACCAGCCTAGGCTTGCACCTTGGTTCTATATTATTATCTTCTGGTATGGCTCATCTACCACATACACGGAGAGAGAGAGAGAGAGAGAGTCCAAGTTGATAAGACACTAGTGTCCAAAAAATAGTTGGAAGACTGAAGAAGCTAGCTAGCTTGCTTTGCAAAGTCAACAGGTGCTCAGAGAAATAGAAACTTAACTGGTTTGGATTACAATGCCTACGGGAGACTGCTAGTCCCTGATCTGTAGCCCATTAACCTGCTAATCCTAGGTACTTATAAAAAAAAATTAACCTGCTAATCCTAGATGAGGTTGACTGCGTGCCAAGTTTATTGCTTCAAATGTCTAAGGACTTAATGAGCTAGACCAGCGGCCACTTTCAATCTTCCATATGCTTGTTCTCCCAGGCTTACTTCCATACAAAAGTAACAAATGGTTAAGTAAGAACTTCTAAATCCTGGGAAAAAAATGGATATACAACTCAAAAACTAAGAAGAATGTGCTAGACAAACTGCCACTATCAGTCCTCCACATGCTTTGGTCATCTAGGCTTACTTCCATGATATTATAACAAACATTAGAGAGAGAGAGAGATTATACTTTCTCGGTCCACAAAAAGAAATGGATAGACAACTCAAAACCTCAACGCAAGTTCTCTGAGCTTCAAGCCAAAACATGCAATCTACTTGGTTCCTCAACATCTAAACCATCATCAATTCTGGAACTTTAAGACCAAGTGCTAGGAAAACAGACAACACATACTTTAATCCCAAGAACTTCAAGGATCCTACAAGACAACCCAAACTACTTTCCTATTCAAACAGTAAAGCTTCAAATGTTAAGCGCTAGTGATTGACTCGAGCATTTTTTACAAGGACTCGAGTGCGAGTGTCAGATATGGGTGCAGGCGTCAATGTCTGACTAACCAAAAGTGTAGGATTTGCACCATCTGCCACACCCAAGTCTGTGTTGTGTTGTATTGACACAGGTGCTTCAGGTGAATTGATGAGTCAAGCTACTGAGGAATAGAAAGAGGTGACAACCAACTTATACAAAGACCAACCCAAATGATAGGGCATAGTTGCAACGCAAAGGAGGAAGGAACGGTACTGTGATCCATTCTATTGTAAATCCATCTGTAGAAGAAATCTATGACAACACAAGGAGCATGTCCAAAGAGAGGACCAGATAATAGATCATGGATCAAAATGGTAAACGTAATATCAGCAAGCTGTAAAACTAAAAAAGAGTAAGCGAATACATTAGAAAGACTTTGACAAGAACTATGATGATGACAAGGGGCAAGGGCAAGGGCAAGAAATTGACAGAGATCAAAAAGAGCTAGTAGTTGTTGTCCACAAGTATAATATAATACCTAATATAATCACCTCTGCCAGAGTAAATAGAACTAGTTTAAGTGTTCCAAAAAGAAAAAAAGAAGCACATTTAGTCATTTGGTGATGCCACTTAAGCTGTAGCATTACCCATTCTACTGACCTGAGAGTCGCGTATAAGTCCATGCAGATAAACATTTGAAAATGGGACAGTCCCAGTGAGCTCAATACCCATCATCACCATACGTGCCACCCAAAAGAACAATATGTCATGCCTGTTCAAGAGTAAAAGTCAAGAAAAAGTTATTCTACTTTCCAAAAGGAAGAAAATGGCAAGGACAAACTCATACTCCCTCCATTCCAAAAGGAAGAAAACGGCAAGGACAAACTCATATTCCTCCGTTCCACTCAAAGAGTACCCATTTGAAAAGTCTAATTATTAAGGGATATATTAATGCCATTAAAGTTAGTCATAATTACAAAAATAGTTAAGCACAAAAAATGTGGTTACAACACAAGTGGAGGGTAAATATGAAATGTTATAGAAATTGTAAGCATAGTTTTTGAAATTGGACTCTTAGTGTGAAACATTCAAAAATAGTATAGTGGACTCTTTGCTTGGAACGGAGGGAGTAATTGAAAAGGATAATCAAACTATATGTTATGATGGGATTGAGCTTCTTTGAAAATGGAATAGGCATTTGCAATCAATGTACATACACAAATCAAGTAGACAGCAAAGCCAGCTGTTCACCAATGTTTCTGTATACTCATAAATTTTGCATGAGCAAACAATAATGGGTGGACTAGATGATCAGGTAAATAAGACAGATGGCACATCTGTGCTACTTTCTTGTCATAATTGCTGCAGGATAGATTTCAACATCTGATAAGACGGATGGAAAGTCTGTGCTACTGTGTTGTGATATGCTGCAGGATAGATTTCTATATCTGATAATGAGCCCTACCCCTCACTTCCCCTCTGGAATACCCAAAAAAAATCTATCATTAAATGAAGGTGATAAAACATACAAAAGGCAAGAAATAAATTATAGGTGTAACAAAAGGAAATGGCACAATGTGGAGATGCAAGTGTGACTTTATTCTAATTGGCATGGATGCTAGAGATAAAGTTACACCACTAGATTAAGTAACAGCTCTTTGTAATGTATGAAGATGCATAAAATCATTGCTTATGAAAGAGGCTACACCTTAATCATGCCAGTTGAGTACCATAACACCACATATCATGTACTTCTGTTCACTGGTAGAGGAGAAGCAGAATTACTTTCTCATACTCGGTCAACTCAACAAAGCTTACAACTTGTAACTAACAGCTTGGAGTAATTTACGAAGAGGCAGAAAATTGTGCCTATAAGTGAGGCTACATCAAAATCATGCCAGAAGAGTAACGTAACATGCAAGCATCATATGCTCAAGTTCACTAATAGAGAAGATGCACCATTAACATTTCATAAGTCAGATACAAACAACATATCAGTCACATGACTTTTTTCTGACCAGGAAAAAGAAATACAGCAACCAAAGTTCATGAGTTTTTCTTCTTTAAAGTAACTTCAGACAAATTGAAGATGTACAAGCCATGAAGACAGAAAAAGAGCCCGTCTTGCCAAAGTTTATGGGATACGGTTCAATGGAACATAATAGTAGTGACCCTTTAGCAAGCAGTGTTTCCTCTCTATAAAACCTCCCCATCTGAGCACCAGTTTATACGCTTGTGCATCCCCCAAAAATGCCACACACAAGGTTAACAATGGTCATTTGATTCCAAAAGAATCATTTACTCATTAATTATGAGGATAATGTTCCCCACTTAAGCCTAGTAGACCTTCACAGTAACTTTAGTTATTACAGGGTTGTTGAAGACAATAGTGAGTTATATGATCATGTATGAGAATCTGTACACGACTGATTGGACATTCTTAAGACATGTCCTTCCAGTTAACCAAAAATCTTGCATTTGACTGAACAAAGTCATTAAAATGAACTAACGTAGGCCAATGACAGGTAATTAGGACAAACGCATGGTTGAGTGAAGTTCGTAGTCCTGTCCTTCCAGTCTTATCAATCTTCCATTGTAAAGGGAAGGTAACAATTCTAATCACCATTATTTGCAAAAATAAAGTTAATACAGTGGCATTGAACATCAAAGTTTTGATACTTTCCTTTCAAATATTTCATTTCCACTCTTTCCATAATTACTAATTCAACTTTATCCAAAATTGTAGCGAGTCAATTAATATTAATCCTGTATAAAATATACTGATATATCTGCTTGTCCTAGGTCTCCAGAACCAAATATAAAGAATGAACCCCTACATACATTTTAATATCATACAATCCAAAATAATTTGAGCGCTTATCATATTGACAAAAGAAGAATGGGGGGTGGGGGGGAATAGAGGCAGGAAGAACAGGTACATACCCTGTTTCAAGTACTGATGTTGGATAGAACCGCTTAAAATCCTCTGCTGACACATCTGGCCATCCCAGAGTACTGAAGGGCCATAATGCACTAAAATTGGGCCAGCACGAGGAAATTAGGCAAATATTCAACGCTTCGGCGCATAAATTTTTGCAATAAAATAGATTAAGCATTTATCACAATACACTCATTCATGAGTCAATTGTATGTGAAGTACATGGTAAAATAAGGCTGAACTTGTTACGATCTAAAAAAGAAGTCTAGCAAGAAGCCCAAAGTAGTTAAGAACATGCATTATTCCCCAAGTGAAAGGTATACTATGAAATGACAAGTAGTTAAGAACATGCATTGCAGCGAGCTTTTCCGTCTTTGTTTAAATCTAGCTGTTGATAAGGAGGAGTTTGTAAGCTCAGTTGTGTTAGTTGATGGTGAAATAGTCACTTGGAATCCTGCCTTTAGGAGGAACATGCGAGATTGGGAGGTTGATACCCTTGCGGCCTTTTTGAGCTTTTGTATAAGCCTAAGGTGGACAAGAATTCTGATGATACAGCCATGTGGAATGGGAAGAAAGACAAGACTTTTTCGGTTAAGTCCCTGTACCAACTTCTGGTAACTACGATAGGCCTTTTCCGTGAAAGAGTGAAAATCAAGGGCTCCATCTAGAGTGGGGTTTTTTTTGTGGGAAGCCGCGCTTGAAGCCATCTTAACAGGAGATAATTTGAGGAAGCGAAAGAAATTCTACACTAATTGGTGTTTTATGCGCAAGAGGGATGAAGAAAGTGTGAATCATCTTCTGATTCATTGCCCTTTCGCAAGGGAGATTTGGAGCTTTGTGCTGAGTCTATTTCAGGTTACTTGGGTGATGCCTAATTCGACTAAAGAGCTCCTTTTGTGCTGGACCTTGTATAAGCGTAGAAGAAAAAATCGTTTTTGGGATGCTGCTCTGTCGGCGGTCTGTTGGTCCATTTGGGAAGAAAGGAACCTTAGAGCTTTCGAGAAAAAAGGAAGGAGCTTGGAGGAGATCAAAAATCAGATTATTCAGATGCTGTTTTTTTGGTGTTCTGAGGTGGTATCGCAGGGGTCTAATATGGTCAGATTTCCCTGGTTGTGAATAACCTCCATTATTGCAGTGAAACTTTAAGAGCCAAATATTAAAGTCATTCTGGATAATCCAAGTTGTACAAATAATGAAGAAACAGAAGTCAACAAACCTTGAAAACCAAGTGTCAAGAACATCAGGATCCTGATATATTTCCACGTTTTTTCCATACTTCTTGCGTGCTTTGTCAAGAGCTTCTTCTGTACTCCTAGAAATGATATATTCATCCTCACAGTCTTTACCTTTTATGTACCAAACAGGTATGCGGTGTCCCCACCATAGTTGCCTGCTTATACACCAATCCTTGATATTTGATAGCCAGTGATGATATATCTGTAATCAACAAGCAGTAAATACATGTGAACTATAGCACGTGAAACCCAAAGCGAGTAGCTTACAATAAAGATATGGAAATACGCCTATGAGGCCTTGATCTCAATGGCATTATAAGAACCACGTTAAGGCTATTGGTGATGATAGGAAAACCATGTACATGATGCATGTGAAAATAAAAAAGGCGTGCCCAGTGAAGAGGCAATAAGAAACAGGGTTGCAGATCAGGTAAGCTACTGAAAGAATGAACAAGAGGTAATGCAAAAATTCAGGGAAGTGTCACCATAAGCCAAAATACATTTAATAGTTTTCAATTTTACGTACCTTATCAAATCTTTCAGGCATAATGGTTAGTTCCCCTTTCTTAACTGCCTCAAGGGCCTTCTCAGCCAAGGGCTCCATGGTTACAAACCATTGCTTGCTAACCAGAGGCTCTATGATCTGATTAGGCAAAACATCACAATAAAAACAAAGTCTGATAGAAGAATACCTACTCCTCAAAGTTCAAATTTATTACTCACTTCTCCACCTCGTTGGGATCTTGGAATTCGTGAAGTATAAGGCTCCTTTTTGACCGCTAAGCCTGTCTCCTCAAGTTCTGACCAGAGTTTCTTCCGTGCCTCAAACCGATCAAGACCGCTGATTAGAAAAAGTAAAATAGCCATATTATAGGCAGCTCACAGGAATCTCATCAATCTGGTAGGCCCCGCAAGCAAAAAATATACATTCCATAACGCACCAATACAGCCCAGCAACATCGTTGAGCGTCCCGTCCTTATTCATCACATTAAGTATTGGAAGACCAAGTTTTCGCGCAAGAAGGTAGTCATTGTGATCATGCCCAGGGCTTATCTTCAACACACCAGTTCCAAAGTCTTTATCAACATACTGTAATATTAGCCAAAACCAAATGTGTTCAAAAAGTAGGCCATAATCCAGAATAATGGAAAACACCTTTTGTGAACAGCCTATTTAAGAAGAGAAAACAAGAACCTATTCAAGAAGAGATAACAAGAAGCTTGCTTGTGTGTATAGCATGTAATATATTCTTTTTGCAAACCAAAACCAGGCTGTGATATCAATAAAATAGATCAGAAGCTACATATCAATCTCTAGTTCAGGTTTTCTCCTTAAAGAGATGTAAACTCTTGGTATGACCACTGTGATTTGAAAAATTGAACTGAGAATGATAACAAAAGCAAAAAAAAAATTTGTATAGACGAGCAGAACATGTCAGTACCTTGTCAGCAATGATAGGTACATGACGACCAAATGTCATCGGAACAATAGCTGTCCTTCCAATATACTTGGCATAGCGTTCATCCTGCAAAAGAGTGATAAGTCTATCACAATAAAGTGATTCTTTTCCAATAAAAGTTGCCACAGTTCATCGAACAGTTGAGAGCCAAACAAAGACATCTGTATCAACATCATCATACATGCAACCAAAAAGTGATAACTTATGGTTCTGTCAAGAAATGATTACTAAATGTAAGCCCCGCTTTTCCAAAAACAAGGTTCAAAGTCCAAACAATTTGGTAGATGAGGTCAACAATCAAACAGTGGGACCAGCCAAACAGTGTCTCCATTAAACCCCAGACAATATGCAAAAGGATTAAGACCTAACATCTAACAGTGTCCCCATTACTTCATGCTGATAAGCATTCACATTGTAGACATAAGCGAAGTAGAGGAAAGTTAAACACCTGAATCAAGTCCAGCATCCATAAGTCTTATCCATTAAATATGGATTAGTCTCACCGCATGCACAGACCACAAGCAGATCAAAATCCACCTTGAATAAATATAATAGATTACAAAAGATCCAAAGGTTCAGACATCACTACAATAGCCAAATTATCTAATTCATTCTCATCCAATACTTTCTCCAGAAAACATGCACAAATATAAAAATGTGTTCCAGTTTAAAGAATAGTGAAAGGTACCAATCTTTGGCCTTTATATCATACAAGGGTGGCACTCTTTTCACAGACCTATTAATGCATAGCAATTGATATTATATATGAAAAATAACCACTCAATTTTCACGATTTGGATATCAAAGGAATGCTAGCAGCAACTTAAGAAACGAAGCACGCTTCTGGGTAAAGGCAGGAAGAAAGAAGGATGGAAAGGTCAGTGTTTGGTGTTTGATCTGTTATTACTAGAGAATAGAGAGAGAAACCAGAGACTTGTTGAATGGATGTGCATACCTATCTTTAGTCTGAAGAGTCTAAGTCATTTGATTAACACTTTGGCATCAATCTTTCTGTCCTACATAAAACATCATCTGGTGGAATTTCATGATGTAAAAAAGAATTTGTGGTATACTTTTTATCTCCCCCCCCCCATTAAGATTGACTCAATTTCTTATTTTCCTTCCTTACTTTCTGGCACCTTCAAAGATTTAATTTTGGCATAGAAAGAAGAATAATAATTAATTCATTAATCTGTCATGAATGTAAGTATTTCAGTATCCCTCAAGCAAACTTCTTCACACAATGAATGCTTGGGTCATTTCTTGCAACTGAGTGTGTTAAAGATAACATATCCAAAGTTCTTAAAACATCTATATTAGCATCTACATTGTTTCTAAACAAGTGATAAAAACAGCATTTACCCAATTTGTAATAGGAAAAAGAACATGAACTTAAAAGAAAGTAATTGCCTCCAATATATACTCATAAAAAAGTAAGTAACCAAACCTCAGGATTGACGGCGACAGCTGTATCACCAAATAATGTCTCTGGACGAGTTGTTGCAATCGTTAAAAAGTCACTCCTGCAAGATGTGAAGAAAATGAAAATTCATATTTGTATAGACGTTAAAGGCCATAAATAGATTATTTCAAGGAAAACAATCTAAACTTGTCTCACATAGTTTTTGCACATGGATTTTAATCACCCAGGTCATCACGCTTTTGACGCCTTCTAAGTATGTTGTTACTTGATAAATATACACCAAAAATGCAGATGTATGAGACGGTTACATTTTACCAGATGAAGGTTTCGCAAATAAAGTAGCATGCTGCCTTTTGTAAACGAAAAAGTTTACCAGAGCAAGTGTAGAAATTACAAAATTTACCTCAATTGAGCCTTTCTCTCAACTACTTGGTCAGGACATCCTTTCTGCTATTCAAGTATCTCTAAAGTAAGATTCACTACTGCATCATACACGCCACATCCTTCTATATGATCCCCTTACATGCTCGGTTGGTTTTTCCCAACCTATAGCATTGATATTGATATTGATATTGATATGATCGTTCTTCCTACCTAATGAATTTATGGTCTATGTTTCATGTGTCAATACCATCTTGAGCAATCTAATCTCATTCTCCTATTGGGGCTACTTTTACTGTACCTCACATTTTTTCTTTCAAAATTTATCTTCCCTAGTCATGCAAATATCCACCTAAGATTCATCTCATCTAAAACTCATTTTCTTAATAAGTTGCTTCAAATAATGATCAAGATTAATTATTATATATTTTCAGTTTGTTGCAGTTTATGTTGTATACAACTAGTGTACACGGTTGCGCCTCCGTTTTGGCGCATTGATTTTTATATATTTATTACTTATCAAAAAAAAAATGATCAAGATTAATTATTGATCCTTTCTGTTCTTCATGGGTCAAACATCAAAGAGTAGATGAGCAACCAAAGAAATTGAAATCAAGGAGTAGAATAAAAAAACATCTATGGGGTGAATCTAGAAGATCAGCGAAGGAGGGAAGCAATGAAAAGATGTTGAGTGAAATGACATCAGTAGGAGTGAAAAGCTAAGCTTCCACGTTCCATCTTTTCAAACTTGGATGGCTCAAGACAACTTGACACCAAGTTATGTCAAGGCTGCACAGAGTTGTTTCATTACTACATACTTTGCTCGAAGTTTGACAGCTGACCCAAAACTTAGATAGGTGAAAGCCCAATCAGCACTGAGTCTGGCAAGTCTATAAACCATGCAAGAAAGTACTAAACCTCTATAACTTCAGATGCAACAAAAATCACACTAAATTTACTCTTATGGTCAATTATCTTCTTAATCATTAAAACAAATTGATAGGTAAGTGTGGCCCCTTGTTGGCATGGGAATTGGAACCAAGGACCTCAAGGTCTTTCCCCGAGTGCCCTTGCCATCTCTCCCACTTCTTAATCATTAAATTACCATGGTTTCAACCAGGATTAACAAGATGACCACATGATAACTAAAAGGAGGGAAAAATGGGTGACTCTGTAAAATCGACACGAAATTTAAGAAAACTTTTGAGTTTCAGAAAGTTTTGGACAAGTTTTCGAGTTTTTGCAACATATTGCAGTTTGATAGAATGTTGACTCATGAATTGACACCACATTAACTCGGAAGAGGCTTAGACCCATGAAGCAATTATTGGGCCTCTATAAGTTAAGTTGCAATAATGATTAAACCACATATGTATCTTCCCAAGTCAAATTTAACAATCAATTACCCTCCTAATCATTTCTAATTATCATGAGTTCACCTAGATCAAGCACGATTTTAACAATCAATTTACCAAAACAAGGTAAATCCCTTTAGCCATCTACCAAACTCCCATATTGACATGTCAATTTTCAATTGATTACCTACCTAGTATAGCAAGCACTGGAAAACACAAATCTGTCGTACCCCGCCACCCACCAATCATACAATACTAATATATCCCAGTCAATAAGGCAAATAAAAGTAAATGAAAATCCTGCAGCTACTACCTTGTACCTCCAGCAACACGATACTTGATGTGATATAGGGTACCTGGCTCTTCAGAATATTCTACTTCCTAAGCACACAAACGTGATTCAAGTCAAATTCTGAAATTCCTTACATCAAAAAGAGTAGCGTAAGGCACATCAGAGCGAAATCCAACATACCAAGTCTGAAACTGCAGTCTGTAAATTTGGGGACCAGTTCACCATGTAAGAACCTGCAATAAAATATAAATAAATATTGATCTGAGTGCAAACATCATTCAGGCTAATACTACAGGTAATCTCAGCATTATCTCATCCCGATAAACCATATGGCATAACAAGGACCATCTGCCGAGTTGTTGCTCAAGATTGTTTTATAAAAACAAAAGGCTGATTGAAAAAATATCTGCCAGCGTGCTTCTAAAGAAAGGAGAATATTCTTGCCTAGTGCAAACACCAATCCATGCTAAATCATTAAAAACAGCGTGTTACAATTAGCATGATTCCAAGTTGGTCAACCCTGAGGTTGATACTGGCAGATGAGAACCAAAGAGCAATTAAAGACTGAAACCAAATTGAAATGCCACAGCAGCCTTTTTGTTTCCTTGCTAAATTATGCAATGGCATAGTTCTACCCAAAACAGATGCCAAGACCAAGACAGCACGACAATATATGTATGTGATGAAGACATCCAGCATCCAGCATCCAGCATACAGCATCCAGTATCCAGTATCCTGCATTCTGTGGTTCTTGTTTTTCTAGATTGTTTTGGAGGTGGGGTCGGGGACAAAAAATTTTAGTAATAGAGAACATATCCTACACGGTAGGAGGATTCTCTTTTTGGTTTTTATGTTGAAAACATCCCCTCAGAACCAGGTGGTAAGTAGTAACCATGAAAACCATCAATATTGGAATGAGATCTATACCTTGATAGATAAGGCCTCTCTCGTGAAGCTTAACAAAGGCCTCAACAACAGCTCCTGCAACATTTATAATTATGACTCAGAATAGGCTACACTTATTCTGCTAACAGAATATGTAAAGCGTAAGAAATGAGTGTGCAAACAAACAAGTATGTGAGATAGCATCAAGACAGGAATTTAGTACAATTAATAGACAAGAAGTACGCAAAATGGCAAACTAACATAAGCCAATTATAAGCGTGATAAGGACAATACTTGCGAGCTTAAGAAAATCCAATGACTATTCTAGAACATTTCCAGTGTCATCCTGTACTATCTCAAACATGTTGAACAGATTGCTTGGAGTTTTTCTAGATAAAGAACTGTCTTACGACTGAGCTGCTCATCAAGAGTGAAATGTTCTCTTGTCCAATCACAAGAAGCGCCAAGCCTCTTGATCTGATTAGTGATTGTCCCACCATACCTTCAAAGAAAAGGCTAGTTTAATCAACCAGAAGAAAAGAAACATAAAATGACTAATAATTCAACCTTTAGAACCAGAAGTTCTAAAAAGAACAATACAATCAGTTTTGAAGCAAAGCACCTGATCTACCAATTTCCAGAAGTATTTAGACTGATAAACTATGTATTTTTAATGGCACAATTGGTGCTCTAAAATTTGTTTTCTTCTTTTCAAGTAGAAGGTTCTGAGAGCTTGATTTTGTTGGTACATAAACATAGCATACAAATTAGTTCACAGGTAAAAGGTAGATATTAGATGTGGCAAGTTTTCAAGTGAACCAAAATGTTCGAAAGAGTTGATGCAGTCCATGAAAGGGTCAAGGAGTAGCAAATTTAAGAGAAAAAGTAGCTTCATAATTTGCTTGACTTCAAGGCTAAGATTATTTAGCACATTGATAAGTCAAGTTATTCTATTAATGAAGTACAAATCCTTATAGGATTCATCATTTAGTTGTCTTCAAATTAGTTTCTAGTTTAGGAATCAGAATCTTTATGGGTTTAGGATGAATATTAGCCTTTTTTTTTTTTTGGATAAGTAAAGTATTATATACCATAGCGTCTAAACAGGAGACGCGACCTTTTTACAAACTATAAGCATACACAAACGGACTAATCTATAGAAAGACTATTCACAAAATCGATACAAGAAATGTTGTGAATGTTGGAAGAATTAGTGTCCTCAACCCCCCAAAAAGACAACGTACGAAGTAACTCATCCTTTAACTTATCCACCGTCCTCTCCTCATCCTCAAACACCCTCCTATTCCTTTCCCTCCAAATGATCCACCAAATACCCAGAGGAACTGCGTGCCAAAAGCTGATCCTTCTTCTCCGCTTGTACAAAGACCAACTCAAAGGAGATTTTTAACAGATCTCGGCATCACCCAAGCAACAGAGAACAGACCAAGTATTCAATTCCAAAGCATAGACACAATAGGGCAGTGCAGCAACAAGTGATTCACACTTTCTTCACATCCTTTGCACATGAAACACCAATTCACATATATCACTCGACGTCTCTGCAAATTATCCACTGTAAGGATGGCTTCACTAGCAGCTTCCCATGAAATGCAAAAAACAAAACTCTACTCGGAGCTTTCACTCTCCAAATACTCCGCCAAGGGAATACAATCTTCTCTCTGTTTGAAAGAATATGATAATAGGATCTAACAGAAAAAATCCTCCTCTTCAAGCCCACCCACACCACCCTATCCTCCCGCTGCCCCACCGAGTGAGAGTATAACTTAGCAAAAAACTGAACACAAGAGTCCATCTCCCAATCTTGAAGATCTCTCCGAAATATGGGACTCCAAGAGACTTTCCCTTCCTCTATATTCAAAATCGAACTAACTAAGCAATCTTTCTCACTTGCTAAATTAAACAAATCTGGGAAAGATCTCCAAAGCTCCCGGTCATCACACCATTTATCCTTCCAGAATCTAATTGTGGACCCATTGCCAACCTCAAAAGAGATGTGTCTCTCAAACTGAGCCCAACCCTTCCTGACTCCTTTCCAAACCCCCACCCCATAGCAGGTAGAAACATCTTTTGGAAACCACAAATGCTCACCCTCACCATACAAGCTCACCACCACTCTCCTCCACCAAGCATTCCCATCCACCACAAATCTCCAAAGCCACTTCCCCAAAAGAGCCAAATTAAAAAAATTAAGATTTTTTATCCCCAAGCCATTTCTCACCCTATCACAGACTTTCTCCCATCTAACCAAATGAAACTTTCACACCTCCATAGACCCATCCCACAGAAAATATCTCTCCAATTTTTCAAGTCTGCTACGAACCGAAACTGGAAGCACAAAAAGTACCATCAACTTTTCCACTATACCATCGAACTCGCTAAATCCAAGAAACACCACGAACTTCAAAACAAGTGGCCGAAAAAAACCTTAACATCAGCCCTCAAAAAACTTAACAGAATGGCTGACATGGATTTTTGCACATGGATTAGAATTTTTTTTATAGGTAAGTGTGATTCCTTGTTGGTATAGGGATTGGAACCAAGGACCTCAAGGACTATCCCTGAGCCAGGTGACAATTTATATTATTACTTAATCATATTTTTCAACATTAGGTTTCACAATATTGCTAAAAGAAAAATAAATAAAAACCCCACTCATACGACCACACCCCACCACCCCCCTTTTCTTCTAATGCTTTCTTCTTTAACCAAGAAAATTCAACTTGAGCCATCCTGGTAGTGGAAAGATTGCCCTGAAACACACAATGTGTAGAATGAAAGGTTACTGAATAATTAAGACTTTTTGTTATCTTGCTAATGGGAAGAAGATTATTAGAGAGATTAGGTGCAAGTAAGACAGAACACATGAGAAGTGCAGAAGAAAATGAGACATCTCCGCCCCTGAGATTGGCATAGGAGTCCCGTTTGCAACCAGGACAGACTTAATAGGTGAAGGAATTAGAGAGTCAAGCAAAGAAGAATACTAGTCATGTGATCGGTAGCCCCTGGATCAATAACCCAAGTGTTTTTTTTATAAGTAAGAACTTCAATAAAATAAAAGGCGTCTAACCCAAGTAAGAACTTCAATAACCCAAGTGTTAGTGGCAGCAGAAGTGAATACCAAACCAAAATTACCTTTTAAGGAGATAGCCAAGCTACATAAGAAGCAGAAGATGGAGAAGTGTGTGTGTTAGAAACCCCTGCAGATTTCTTATTTTTCTTTTCATGTGGCTTGAGTTTGAACCACTCGGAATAGCCATGCTTCTTCCAGCAGACATCATCGGTAGGCCTTGTGCTGTTACAGTAAGTGCAGATGCGAGAAAAGGACTTGGAAGGGGAACCAGGAATTGCTGGCCAAGAGTTGTCCTTTTGGACAGCCAAGGCCGATGCTGCCGATCGATCTTCCATTCGCATGGTGAGTTGTGATGGAAAAAATCACCGTTTAGGGATTCAGCAAGAGAAAACAAGGAGGGGGACAGCGGTGGATATTTTACCTACTGCTCTGATACCAAATTGATTAAGTTGGTTGAATACTTTGATTTCACATATCTCAAGGGTATAAATACAAGATATAAGTGACTATTTTTGGATAGTCAACTAAACAATCTGTACAATCAATCATATGCTGATTTTATGGCAATTACCTCCTTTCTTAGTTTTCGAACATTTGGTTCCATAAAGTAGTGCGGGTGTAATGGTTTCCCTATAAAACTTTTCTTACAACTTAACGTATATACGTCGATCACACAACATTCCGGATTTTCTTCTCCATTTCACCGAGCCTTTCATTCTAAGATTGGCAATTTGACATCATCATTTTGATTTATTATTGATCCTAAAAATATTGGAATAGTTCCTTCGGTGGTATTTCTTAACCATCTGACCTAATTTTGTCTCCATTACTACTCTTTCTACCGCTAAAGTTACATTCCATATATTCTCTATCACCCCTACTTATTTTAGAGCTTTTGACTTCTAAAGCTTCTCTCCACTTTTCTAGCTTATGATTGACCTCACTCTTCATCTTATCAATCTGAACAATGTCACCAGCAAAAAACATACAACATGGTATATCATCTTGTATATGTTTAGTTAACCCATCCATTATTAAGGCAAAAAGATAAGAACTAAAGGCCAATCCTTGGTGTAAGCATAAAGTAAATGGTAACTGTTAGACAATAAGGATAGTTTAGTAAATTAGGTAGTAGGGTATTTGTTGTATATATATATCGTTTAACGTTTAATAAAAAGCAAGACGCAAAGATTGGTGACTGCAAAGTATTGCGATTCCCTGTTGCTGCATGCTCTTCTCTTCTTCTCCTTCTTTATTTCTGATTTCATGGTATCAGAGCAGTAGTACGGAGATTCCGAGACCAGGGTTAGGCTCGGAATAGCCAGGTGAATCTGTCTGTGTAAATCGCCTGCCGGAGTGGACTCGAATTTGGTGCCCTAGGTTTCGGATTTCGAACCCTAGCTCTCGGATTCAGTGTGGGTAAGTCGAATTTGTATCTGATTAACAATATTGGGACACGGGCTGGTTGTTTGTGACACAACAGAGTTCTTCCTGGTTGCTTGAGCGGCGGCTGATTTGATACTTGTAGGTTGCTGGTCTAATTTATTTTGTCATTTTGTGTGTATTTCAATGGCTGAGGATGCATCTTCGTAGGGACCAATTATGACAATTGTTTCTAACCAAAATAGATTGATTGACATTATCTTGGAGGCAGACGGGTCTAATTTTGCGGAATGGCAATATTTAGTTCAGGTGAATATGGGTGGTTTACGGAAAAAAGGGCATCTTGTTGAAGATTGTCCTACTGATGCAAAGGTGGCTAAGGTGTGGTTGGATGATGACAAGGTGTTGTTTCCGAAAATTGTGAATTGTATTAGTAGGAAAATTATACTGTCTATGCAACACTGCAAAACAGTTAAGGAGCTGTGGACACTCTTGCATAAATGGCTCTCAGGAGCAAGTAACTTGAATAGGTTGTATAATCTGTCACAGGAAGTTCATCGTCCTAGTCAAAAAGGGCGGAGTCTTATGGATTATTATTATGATTTCATGCGTATGAGCGAGGATTTCACTGCCGCTATGCCTATTTCTGATGATGTTGAGGAGATGAAAGCTCAACGTGAAAAGCTGTTGATGTTTAGGCGGCTATCGGAGACTGGAGAAAGAGTATGATGTGGTTCGATCTCAGTTATTGTCAAATAAAGATTTGGGTACCTTGTCTCATGCCTTTGATAGGCTTTTGACTGCAACGAGGAATGGTGAGTCATCACATGTGGAGGTATCTGAAAAATCAGCATTAGTTTCACAAGGGAATGGATATCGTGGAGGTAGAGATGGAGGCCGTGGTGGTTTTCGAGGTGGAACTCGTGGTGGTAGAGGATTTGGAGGTCGTGGAGGACCTAGAGTGTGTTACAATTATGGAGAACAAGGTCATTTCAAAAACCAGTGTCCTAAGCCTCTCACTCAGCAACAGATGGAGTATCAGCAAAAACAGCGGTCCAGATTCGCTCATATAGTTTCGCAGAAATTCGAGCAAATTTGTCAACCGGAGACCCATAATGTTGTTATGAATGACGAGGAGTTTGCCAGGTTTTCACGGTACCAGATGTCTCAGCAGTCTCAGCAGCCTTCCACCTCTTCCAAAGCAAACTTTAGCCAAGTCAGGTAAACCCATAACTTGTCTTTTGTCTTCGGCTGGGCACTGGGTAATTGACTCAGGGGCTACTGACTATATGACTGGAGATTCGAGTATGTTATCTACTTATGAGTCGTCGAATAAGTTTACGACTGTTACTCTTGCTAATGGATCTTCTTCCAAAGTCTTGGGTAGTGGTAGTACTACTGTCGCTTCTTTATCATTGACATCTGTGTTATACTTGCCCAAGTTTCCTTATAATCTGATATCCGTTAGTCAACTCACAAAGACTTTAAATTGTTGTGTTTCTTTCTTTCCTGGTTATTGTCTTTTTCAGGATCTGAGGACTTGGGAGATTATTGGTAAAGGAAGTGAAACTGATGGATTGTACCTGCTCGATGAAGTTGTTGCTGCTCACTCATCTACTGTTGCATCGATTGCGTGTCAAAGTACTTTGTCTCCTACTCTCCTCTCTAGCTACATTGTCATTATGGTCATCCGTCGTTGCCTGTCCTAAAAAAATTATGCCCTGAAGTAAGGTCTATTTCTAGTTTACCTTGTGAGTCTTGTGAGTTTGCTAAACACCATCGTGTGTCGTATCCTCCTAGAGTTAATAAACGGGTTGCGTCCCTATTTGAGTTAGTTCATACTGATGTTTGGGGTCCTTGTAATGTACCTTCCAAATCAAGGTTCCGATATTTTGTTACTTTTGTCGATGATTATTCCAGAAGTACTTGGCTTTATTTAATGAAATCTAGAGATGAGTTGTTTCAGTTATTTTGCTCCTTTTGTGCTGAGATTAAAACTCATTTCAATTATTTGGTTCAAAATCTTCGAAGTGATAATGCTAAGGAATACTTTTATGGTACTTTCTCTTTCTTATATGTCTCAGAATGGAATCATTCATCAATCTTCATGTATTGTTACCCCACGCAGAATGGTGTTGTTGAACGCAAGAATCGCCATCTGTTGGAAGTTGCTAGGGCATTGATGTTTGAGAATTGAGATGAATGTTCCTAAGTCTTTTTGGGCTGATGTTGTTCACACTGCTGCCTTTCTTATTAATCGTCTTCCATCATATGTTCCTAAAGGAGACATACCATGTTCTGTTCTTCGTCCATCACAGTCGTTGTTTCCAGTTTCTCCTAAAGTGTTTGGTTGCACTTGTTTTGTCCAGGATGTTCGGCCACAGGTTGGTAAGTTAGACCAAAGAGCTCTTAAGTGTGTCTTTCTTGGATACTCTAGAACTCAGAAAGGATATCGTTGTTATTCTCCGGATTTGGGTCGGTACTTAGTGTCTGCTGATGTCACTTTCTTTGAGTCTAGCCCGTATTTTGGTCGGTCATCTTCTTCTGCGTCTGAGTTTGTCTCTCCCGATGATTTTCTCACCTATACATTGGTTCGTTCCCATAATCCTGAGGTTGGTGTTGGTGTTGGTGTTGAAGCTGGTTCTCGTCCTCCTATAACTCAAGTGTATACTCAGCGCACTCTTGTTTCAATCCAAGAACCAATCGTTGCAGATTCTCCAACAGATTCACTTCCGATACCGGTTCCCACGTCATCAAATCCGTCTCTTGATCTCCCTATAGCACTCCGCAAAGGTACACGTACTTGTGTTCATCCTATCACCTCTTGTGTCTCGTAAGCTCACCTGTCAAATTCCTCTCGTTCATTTGTTGTTTCTCTTGATTCCGTTGTCACCCCTAAAAATGCAGGCTCTTAAGGCTAATAAGACCTGGGACTTGGTAACACTTCCTGATGGTAAGAAGGCTATTAGATGTAAATGGGTGTACGTGGTTAAAATGAATCCTAATGGTACTGTTGCTCGATTAAAAGCTCGATTGGTTGCAAAGGGGTATGCGCAAGTGTATGGTGTTGACTATACTGATACTTTTTCTCTTGTTGCTAAGCTCACTTCTATTCGTCTTCTGATATCATTAGATGCTTCCAATAATTGGGCCTTATATCAGTTGGATGTCAAGAATGCATTCCTTCATGGTGCTTTGCAGGAAGAGGTTTACATGGAGCAACCTCCGGGGTTTGTTGCTCAATGGGAGTATGTGAATAAAGTATGTCGATTGCGAAAGTCGTTGTATGGGTTGAAACAGTCTCCGCGGGCTTGGTTTGGCAGATTCAGTGATATTGTGTTAGAGTTTGGGTTACAGAGGAGTACATGTGATAACACTGTGTTCCATGAACGAACAAAACATATAGAGCTTGACTGTCATTTTGTTCGTGAGGAACTTCAGGAAAAGATAATTGCCTCTAACCTCGTGATCAATTGACGGATATTTTCACGAAGTCCTTAAAATGCACGAGAATAGGATACATATGTAACAAGCTGGGCATGCATAACATTTATGCTTTCGCTTGAGGGGGAATGTAAGAAGTATTAAGGGCTATTTTGGTATAAGATATATGTTTGGGGGTCTTGATGTATCTTGTATTATAACAAACATATATATACATCATTGCCTAACCAGTTTAGGTTACGGCTTCTAAAGCCTCTTCTCCTCTAGTCTCGATTTTCTCTGTTCTCAAACAACAAAGTTCATGGTTTTTTTAGGCACTTTTACTCTTTTAGCGAAGTTTGTTGGTACTTTTTCTCGTTAACCCTTTCACAGGAAAAAAAAATTTCAAGCACCAAATGGCTTTGCTTTATCCTCATTCTTTTGCGAGCCTAAACCATCCCAAAACCCTAACTCTATTCGGTCAAATCATTTAACCCCAAAATCCCAAGTTTTTTGATTTAGTTTGAACCTTCTAAATGTTCTTTTCCTGCTGTGTTTGCATCAATTTTGGCCCAACCGTAAGCTAAGCATACACAAGCTTGTCATGCATCGTAGTGGTATTCCAAAATTAAGAACTATAATTCCCCTTATCAGAATAGATGACCTATGACCTATGACCTATGACTTATGACTAATGGACTGAGTCAAAAGAGCGGCAAAAATAAATCCAAATACAAACACAGTCAAATTTAACCCATTAGAATCAGTGATTCCCCAATGCTATGCAGGAAATGTGGGTTAGAGGTTATGCATATATTCATTCAAGAATAGCTTCAATAGTAAATTTGACAAATAGCTTCGGTAATAAAAAGTATCTTTACAAAGGAAACAATTACCAAATTTGGAACTGATCCATAAAACAAAAATAAAATGCTATGCAGGAACCACTGTTAGTGAATAGGTACATAGATTGCAGGAGTCTACAGGAACGTCTGTGTGTGTGAGAGAGTATATGTGAGAGAGAGAGAGAGAGCGAGAGAGAGTATAATGATAGCAAGAAGGAATTTGAGATAGACATACTTCTCTTTCCACTCCCAAACTCGTTTAATAAACTCATCTCTACCCAGCTCAGCCCTTTTTATACCTTCAGAAGCCAACATTTTTTCCACAACCAGCTGAAAGTGATCCACATTAGATCGAAAGGGGGAAAAAAGGTTTTAAGAATATAAGATATCAGTATGAAAATAGTTACAAGTGGAACAAACTCATGCACAGACAGGCTATATATGAACAAACCATTTGACAAGAATGAAAGAAAATTGATGGATTTAACCAAAATGCACAATGTAAGTGGATGTAAGAAATTATTTAGTCAAACTACTTTTTTTATAAGGAAATATAATGTATATGAAGTAGTCAAACTATATTATCCACATTATATATTTGATACACTAACCATTGTTTCTTATATTATCCAACTTCATTTTAAATAACATTGATATGCATTAATAAAAGGGAGACATATCAATATACTCTGATCCAAAACGAAATCTCATTTGATTAATTACACTCTCAAACAAGCAAAGGCTTCAAACAGAATATGTCCATTGTCGTTATCCCAATACCTTTGGTACAGATGGACGAAGAATGCTCGTAGACCAAATCTCTTGAGATTTGGTGAGGATAGTGAAGACTTCTAAATCCTCAAACCACATAAGTAAGCAAATAAAAGGATTCAAAGAGACAAAGGTGTGAGTTGGGTAGTGAGACCAGCGAAAACCATCATGGCATTGACTAAGTTAAGCAAATGAATTAAAGAGCAGATAACTACTTTAATAGCCTTTAGTACCAGAAACAAACCTGAGTTGCAATCCCAGCATGATCAGTTCCGGGGAGCCAAAGTGTAGGCTTTCCCTTCATGCGGTGGTATCTAACCATAACATCCTGGAAAGGTGATTACAAAATTGAGTAAGGAAGACCTAACCATTTTGATAATACTTCAGTTGAAAGGAAATGGAGGGTATAAGAAAATTTAAATGCATTTATCATATGGTTTATGGCTACCTAACTGACGGGACAGGAAAATAAGGAAGACAAAGTTCTTCGTAGAACGCAAATTACTTAACTTTCTCTAAGAAAAATAAATTGTATTCAGAATCTCTAAAAGAAAATATTCCATAGTAGATAAAGGGAAAGAAAAACTGTAAGATTAACTGTCTAAGAAACTATAAAAAAACTGTCTAATAACTGTCTTGTTTACTGAACAGTCCCCCTTTGCATAGGACATGGGCATACCATAGTACTTGGAATGCCTAACAGAAGTTTGTTTGACATAATGCATAGGCACACCATATCAGTTGCAATACCTTGCAATACCGAACAAACGCTCACTTGACATACCACGTGGGCAAGCATTATCAGCCACGGACAAATGCAGATCATCCTTATCAAATAATTTTGCAATCAGAATATCTTCTGTATCCACAAAAGCATGATGTTCATAGCCCTCTCGCTCGATAAATAATTGAGCAACATCATTAGACAAGTCCCCAAAAGCAACCTCAAGAAAATTTATATTTTCATCTGATCTTCTAGTAATCTTTGTGCCCCCATCTTTGCCATGTGTGATGCCTTGGTCAACCCGAGTGGCTTGCATCCTCGCCTCCTTTTGTTGAAGACGCTCAGCCAAGATTAGAAGCCTCGCAGCCAGATCCTTGAGCACTAAAGAGACAGCAACATCATCGTCACTCACGATAGAATCATCATCATCTCCACCTTTGTAAGCCATTGCCGAGGAAAAGCCTCGCTCTCATACCACTTGATACGGGGAAAGGTTTTAGATTAAACCCGAAGGAATAATCAAGGGCTCTTACTACGAGAAAACCCTTCAAATTAAGGTTGAACACGTCAAACCTTATTAATCCAGAATCCACTAGGAACGAACAACTGGAATCCACCAGAAAAAATGATTAAACCCTAATTTTATTCAATTTTGTGAACCATTCGAAATTGACATCAAACCTGTATTTGTAAGGTTCATAGCGGTTGGAAAGGAAGTTATAGCTTCCAAAAAACTGCCCTAACTTATCTAGTAACCAACTAGGACTTTAAATTCATCAATTAGGGATCTAAATCTACTTCTAAATAAAAAAAATACTATCCTATTAATTACAAATTCGAAATTTTATAACAATAGTAAAAATAATCAAACTTATAAATAAATTGCTTCAATCTTGTCCCACATTAAACACCCGTTCTTGAAAAGAACTCGTCCTCGAGTTCATACTAGAAACTTGATTATTTCCTTGCCAAATGAAGAGATATTTTGAGTAGCATAGGTTCTTCCGTAACTTTGATTCTTCAAAATCCTTGAACAATTCCGTAATTGAAAATGACTCAAAAACTTGAAAGAAAGTAGAAGAGGACAGCCCTCTTTGCATAGGACATGGGCACACCATATGAGTTGCAATACCGAACAAATGTGGGCATGCCTTATCAGCCACGAACATATGCATATCATCCTTAACAGATAATTTTGCAATGAGAATATCTTCTGCATCGGATACAAAAACATGATGTTCATAGCCCTCTTGCTCGATAAATAATTGAGTAACATCATCAGACAAGTCCCCAAAAGCAGCCTCAAAAAAATTTATATTTTCATCTGATCTTCTAGTAATCTTTGTGCCCCCATCTTTGCCATATGTGATGCCTTGGTCAACCCGTGTGGCTTGCATCCTCGCCTCCTTTTGTTGAAGACGCTCAGCCAAGATTAGAAGCCTCGCAGCCAGATCCTTGAGCACTAAAGAGACAGCAGCATCATCGTCACTCACGATAGTCATCGTCTCCATCTTTGTAAGCCATTGCCGAGGAAAAGCCTAGCTCTGATACCACTTGATACAGGGAAAGGTTTTAGATTAAACCCGAAGGATTAATCAAGGGCTCTTACTACGAGAAAACCCTTTAAATTAAGGTTGAACACGTCAAACCTTATTAATCCTAGAATCCACTAGGAACGAACAACTGGAATCCACCAGAAAAAAGGATTAAACCCTAATTTTATTCAATTTTCTGAACCATTCGGAATTGACATCAAACCTGTATTTGTAAGGTTCATAGCGGTTGGAAAGGAAGTTATAACTTCCAAAAAACTGCCCTAACTTATCTAGTAACCAACTAGGACTTTAAATTCATCAATTAGGGATTTAAATCTACTTCTAAATTTTTTAAAAAAATACTACCCTATCAATTACAAATTCGAAATTTATAACAATCGTAAAAATAATCAAACTTAAGAATAAACTGCTCCAATCTTGTCCCACATCACTAACAAACCACCGAATAACAATGATATCAGAGCTGCAGAAAGCCCAATATTAAGCACATTCCTCGTGCAGTCCATGGCTATCTAAACAACCACCAACTAACAATGATGTCAAGCACAGAGCTGCAGAACCTCCAATATTAAAGCTTTCCCAGCAGTTCTCAACAGACTAACGTTGCAGGTGTGGAGGCCCAACGGAGCCTTGTCTGCAATCCATTTGCAGCCAAAGAGCCTCATCACCACTTGCTCAGGAAGCTCCACTCTGTCAAGGGATCCTCCTTAACTAGATGATGCTAAATCAAGCATGGGTAGATCGCAACTCTCTACTCAGCACAGCTCAAGATGCCATAAACTGGTTATTCAAGTCAGTTTTTCATCCCCATAAGGTTCTTCCCTACTGCCAAGTAGCAACGTTTTAGCTAGAGAAACCAAAACAAACCGAACCTTCTGTTACTTGTCTCATAGCAAGCCAGGTGGGATTAGTCATAATTGTGCCCCTACCGATGAGTCCACTCAAATAAATAAATAGGTATCCAAGGACTTGAAGCAAGCCATAAGAGAAAACAAGATTAGAAACATGAAAATTTCGTCGATACGTAAATCAGTTGGTCCTATCCTTCAACTCGCCATGTAAAGTTAACCTCAGTGCCCCATTCAAACCCTTGGCCTATTGGGACATAACCAACATATTCTTCATGTTAGGAAAGCCATATCAATGTCTTTTAAGCTACTATAATTATTTATTAACTCAAACTTTCTCAAATCATATTGACAAATTCACATCCCATGCCAAATTGTAATCACCATGCTATAAGGCTTTCCTAAAGAATCACAAGGCTCCTTCTCAAAAAATATATATATATATACATATATATATATATAAAATCAATTTGCCATGTTATATATGTAGAGTGCTGCCTAATACTCACAAAACTCACCATACAAACTTACAACTTGCAAGCCTCTTAACCTGTATTTTGGATATTACCTACACAACTAGTTCTCTTACATTTGGGCTGTCTAAATCAAACAGGTAATACTCCGTGTACTTGGAATGTTGGAGGCTATGACCTACCACATGCATGGACTAGTACCTTTCTAATACCATTGCTCTGAAAGTAAAACGCTTTCAGAGATGGGTGATAGTGCATATCAAACTCCCAACACTGATCCTCTAAGATCAAATATACCAACTTGAAAAGCATAAGTTGTCTGATTTGGCATTATTTTCTCATCTCTTTTTCACTGAATTACAAATAACTAAACCTGTCTTGATCTTACACATGAATCCTTTTCTACTATTCAATTCTTCCAAAGTAAGAGTTTTAATTATCCACAAGAGGAACTGCGGTACGGACAGTGATTCAGCGATGTTGAAGAACTGCGCAAGAGGAATTATCAATCTGGATTAGAAGGCGAGCTAAAGTATTTGGTCGATATTTGGGAGAATCCTGCGACGGATTTGAGGACAAAATTATGAATTTACTTTTGGATATAGAGAAACAGTGGAGGGAAGCTGAAGCAAATAGGGGATCGAAGCGGACATCAGCAAGGGACAGGGGAAAACGTGAGCTGAAACAATTGTGTACTAGTTTGAATTTCGAGCAGACAGGAAGGGATAAGAGGGGGGAAAGGAGTTCTTGGAATCAGATTTAGTGTTTGTAATGGATTTACGGAACTTATCCCGTAACGTGTGGGGAATCAACAATTTTAAGAAGAGACAGACTATTAAGGCTCTTATAGAAGGTGGAAACAACATTTAGTTTGCTTTCAGGAAACAAAGAATGCAGAATATTGACAGAAGGGTTATTAGCAGTCTCGGAAGATTTCCTAATCTTTTTTCCTTTGCCGAGCTGACTGTATGGCACTCTCGGAAGGTGGGAGCTTGGAGAAATCGAGCAGCTGTTCAAAATTCTGTATGGCACTCATGTTGATCTTGATAGGGATGATAGGGTCTTGTGGGAGAAGACGGGGAGAAGGAATTTAACAGTCAAATCCTACTATGAAGCCTAATCGAAGGGAGTGAGTTGGGCTTTTCCGTGGGAGACCATCTGGAAGTCGAAGGCGCCAAGTAGGGTGGTGTTCTATGTGTGGGAGGCAGCGCTTGAAGCTCTTTTGACCGTAGATAATTTGAGAAAAAGAAAGAAGACTTATGTGAATTGGTGCTACATGTGCAAGAATGATGAAGAAACAGTGAATCATTTGCTGTTACATTGTCCTGCAGCCAGGGCTTTGTGGGACTACATTTTCAGCTTGTTCAAAATAGATTGGGTAATTCCCCGGACTGTGGAAGATATGTTCTTTGAATGGTCTTTTTACAAGAGAAAAAAGAAGAAGAACGATGTTTGGGAAGTTGCACCTTTGGCTGTGTGTTGGTGTATATGAACCGAACGTAATCGTAGAGAATTTGAGAACGTTGAGCTGAATGTAGACAGATCTAAGGATCGCATTGTTGAAATTATCAGATTCTGGTGTATAGATGGAACTCAAAGAAAGGACAGTTCTTTTGTTGAGTTCTTAGATAGGTTCACTATTGTATAGTGTTAAGCTTGAATCTCCATAACAAACTTGTTTTGATTCACTTTAATTTTTATTATTTATTTTCTTTCTTTCCCTTTTATTTTTTTATTTTTCTTTTCTCTACATGCAACGGTAGGGACGTCTCATTCTCTTCTTGCGTCGCCGGGGTGTGCGATGCGTTGAGTTGCCGGAGTGTGCAACTTTGACCGATAGGCCAGCCCAGGTTGTGGTGTGGCAGTTGTGTTTGTGCACAGCAGGAAGGGTTTCATAGGGTTGACAGAGGGGTCAATACTTCCCTTCGTTTTCCAGCACATTGAGTGCGTCGGGCCTTTGACCACCAACCTGCTCCTTTGTGACCCACGCGCCACCCAGAGCAGTTAGCCGTGTCCAGGCAATGCCGGAGGACCAGTTTCCGTCGCCGGAGCTCCGACCATGCGCCGGCGCGTCAGCCGCAATTTCGTCTGAGTTTTCAGTTCGTCGGATTCGTCCAAGTTCCAGTAGTCCACCTGTGTGGTTCATTTTCTGCGTTGGTCGTTTGTTGAGACTCTGCAGCTTGTTTCGTTCCTTGGTGCCTACCTTTTTTTTGTTGGGGCCGGTGATTGGGGCTCTCTTCTGCTTGTTATGTCGACACCCACAACTTCCGATATTGTTTCTGCAGTGATCACCACTCATAATAAGCTTACAGATAAAACGCTTGATGGCACCAACTATATGATGTGGCGTAAGGTTGTAAGCAAGAGTCTTATTGCCATGGAGAAGGGCGATCATCTCACGGATATTAAAACTGGTGAAGGTGCGAAGGTTTGGCTTCGAGATGATGCATTACTCTTTGGCCAAATGATCTATGACTCGGTACTTTGCAGATTTTAATAAAATGTCTCAGGAATGGAGCAATTTGCTTCCAATTACGGCAAATGTTAAGCAGATACAAGCATAACGTGAGCAGCTCCTTGTCATGGGTTTTTTAGCTGGCTTGTGACCTGAGTTTGCTACTGCTCGATTGCAGATTTTGTTGGTACCCGACATTTGCTCTTTGTATGAGGCTTTCACGCGGGTTTTACGCATATCTCACAAGCCTACTCCAACAGAGGGGGATGTAGGTTAGTCTTCTGCTCTTGTCACACAGGCATTTCATGGGCATAGAGGTTATGATCATGGTGGCCGTGGTGGTGGTGGCGGACGCAGAGGTCGTAGAGGAGGTCAAGGTGGTCGTGGTGGTGGTGATGCACATGAACGTGGAGGGAATCAGGATGTCAAAGTATGCTACCATTGTGGGGACACGAGGCATTTGTAACGCAATTGTTGGAAGTTACATGGGAAACCTACTGGCAATTTTCTAATGTTGCTACTCATCCCAACCCTATTAGTCAGTCCTCTCAGACTGAACGAAAGATGATTATGATGTCAGATGAAGAGTATGCTAGGTATACCCAGTTTCAGGTCTCTCAAGCGTCTTCGTCTTCCTCTTCAGCAGCTACTCTTGCCCAATCAGGTAAACCCACTACGTGTCTTTCCCCTCGAGTCGCAAATGGGTCATTGATTGTGGTGCTACCGATCATATGACCGGTGATTGAGGTATTTTATCTTCCTTTACCTCTTCTATATTGCCTAGTGTCACTTTAACCAATGGGTCTGTTGCATGTGTTAAGGGGAGCGGAATCGCTAATATCACTCCATCTCTATCTTTGTCTTTTGTCCTTTACCTTCCTGGTTTTCCGTTCAATTTACTATCTATCACTAAATTAACTCTTGATTACAACTATAGTGTCTCATTCTTTTCCGATTCTTGTGTCTTTCAAGATCTTACGACGAAGAGAATTATTGATAAAGGCTACAAATCAGGAGGGCTTTACTTGTTGGATGATGTTCTCTCGCCCGTTGCATGTTCCAGTGTTACTTCCCTTACTCCGCATCAGCTACATTGTCGTTTGGGTCATCCTTGTCTCTCGAATTTGAAGAAATTGTGTCCTAATCTAGAGTTTTTGTCTACGTTAAATTGTGAAGCTTGTCAGAATGCTAAACACCATCGTGTTTCATACTTTCCTAGAGTTAATGAAAGGGCATGTGTCCCGTTTGAGTTAGTTCATTCAGATGTTCGCGGTGCGTCTCCAGTTGTGCCGTAACTTGGTTATCGTTACTTTGTTACATTTGTCGATGATTTTTCACGTGTAACTTGGATTTATTTAATGAGAAATCGTTCCGAGTTATTCTCTATTTTTTGTGGTTTTTGTGCTGAAATTAATACCCAATTTGGTGTGCCTATTAAAATTCTTCGTAGTGACAATGCAAAGGAATATTTCTCCACTCCTTGCTCCACTTTTATGCTTGATCATGGCTTGACCCATAAATCCTCTTGCACTAATACACCTCAACTAAACGGGGTGGCAGAAAGAATCGCCATTTAATGGAAAGTGCTAGAGCTCTTAGCTTTCAAATGGACGTGCCTAAGCCATTCTGGGCTGATGTAGTTTTGACTGCATGTCATCTTACTAATAGGATACCCTCCTCTGTTCTTGGGGGGGAGATTCCCTATCGTGTCTTATATCCTTCCCGTTCGTTGTTTTCCGTGTCACTAAAGACCTTTGGTTGTGTCTGTTTTGTTCAGGATCATCGTCCACATATAACCAAGTTGGATCCCAAGTCCCTCAAATGTATCTTCCTTGGCTACTCTCGATCTCAAAAAGGGTATCGTTGTTTTTCTCCTGAATTGAATCGCTATCTCGTTTCCCTTGATGTCAGATTTTTTGAATCACAATCATTCTATCTTGTGCCATCTGATAACATGTTCAGACTCTAATGATGATTTCCTTATCTATCACTTTGTACAGTCCGAAGCTACCACTATCCCACCTCATGTACCTCCCTCTTGTCCCCCCGTTCAGCAAGTTTACTCCCGCCGTCAACGAGAGGGACCTCCTTCTGCACCTCCTGATGTGGTCACTACCGAGCCAATCCTCTCTTCTACAGATCCTAGCACTCATGTGCCTCCACTATCTGATTTAGATGTTCCGATTGCTCTTCAAAAAGGTAAGCCTAGGTGTGCACAATATTCCATTGCTAACTACGTTAGTTACTCTGATTTGTTTTCTTCTACTTCTTCATTAATTAATTCCCTCGAGTCTTATCCTATTCCTAAGTCTGAAGGAGTGGCTCACCCTGGTTGGAGAACCGCTATGGAAGAGGAGATGAATGCTCTTTAGGATAATAAGAGTGCAATTGGTTTTAAGTGGTTTTCACAGTGAAAGTGAATCCCGATGGCTCCCTGGCTCGATTGAAGGCTCGTGGTTGCGAAAGGTTATGCCCAGACTTATGGAGTGGATTATTCAGAAACCTTCTCTCCAATTGCAAAGTTGGCTTCTGTTAGGTTGCTTGTTTCTCTTTCTGCATCATACCATTGGCCGCTTCACCAACTCGATGTGAAAAATGCATTTCTTCATGGTGATCTGCACAAAGAGGTTTATCTTGAACGTCTTGGGTTTGTTATTCAGGAGTCAGGGATGGTTTGCAAGTTAAAAAAGTCGTTGTATGGTCTAAACCAGTCTCCTAGAGTTTGGTTTGGCCGATTTAGTGAGGTTGTGTTAGAGTTTGGCGTTATACGGTGCAAATCATTCGGTCTTTTATCGTCAGTATGAAGCAAGCATGGTGTATTCTCTTGGTTGCGTATGTTGATGATATCATCGTGTCATTACTGATGGAGATAGTGTGGGTATTTGTGCTCTAAAGTCTTTCCTTCAAGAAAGATTTCAAACAAAAGATCTTGGGAACCTCAAGTACTTTTTGGGAATTGAAGATACCCGTTCGAAACAAGGCATCTTTCTTTCTCAACGGAAGTATGTACTTGACTTACTTTCTAACACTTGGATGTTAGGGGCAAAACCAGTTGAGACTCGTATGGATGCTAATGTGAAGCTCAGGGATGATGATGGTCAAGAATTGAATCATCCGGAGAGGTATCGCATGCTTGTAGGGAAGTTGAACTATTTGGCATTGACTAAACCGGACATTGCATTTGTAGTAAGTAAAGTCAGTCAGTTTATGTCGTCTCCACGATCTACTCACTAGGAGGCTGTGGTGTGCATCCTCCGATATCTCAAGGGAGCTCCAAGCCGTGGGTTACTTTATCAAGATCATGGGCACATAAGAGTTTAGGGATTTTGGAATGCTGATTGGGCTGGGTGTCCTATTAGTAAGAAGTCAACCACAGGACATCGCATATTTGTTGGAGGCAATTTAGTGTCTTGGAAAAGCAAAAGGCAACAGGTTGTGTCGAGATCAAGTGCGGAGGCGGAGTATATGGCTCAGTCGATTTATGAGTTGATGTGGATTTGCCAAAATACTTGAGGAGATGGGGTTTGGTAGTTCAACACCTATGCAGCTATGGTGTGACAATCAAGCAGCCATCCATATTGCATCGAATCATGTGTTTCATGAACGCACAAAACATATTGAGGTTGACTGGCATTTCATTCACGAGAAGCTACAACAAAAGATTATTGTCACAAGTTATGTCAAGTCCGGTCAACAGCTGGCCGATGTTCTGGCAAGTCAGTGGTTCGAAATAGGTAGAGTTATATGAGTAACAAGCTGGGTATGCAGGGGGAGTGTTAGAGAATAAGGGGTATTATAAAGGGTGTTAAGTGTAACATTACTGTCTAATATGCACGTATATATAAATACCCCAGCCTAACCAGTTTAGGGCATGCATGATATTTATGCTCCAGTTTGGCAAGATCGTGGGTTCGAGTCATCCCGCTTGCATTTGTTACCCAGAATATCGTGAGTGCATGTTGTCACTTTGTTTGCTTGGTGATGCCCCTGGTGAGGCATGTTTGTGTATCTCTCTACGTGGAGACGACGGGTCACACGTGAGCGGGAGTGTTAAGCTTAATATACATTGTAGAGCCTCTATCTTATAGCTTAAGCTTTTAGATGAGTTGATAACTTAACATATAGTATTTTTGGTAGGAGTATATTGTTTGTATACAAAGGGTGTGACCCCTGATTAGTCGCTTGTTTCTAATATATCTTTACTTATCAAAAATAAAGTGCCAGATGGTCAGATTGGGCCTATTCAGAGGCAGTGGGTTCAGCCAGAGGGATTCTTGTTATAAAGGTTAGTATCGAAGATAGATACAGTGGTGGGAGAGTCTACAATTTCATGTTTGCTGAAATGTGTGGACAGTGACAAGCAGTAATAACTAGGGATGGCAATTCGTACTATCATGTCGTGTTCGTGCCTCACTATCGTGTTTAATGTTATATATCTTATTTAATCATAAATATAACAATAAATATTATTTTGAATATATTAACAATTTTGTGTCTTTCGTGTCGTGTTTCGTGTCGTGTCGTGTCGTGCTGGTTTTATCGTGTCATTTGTCTCTGTAATCGTGTTTTATAATCGTGTCATGCTGGTTCGTGTTATCGTGTCGTGTCAGTCATTGTCACCCCTAGACTGATAACTTACGTCACAGATTATGGGATGAGCTGAGGAAGATTAGATTGAGATGGAATGCTCCTTAGTGCATAGGAGGCGACCTTAATGTGATCAGGCATCCTCGGGAACGTTCGAGTGCTAGTTCTTATTCACGGGCAATGAGGGAATTTAATGATTTTATAAATGACTTCACTTGGTTCAGACATGGGGATTGAAATCAATTCTCTAGGATCGACAGAATTCTATTTTCAGTAAAGTGGGATGATATGTTCAGCGACTCAGTTCAGCGATGTTTACCTCGGAGCGGTCTTGATATTTGAGTGTGGAGGGTTGAGGAGAGGAAATTTTCCCTTTAGATTCAAGAATACGTGGCTGCTAGACCCGAGATTTTTGGAGTGGTTTTCGGGAAAAGTGGCACTCGTATGATATTTGTGGAAATCCTGATTTTATTCTGGCTAGGAAACTAAAACTTTTGAAGAGAGATTTGAAAATATGGAATAAGGAGGTGTTTGGGAGGATTGAGATTAATATTAAGAAGGTAATGGAAGAGGTTAGGGACCTAGATGTGAAGGCAGGAGCAGGAGGGTTGAGTGATATGGAAGAGGAGCGTCATAAGCGGTTGAGAAGTGAGCTAGAACAATTATTACTCAAGGAGGAGGTATGTTGGAGGCAGAAATCGAGGGTCAAATGGCTCAAAGAAGGTGATAAGAACACACAAAAAAATCGCAAAATGACGAGTGCTCAAAAAAAGGTTAATCAGATTCAACAGATTTCGATTGGCAAGAACAGGTTAGAAGACCAGGATGCTATTAAGGGGGCAATTGTGAACTATTACTCCAATCTATACTCTGATGTCGGGGCTTGGAGACTGAAGCTTGAGAGTGTAGAGTTCAGTTCTCTTGATGATGAAGACAGATGTTTTTTAGAGCGTCCTTTCTCGGAGGAGGTGGTGGCAGCCTTGCGCACTATGAATGGAGATAAGGCTCCAGGCCCGGATGGATTCACTATGGCTTTCTTCTTGCATTGTTGGGAAATACTCAAAGCGAATATATTTTTTTTGTTAAGTAAAGTTAGATTTATAAATTACGGCTTCAAAGAAGGTGAAGTGATATGAGTCTTCTAGGAGAATGAACTCATAAGATGCAGCAAGTGAGGGAAGGAACGAACTGGGCAGCAAAGGGTGGAGGTGGAACCGTGACCTCGGGTTCACGCAAACGACAATCAATGGGTAATCAACCCTTAACCTTCGAATGACGAAACCGGCAATCAACGGAAGTGAAGGATGCCACAATCGTTATGGTGAGACGATTGATAAATCCGTGAGTACTCGGGTAACCCCCGATCGCTCAATAGCCTTGAATACGCAAGGTTGGGAAGAGAACTAACATTTTCATTCATCAAAATCTGATTACAAAGGATAAGGACAGCCCTATATATATCTATGAAAACTAGGCTGCCATTGGCTAATAATAGATAAGATCTAACCAACTAAAAGATAAGATCTAACAATTCTATGACTAGGCGCCTAATTGGAGAATATTCTCCTTGATTGTTAGCACTAGAGGACGAAAATTTCGCTAGACAACAAGGTGCATGGGCAGCCTTCTAGAAGCCTTCTAGATTCTAGACCCTTCTTTCTAGGCCGGTTGGGACTTGTTTGGGGCGCCCAAATTCAGCCCTTGGTATCCTCCTTCATCCGCATATATTAAAGTGTTCACCCATTTTCCTTGACCCGTTTTGACTCCTCCTTTGCGTGCCATAATTTGGGCTTCTAAGTCAAATGTCTCACGGGATAAATTGAGGACTTCATTTTGAATCTTCCTAGCCCGAGCCCTTGTTATAGGTCCATTCATTGATTGCGTTGTTGGTGGATCCTTGGTGACTTGGGCCTCGTCGTTTGGTTCCTCGGTGACTTGGGCCTCATCATCGAAGCGATTTGTCCTCAAATCGTCACCTACATCATAAGGACTTAGATCAGCAACATTGAAAGTAGCACTTACTTTATACTCACCGGGAAGGTCCAAAGTGTATGCATTATCGTTTATCCTTGCAAGGACTTGAAATGGGCCATCTCCCCTTGGCATCAACTTTGATTTCCTTTGGTCCGGAAACCTCTCCTTGCGCATGTGTAGCCATACCCAATCCCCCGGTTCAAAGGTGACATGTTTGCGACCCTTGTTGGCTTGTCGCACATATTGCTCGGTCCTTCGCTCAACATTGAGCCTTGCCTTCTCATGTAACTTCTTCACAAATTCAGCCTTCCTTTCGCCATCTACATTAACAAACTCAGAAACAGGCAACGGAGATAAATCCAAAGGTGTTAGAGGATTAAAACCATAAACCAATTCAAACGGAGAAAATTGAGTTGCTGAATGTAAACTACGATTATATGCAAATTCAATGTGTGGTAAACACTCCTCCCAAGCCTTGATGTTTTTGGACAGTATGGACCTCAAAAGTGTTGATAGAGTTCTATTGACTACCTCCGTTTGTCCATCCGTTTGTGGGTGACACGTGGTGGAAGTGCCCAATTTACCCCACAAAGTCTTCCAAAAGTAGCTCAAAAACTTAACATCCCTATCCGACACTATAGTTCTAGGCATTCCATGAAGCGTAACTATTTCGCGAAAGAACAAGTTCGCGACATGGGAAGCATCGTCGGCTTGTGACAAGGATAAAATGTGCCATTTTGAAAACCTATCGACAACAACAAAAATGGAGTCTCTACCAAACTTAGTCCTTGGCAATCCTAAGACAAAGTCCATAGATATGTCCGTCAAGGGTGACTAGGGATAGGCAAAGGCATGTAAAGGCCATGGGGGTGGACCTTAGACTTAGCCTTCAAACAAGTTAGGCACTTAGCACAAATTTTCTCAACATCTCTCCTCATGTGTGGCCAAAAGAAGTGTTCTTGCAAGACCGATAAGGTCTTGGCCACACCAAAGTGTCCCATCAAGCCCCACCACGGGCTTCCTCACAAGTAATTCTCTCATGGAACAAGCGGTATGCAAAGTTTGTTTTCACGAAAAAGAAAATCATCTACCCGATAGAATTTCCCACATGCATTCTTTTCACAACCCACATAATCCTTACCAAAATCAGCATCAACATGGTACAATTGCTTAATGTGCTCGAATCCTAAAATCTTCGCATCTAAATTGGAAAGCAATACATACCTCCGAGAAAGGGCATCGGCTACCACATTCTCCTTACCTTGTTTGTACCGGATGACGTAAGGAAAGGTTTCAATGAACTCCACCCAACGGGCATGTCGACGGTTCAATTTTTGTTGACTCTTCAAGTGCTTCAAAGATTCATGGTCCGTGCGAATGACGAACTCCTTGGGCCACAAATAGTGCTGCCACGCTTCTAATGCCCGAACCAATGCATAGAGTTCCTTGTCGTAGGTGGGGTAGTTCAATGTGGCTCCGCTCAACTTTTCACTAAAATAGGCTAATGGACGCCCTTCTTGCATGAGTACGGCTCCAATTCGATTCCGACGCATCACATTCTATCTCAAAGGTCTTTTCAAAGCAAGGAAGGACCAATAAGGGCGCATTGGTCAACCGCTCCTTCAAAGTCAGGAATGCCTTCTCTTGAGCTTCACCCCACTTGAATCCCACGTGTTTCTTAATAACTTCGGTCAAAGGGGCTGCAATGGAGCTGAAGTCTTTCACAAACCTCCTATAAAAGCTAGCGAGGCCGTGGAAACTTCGCACTTCTCCCACATTGGTGGCTCTTCCATTCTTGAATCGCCGCACTTTTTCCTCATCCACTGGATGCCCCGCGAACTTACGACAAAACCAAGAAAAACAAGTCTATCCACCAAAAAGTGCATTTGTCAAGATTAGCATATAACTTTGCATCACGTAAGGCACCTAAAAGCATTTCAAGTGAACTACATGCTCATCCAAAGTCTTGCTAAAAATCAAAATGTCATCAAAATAAACAACGAATTTTACCGTTATATTGTTGATGGCTCGGCATTAGTTAGCCGGTGCACACCGCCTATCCCATGATGTTTTGTTTAAAATGCCATCATCTCCTCCCTCATTCGGGATATATCCTTGTGTCAAATCAAGTTTTGTGAAAAATTTGGAACCATGCATTCATCCAACATATCATCTAATCTAGGAATGGGATAACGATATTTTACCGTTATATTGGATGGCTCGGCGATGCACATCTCCCTCCTTTTTGGGTATTAAAAGAGCTTGCTCTCCCTACTTGACCCTTCTCCAACAACCCTTCAATTTGTCTTTGAAGTTCCTTGGTCTCTTCGGGATTGCATCTATAGGCTGGCCTATTTGGAATGGAAGCCCCGGGAACAAAATCGATTTGGTGCTCAATTCCCCGAATTGGTGGCAGCCCACTTGGGATCTCCTTGGGGAACACATCTTCAAATTCCTGAATAAGAGAAGACAAAGAGCTAGGCAAAGAAGCAATTAAATCATTGTTAGTATTCACAAGTGCCTCTCGAAACATGAGAATGATCATGGGCCTTTCAAGTAGCATCGCTCTTTTTACCTCACTCACTTTGGCTATCAAACTCCTCTTTTCTCTCACACTCTTTTCTTTTGAGATATTTTCAATCAACTCACTCTCCTTTTGCCCGGCTATCACTCTTTTTTTCCCCTCATTTTTAGCCGGCTCCTCTATCAACTCACTCTCCTTTTGCCCGACTATCACTCTTTTTGTCACTTACATTTTTAGCCGGCCCTCTCTTATTTTCCTCATACTCTCTTTTTCTCGGCATTCTCTATATTCTTTTCCTTACTTGCCGAATTCTCTCTTTGCAAAGTCAATTGATCTTGAAACACTTGTTTTGGAGTCAAGGGTGCAAGTGCAATGTGTTTGTTGTCAAAGTCAAACGTGTACTTGTTAGTGTACCCGTTATGAATCACACGCCTATCAAATTGCCAAGGCCTCCCAAGAAGGATATGGGTGGCTTGCATTGGCACCACATCACACATAAGCTCATCCTCATACTTTCCTATCTTAAACTTCAAGAGTACTTGCTTGTTCACCTTCAACTCTCCTTGCTCATTCAACCATTGCAAGCGATAGGGTTTAGGATGGGGTAGCATGGTCAATCCCAATTTCTTCACTAAGTTCACACTTACCACATTCGCACAACTTCCCCCATCTATTATTACTCCACAAATTTTGTCATTCACCCTACACCTAGTGTGAAACAGATTTTCCCTTTGACTCTCTTCCTCCTCTTTCATTTGGGCACTCAATACCCTTCTAGTCACTAAACAATCTCCCTCGGCACCTTCCTCATCCTCACTATATTCATCTCCCTCAACTCCCTCTTTCTCTTCTTCCTCCTCTGAGGAACATACTCCATGCTATCCCATCACCATAACCTTCTTGTTACCACACCCATTGGCATAGTGCCCAAACCATGAACATTTAAAACATTTTACCAAGACTTAGTTTTGGGTTGAGAAACTTCACCTTTGTTTGGAGCAGGAGCGGTATTCTTGGGTGCCTCAACTTTGGTCTTGATGAAACCCTTGTCAAACTTGTCATTTCTTTGACTTCCCACACTAGCCTTCGGGGGTTCTTGCAAGAGAGTAATTTTGTCCGCTTCACTTGTCTTTCCACCTTAAGAGCCTTTTGCAACAACTCAGTCATGTTGCCATACTCTTGAAGATCAACCACCTTAAAGATTTCTCTATTCAACCGGTAAGGAAATGGTTTGCTCCAAAGTCTCTCTCAATCAGCCTAGAGTGCCTTGCCTTAATGTTTGCAATTTGTGGTGAAGGTCCAGAATATAATGGGAAAATAAGAGAAGTTTGGCAGCCATTGAGTTCACCGAATATGCTTTGGTGGGACAAACTTAGGAGGGAGAGAGAGAGTATGGGATCCACCGATTGAGACGTAGATGAAGAGGGTTTAGGGAGGCCGGGACCTTCAACAAATTGCAAACATTAAGGCAAGGCAAAGAGTGTGAGGAGTTCTCAAAGAGCTAGAAATGGCTCTAGAGCTGATGTGAGAGAAAAGAGGAGTTTGATAGCAAACCATGGCGAGATTCCTAAAAGAGCGATGCTACTTGAAAGGCCCATGATCATTCTCATGTTTCGAGAGGCACTTGTGAATACTAACAATGATTTAATTGCTTCTTTGCCTAGCTCTTTGTCTTCTCTTATTCAGGAATTTGAAGATGTGTTCCCCAAGGAGATCCCAAGTGGGCTGCCACCAATTCGGGGAATTGAGCACCAAATCGATTTTGTTCCCGGGGCTTCCATTCCAAATAGGCCAGCCTATAGATGCAATCCCGAAGAGACCAAGGAACTTCAAAGACAAATTGAAGGGTTGTTGGAGAAGGGTCAAGTTAGGGAGAGCATGAGCCCTTGTGCGGTGCCGGTTCTTTTAGTACCCAAAAAGGATGGATCATGGCGGATGTGCAAGGACTGCCGAGCCATCAACAATATAACGGTAAAATATCGTTATCCCATTCCTAGATTAGATGATATGTTGGATGAATTGCATGGTTCCAAATTTTTCACAAAACTTGATTTGACACAAGGATATCATCAAATCCGAATGAGGGAGGGAGATGAGTGGAAAACTGCATTTAAAACAAAACATGGACTGTATGAGTGGTTGGTGATGCCTTTTGGGCTAACTAATGCACCGAGTACCTTTATGCGTTTAATGAACCATGTTTTGAGGGAATTCATTGGAAAATTTGTCGTTGTTTATTTTGATGACATTTTGATTTTTAGCAAGACTTTGGATGAGCATGTAGTTCACTTGAAATCTGTTTTAGGTGCCTTACGTGATGCAAAGTTATATGCTAATCTTGACAAATGCACTTTTGGTATGGATAGACTTGTTTTTCTTGGTTTTGTTGTAAGTTCACAGGGCATCCAGGTGGATGAGGAAAAAGTGCGAGCGATTCAAGAATGGAAGAGCCCTACCAATGTGGGAGAAGTGCGAAGTTTCCACGGCCTCGCTAGCTTTTATAGGAGGTTTGTGAAAGACTTCAGCTCCATTGCAGCCCCTTTGACCGAAGTTATTAAGAAACACGTGGGATTCAAGTGGGGTGAAGCTCAAGAGAAGGCATTTCTGACTTTGAAGGAGCGGTTGACCAATGCGCCCTTATTGGTCCTTCCTTGCTTTGAAAAGACCTTTGAGATAGAATGTGATGCGTCGGGAATCGGAATTGGAGCCGTACTCATGCAAGAAGGGCGTCCATTAGCCTATTTTAGTGAAAAGTTGAGCGGAGCCACATTGAACTACCCCACCTACGACAAGGAACTCTATGCATTGGTTCGGGCATTAGAAACGTGGCAGCACTATTTGTGGCCCAAGGAGTTCGTCATTCGCACGGACCATGAATCTTTGAAGCACTTGAAGAGTCAACAAAAATTGAACCGTCGACATGCCCGTTGGGTGGAGTTCATTGAAACCTTTCCTTACGTCATCCGGTACAAACAAGGTAAGGAGAATGTGGTAGCCGATGCCCTTTCTCGGAGGTATGTATTGCTTTCCAATTTAGATGCGAAGATTTTAGGATTCGAGCACATTAAGCAATTGTACCATGTTGATGCTGATTTTGGTAAGGATTATGTGGGTTGTGAAAAGAATGCATGTGGGAAATTCTATCGGGTAGATGATTTTCTTTTTCGTGAAAACAAACTTTGCATACCCGCTTGTTCCATGAGAGAATTACTTGTGAGGGAAGCCCATGGTGGGGGCTTGATGGGACACTTTGGTGTGGCCAAGACCTTATCGGTCTTGCAAGAACACTTCTTTTGGCCACACATGAGGAGAGATGTTGAGAAAATTTGTGCTAAGTGCCTAACTTGTTTGAAGGCTAAGTCTAAGGTCCACCCCCATGGCCTTTACATGCCTTTGCCTATCCCTAGTCACCCTTGGACGGACATATCTATGGACTTTGTCTTAGGATTGCCAAGGACTAAGTTTGGTAGAGACTCCATTTTTGTTGTTGTCGATAGGTTTTCAAAAATGGCACATTTTATCCCTTGTCACAAGACCGACGATGCTTCCCATGTCGCGAACTTGTTCTTTCGCGAAATAGTTAGGCTTCATGGAATGCCTAGAACTATAGTGTCGGATAGGGATGTTAAGTTTTTGAGCTACTTTTGGAAGACTTTGTGGGGTAAATTGGGCACAAAACTTTTGTTTTCCACCACGTGTCACCCACAAACGGATGGACAAACGGAGGTAGTCAATAGAACTCTATCAACACTTTTGAGGTCCATACTGTTCAAAAACATCAAGGCTTGGGAGGAGTGTTTACCACACATTGAATTTGCATATAATCGTAGTTTACATTCAGCAACTCAATTTTCTCCGTTTGAATTGGTTTATGGTTTTAATCCTCTAACACCTTTGGATTTATCTCCGTTGCCTGTTTCTGAGTTTGTTAATGTAGATGGCGAAAGGAAGGCTGAATTTGTGAAGAAGTTACATGAGAAGGCAAGGCTCAATGTTGAGCGAAGGACCGAGCAATATGTGCGACAAGCCAACAAGGGTCGCAAACATGTCACCTTTGAACCGGGGGATTGGGTATGGCTACACATGCGCAAGGAGAGGTTTCCGGACCAAAGGAAATCAAAGTTGATGCCAAGGGGAGATGGCCCATTTCAAGTCCTTGCAAGGATAAACGATAATGCATACACTTTGGACCTTCCCGGTGAGTATAAAGTAAGTGCTACTTTCAATGTTGCTGATCTAAGTCCTTATGATGTAGGTGACGATTTGAGGACAAATCGCTTCGATGATGAGGCCCAAGTCACCAAGGAACCAAATGATGAGGCCCAAGTCACCAAGGATCCACCAACAACGCAATCAATGAATGGACCTATAACAAGGGCTCGGGCTAGGAAGATTCAAAATGAAGTCCTCAATTTATCCCGTGAGACATTTGACTTAGAAGCCCAAATTATGGCACGCAAAGGAGGAGTCAAAACGGGTCAAGGAAAATGGGTGAACACTTTAATATATGCGGATGAAGGAGGATACCAAGGGCTGAATTTGGGCGTCCCAAACAAGTCCCAACCGACGTAGAAAGAAGGGTCTAGAAGGCTTATGGCAGCAAGGAAGAAGGATCTAGAAGGCTTCTAGAAGGCTGCCCATGCACCTTGTTGTCTAGCTAAATTTTCGTCCTCTAGTGCTAACAATCAAGGAGAATATTCTCCAATTAGGCGCCTAGTCATAGAATTGGTTAGATCTTATCTTTTAGTTGGTTAGATCTTATCTATTATTAGCCAATGGCAGCCTAGTTTTCATAGATATATATAGGGCTGTCCTTATCCTTTGTAATCAGATTTTGATGAATGAAAATGTTAGTTCTCTTCCCAACCTTGCGTATTCAAGGCTATTGAGCGATCGGGGGTTACCCGAGTACTCACGGATTTATCAATCGTCTCACCATAACGATTGTGGCATCCTTCACTTCCGTTGATTGCCGGTTTCGTCATTCGAAGGTTAAGGGCTGATTACCCATTGATTGTCGTTTGCGTGAACCCGAGGTCACGGTTCCACCTCCACCCTTTGCTGCCCAGTTCGTTCCTTCCCTCACTTGTTGCATCTTATGAGTTCATTCTCCTAGAAGACTCATATCATTTGGTATCAGAGCGAGGTTCGACTTCCACGAGTATCTTCTTTATTTAAATTGTTTTCTTGTGCTCATCCTTCATCTTTGCTTGTTTCGGCCTAGCATCTTATACACTAGGCTGTTCTACATTTTCCGTTTCCTTCTCCATTGTTTGTCTTACATTTCCGTTTGCTATCTTCAAAACACAAGTGTGGCTGCTTTACTTTCCTTATTCTATCTTCAAAAAAAAAAAAAAGGAAACCGAGTGTTTGTTGGTATAAGTTCAAAAGAAAAAAAGGAAATATCTCTAAACTTGTGCTTGCTTCGAACTAGAAGCTTATAATCTAGGCTTGTTTGCAACTTCTTGTTCTATCTTCAAGAGCCGAGTGTTGCTGTTTACTTTTCCTTGTTTTATCATTTGCTGCCGAATGTTTGTTAGTATAAACCCGAAAGAACAAAAAAATATATCTCTAAACTTTGAATCCTTTTCTTCTTCATCTAATATCTCAAAAAAACAAAAAGAAAATATCTCTAAACCCAAGTATTTGTGGCTGTTCACTTTCCCGTTTCTATTCTTCAAAACCCGAGTGTTTGTTTCGCATATTCCAATTTCTTTCTTCTAAAACTGCTTTCCGATTGTAAAGTGTGTGAGTTGGTTGTGGTTAGTTTCCTTTTTGCTCTTAGTCTTGTTGCTCTAAGGTTGAGAAGTTAGAGAGGAAAAAGGCAAGAGAGGGTGAGACCAAAAGAGGGAAAAAGCCATTTGAGTGTATACACGAGGGGAGTGATCTTACTTGAGTGAAACACGTGAGGGAGAGCTGTGAGGAATATATATATATATATATTATTTTTTTTGTGCAGATTTGGAATGTCGGAGGAAAGTGGTATTGGTGATGGGGGTGATGTTACGGGGAACAAACTGTTTATGGAGGCCTTGATGTCCAAAATAGAAGGGATGTTGAGGGCCCATAACGAAGAAATTTTTGAAAGAATTGGTAGGTTGGAGAGTGCCCAAAAACAAAAGGGTAAGATGGACGGTTCCACCTCCACCCTTTGCTGCCCAGTTCGTTCCTTCCCTCACTTGCTGCATCTTATGAGTTCATTCTCCTAGAAGACTCATATCATGAAGCGTCCTATGTACACCGGGAATATACATCCAGACCCTTACTAACTACCAAAAATATTATCCACAAAATCAACAAAGGGGTTAGACCCCTGTGATATCATCTCCGCACACCAAAAGAACAGCCTCTGGATAATCTGATCTTTGATCTCTTCCAAGTTCTTCTCCTTGTTCTCGAAGGCTCTATGATTTCTTTCTATCCAAATCGACCAACAAACTGCCAGTGGGGTAGCATCCCAAAAACTATTTTTTTCTTCTACGTTTATATAGGGTCCAGCACAAAAGAAGCTCCTTAATCGAGTTTGGTATCACCCAAGCAACCTTAAAAAGACTCAACACATAGCTCCAAATCTCCCTTGCGAAAGGGCAGTGAATCAGAAGGTGATTCCCACTTTCTTCATCCCTCTTGCACACCAGTTAAGATGGCTTCAAGCGCAGCTTCCCACATAAAAAACCCCACTCTAGAAGGTGCCTTTGTCTTCCACACACTCTTCCACGGAAAGAGCCTATCACTAGTCACCAGAAGATGGTACAGTGACTTGAGCAAAAAGGACTTATCTTTCTTCCCATTCCACAAGACGGTATCTACAGAATTCTTGTCTACCTTTTGCTTGTACAGCAACTCAAGGAAGGCCCCAAAAGTGTCCAAGCGAATATTATGGATGCTCTTTATTTTTTTCATTCCAATGGGCGTTTTGAGAAGAGTTTTAATGCAACGTTCATTACCCTTATTCCGAAGAAGACAGATGCTACCAAGTTAGGTGATTTTCGCCCTATCAGTCTAGTGGGAGGTTTTTATAAATTGTTATCAAAGGTCCTATCAGTCAGATTGAGGCGGATCATCGGAAAATTGATATCGGACTCTCAGAATGCGTTTGTGGGTGATTGTCAAATTGTTGATGCATCGTTTATTGCCAATGAAATCCTGGATTTTAGGATGCTGAGAGGGAAGTCAGGGTTGTTGCGTAAGTTAGAAATGGAGAAAGCATATTATCATGTGAGTTGGGACTTTTTGATGTATATGCTGGAGAGGATGGGATTCAGTAGTAGATGGAGAAAGTGGGTTATGTTTTGTATATCAACAGCTTGGTTTTTGGTTATGGTTAATGGTGAGCCGGCTGGCTTTTATGGGAGCTCAAGGGGATTACGTCAAGGAGACCCACTCTCTCCTCTACATTTCATTCTCATAATGGAGGGCGCCGAGTAGGTTGATATATAAAGCGAGAGGTGGATTTATTCAAGGTTTTGGAATTGGCAGGCACACAGAGGAAGAGGTGCTGACCTCGCATCTTCTCTTTGTGGATGATACCTTAAAAGAATTGTTCACTACGAAATTATTCACAAAAATATGAAACTGATAAAGAATTGTGAACCACAGTGATGTCTCAAGTTACAGGTAGCTACACAACCAAAATATTTAAAAATAGGGATAACCATGTTCCACTGGATGATGATTCAAGGCAATGTATACTTTAAAAAAAAGATGTTCAGAAAATAACTGAGACGTGGATTTAGACAGAGAATACTTAAAAGTACCAGACCATAGAAGACTTGGGCAAAGCGCGCACAAGAGAGACTAAGAAAACTTCAATTGTGCATCCTAGGTAGAAGTACAAGCAAATATATGAAAAGTCTGAGACAAAATCATCTAAAAATCATAATGCAGGGGATGCACCCTATTTGGAATCAAGTGCACGGATGAGAATCCTTAAAACAAACCCACTAATTTATTTATTTCCTTTTTTTTTAGAAAATGAAGATCTCTTTCAAACATACTGAACTGAACTAGAAATCCACCACAACAGACACATGGGAACATACGCAAGTCATCGCGACGTTAAACAAAAGACAAGAACTAAAGACCCATAGCAGCTTGCCAGTCCTTTGCTAAATTCAATGACAGTGACATACAATGTCGTAAAGGAAAACTCAGGATTAACTGAAATTAAAGAAGGCTGCAAAATAAAATCGAGGAAAAAGAATATCTCAAGCAATTATTAGTCATTAGATCACCAAACCCCAATGTAAACAAAATGGAGTAATAAATTACTAAATCACCCAAATATTTCAAATACTAATAAAATAAAACTATTTTAATCTAATTATGGCCCAGGCTTTGTGCCTTCGCTTATATGATCCTTTCCCTTGGGGGATCCAGCCTGTTGATTATATGGAAGAAGAAGAAGAAACAGTAGAAGAGAGTTGATGAAGCCGTAACCTAATTACGGTTAGGCAGAGAAGTGTATATATGTTTGTGATAAAACATTTTACATCAAGACCCCCAAACATATACCTTATGCCAAATAAACCCTCAATACTTCCAACACTCCCCCCCTCAAGCTGGAGCATAAATGTTATGCATGCCCAGCTTGTTACAAATATATCTTATTCTTGTGTCATTTAAAGATTTCGTGAAAATATCAGCTAGTTGATCACCAGTCGGAACAAAACTCGTGGAAATTATTTTCTCTTGAAGTTTGTCACGAACAAAGTGACAATCAAGCTCAATATGCTTTGTTCATTCATGAAACACATGATTAGATGCAATATGAATAGCTGCTTGGTTGTCACACCACAACTGCATAGGCATTGTATTCCCGATACCGATCTCCCCAAGTAACTGACGAATCCACACTAACTCGCATGTAGCATGAGCCATAGCCCTGTATTCTGATTCAGCACTTGATCTTGACACAACCGATTGTTTCTTACTCTTCCAAGAAACCAAGTTACCCCCAACGAACACGCAATATCCAGAAGTAGATCTCTTATCTGGGGATCCTGCCCAATCCGCATCAGCAAACCCTTCTACTCTCATATGTCCATGATCTCGATATAGTATGCCTAGCCCTGGAGCTCTCTTAAGATACCGAAGAATCTTAACAGCAGCCTCCCAATGTGTACTCCGCGGAGAGGACATAAACCGACTTACTACACTAACTGCAAATGCAATATCTGGTCTCGTCAAAGCAAGATGTTCAATTTCCCAACAATCCGTCGATACTTCCCTGGTTCAGCAAAGCTTTCACCCCCTTCAACTGTAAGTTTCGTATTCGGATCCATAGGAGTTTCAGAAGGCTTCGCTCCCAACATGTCTGCCTCACTCAATAAGTCACAAACATACTTTCTCTGGGACAAGAAGATGCCTTGCTTGCACCGAGCAACCTCAATCCCTAGAAAGTATCTCAAATTACCGAGATCCTTCGTTTGAAACTTTTCCTAAAGGAACCCTTTTAGTGCACTAATACCTGCACTATCACTTCCCGTGATAACAATATCATCCACATAGACAACCAGTAAAATGATTCCTTCACCCTTGCGCTGATAGAATACTGAGTGATCACTCTGACATCTCATAAGCCCGAACTCGAGCACTACCTCACTAAATCTCCCAAACCACGCACGTAGAGATTGTTTTAACCCGTATAATGACCGCTTTAGTCTGCAAACCAACCGAGACTCCCTCTGAGCAACAAACCCCAGAGGTTGCTCCATGTAAATCTCTTCGTGTAAATCACCATGAAAGAATGCATTTTTGACATCCAGTTGATAAAGAGGTCAATGAGAAGAGGTAGCAAGAGAGATAAGTAAACGAACAAAGACAAGCTTAGCAACTGGAGAAAAAGTGTCCGTATAATCAACCCCATATGTCTGAGCATACCCCTTTGCAACAAGGCGAGCCAAAGAACGATCCGGGTTGACCTTAACAGCATAGAGCCACTTGCACCCAATAGTATGTTTACATGATGGCAATGAAACCAAATCCCAAGTTTGATTGTGCGTAAGGGCAATCATTTCCTCGTCCATAGTTGCCTTCCAACCAGGATGACCCACTGCTTCAGACACAGACTTAGGAAGAGAATGAGACTCAAGGACACTAACAAATGCACAAAGATCAGGAGACAAACCATCATAACTAACAAAGTTAGAAATAGGATGTAACGTACAACTACGTTTACCTTTTCTAAGGGCAACAGGAATATCAAGATCAGAAGGTACCTCTACGGAAGCTGGATCGGACGACGATGGTAGGACGGACTTTGCAAGAGCAAGAGCAGGAGGCATATTCCCTTGAGAGCACGTGCGTGGGGTGTAAACCTGTTGAATAGGAGGACGAGGTATATCACGGGTAGGGAAAGAAGTGGACTCCACAACCCGATAGAGTAGAAAATCATCATCGGGAACAAACTCAACAGGTGGAAAATCCGATGTAGGATAAAAGGACACCGACTCATGAAAAGAAACATCAGCAGAAACCAAATATCGATTCAAGTCAGGAGAGAAGCATCGATATCCTTTCTGAGTACGAGAATAACCCAAAAGGATATATTTGAGAGCCTTAGGATCTAACTTGGTGACATTAAGACAATGATCACGAACAAAAGCGACGCACCCGAATATCCTAGGAGACACCGGGAATAGAGACTCCGAAGGAAACAAGACTTGAGGAGGGATCGCTCCAGAAAGAACAAAAGTTGGCATACGGTTGATAAGATGACAAGCAGTTAACACAGCATCTGCCCAAAAAGGTTTAGGAACATGCATCTAAAACGAAAGCGCACGAGCAATCTCGAGGAGGTGACGATTTTTTCTCTCAGCAACACCATTTTGCTGAGGAGTATCAGTACAAGAGGATTGGTGGAGCATGCCATGAGCTAACATAAATTTGGAGTAAATAGTGGAGAAATATTCTTGAGCATTATCACTGCGAAGATGTTTGACAGGCACACCAAATTGAGTTTAGCACAGAATGCAGAAAAAATATCAAATAACTCAGAACGATGTCTCATTAAATAAATCCAAGTAACACGAGAATGATCATCCATAAAAGTAACAAAATACCTATAACCTAACTTCGAGACAATAGGACTAGGTCCCCAAATATCCGAATGAGCTACATCAAATGGGGCATGCGCCCGTTTATTAACCCTAGAAATATAAGAAATGCGATGATGCTTCACAAACTGACAAGCATCACATCCAACAACTGGTAAAGATGAAAAATCTGGACATAATTTCTTGAGACTCGACATAGACGGATGACCCAAACGACAATGGATTTGAAACGGAGACAAAGAGGCACTCGAACACGCAACTGGAGTAGATGAAGCCTCGAAGAAATAAAGTCCTCCAGACTCCTGCCCTTTACCAATAATCCTTTTCGTCACACGATCCTAAAAGATGCAATGAGTGGGAAAAAATGAGACATCACAGTTATGATCACGGGTAAACTTACTAATAGACAGTAAATTGAACGGGAAACCAGGAATGTATAACACAGAGGATAATGAAAGAGATGATGTGAGACAAATATCGCCATGCCCCGTAACAGAAGCAGTGGACCCATTGGCTACAGTAACACTCGGTAATGTCGAAGATGGAAAGAATGAAGAAAAAATACCTCTGTTGCCACTCAGATGGTCAGAAGAACCGGAATCAATAACCCACTTACAAGTAGAGGAAGAAACACACGCAGTAGGTATACCTATCTGGACAAAAGTTGCAGTGGAAGAAGCAGACGAAGAAGCCTGATACTGAGTATATCTTGCAAACTCATCATCAGTCATCCGGATAACCTTACCCTTACTAGGGTTAAATCGAACCACCGAACCACCGAACGGTTTTGGTTCGGTTTGGGGGTTCGTTCGGTTTCAAAATTGACTTCTTAAATTGGTGTTCGAAAGGCAACAAACAAAATATTGCTATTATTTCTTAAATTGTTTGTGTTTATTTTAGAATTTGTTATGATAATTTGTTGTTAGTAGGTTATTTCGATGTTAATTCACGTATTTTCATTGCATTTTTAATGTTGGTTAATTTCATTAAAAATAATTTATATAAACCACAAAGGTTTACCATGCAACTTCCAACAATTACGAATCACATGATTCGTATCCCCACAGTGATAACAGGTACAAACCTCTCTACTCTCCCTACCTCCACCACAACCACCATCACAACCTCCACTACCAGAAGATCGACCACCACGACCACCAGTCTCCTGACCTCGATGAGGGTGAGATGTCTGACTCACAAGTGCAGAGGAATCATCAATACTGCTAGTGGGGCCAACTAAAGAGGACTCTAGAGAGGCCCAAAGCACACAAGAGAACACATCCTGAAGAGAGCCAACACTTGTGCCCGATAAGATTTGAGAGCGAGCAGTACTGAACTCGGATCTCAAACCAGCTAAAAATCCAAGAATAATCAGATGTTCTCGTTGTGTCTACATAGTACTAACATCGGTACTCAAAGGAAGCAAAGAACTCCATTCAGTCGCCAATTTTTTGTAGTCCGCAAACTACTGAGTAACATTACGACCTTGTTGATCTTGGCGAAACATAGCACACGACAAGTCATACATCCGGTTCATGTTATCCTTACCCCCATACAACACATCTAAATACTCCCACAAATCACGAACAGTGGAAGTATGAACGACCAATTCAGCCGTCTCATCATCCATGGAATTCATGAGCTTCCAATACAAATCAGCATCAGCACGGACCCAAGCAACATCAGTAGAGTTAACCGTGGTAAGATGATCTTCCTTATTTTGCCCTTTTAAATTCATTTCAACAACCCGCCGCCACATTAAATAATTCTTTCCGGTTAATTTCTTGTCCGTAATCTTTGTACTAGTGGAGAAAACCTCAGAAACCATGGTTTTAGACTCCGTAGTCCCCGCATTCCCTGATGTCGACATTGAAAAACCAACAAGCAACCAAACAGAACCAAAGAGACAAGGATAGGTGACTGAGCTAGCCTAAAAAACCCCCCAAAAACATGTTTAATCAACCAACCTTGAACTAGAGACCTACAAAGCTCAAAGCGACCAGTCAGACTCGTCGAAAAAATTCCGGCGAACTTTTGGCGTGTGAGGAGTTTTCCAGCAACTTCTGGTGACGGCGACTGGATAGACAAGGTCACCTAGACTGGGCGACACCAACCCTCTATGCTTTATCCTTCAAAAGACGTCGCATCCCTTCCGGCGACTCAAACGCATACGCAAGGCTGACTGCGCAGACCCATGTCGAACAAAAAAACGAAAGAAAAAAAAAAGAAAAGGGAAGGACTCCTGCTCTGATACCATGTTGATTATATAGAAGAAGAAGAAGAAACGGTAGAAGAGAGTTGATGAAGCCATAACCTAATTACGGCTAGGCAGAGAAGTATATATATGTTTGTGATAAAACATTTTACATCAAGACCCCCAAACATATACCTTGTACCAAATAAACCCTCAATACTTCTAACACAGCCCTTCTTGTTCCCCGTCACAAAGAGAGGCCAAAAGGACCACGCAATCTCATAGCAGAATAAAATCCATATTCTTGTTGACAAAATTCTAGAATTTCTCTCACTCCGTAAGCAACAAAGGAGTGCAAAGTTAGCAGAATCCCAAAGCACTCTCCCCCCTCTCTCTTATCTAAAACCTTCCACTTCTGAACTAGCAAGTCCTTTACTAAACGAGGGCAGACCAAAGTCTCGTTGCGCAATGCAAAAAGAAACCTCCACAAGTGCCATCTTGGCATATCCAAAATAAGCAGCTCTAACATCAATCTTAAAGTATACATAAATACAGAGCAAGGTCAACTTGATGAGATGCAAAAGAGAAATTGTAACATATTGCATGCACTTTCCTCAGCCACTATACTAACAACTAACTCGAGGCTCTTCTGGTGCACCATTACACTAGAGATAGCTCCATTTTCCATGTACTTCGACTCAAAGATGACATCTTTCTTGGAATGTTATGTGAGACGTTATTAGGTCTCTGTCATTTGTGCACACATACATATGCCTATAAATGACAAGTGCTAACAAAAATTGATAAACTTATCTGCTATTCAAATGTCCTTAACCAAGAGAAGGCAATGATTCTTGTGCAATTGGAGGTTTAGCATTTTTTTAATACCGTGAAGGGTTGAACAGCCTTTTTTTTAAGGCGCCAAAACAGGTGACGCGTCCTTTGTATACAAGAAATATGCACTACCAAAAAACTAAACTACAATCATACTATCCACAAAAACAGCTAAGGTGTTATCCGAACTCTGGATACCGTTTGTGCCCCAAAAATAAAGATCCTCCAGAATCCCCTTCTTCATCTTCTCTATATCCATTTCAATGTTTTCAAAGATTCTTTGATTTCTTTCTTTTCATAAGTTCCAGCACACCGCCAACAGAACAGCATCCCAGGCTTCAGATCTTCTTTTTCGGCGCTTGTAAATGGACCACGCCCGTAACATCTCTATAATTGACCTTGGCATAGCCCAAGAAACAGTAAAAAGATGAAGAATATGATTGCACATTTCTCTGGCTATGGGCCAGTGAAGCAACGGACATATATTCTCTTTCTTCTTAAATTGTCTCCGGTCAAAATGACTTCCAGAGCTGCTTCCCACATAAAGAAAACCACCCTACTAGGGGCCTTTGATTTCCAGAGATTCCTCCAAGGGAACAAGCTATCTTCTCTCTCTAAAATCTGATAGAAAGATTTCACAGTGAACCTTCTGTCCTTCGACCCATCCCACAAAATTCTGTCTTCCTCCCCCAGAACCAAGTGTTGAGCATACACGAAGCTGAAGAACTGGATTATATCCCCTAGTTCCCAGTCATGCAGATCTCTTGTGAACACTGGATTCCAACTAACAGTGCCCTCTGTTACTTGAAACAAAGCATCTACCAGAACCTCTTTCTCCTCCATTATGCAGTCTAGGGATGGAAAACACCTTCTTAAACTTGTATCCCCACACCATTTGTCCTTCCAGAATCTGATAGTGTTCCCTCTTCCTGCCTCGAAGGAAACATAGCCCTTGAATTGCTCCCAGCCCTTCTAATCCCCTTCCATAAACTAACCCCGTAAGAACTTGAGATCTTTTTAGGGAACCAGAAATTTATCCTTCAGTGAGTGGTCTTTGTTGAGTATTCATTTTCTACTTTTGCTTGTAATTTGGAAATCCTTCACTGTATTTCCATCTGATAGTAATATTTTGTTATCCTAAAGAAGGCCAACTAAGATTACCGCCATAAAACTTTTCAGAAGAACCTTGATAAGAGAATGAAACACCGACTGATTACAAAGTATAAACTTCATCCTAGGAAACATAAACCAGTAGACAGACAAAAAACAATGATCTAGTGGCAGATGACATTTACCAAATTTAATAAACTAGTAATTAGCATGATGACCCAGCTATATCAAAAAGAAAGTCAAAGTTCTCAGTAAGAGAAAACAATCTAACTTTACCACTTCCCAACCTCAAGAGTCACAAACATAGCATGCCCCATGTGCAATGAACCAGTAACATTCGGAGGCGGCATCGAAATAACAAAAGGATCACTTCCCCTATCAAAATTTGGCTTGAAATACCCTTGCGACTCCCACCTAACATACATTAGTACACTGTAGTTAAATATGATAAATTGTAAAATCATGCATAAAAAGCTTTAACAAGTTAGCATGAAACAAAATCACCAAAGAAGGTTTTTCAGACAAGTTCATGTACAGACATATGAATAATGTTTGAAATTAGGAAGCTAAGACTTAACACACTGAATAAGGCATTGAAGCAGACATATTACTCAACCACATCTTTTTTTTTTATAAGTATTATAAAAAAGCAAGCGTCAAAACAGGTGAGCGTCCTCCGCACACGGGGGGAGTATACAAGAAGTAAATTAATTACACGATATGTTATCCACAAACTCTACAAAAGGGTTTGACCAAAGAGAAACGACTGGCACCAAAAAGAACAGAGTATGCAGAATAAAGCTCCTTTATATTCTCTAAGCTTCTCTCCACGTTCTCAAAAATTCTGGCATTTCTTTCCAACCAAATAATCCAGCAAATCGCCAACGGGGCAGCCTCCCACAAGTGATTCCTCCGTTTCCGCTTATACAGGGACCAAGATCTCATCAACTCTTTCACCGAATTGGGCATAACCACACCACTTTAAACAATTTGAACACAAAGTCCCAACACCTCCTAGCGAAAGGGCAATGAAGTAGCAAATGATTGACGCTTTCCCCATTACATTTGCACAGGCAGCACCTATTGACAAAAAATTTACCATGACGCTCGAGATTATCACTCGTTAACAAAGCTTCATTAGCTGCTCCCCACATAAAGACTCCCACCCTTGAAGAGGCCTTTGTCCTCCACACGTTCTTCCTTCTTCCATGGGAACGAACCATTACTACCCAAGATCTTTAGATAACAGGATTTAACCGAGAATTCCCTGTTATTTCCACCTATCCACACAACAAGATCTTCTCTATGTCTATCCACTTTCTGATTGTAAAGCAACTCGAAGAGTCGCCCAAGAGAGACCAACTCCCAATCCTGAAGGTTCCTTCTCAACCACATATTTTAATAGAATCAGAGATTATAGTGCAACAAAGCGCACAGACACGGGTCAGCATCTACGGACCTTTATCAAAGTTTCAGGCCAGACCATTTACTAACAAGATATGTTCTTTCTGTTCATACATAAAGCAGCAACTACATAGGAGTAACTAGACAATATAGACCATCCAAATTTGCAAACAGTAAGCAGATCAGCAGATGCGTCAAAAGAAAAGCTTAAGCAGTTTAGACAGGTGCAACTCCTTCAAAAAGGAAGCGAAGAAGCTAGAGAAAGCGCACTGCAGTAACCCCACAAATCCAAATGAAGGACCATGTAATGTCCTTATCTGACATGAGCACAGCAAGTGCAAAGACGATGATCTGATTATAATATCACCACTAACGACCACAACAGTAGTAAGAATACAACAGTAATTCCACCAAACAGCGAATGCAGACAATAGTCATGATAGGAGTGGAAGAGGAGAAAGTAGGGAGAGAACTCGATTTGCAGTGGGTAACGTCCTAAGCTGCATCATGTCTGCTTGGTCTATGATGATTTTTTTTTCAATTGTTTTACATTTTTTATGAGAAAAGAAATGCATTAGATTAAATGGAGAGGAAGTACAAAAGGACGGATGAGATGTCCATCACAGCAATAAGAAAGTACAAGAAAAATAAACTAAACAATAACCGCAGTCCTGTCTCACTTGGCATCCAAAAGGAGACCCCACATAACGATGTATTGCCTTTAATATATTATAACCATATCGTCGAACTCCATGAAAGTATCTTTCGAGCATACAAGTTCCCCAAAATCAAGTAAAAACCTTCAAACATTCACTAGGGCCCTTTTTTGGTGCATTTTCAAATAATAGGCAGTTAGGTTCCTCCAACAGGAGCTCGCAAGGAGCACTAGGAAATAGTTTCATCAAAAACTTAGTAAACTTCATGAAGTGTACACCCCTGTTTGATCATCTTGCTCTATCTAGATGCATCTAAGCTACTAAATAAGCTGTCATATGTATCTCTATTGTCTCAATCTAAAAGTATTCTATTCCTCTAATAGTACTGTCAACAATGATAAGATAAGACACTCTTTCTTACAGGTGTATTCATTGTTCATTTCGGCATATTATTTACCGGAGAAAATGCCACCACACGTCATTTTGGTATCACCATTCCAAATCATGGTAACCCTTTGTTCTGAATGATGCATCCATTGTTCTGTTGTTCTACACTAGAGCTATAACATATGCTACTATACTAGTGCCTTCCATTTTGGTATCAGCACTTCAAAACAAGGTAAATCTTTGCTCTGAAACACTAAGGTTTCCAATCAACTTGGCTCATTATAGAAGGATTTTTAACTCTACATGATTGTTTCATTGTTTCCAAAATAATTAAGCTTAAAGTAAAGTATGACATTATAACGACAGTATCTAAGAGTAGGCTTTGTAACATGGACTCCTCATTTCACCTGAAGCATCGTGTCAATAGAGAGCATCCGTGTCAATACAGCACTTGGACACGGGTATGGCAGCTGGACAGCTACATATAGTGTAAAATTCAACATTTTTTACTAGTTGAACATTCACACCCGCACCCATACCCAATGCTCCTACGCGAGCCCTTATAATACAGAGCGTAGCTAGAAGTTGGAACCATGCTTTTTACTATATTCATCATATAACTTTTGCATTTCTGTTTCCTGGACCAATATGATAGTTGTTGCTTTTATCATTCTAGACCAAAATAAGACAATATTCTAATAATTTATCTCTTCTGCTGGAGACGATATGCTCATCGATTCGCCCCGGAAAGATTATTGATCAGAACGTAGACCACTTGCTTCCGCTTGCACATCTCTTGTCATTCATAAGCTATGCGTGGAAGTCATATGATCCCATTTCAAGTTTCAATAGTTTTTGAAGGCATTTTCATTTCTAACAAAATCTAAGTTCTCCCAAGCATGAGAAATTATCCCCACAATTCCTCTTTTTCCCATGCCTTGCAGAACTTATGTTGATCATCGTTCATTGTCTTCTATAGAACTAAGCACACAAATTTTGGAAGCCATTTAAAATAGCATTGTTTTGTTAAATAGTAAAATCACATATTGATAGCTTCTTTTGTTTTTGGATAGGTAAGTATGAACCCCTAATATGGGAATTGGAACCAAAGACTTCGAGGTCTTTGCCTTGAGCTTCTTTGCCATTTCTCCTATCCTTTCAGATTATATCGATAGGCATATTTTATCTTCGAAATAAGATTTCTATCATTTTGATAACAACTTAGTTTCTCTTTATTATTGTTGGAGGATGGGATGAATATAAATATCAGGGTACAAGTCATTACAGGCATAAGCATAGGGGCTTGGCCGTCTGTCAGACCGATATTCAAGGCTTAAGCAGACTCATTGAAGTATAAATGGAGCGAAAACAATCTATTACAGAGCATAAATTAGCACCTTGACATTAGTTTAAAACAAAGAACCGAAATACTGAAAACATACTACTACATCAAGAATCAAGAAAGGTCATAGAATGGAGTACCAATTGTATATCCGTTCCTCAGAAGTGAAGTCGAAGGATTTTGCAGTCTGGGGAGAAGTAAAGACACCATTGTCTGATGCAGCAACTGAAAATTTCCCAAATGAATTATATCAAGCACATTATAGACATACAACTTTTTATCAAAAACTGGGAAACCCAGAATGATCATTCCTACTTTAATCGCGTCAAAGTACGATTGAACAACTTATCCTTAACATTTTCGGATCAAATTCAAGATTTTGATAGCCAAATTTGAATGTGGAATGGGTATATATACATAGACTTGTTACCAGTGAAAAATCTTGGTTTGAAGCGAGTGAGATGGCGCACTTTGGAGAGGGGAAGACAACAACAGCGTCGTTGGTGGGAGAAGAGAAGTGGGTTGAGTCTGTAAACAGACGAGGAAGATAGGAGGGAGGGATTGGAGAAAGCCATTGGAGAAATGTTAAAGAAAGAAAAGGAGACCGCGCGGGGGAAAGGATATGGGTGGGATATTCACACCGCCAAAAATCATTATCTCCGCGCTGCTCTTAAGGCAAAACCCTCCATTAGGCCGCCCAAACTTTTCAAAAAATTGTAATGGCTACCATCGAAAGTTTAAAATTTGCAATGAGGCTACTAAACTAAATTTATATTGCAAGCATGCTCATATTTTGGATGTCCATTAACTCCATCGTTAAATATGAGTGAAATTCATATTTTACCCCTTTTAAATAACAATTATTCTTTTTATGTGATATTAAAAACCCGAAAGGGTCTAACTGAATTTTTTTTATAAATATGTCGTCTTTTTCTTACTACTCCCACCATCAACTGCCCCAATCCACCACCTTCCACCTCCGTCTGTACCATCTCCCACCATCATCAAACGAAGACAAGCAACATCGGTGGGGGTAAATCTTCCCTTGTCTTTCAAAAATCTCAAAAAGTAGAATTTGTGTCATTGGATCTTAAAACCCCCGTAAATTTTCTCCATTAAACAAACCCACCAAAACCCAGATCCGAAAACAAAGATGACGAGAGAGATAAAACCAGATCTGGGTTACTTGACCAGAGAGGGATCCTTCTTTAGCCATCCCCTGGATTAGGGATCTATGCCACATCACTTGATTGGGGATGAACGGAGATGGAAGCGGCTATAAATTAACTGGAAGGGGTTATCGGCAGTTGGACCTTGGTGGAGCTTTTGTGATACGAAGGAGATGGCGGCAAATATGAAGGATTCAAGCTAGGTGTGGAGCTCGGCCAGACATGGCGGGTGGCAAATCTGGGAGATGAAGCCGGAGCGAGGGCGATGGAGATTAAATGGAGGGGGGTCAGCGTCGGTGATGGATGAAGGGGAGGTAGAACGTCGGGTGATGGCTGGAGATCGGGGTTACAAAAAGGGCGGCGACTGTTGATTGATTGGGCAGAGGGAGACGGCGTCGGGCTTGGTGTGAACGAATTAGAGAGAGAGGGGGGAGGGAGGGAGATGGCGTCCGACCGGTTCACCTGGTAGGAGGAGGCTGGGTTTATATAGGGGCCGGACCAAACATGTCATTGGGAAGGATGGATGGCGGGATGGATAGAGATGTGGATTTGACGGTGGGTGTTGACGGAGGGGAGAAAGCGAGCGAGGGAGACGATTTCTTTGGAGATCTAAGAGAGAGAGAGAAAGATGGGAGATGAAGAGGGTTTATATGTGATTTTTTTTTCATTAGACCCCTTTGGGTTTCTAATATCACATAAAGGGAATAATTGTTATTTAAAGGGGGACAAAATAGGGATTTCACTCATATTTAACGGTGGAGCTAACGGACATCCAAAATATGGGCACGCTTACAACATAAATTTAGTTCAGTGGCCTCATTGCAAGTTTTAAACTTTTGGTGGTTGCCTTGCAATTTTTTGAAAAGTTGGGTGGTCAAATGATGGGTTTTGTCATGCTCGTAATAATTACCCATTTAATAAACCCTTCTAAGCATTACACCCCGTCAATTAATCTTTACATCATATCAATTAATCTCTACATCTCATTGAAATAACTATAATACTATTGTGCTAAAAGATAAATAATACTCCCTACACCTCATTGTATTATATTTATACCTCAAATTACAAATACATATAAAGTGCTTACGGGACCTTTATTGTATTTTCTTCTTCCAAATTTTTTTTCAAAACTCTTTCAAAACCAGCCATAAACATAATCACATTATCAAAAATAACATTACAAGGAGCTTAAAGAAATCATGGGGTCGGATAATGTAAGTATTCCTTTCATTTTCTTCAATTAAAATTTGGTTTTTGCCAAAAAAAAAAAAATCAAGCTGGGTGTGACGACTGTTTGGCTCTGGTGTGATGAACACCATTAAGGTTGTTTGACCAGTGTTGGACGAACAGCCTTAAGGGTGTTCACCGCACTGTGGTCGAACACCAACACTTATGTTCATCTCAGAATGGCCGAACACTCTTACTATTGTTCATCTCAACCTGGCCGAACACTTTCACTTCTGTTCGTCTCATCCTGCCTAAACACTCTCACTTCTGTTCATCTCATCATGGCCGAGCACTCTCACATATGTTCATCTCATCCTGGCCGAACAATGCATGAACAGTGCAGAATCATTAATTTTTAACATGTTTTTTTTTTTTGCTTAGTTTTCAGGAAGCAAACACGTTTCCTACTGAGTACAGTGTCGTTGGTCTTATAAATTATACAATCATTCCTCTTCAACAACAGATGGTTATATATTACAGCAATGTGTTTGTGAATCACTCATATTTTTCATCTCGGGATGATTTATTTGATTGGGTGCGTGTGACCAGAAGGGAGAATGGGCTTGTGATAGTAACTACTAGGTCTGATAGTAGTACGGCAAATAGAGAACCTCGATTAACTTTAGGTTGTGAACTTGGTGGGCAACCTCGTCAAAAAAAGGGTGATGATTCAAGTAAAGTAACAAAGAATAGCAAGAGAAAACGTGGATCGAAAAAATGTGGGTGTCCATTTTGTTTGAAGAGCATACAACTATGTGAATGAGTATGGGAAATTCATATTGAATGTGGGTTGCATAACCATGGCGAGACCCCTCACATGCATGGCCACTCATTTGTTGGTCGATTAACTGACCCGGAGAAGGCTTATGTTCTTGACATGTCGCATGTCAATTCGAAGACCAAGGACATTTTGCAAGGTTTACACGAGAAGTTTCAAAGTAATAAGTCTTCAATACGGACTATTTACAATGCTCGTAGCAAGAATAAAATTATCGAGCGTGATGGTCGATCGCAAATGCAGCAGCTTGTAGCAAAATTGATGGAGTATGGATATTAATACCATCATAGGAGATGTGAGAAAACCAACACTGTTAAAGATTTGTTCTTGGCTCATCCAATGAGCGTTGAGCTATTGCGTTCTTTTCCGAAGGTTCTCTTCATGGATTGCACTTACAAGACAAACAGATATAAGTTACCCTTGTTGGAGATTGTTGGTATCACGTCGACAAATATGACATTTTTTGTTGGAGCTGCGTATATGGGGTCGAAATTGCAAGATAACTACATTTGGGCGCTTGGTATCTTGAAAGCTTTGATGAATCAATCATCCTTACCAACTGTGATGGTAACTAACAGAGATCTTGCATTAATGAATGCAATTGAGATAACTTTTCCTGCCTCCCAACACTTCCTTTGTCGATGGCATATCAACAAAAATATCCTTGCTAATTGTAAGAAATATTTTCGCACGAAAGTGCAATGGGATCAATTTACCCTCTGTTGGATTTTTTTGGTGGATGCAAAAAAATGAGCAAATATATGAAGAATACCTGAAGAGATTTCATATGGATTTTATTGATTATCCCGCTACGATTGAATATGTCATGAAGCAATGGATACGGCCGTACAAGGAAACATTTGTGTTGGTTTGAACGAATAATGTAATGCACTTCGATAACAACACAACAAACAGATATTTAAATGCTTTCAACATTACATTGTTTTCTATAAATTTTGTCATGCAATACAAATATTAATTGTATTTTATTTTAGGGTGGAGAGTCAACATGCAGCTTTAAAAAGACAGTTGAAATCAATTCAAGGTGACTTTGAGACATGTTAGAGACAGTTGCACACCCTGATTGAGACCTCTCACATTGCAATCAAGGTGTCATTCGCGGAGAGCCTTACAGTCATTCTTCCGAAATATAGATCGGTGATATTTCAACAACTTCGAGGTTTGGTGTCTATTCATGCATTGAGTCTGATATAAAATGAGATGACTAATATACATGAAGATGGTTATATAGACCCGTTGTTGTGTGGTTGTGTACTTCGAAGAACATGCGGTCTGCCTTGTCGTCATAAGATTGCTGAGTATATGAGAAATGATTGTCCAATTCCCCTTGTTAGGGTTGATTCATTTTGGAGGAAATTGGATATGTTACCTACTCCTGAGAATATTGAAGAAGCTGGATATGACAATTGATTCAATAGCACGTATGATGAGATTTGTGAATATCATGAGAACGCTCCTGAGTCTGAAAAGTTGTTAATCGTTAAAAGAATGATGGAGGTGAAAGAGGTGAGAACGAACACCTTGATTGTTCCACAGGATGAAGTGCGCACTCGTGGTCGTCCAAAGTCTGCGAAGGTAAAAAAAGATAAATCAACCAAACGTGATCCGGGTTTGTTTGAACATGTGGAGTCGATGATAGATAGTTGTTCCCCTTGTGATCAAGGATTGTTATACGAGGTTGGTCCATTGAAGCAACCTCCCACGTTCACTACAGTTCCCCATCTCAACGAAAAGATTCCGATATTAATCTTCTTTTATTTAAAGGATTGTTATACGAGATTTGCTATATATATATATATATATATATATATATATATATATATATATATATATATTATGAATTTAATCTGTTTTAACTTTCAATAGGTTGTGCGACCACGTACGAGGGCCGGGAAAGCTAGTGGTAATTACATTTAGCAATTCCCGAAGGAATTTCGGCCTTTCATATTGGGCACAGTGAATATCATTGATGACGGTCATTGTGTTTTTCGTGATGTAGCTGGGTTTATGTATAGAAGTGAGGAGTCATAAAGCAGGGTTCGAGCAGACTTGTCGATAGAGTTGATGCCAAACCAGGAGTTGCACACACGTGTCTTAATTGAACGTAATCATGTTACTAAAGTGAACGCGAGTCTCCAATACAACGACATTAGTGCTTCTAAAACATATTGGTTTGATGCAAATGATATGGGTCATTTAGCGACATTGTATTACAACATTGCTTTTATGGTATTAGATAAAAAAACATTGCTTCACTTACTTACCATTGAGGACCGTACCCCTAAATGATCCACATATTATTTGTATCGGAAGTGTAAACGGTGATCACTTTATTCAGGTTTGATCACTTTCAATTGCTTTACTTCACTTATTTACAATTGGTTGACATATTATTTGGTTTAAATTATTTATTGACATCATCTCAATTTATTTGTAGGTTTTTTTACGTGATGGTTGCCCTTTTGCAGCTGTGCCGTGGGTCTAGGACCAGAATTGCTCGTCGTCTACTAATGCGTGGAAATTGTTTTATATTAATCAACAACTTTCATATAGTGAATCTGTAAGCACAACTAAAGTTGTTGGTAGTTCTGATAGTATACATTTGGAGTAGTTCTGATTGTATTATATTAAAAACATGTATTTGAACGTGTCATTTTGGTTAATTATCTATTTTTAATGATGTTTTGATTATGTGTATTTAAATTATGTATGATATTGAGGTTCTGTTAATGCTTCTTTTATGTTGCTATGAAATGTCATATGTTATACAAAGTCTGCAATTAGAAAATAACATTAAAACCAAGCCACACGAATTCATGAAAGGTTTGCTAAAAATTTCATAACCACAAAAAATACTAAAAATTGTTTTACAAGTCATAACATTAAAAAAAAACATAAACATAGTCCGGATCACTATTATCTCCTATGAGACGGTCTCGCGTCATCAGGTGGACCGTTTATAATTGTGTGAACTCTATCAAGCAATGAGGCCAACTCCTCATACGGTATAGATCGGTCACTAAATCTCCAGCGCCGCAATGTGGGATCAATCATAGTCCTCACAACTCCCAACATCCTGTCATCTGAGTCGGCTGTAACGACGTCAGTCGTAGTGGTGTTAACGTATCTGGATCGTCTACCACGAGGCGGGACGACTACATGTGAACGCTCCCGGTACCAGTCTAAATAACTAGGATCTCAATCCCAAGCACGAATGACATGTTTACCGAGACATTCTTCAGATAGGAGATGGCTATCTGACGTCAATCAATACCTAACAAAACCAAGCCACAAAGGCAAGGCCTTCGAGTTATCTCGAGGGCCACAGTTGGAGTAATGACTGTCCTCGGAATCGTTTGCACATGCCCGAACTGTCGAAGGACTCTGTCTGGATGGTATGGCTCGATAATATAGCACATCTGTATGCATACTAGATACATGGCAATCTAATGCCATGCAAACCGGTCCCTGACCTTACTATCGTAAGGAAAGCCAGCCAACCTAAAACAATAGACCAACAAAAAGTCAAAAACTTTCAATACAAAACCTAATATTAAAAGTTGTTGAAATTGATAGACAAATACATATACTCACGTTACGGCTCGTCAGTCTATCTAACTGCTCACATGATGCCAACAAACGATCCGCACCTCGTCCCTGATTCCCTTGCGGGATCCACCTACGTGCAAGCGGGTATCTGGACTTGTAATGAACATTATGTGGAGGCCTCAATATGGAAACCGCAAGTAGATCCACGCCTAAAAACAGTAAAACATACATTTTAAGAGATTAAAGTATCAAATAAAACATCTTAACTTTAATAGTAAATATACAACATAAAAGTATAAAATAATTATAATTATTACCTTAAGTAATGCCATGGAACCAGCTATATGCTTCGTGTTATACCTAGACGCTTGTCCTAGCTGTCCATATAAATAAGCAAGGGTGGAAGTTCCCCACGCATAAGTATCTAGATTTTCAAGATCCTCAAGCCACTCTAAGTATGCAATAGGTACACGGGTCCCGCTCTTATCAGCAAATATCGTGCAACCCAAGACCAATAAGAAGTATGCCCTTACAGCACAACCCACCCTAAACTCATCCTCAGACGTGACATCATCATTAAACCTCACACGTAGCCATTCCAATGTCACTGAAGCCCCCCTCTTATTTCCCATGTCCTCAAAAACCTCTTCATGTGACACTCCCAACATTTGACTCACATATGAGACATCGACATCCCTAACACAAGATAATGGATCACCCACAGTCGGAAGACCGAGCTGACAAAACATATCGTCTAAAGTAAAGGTCATCTCCCCGAAAGGCATATGGAAAGTGTTAGTCTATGGATGACATCGTTCCACGAAAGCAGAAACTAATACCTTATTCACATCAGCATAGCATACATGCCTTAGTCGACTAAGCGCACTAACCCTAACCATACCCCGAAAGACCCTCGTATCTTCACCATTAGGAATGACCCAATTAAGTAACTTCTATGAGTGACTGTGGCATTTTAGAATACCACGTTCTTTTTTACCAGCCCAAATATATGCAGCTATGAAGTCAGCAACGATGTATTACGCGGACCACTAGGAAATTCGCGCTCAATCTGAGGTTCATAAGTCTGCTGAAACTGCCCATGTTCGAATTGAAATGGCTCCTGATCCTGCTCAAAAGTCTGCTGGAACTGCCCCTGCAACTACTCAAACTAAAAATGGTCATAGTCCTGCTGGAAATCCTCATCTTCATGGCCTGTTAAAAATGTTCATGCTCAAAAGTCTGCTGGAACTGCTTATCTTCCTGTCCCTGTCCCTGCCCTTGCCCATGGCCCTGCCCCTGCCCATACTCATGTTCTTGTTAGCGTGCTTGTTCCATTTCTTTCCTAGCGGATGCCATCACCTTTTTCCTTATATAAACGTTTTTAAACATTTTTCCTGTACCAAATAAAATAAATCATAATTAGGTTATAGTTCCAATAAAACAAAATCAAAGTCTAAAAAGTGTGCCCAGTCTGAGTTTCGGCCAGTGTGAGATGAACATCTAAGGGAGAGTTCAGCCAGAGTGAGATGAACAACCCATGGTCAGTTCGGCCGGAGTGAGATGAACAAACTATAGGCTGTTCGGCCAAGCTGAGATGAACATGCAAAGGAGCGTTCGACCAGGCTTAGATGAACGCCTTAGGGTGAGTGCGACTAGCATGGGATGAACAGATACGAACTTGTTCAGCCAGTCTAAGATGAACGCCCTAAAAGCTGTTCGCTTAGTTCTGGACGAACACCACTAATGGTGTTCATCAAACCAGGTCCGAACCGAGCATTATATTCAAATAAAAAAAAAATTCTATTTTTTAACAAATGCAACTAGTATTCAAGTGTAGGAGGAGAATGAAAATTCATACCTATGCTTGAAGACATTGTAGTATATGTGTTTCAAAATAAAGAGAAAATGTTGTTATTGCTTCAGGACAATTGAACTCTTGCTATATGTTGCTTGATCCATGGACGAATAAGTGGGAGTGCACAAGCCGTTGTAGTTCGCAGGAAGGGGAAGAAGAGCTCGTCTCTGTTTTGCGTCTCACTGGGAGTGCACAAGCCGTAGTAAATTAATTGGGAAGGGTGGCAGTTTGGTAAATTGGTTGGTTAGAATGAGTAGGTTAGTAATTAATTGGGTTGGTGGGTTATTAATTGGTTTTTAATATAAAAGGGTAAAATAGGTAGTTAAGTGGGGTGTTTAGAGAAATGTGAGGAATTAATGGGGTGTAATGGGGTGTAGAAATAGGTTTTTGGGGTGTGAATATCCCCACCCAAAAGATATAAGTGTAGGGAAGGGATAACCAATTAGTGGGGATAAATGCACCCTAAAAACCTATCATTACATCTAATTACTCTCTACACCCCACTCCATTTTCACTTCTTTCTCTACACCCCATTAAAATACATATTATACCCTTCTCCCCAACCAACCTAATTAATAACCACCAACCAGGTTAATTACCTACCTACCCTCCCACTAAAGGTAGATGGCAAATGCACAAGAACCTCCTGACTTTGAACGCATAACTCATTCCTGCAATTTCTCATGCGCACAAACTGAAAAATTCAAAATACAAACCATTACTCTCAACAACAACAACATCATCATCAACATTCTGTGCAAACGAATCCGATTTCTTCAAGTTTTGAAAGTCATCAACAATGTCTTCATCTATTGGTATAAATTTCCATCCTCTTCTACATTTAAATACTAGTTTTTAGGTCTAATTTAAATATCAAGTGTATGAAATGCATGAATTTGTGTTGAATTTTCTTTAAAAATACAAAAAAAAAACCTAAAAAAATTGATTGTAAAAACCCCACTGTTCGGACCTGGTTTGATGAACGGTCAATAGGTTGTTCTTCTCAAGCTGGTCGAACACTCTATAGTCTGTTCATCTCAAGATGGTCGAACACTGAATAGGGCGTTCATCTCACTCTGGCCGGACAATTTGTTAAGTGTTCATCCCTCTTTGGCCGAAGTTCATCTCATTCTGGCCGAACTGCCCATGGGCTGTTCATCTCACTCTGGCCGAACTACCCATGGGGTGTTCATCTTACTCTGGCCGAAGTCTCCCTTAGATGTTCATCTCACACTGGCCGAAACTCAGACTAGGCACACTTTTAGACTTTGATTTTGTTTTATTGGAACTATAATCTAATTATGATTTATTTTATTTGGTGTTTACAGGAAATATGTTTAGAAACATTTATACAAGGAAAAAGGTGACGACATCCGCTAGGAAAGAAATAGAACAAGCACGTCCATAAGAACAAGAGCATGGGCAGGGACAGGGGCAGGTTCATGAGCAAGGACATGAAGATGAGCAGTTACATCAGACTTTTGAGCATGAGCATTTTCAGTAGAACTATCAAAACAAGCCTGCGGGGCGGGTTTGCCCGCAGGCCTAGAAAGCCCGCAAACATAACGATCCTTAAATGTCTTGACCCAACACACCCCGCGTAGGGCCGCGGGCAAAACGAGTAAGCCCGCAATAAAATTGATTTTTTTATTTTTATTTTATCTATTATTAATTATTCAATTTATGAAATTATCTTCTTAAAAAATACGTCTAGTACTTAGGCTCACAGAATTCCCCATAGAATTCCCCACCAAGATCATCACATATTCACATGCCATGCCTCTGCTGGAAACACCCTATCAAATTAAACAAATAAATCTTTCAAAATTGTTGGCTACCTTTTTAACGAGTCATATAATTGTGTAGAGTCAAAAACAAAATAACAAAAATTCTAATTGTTTTTGTTCGTGAATCTTACGTATTGGGGTTGTTGTACTCGAGATACTCTCTTGTTTCTAGTTGGAGCTTAACTTCAAGATACATTTCAGCATCACAAGCTTCTCCTCCAATGGTCTCATGGCAAGAAGATGGGTATTGGGTGGACAGGGGATGATTGGGCGAAGGTGGGAGAGGTGAAGAGCAGCAATACCTGTGAGGCGGTGCCGGATCTGGAGAGAGCGCGAAGAGTCTTAGTCTTAGAGAGCGAGAGAGAGAGTGACACGTAGAGCCAGAGCGACAGTCGGCAGCGACGAAGACGGAAGGAAATAATAACATGTCGCCTATTATCTTTTGCAAAGGAATACGGTGGAAGATCCTGATCCTAATTCCTAATCGAGTAAAAGTAAAAAAAGCTTTTAGACCTAATTTTATATTTAGATGAAATTAATAGGTTGGGCCACTTGGCTAAGGCACTAAAAAGACTAATTAAGGCCTAAGTTATGGGCTATGGCAAACTAATTAAAATGGGTCGGTCCATATTCCAAAAATAATATGACTTATGTGAAAGTCTAGAGAATGCGCGGGCTGCTCGCCCCTCGTCCTGCCTTAACCCACAAACGCACGCAGCCCGCACAGGCAAAGCTCGAAAAGCGCGCATCCAAACGGGTATAGAATACACCAGCCCAACCCGCCCCTAATAGGTGACGGGGGCATGCCCGCGGGCTTTTGCCCTATTTGACAGCCCTAATTTTCAGCATGGCCAGGAAGATGACCATTTTCAGCAGTACCATGACCATTTTCAGTTTGAGCAGTCGCAGGGGCAGTTCCAGCAGACTTTTGAGCAGGACCAGGAGCCATTTCAGTTTGAGCAGTCGCAGGGCAATTTTAGCAGACTTATGAGCCTCAGATTGAGCGCGAATTTCCTGGTGGTCCACGTGATACATCGTTTCAGACTTCATATGAATCATACGTAGCTGCATATATTTTGGCTGGTAAAGAAGAACGTGGTATTCTAAAATGCCACAATCGCACACATAAGTTGCTTAATTGGGTCATTCCTAATGGCGAAGCTTCGAGGGTCTTTCGGGGTATGGTTAGGGGCAGTGCGCTTAGTCGACTAAGGCATGTATGCTATGTTGATATGAATAAGGTGTTAGTTTCTGCTTTCGTGGAACGATGGCATCCAGAGACTAACACTTTTTATATGCCTTTCGAGGAGATGACCATTACTTTAGACGATATGTTTTGTCAGCTCGGTCTTCCGACTGTGGGTGATCCATTATCTTGTGTTAGGGATGTCGATGCCGCATATGTGAGTCAAATGTTGGGAGTGTAGCATGAAGAGGTTTTTGAGGGCATGGGAAATAAGAGGGGGGCTTTAGTGACATTGGAATGGCTACGTGTGAGGTTTAATGATGATGTCAGGTCAGAGGATGAGTTTAGGGTGGGTTGTGCTGTGAGGGCGTACTTCTTATTGGTCTTGGGTTGCACGATATTTGCTGATAAAAGCGGGACCCGTGTACCTATTGCATACTTAGAGTGGTTGGAGGATCTTGAAAATCTAGATACTTATGCGTGGGGAACTGCCACCTTTGCATATTTATATAGACAGCTAGGGCAAGTGTCTAGGTATAGCACGAAGCAGATAGATGGTTCCATGGCATTACTTGAGGTAATAATTATAATTATTTTATACTTTTATGTTGTGTATTTACTATTAAAGTTAAGATGTTTTATTTGATACTTTAATCTCTTAAAATGTATGCTTTATTGCTTTTAGGCGTGGATCTACTTGTGGTTTCCATATCTGAGGCCTCCACATAATGTTGATTACAAGTCCAGATACCTGCTTGCACGTAGGTGGATCCCACAAGAGAATCAGGGACGATGCGCAGACCATTTGTTGGCATCACTTGAGTAGTTAAATAGACTGACTAGTTGTGATGTGAGTATACACATTTTTCTATCAATTTCAACAACATTTTAATATTAGGTTTCGTATTTAAAGTTTTTGACTTTTTGTTGGTCTATTGTTTTAGGTTGACTGACTTATTTACGATTGTAAGGTCAAGGACCGGTTTGCATGGCATCAGATAGCCACGTATCTAGGATGCATACAGATGGGCTATATTGTTGAGCCATACCATCTAGACATAGTCCTTCGACAGTTTAGGCATATGCAAACGATTCCGATGACAGTAATTTCTACGAACTGCAGCCCTCGAGATAACTTGAAGGCCTCGCCTCTGTGGCTTGGTTTTGCTGGGTACTGGTTGACGCCAGATAGCCATCTCCTATACGAAGAATGTCTCGGTAGGCGCCCTTCATGTTTTGGTTTGTGATCCTGGTTATTTAGACTGGTATCGGGAGTGTTCACATGTAGTCGTCCTGTCAAAACCCGAATCTGCCCCCTTTGTGGGACCCAACTTATTCGCGATCTACCTGTAAATATCCTTAAACAAACCTACTAAGCTTAAAAGAAAACAAATATAAGAACATTAAGCAACCCAACTTATATATACATAGGCCACAAGCCCTACTAAAAGTTTTACATACGCGGAAGCGTTAAAACAAAAATAGAAAACTACATGTCTTCTTGTACAGCAAAAACCATAAAGTTGACCAAAAACTTATAGGAATGCTACTCCAAAAGAGAATACATGCTAGCACTCCAGGGACCATCAAAACCATACGAATCACCCTCCGACATGACTGCAATCTAAGGAAAACAAATAATAAAGGGTGAGTCGAAACTCAGTAAGGTATACTATACTTACGCTTGTTATGCATGTATGCAACATAAATAATGCCATGATGCCCAGATCAACAATTAATAGCATATTCATCAATACTAATCGCAAATAACATTGAAGAACTGAAAGTTAAACACATGTAGTATACATGATCAAGATACATCTCCGATTGAATCACTTCCAACCTTGTCACACCCACTATTGTTGTTGAAGCTTGTATGTCTTGATCAATATCTTGTTCACTTTATCAAACCAATCAATTATTCACAACCCGGGTACAAGTCATCACGAGGCTAGGTCCCTACAACCCCAAACACGTCGTGATACTTAAGATATTATTCAATGGTATTTTCCCCACTCGACCAAAGTGGAGAATTCGGTTCCGGGTCCGAGTAGGGTGCCATTGCTAACTAGCACTGCTCTCCGCCCCGTGACCTAGTCAGAGGTTCCCTTACTCTCCTCATAATAAACTATTCAATTGCGTAATTGAAGACCGCTCATACGAGCACTTCATGTTCGAAACTAGTGCTTAACAAGGAAATTAACACACAAAGAATTCCTATGAGTTATAAAGTAAACTCATTGTATTCTTTAGCAGCATGATTCAACTAATACAAATTGTTCATAATATTCATACGTCAAGTATATGTCTAAGTTACGCATGTAACACATGGTTCCGAGCATGGACTGATAGGAGCACAAAAGTGTGATATTATTAGCCGATTTTATGATTGATTATAGAGTAAATATTACACTTTTGGTTGTTTTGTGCTTGTTAATGATAGTAGGTGTGAAAGGAGCTGACAAAAGAAGGAAGCTAAACAAAAAGTGTTGATGGCAAGAAAATGAAATTCTGTGGTGTCACGTGGGCATGTGTTGTCTAAATTCCGGAATTGAAGCTGTTGTCAACCTGCTAAAGAACTGTCCATCAGATTTTCTGGGCAGTTAGAGAGTTGTTTCCTCTACCTAACTTATTTCTTTGTTAAAGGAAAAACTGCTTCGGTAGTTAGTAGTAGTTTTAGGAAGTTTTTGGCAGTTTTGGTGATAGAAAAAATTGCTAGTTAGTGGTTTTAGTGGGGGGAAAAAGGGGGTGATATTTATTCTAGAATTTGGCAGAAATGGAGGCAGGACGAGAGGAATTAGGCAGTAGCCTTGCATGCATTTTTAGAGAGATAAGTCACTCACAATTGTTAGGAGAGAAAGCGTAGAGAAACTTGTATTTTTTCTTTAGTTCAACACCTGCTGGAACATTTAACTCTTGGTATTTGTAAGTTGTTTTAATTATGTTTAGTGGCTAAATACTCTATTTCAGTCAATGAACAATTAAGTCTCTAACATTTTACTTCTGTGAGATCTAATAGAACTCATTCTTGTTTCGTTACAAATATTTATTCGTTCTCCATTTAGCACGTTGTAAGATTATTGTGTTTAATTGATGTTTGTGGCCAGAATATTAATTAACATAATAGTCTATGACTAGTTAACACTGTTGATCCATAATTGTCCTCAATTTTAACAAAGTGGTGAGTAATACACCTTTTAGGCATCACAAGCATAATTGGACCGTATTACGGGAACGAATAATCTTAGTTACATGTTATTGCTTCAATATGCATGGCTTTGAATCGGGTCTCTCTCTTCTTAATGCAACCGGGATTATTAAATCTTACGAGCGTCTCGGAGGTTGTAATTCGGTTAGACGATAATTAACGAGCTTCTCTTGGTTATCAACACGGTAAGGAGAGATTGAGTGTTAGGCGTTTGTTGATACTTATAACCGGTTTATTTGTGATTTAACAAGACATTTTTGCATCTATGGTCAGAAGTAAAATGCGAGATGAAAATTCGTTCATTGGTTGGACTTTACTTAATTGAATTTAGTCAAGTTTTTAACCTGTTAGCTTAATTAAAATCTTTAATTTTCAGTTAATTAGTTGTTAGTCTATTCTTAGTTAATTAAAAATATAAATGCGTATGCATTATTTACTTAGTAAAATTCTAAAGAGGAATAAGTACAACGTTCCATGTGGATACGATCCCGACTTACCTTATACTCGTTATTAGGGAAGTAGGTGAATTAATTTTGACGATTTGACACACGTCATGGACATTATAATAACATGGTATTATGAACACACATAAGCAAGTAGTTCCATTACCTTAAAAAAGATTATCTTTGCTGAGTAAAATATATTAAAAACCTTCCACGATAGTCCTCGGGTACAACCCACTATTTAACGGTATCGAAATTCGAAATAATTATTTTTGGCTTAAAGAGAATATCACCATTTGAACACAATATTATTCTCAGGTTTTATTTAAGGGAGTACATGGATCATTATCTAAATAAACTCGACCAGCTTGTTGTTCATTAACTACAAAGGAGATTGTGTCGTGCTTAATTTATAGGAATAACGGAAAGGTCGGGATAACGTATTGCCAAAGCTAGCAATACACAAACTCTCCATGCAGCAAATCACTAGAAGTAGGTAGCTTATAATACTCACCACTAGCCAAGATGAATCACAAAATGGAGAGCAGGAGGTGGTAGTGGCAACCAAAACGACCCATTTTTCCTCTCTCGCTCGCCAACACGTCTGCCAAATGGGGTGAACACCAACTTTTTTGTTTTGTTTTTTACGGCTATATAAAATACTTCCTACCAAGTTCTTGCAATTCTTCAAAGCTAATCAATGTATCTAGTTAATATAATATAATATTTCAAGAATCTCAACAATTAGTTAAGACCCATTATTGTCATCCGAAAATACCCATTTCTTTTAATGATATAATATTTTAAAGTAAAGTTAGCATAATTTGACTTGGTCAATTAGAATAAAATATTAATATTTTTATTTTATTTAAACTAACATCAAAAGTCAATAAAATATTATTTGGTCAAATATGCCAAAAGTGTTATCAAATTGGTTTAATTATAAAAATATAAATAGATAAAATATTGGGGTTTTACACCCTCACCTCCTTTAAAAAATTCGTCCTCGAATTCACGTAAAATCACATAGTTTAATATAAAAGAAGATCACAACATAATTCATTTTATGATAACACTTACTAAAACTGACTTCGGAACGTGGATAGGTCCTTCTAGATACTTCTAAGTCGATAGGGTCAGACAACGTACCCCGACTCTCCCATGAAATCGCTTTAAGGGTTGAGATTAACTTGTTCTTGGTTAGCCTTATGCTTGGAGCTGCCAAGCTCAACTACTCAGGCCCACAAGCGTCTAGAAATTTGCATACATGGGCCAAGGCCCGTCGCAAATTAACCACCCTGGGGTTAGCTACGGACATCCTTGCCTTCTGTTTTGTTCGAGCGATCCTACAATATATTTAACAAATTCACATAATTAGTTTACAGATTTTAATAAATTATCTCATATCTTCCTATTCGGTGTTACTCATAGTCTCTACCAGCACATAAACATATGCAGAGTTATGCCAGCCAGATATACATCGCAATAAATGCCACATAAAAGTGAAATGAACCATGTCCAAACGTTCTAGACTCAAATATCAACACAAATACCTCCACTGGTGTCTCTCTGTATTAGAGAATACACATGACCCGGTACCCTTGGTTTTTCATTATTATCCTTTTTGGTCCCTGAGGTAATCTGATCCTGGTGTTGCGTTTGCATCGGCTTCCATTTTGGACAATCATAGCAGAAATGTCTGAATACCCCACATCTAGTACATTTTCCCTGTTTCGCCCAACAATTCTCGGTACTATGTTTTAGTGCTCCACAAAAGGTGCACCCGTCCTTCCCCGTTTGTGGTTTTGTTCCCGTACTAACATTGTTTGTACTGCCTTTATATTGCTGCCCACTATTTCGATTGTTAAAGCTACATTTGTTGCTTTGCTTGCTACCTCCTGACATGTTGTAGTTGTTTCTGCTGCCGTCTTCTAGTCCTTCTCTACTCAATTGTATTGATTGTTGTTCGGTCATTGCCATTGGTTGTGCTCTCTGCTCTGCTATATCATTCTCTACTGCATTTGCTCTATTTACCGCCAAGTGATATTCCCCAAATTCAAACGGAACTAATGCATCACGAAGTTCTGCCTTCAACCCCCTTATAAACTTCCTTGTTTTTCTTTCCTATGTTGCAACAAGATGTTCATTATACCTTACTAGTTGTGTGTACATTGCTTCATACTGAGATACGTTCATGGTTCCTTGCTCAAGTGTTAGGAATTCCACTTCGCGTTGACGTTGCACACTTGCACTACCTTTGGAATGAAATTTTTATTAAATTCCTCAAGAAAGTTTGTCCAAGTTTGCGGTGTTCCTTCTTGATTCCATTTACTCTTTGTCAATTTCCACCAATGCGCAGCTGTTTTCTCTAGTTTAAAAGTCGCAAATTTCATCTTTTCTTCTTCGGTGCATCCTAAAGGTTGAAACACCTTTTCCATATTCTCAACCCAGTCTTCAGCCGTAGTTGCATCTGGTTCACCATTATAACTTTTAAGGCTCATTTTTAGGAACCTTTCCAAAGCTGTTTTCCCTTGTATGACTTCTACATTAACCTGTACTTCTGGTACGGGTATATTCGGAATCTCTATTCGATGATTAAGTTGATTCCCAAGTTCCTGTTGTTGTGTCATAAATGCCACAAGTCTGTCTAGAATTTCTCCATGTCTTGTAATAGTTTGTTGCATCTGTCCCATATCATCATTCTGTGCTTGTGCCCCACCTGCAAGTTGGTTAGGTGGTACATTAAAGTTACTAGCCTCTCCCTTATGGTTATTGGCCACTCTCGAACCAACCCTATGCAAGCTACGGGATCTACGAAGAACACGAGGAATACGAGGAGGACGACCTCTAGGTCTCGCCATCTCACAATCCTACATATCACCAAAACCCAAGTATTAGACAATTGCTAACATAAGACACAACATAAGAGACACAACCCTAGATCATGGATCCTATCCTGGCTATGAACTAACATAAGCTCTGATACCAACTGTCACAACCCGAATCTGCCCCCTTTGTGGGACCCAACTCTTTCGCGATCTACATGTTAATATCCTTAAACAAACCTACTAAGCTTAAAAGAAAACAAATAGAAGAACATTAAGCAACCCAACTTATATATACATAGGCCACAAACCCTACTAAAAGTTTTACAGACGCGGAAGCGTTAAAACAAAAATAGAAGACTACATGTCTTCTTATACAGCAAAAACATAAAGTCGACCAAAAACTTATAGGAATGCTACCCCAAAAGAGAATACATGCCAGCACTCCAGGGACCAGCAAAACCATACGAGTCACCCTTCAATATGACTGCAATCTAAGGAAAACAAATAATAAAGGATGTGTCGAAACTCAGTAAGGTATACTATACTTACGCTTGTTATGCATGCATGCAACATAAATAATGCCATGATGCCCAGATCAACAATTAATAACATATTCATCAATACTAATCACAAATAACATAGAAGAACTGAAAGTTAAACATATGTAGTATACATGATCGAGATACATCTCCGATCGAATCACTTCCAACCTTGCCACCCCTGTAGACACCCCAATTTTGTACCCCTGGTATGTAACATGACATGTGATATCAAGACCTGTTAAAACTTAACAAATGTCAAGTTACAGGGTTTTAAAAATGCAAAAGACAAAGCAGGATGCATAAAACAGTAAAATGCAAGGGCCAGAGTGTCAAAAAGGAGCCTAAAAAAGGCTCCAGGCGCCACCACCAAAGGAAGCTGGCACGGCGCCCAGAGCCTCAACAGTGTTTACGATTTGAGAATTAGTACAAGCTCTCAAGCGTGTGGTACAAATCGATGAAGCACATAAGAAAATCGCAAATGCCGAAGGAGTCCCTTCTTCAGCCTATAAATACAGGTGCCCGGCTCCAGAATTGAAGACACAATGCCGAGAAAATTTATCACCCATAACGCTGTGCGTTTATTTTACGCATTAGAAAATGATCGTGAGATAGAGAGAGTTCCCTCCTCCTATAAGCCTCGAAGCTCTTCCAAATCTCCTCTAAACACAAATCCAACCGGTCAAAGTGAGCCTTAGCCCCCCAGCTAGGATTCCACCCTATTTCCCCGGTCCAAAAATCCCAAAAAGAGCAGTTGTTCTGCCCGAATCCAAAGGCCAAATCCGTTAGAAGCAAGCGCTTGCTCGCCTGATTTTCGCCAAGAAGAAGCAAACAACAAAGAAGAACGCAAGCTTGTTCGCCTGCTTTATGGTGCCTGAAAGCAACTTTCGGAAGCAATTATTCTGCCCGAACCACAGCAGCAGCAAAAGACTCCCTCTCCTGGAAGGACAGATCGAGCACCTCTCACACTCTTATAGGTAAGTCTTTAAGAGTTTTTATGTAAAAATGCTATTTTCATCCGGCATAATGTAAAAAATAAAAGCAGTTATGCTGCCCGGATTTATATAAAAAATAGCATTAAAAATAACCATTATTGTGACCAAATATTTTTAAATGTATTTGTAATTACTGGAAGGAGGCGTCTACAGGTCTGTAAATAATGTAAATACAGATATATCTGCTTTTAATGTTTTATTTCATTTGCTAGATAAATATAATAAAAGCATATTTTAGCCAAAAACCATTTTTGAGACTGAAAGGGCAAGTTGGGTGCCTAACACCTTCCCACCTTGTAACTTAGCCCCCGAACCCCTTTTTACAAACTCTGGTTATTTTTTGTTTTTCTTTATTTCTCCTTAAAATAAAGATGGCGACTCTGTTACAACATTTTGGATCACAGTGAGGCCCGCAACATCCTTTTTTTGCACTTTTCCGTTTTCTCCTAAACAAGGGACGATGGGAATGAAAAAAAATGATGCACTTTCTGTGTCTTGTTTTCCCTAAACAAGACAGAATGAGCCACGGGAAACCCAAAGCACTCATAGTGACCCAGAATATACAATAGTCCATAGTGAGGCAGGGCGTGTTCCCACGTGCCTTTGCAACATCTTTTTTTTGCACTTTTCCGTTTTCCCATAAACAAGGGACAATGGGGATGAAAAAGGTGATGCGTTTTTTGCATCTTATCTTCCCCTAAACAAGGGAGGGTGAGATACGGAAAAATCCAAAGCTCTCATAATGGACTGAAGCTCACTCGGTGACCGAGACGTATTCAACGCACTTCTTGACAACACTCTTTCCGCATTTTTAATTTCGTCTTCCCCTAAAAAATGGAGGATGTAATGGAAAGCGTGATGTCCTCTCCGCACGCCGCGCGCCCTTAAAAAAGGGTGCGCGGGGCGCGGGGGCGATCCGAGGCACCCACAACCCCCACTATTATTGTTGAAGCTTGTATGTCTTGATCAATATCTTGTTCACTTTATCAAACCAATCAATTATTCACAACTCGAGTACAAGTCATCACGAGGCTAGGTCCCTACAACCCCAGATACGTCGTGATACTTAACATATTATTCAATGGTATTTTCCCCACTCGACCAAAGTGGAGAATTCGGTTTCGGGTCTGAGTAGGGTGCCGCTGCTAACTAGCACTGCTCTCCGCACCGTGACCTAGTTAGAGGTTCCCCTACTCTCCCCATAATAAACTATTCAATTGCGCAATTGAAGACCGCTCATACGAGCACTTCATGTTTGAAACTAGTGCTCGACAAGGAAATTAACACACAAAGAATTCCAATGAGTTATAAAATAAACTCATTGTATTCTCTAGCAACATGATTCAACTAATACAAATTGTTCATAATATTCATACGTCAAATATCTGTCTAAGTTACACATGTAACACATGGTTCCGAGCATGGGCATTATAATAACGTGGTATTATGAACACACATAAGCAAGTAGTTCCCTTACCTTAAAAAAAAGATTATCTTTGCTGAGTAAAATATATTAAAAACCTTCCACGATAGTCCTCGGGTAAAGCCCACTATTTAACGGTATCAAAATAATTATTTTTGGCTTAAAAATAATAGCACCATTCGAACACAATATTATTCTCGGGTTTTATTTAAGGGAGTACATGGATCATTATCTAAATAAACTCGGCCAGCTTGTTGTCCATTAACTACAAAGGAGATTATGTCGTGCTTAATTTATAGGAATGACGGAAAGGTTGGGATAACGTATTGCCAAAGCTATTAATACACAAACTCTCCACGCAGCAAATCACTAGAAGGAGGTGGCAGCCAAAACGATCCATTTTTCCTCTCTCGCCAACACGTCCGCCAAATGGGGTGAACACCAACTTTTTTGTTTTGTTTTTTACGGCTATATAAAATACTTCCTACCAAGTTCTTGCAATTCTTCAAAGCTAATCAATGTATCTAGTTAATATAATATAATATTTCAAGAATTTCAACAATTAGTTATGACCCATTATTGTCATCCGAAAATACCCATTTCTTTTAATAATATAATATTTTAATGTAAAGTTAGCATAATTTGACTTGGTCAATTATAATAAAATATTAATATTTTTATTTTATTTAAACTAACATCAAAAGTCAATAAAATATTATTTGGTCAAATATGCCAAAGGTGTTATCTAATTGGTTTAATTATAAAAATATGAATAGATAAAATATTGGAGTTTTACACGTCCAGCCCCGTGGTAGACCATCTAGATACGCTAACACCACTACGACTGACGCCGTTGCAGCCGACATGATGTTGGGAGTTGTGAGGACTATAATTGACCCCATAGTGCGACGCTGGAGATCTGGTGACCGATCTATACCGTATGAGGAGTTGAGCTCATTGCTTGATAAAGTTCACACTGTTATAAACGGTCCACCTGATGACGCGGGACCGTCTCATATGAGATAATAGTGATCTGGACTATGTTTATGTTTTTTTAAAATGTTATGACTTGTAAAACAGTTTTTAGTATTTTTTTTGTGGTTATTAAATTTTTAGCAAATCTTTCATGAATTCGTGTGGCTTGGTTTTAATGTTATTATCTTATTGCAGACTTTGTATATCATATGACATTTCATAGCAACATAAAATAATTATTAGCAGGACCTCAATATCATATATAATTTAAATACACATAACCGAAGCATTACTAAAAAGAGATAATTAACCAAAATGACACATTCAAATACATGTTTTTAATATAAAACAATCAGAACTACTCCAAATGTATATGGTCATAACTACCAACAACTCTAAATGTGCCTACATATTCACTATATGAATGTTGTCGATTAATATAAACTAATTTCCACACATTAGTAAACGACGATCAATTATTGTCCCAGACCCACGGCACAGCTGCTAATTGGTAACCATCACGTAAAAAAACCTACAAATAAATTGAGATGATGTTAATAAATAATTTAAACCAAATAATATGTCAACCAATTGTAAATAAGTGAAGTAAAACATTCGAAAGTGATCAAACCTGAATGAAGTTATCACCGTTTACTCTTCCGATACAAATAATATGTGGATTATTTGGGGGTGCGGTCCTCAATGGTAAGTAAGTGAAGCAATGTTTTTTATCTAATACAATAAAAGCAATGTTGTATTATGATGCCACCAAATGATTCATATCATTTGCATCAAACCAATATGCCTTGGGAGCACTTCTATATATAAACCCTGCTACGGCACGAAAACCGCAATGACCGTTACCAATGATATTCGTTGTGCTCAATATGAAAGACCGAAATTCCTTCGAGAATTATTGAATCCCGACCCTCGTATGTGGTCGCGCAACCTATTGAAAGTTAAAACAGATTAGATTCATAATATATATGTGTGTGTGTGTGTGTGTGTGTAGGAAATCTCGTATAGCAATCCTTGATCACAAGGGGAACATATATCTATCTTCGACTCCACATGCTCAAACAAACCCGGATCACGCTTAGTTTATTTATCTTATTTTACCTTCGTAGGCTTCGAACGACCACGAGTGCGAGCTTCATCTTGTGGAACAATCAAGGAGTTCGTTCTTGCTTTTTTCACCTCCATCATTCTTTTAATGATTAACAATTTTTCAAACTTTTGAGCGTTCTGATAATATTCACGAATCTCATCATACGTGTTATTGAATCGATTGTCCATATCCAGCTTCACTAAAACTTCAACATTCTCAGGAGTAGGTAACATATCTAATTTCCCCCAAAATGAATCAACCTAATCAAGGGGAATTGGACAGTCATTTCTCATATACTCAGCAATCTCACGACGACAAGGCAACCCGCATGTTCTTCGAAGTACACAACCACACAACAACGGGTCTATATAACCATCTTTAGGTATATTGGTCATCTCATTGTATATCAGACTTAATGCATGAATAGACACCAAACCTCGAAGGTGTTGAAATATAACTGATCTTTATTTCGGAAGAACCATTGTAAAGCTCTTCGTGAATGGCACCTTGATTGCAAAGTGAGATGTCTCAATCAGGGTGTGCAACTGTCTCCAACATGTCTCAAAGTCACCTTGACTTGATTTCAACTATCTTTTCAAAGCTGCGTGTTGACTCTCCACCCTGAAATAAGATACAATTAATATTTGTATTTCATGACTAAATTTATAGAAAACAATGAAATGTTGAAAACATTTAAATAACTGCTTGTTATGTTGTTGTCGAATTGCATTACATTATTCGTCCAAACCGACACAAATCTTTCCTTGTATGGCCGTATCCATTGCTTCATGGCCTACTCAACTGCAGCGGGATAATCAATAAAATCCATCTGAAATCTCTTCAGGTATTCTTCATATATTTGCTTAATTTTTGCATCCACCAAACAATTCCAACAGAGGGTAAATTGATTCAATTGCACTTTCGTGCGAAAGTATTTCTTAGAATTCATAAGGATGCTTTTGTTGATATGCCATCGACAAAGAAAGTGTTGGGAGGTAGGAAACGTTACCTCAATTGTATTCATTAACGCAAGATCTCTGTCAGTTACTATCACAGTTGACAAGGAGGATTGATTCATCAAAGCTTTCAAGATACCAAACGCCCAAATGTAGTTATCTTGCAACTCCGACCCCATATAGGCAGCTACAACAAAAAATGTCATATTTGTCGACGTGACACCAACAATCTCCAACTAGGGTAACTTATATCTGTTTGTCTTGTAAGTGCAATCCATGAAGACAACCTTGGGAAAAGAACGCAATAGCTCAACGTCATTGGATAAGCCAAGAACAAACTTCAACAGTGTTGGTTTTCTCGCATCTCCTATGATGGTAGTAATATCTATGCTCCATCAATTTTGCTACAAGCTGCTGCATTTGCGATCGACCATCACGCTCGATAATTTTATTCTTGCTATGAGCATTGTAAATAGTCCGTATTGAAGACTTATTACTTTGAAACTTCTCATGTAAACCTTGCAAAATGTCCTTGGGCCTTGAAGTGGAATGAGACATGTCAAAAACATAAGCATTCTCCGGGTCTGATAATCGACCAACAAATGAGTGGCCATACATGTGAGGGGCCTCGGCATGGTTATGCAACCCACATTCAACCTGAAGTTCCCATACTCCCTAACATAATTGTATGCCCTTGAAACAAAATGGACACCAACATTTCTTATGTGAGACACCGAATCCTTAACTACTTAACTCGGTAGAACGTTTACGTACTTCGTTCTTGCTCGCGACCTTTGAGAGATCCTAGGTATTTGTGTACTTGCTAGGGTGCATTTACATTCATAATAACCATGTTTACAAGTTTACATGTGGCCACGGCGTTAATAGTAGTTGTCATCATAAGTTTGATTCTCCGATTCGCGATTTTAGTTATCGTGTTGTCATACTAATTTGTACCGTTGTGTTTATTGTCGTATTACTCGGTTAATACTATTTTGACCCTATGTTTGGCCCTGGATCACTAGGGGGACCTTGGGGATTAACTTGGTATTATTTTGGTTTGGTCATGTTAACGTTTGCACACTCTCGTGTTTAATTTTCTGTATGACTTGTGTATTCCCCTCGGCCATAATAGGTCTGTATTAATTTGGCCATAATTTGTTGTAGACAACTTAGAATTGAGATCTGTTTGATGTGTTAGAAACTAGACTTAGATATCTTTCTAACCATACCTCTTGCGTAATTTTTGGACTTGTATTTAAATACATGCACATTTTTAAAGTTGACTAAATAATTTATTCTCGGTATTTCCATAAATTTGAGTTTTTCCTTGTTTATTGGATTAACTTGGAGACCCTAAATGAATTTCACTGAACCTGACCCTCAGACCTTAATTAGAGTGGATTAAGCCTAAGTGAAAATTTTATCATTAAGTCCTCAATTGGGGACTTAATCTCACTTAAAAATTGACCTATAAGAGCTTGACACTTGTTTTCCACTTACTCCCCAACTTTGGTGGACTTTAAATATCTGTAATATTCCACTCTATTACACCTCCTACCACTTCTTATATTCAGCCATGGTTAGAGAACTCAAGTGTGTGGAGACAAAGGTGAGATTAATGTGTATTTCTTGATTTCTGGGAGATCCGGCCACCGATTTTAGATTCGAGACCACCCAATCGTAGCTATCGACGAGTTGACTACTAATCCTTACTTTGTTTTCATTTTTCTCAGCCTTTGCTAAAGGTATGCTTCCAATTCCATAAAATTTGTATGTTCAATATAATGATGTATTCCCTTCATAATAATTGTAATACACATACTTAGGAAGACTTCTTGTGAAATAGAAATCTTCATTTCAACAAGTTATAAATCTGGAAATTATGGGGCTGCTTTGTTAAGTTATTAATTTGGGTTTGGGTAAAGCATGAATGTGGTTCTAATTGTGCATAGGAGCAATTCTTGTGAAGGAATTCATTGCAATTGTTAACTTTAAAGAAAGTTTTATGTTAGGGTTAAATTCTAGAAATTTTGGGGTTGCCATCTAGACTTAATAAATTGAGTTTGTGTATAGAATTAAAAGTGTTCTAAACATGATTTGGAATAACTAATGTTCATGGACTTGTTGCAATTGGAAACTTCAATGAGATGACTAATTTAGGATTTCACCAACTATGAAGAAACCTCATAGATTCAGTCCTAATTTTAGGCTGTTTTCCGAAAAACACTGGTACTAATCTACTACCTGGAATTTCTTACAAATATTATATGTTGTGCATTTGTATGTTAAGTAATGATTTGTAAATTTTCATAAATCTTCGAGTTCGGAAAGTATTTTTAATAAATCACGAACCATGACTACGACTGTGAGTCTGAACAAGGGGAACTGGTTATTAACATGATCTTCATGTGATCATAAATTGATGAATACAAATCCAATTGGGGTGTTTTTAAATGGAAAAATATAGTCTCAATAGTCTAGTTTCAGACTAGGCAATAATCCCCTCGTTTGGAGTTGTGAGAGATTCATGGTTGAATTTATAAGTTGACTAAGCAGAATGAGTCACAATAAAGAACCAATTTTTTAACATGAATTTGAGGTGGCTGTATTCTGAAGAATACAAGTTCAAATAGAGTACTTTAAAGTGCTAAATTATAGTTCAAAGAGTCTAGTTTCTGAATATTTGAAATTCATGAAATTTGGAGTTGTGTGAATTAATGGTCGAATTTATAAGTTGACTGGGTAGAATAATCATAACAGAAAAAACAGATTATTAAGTTGATCTTGATACGATCATACATTGGTGAATACAAGTCTGAATGAAGTGATTTAAAAGACTAAGTTATAGTTTAAAGAGCCTAGTTTCTGAATAAGTAAGATTCATGACATTTTGAGTTGAGAGGAATTTTTAATAATAATTAGCAAGATTGCTGCGCAGAGTGATTCGTAATATTTGAACTTGAATTAAACTAGGGCTTGATTTGATATTAATTTACTTAGGCTTCCATCTTCTACTTGACTTCTTGATACGTGAACTAGGGTTCCTAAATGGAACAAGAACCTAGCTATGCCCCAAACGAGAACCTAGAAACGGGTTAGAAATGCAGATAACATTTATACTATATTTGGATAAAACTGTAGTAAGGACTCAACGGAGTCGAGTTAAAGAACAATTGAACCTTACGAGGATCGTGATAAGATCCTACGACATTTATAATCCATTTGACTGGATACTAGCTTTTGGAGCTTTGATTGATTTTAGTGTGCATACTTAACACTTATGGTTTAGAGACTCCATTGATCTTCTAATGTGGTTTTGTGGTTATAGCAGCAATGTGCATAATCGTATGAGTTTAGTAGATCATTATATCTAGTTGAGAATTTTCAAGTAAACATCTACTTATGCATTACATATAAGTCCAGCTGGCATTAGTTGAGCTTTTACGTTGATGGTGTCACACTGCATTGTCTTCATGAATTATGGGATTCGTGGTTGCAATGTATTGCCGTACCGGATTCGGCTACGCACCCCTCCACTGCTAGCTACATTGGGGAAGTAGCTATCTTTTTCGTGACCAAAAAAGTACATTGGCTAGTGTTATTTTTTCGAGTAGAGAGCTCGGAGAGAGCTCGGTACTTTGGTACCCGATCACGGGTATCACTAGCACGATATGATTAACATTTGTGATTACAGGAGCAACACAACGACATTGATTCGGTGTTCTCTCTTAAACCCTTATATGGCTTACTATGAGCACTTATGTGATAACAAAGTGTTACTTGAGACATGAAATCTAAATGACCATGTTGTATTGATTGTGAATTAATAAGAGACTTGATATGTATATATGTAGATATACATACTTATACTTAAGAATTTCGTGAATGACATAAAGTGTATATATATAGATATACATTCCTTTGTATATGTTGATTCTTTGTGAAATATTTTCTAACTTATTTGGTTTGTTTATGATCAGGGAATTTCACCCTAGTCGTTTGGACGGTTTAGTACACGAGCAGAGAGGTTATCTTGAGAAGTGTTGAGTATATAACACGTCTTCGTGGGTTTTAGTCGTAACAACGCGATGACATGTTTTATTAAAACAATGTTTCACTTATGATATGTTGTTGGTAGTAGCGTACTGAGTCTTTATGACTCACTCGTACTTTACTTTCCAGTGTGCAATTGTTCGTTAGCCGTGTTGAGGCCGAGTAGATGCCGTTTGTAGCAAAGCCACGTGGATCGATAGTTGAGTTGAGGTAGTGATATCCATGCAGTTATCTTCTCCCGAGCTTTTGCTAGCGGAACCTAGTCCGCTTATTTCAGTATTTATATTTGTGTCCTTTTATTTTGTTGAGGACGATATTTCTCTTGTAAAGTTATATAAGCTTTGCAGTTGGGTAGATTGTTCTAGTATTGTTGTATTATTCCTATAGCCGACATATGTAGTCAGGCACAAGTACTCCAAAGTATAGTAATCTATTAGTTGTACCCTATGCAGTATTAGCTTTGGGGATTTCATTATTCTAGTTATCCTAGTTGTTGTTATTGTTGTTGTTACTCCGGTATGCTTTAGTCGTGGGTCATGTTATATCTTGTTGGTTTTTGATGGAATGCCGGCCTGGAGTGCCGATGGTTAGTTCTGCGTCTGCAATGTTGCAGCACACGAGTTTTGTTTTTCCCCCTTTGAGAAATAATGTCTTTTTTGGTTTCTTTGGCTTTGGTTTCGAGCTTCATAGCCCGAGACATCATTTCCTTATTGCTTCTGCTAATTCGATTTTTGAAATACCGTATTCTAGTACGGCTTTATGTTAATGTTTAGAGCTTGTTAGCTCGAATGTTCGACTCGCACTACTATTTAAAAAATGATTGTCCTCTTCTTATGTTAGTTTTCGCAACATGATCTTGGGATTTCGTGTTGGAATCCGGGTCGGGTCGTGACATCTTTGATCCACGTTCTCTCTGGCTATTCTTAGTTGCTTTACTCGAATCATCGCCCTTTTTTGACGAGGTTGCCAACCAAGTTCACAACCTAAAGTCAATCGAGGTCTTCTATTTGTCGTACCATTATCAGACCTAGTAATTACTATCACAAGCCCATTCTCCCTTCCGGTCGCACGCACCCAATCAAGCAAATCATCCCGAGATGAAAAATATGAGTGATTTACAAACACATTGTTGTCATCTATAACAATCTATTGTTGAAGAGGAATGATCGCATCATATACAGGACCAACGGCAGTGTGCTCAGTAGGAAATGGGTTTGCTTCCTAAAAAATAAGCAAAAAAAAACATGTTAAAAATTCATGATTATGCACTGTTCATGCATTGTTCGGCCAGTGTGTGGATGTGGGTTCCTTCGGCCAGGATGAGATGAATAGAAGTGAGAGTGTTTGGCCAGGCTGAGATGAACAAAGGTGAGCATGTTCGGTCAGGCTGAGATGAACAACAGTGAGAGTGTTCGCCAGGCTGAGATGAACATAAGTGCTGGTGTTCGGCCAGAAGGTGATGAACACCCTTAAGGCTGTTCGTCCAGCACTAGCCGAACAGCCTTAAGGGTGTTCATCACACCAGAGCCGAACAATCGTAATACCCAGCTCGATTTTTTTTTTTGGCAAAAAACCAAATTTAAATCAAAGAAAGTGAAAGGAATACTTACACTACCCGACCCCATGACTTCTTTAATCTCCTTATACTGTTATTTTTGACAATGTGATTATGTTTAGGGTTGGTTTTGAAAAAGTTTTGAAAAAAAAATTGGAAGAAGAAAAAACAATGAAGGTCCCGTAATGCTTTCTGCATGTATTTGTGATTTGGGATTTGAGGTGTAAATATAACACAATGAGGTATATGGAGTATTATTTGTCTTTTAGTATAAGAGTATTATAGTTATTTCAATGGGGGTGCAGAGATTAATTAATGGGGTGTAATGCTTAGAAGGGCTTATTAGGTCATTTCACTTAATGACATTTGTGTAATTATTGCAAGTGGGGTGTAAAGATAGGTTTTTGGGGTGTCGTTATCCCACTCTAACCAATTTCTACACCCCAACTTAACATATTACAGAAATGTCATTACATGAAATTACCTAATAAACCATTCTAGGCATTACACTAATCTGTACACCCCATTCGAATTACTATAATATTCTTATATTAGAAGACAAATAATACTCCATACACCTCATTGTGTTATATTTGCACTATAACCCAAAAAAATATAACAAGGCATAATATGGTGCATTTCATTCTTCCTTCTTTCTCCAATTTTTTTTTTCAAAATTCTCTCAAAACCAACCCTAAATATAATTAGATTGTGAAAAAAAAACCCTTACAAGGAGCTTAAAGAAGTTATGTGGTCAGGTAATGTAAGTATTCTTTTCACTTTATTCTATTAAAATTTGGTTTTTTGCAAAAAATAAAAAAAAAATTATATATATATATATATATCGAGTTGGGTATTACGGCTGTTCGGCTCTAGTGTGATGAACACCCTCAATGTTGTTCGTTCAGCACTGGCCGAAGAGCTCAGAGGGTGTTCACCACACTCTGGTCGAACACCAACACATATGTTCATCTCAGTCTGGCCGAACGAACCCACATCCACACACTAGCCGAACAGTGCATGAACAGTGCATAATCATGATTTTTTAACATGTTTTTTTGCTTATATTTCAGGAAGCAAACACGTTTCCTACTGAGTACAATGTCGTTGATCCTGTAAATGATGCGACCATTCCTCTTCAACAAGAAATTGTTATAGATTACAACAATGTGTTCATAAATCACTCATATTTTTCATCTCGGAAGATTTGTTTGATAGTAATTACTAGGTCTGATAGTGGTACGGCAAATAGAGGACCTCGGTTGACTTTGGGTTGTGAACTTGGTAGGCAACCTCGTCAAAAAATGGTGATGATTCGAGTAAAGTAACAAAGGATAGCAAGAGAGAACGTGGATCGAAGAAATGTGGTTGTCCATTTCGTTTGAAGGGCATACAATTATGTGAGGGGGTATGGGAACTTCAGGTTGAATGTGGGTTGCATAACCATGCCGAGGCCCCTTACATGCATGGCCACTCATTTGTTGGTCGATTATCAGACCAGTAGAAGGCTTATATTATTGACATGTCATATGTCATATTTACAACGCTTGCATGAATAATAAAATTATCGAGTGTGATGGTCGATCGAAAATGCAACATCTTGTGGCAAAATTGATGGAGCATGGATATTATTACCATCATAGGAGATGTGAGAAAACTAACACTGTTTAAGATTTGTTATTTGCTCATCCAATGAGTATTCTTTTCCGAAGGTTCTCTTAATTGATTGCACTTACAATACAAACATATATAAGTTACCCTTGTATGAGATTGTTGGTGTCACGTTGACACATATGACATTTTTTGTTAGAGTTGTCTATATGGGGTCGGAGGTACAAGATAACTACATTTAGGTGCTTGGTATCTTAAAAACTTTGACGAATCAATCCTCTCTGCCAACTGTGATAGTAACTGACAAAGATCTCATATTAATGAATACAGTTGAGGAAACTTATCCTACCTTACAACATCTCCTTTGTCGGTGACATATCAACAAAAACATTATGTCGAATTGCAAGAAATACTTTCGCACGAAAGTTCAATGGGATCAATTTAGCATATGAAGAATACCTTAAGAGATTTCAGTTGGATTTTAGTGATCATCCCGCTACGGTTGAGTACGTCGTGAAGCAATGGATACTGCCGTACAAGGAAAGATTTGTGTTGGTTTGGACGAATAATGTTTCGACAACAACACATCAAGCATGTATTTAATTGTTGTCAACATTTCATTGTTTTCTATAAATTTTGTCATGAAATACAAATATTAATTGTATTTTATTTCATGGTGGAGAGTCAACATGTAGCTTTGAAAAGACAGTTGAAATCAAGTCAAGGTGATTTTGAGACATATTGGAGACATTTGCATACCCTCATTGAGACATATCGCATTACAATAAAGATGTCATTCACGAAGAGCCTTACAGTGGTTCTTCTGAAACATTGCAATCAAGATGTGTCTCAAGAAACATCAAAGCGCGTGGACATTATATCGTTGGGGTACGAAATTGGGATGTCTACAACGCCATTAGCAGGTTTTCAACCTAGCGAGCTCTTATTTTGTTTTTTTGTTTTTTTGACAGGGAGCCTTGTCGTTTAATGCATGCAAATAATTATGGATGGAGAAGGATAATGACTTTGAAGATGAAGGGGTGCAGCCCCTTGTTATGCTTTTGTGTGAGATGGGCAGTTGTCCCCAAAGATAATGGGAGACTATATGGACAAAACTCATGAATTCAGTAGGGAGAAGCCTCGAGACGACTCGATCAAATTTTGTGAGATAGGACAGGAAAGCCCTTTGAAAGAATCAATCAACTTGTTTTATGAAAATGCTAGGGAAGCCCCAAGAAGACTTGATCCAAATTTTGCGAAATCGATGGAGATAGCCCCACCAAGAATTGATATGTTTAGCAATATAGACGGGGGACAAACCCGAGGAAGACTTTTATGAAGGGAGAAGAAAATAATATGCTCGAAGAAAATGGAATATTGACTCTAATGAACAAAAGGAGAGCCATGATCTAGTTCACTATATCGTCAAGTATCACCATATTGGTGGGTTATGGACCCTACGTGATATTTATCTTTTGATGTTTTTTTGTATGGATTAGCAAGAATTTGTCTTCGCTTGGATCACGTTACAACCGATTGAAACAAAGTTGTAGGTGGCAACTGGGTTGGGATGTAATGTTAAAGCGTTTGAGTTTGATTGGAAATTGGTTTTTGGTCTATAGAGAAGGTTTGAATGGGAGATCAGTTTTTGGCTTTGGCTTTTATTTTTTATTTTTTATTGAGGGTTTGGTCAAGAGTGATTGTTGGTGGGCCTTTAGGCTATGGGTTTGGATAGGAAATTGGTTTTTGGCTTTTGGTCCATATTTAAGGTATTGGTGATGGGTCATTTTTCTCTAAGAGAGTCCCCAACTAGTGTGTGTACGATAGAGTAATGGATAAATGATGGATTTGCTCTGGAGATGTATATTTTTTCTCTTTTTTTAATTTTTTTTTTCTGCGTAGGCTATATATTGAATTTTTCCTTTTTTTTTCTTCCCTTTCGAAGCATTATGACAAGAGTAGTTAAAGGAATGTTCTCTCTTCTTTTAGAAAGAATGGATGGTCACTCTTGGTGGATATACATAAGGGTGGAGCAGTCCCAGTTTTGGGAGGCTGGATCATGGAGATGGTTATTTGGCTGATGTAGGAAAGTCTTGGTTTTGACTAGGGTTGGGTTTTCAAAGAATGGTTTGTGATTTGGATGGATTGGGTAAGGGATTTGGAAGGGTTTTGACATGTGGTGGATTTGGTTATGGTGTATGGTGAGTGTGCTATCAACAGCTCGGTCGCAATGAGTTGAAGGTGATCTTTTATGAAGACAGAAGATCTGCTTGTTGAACTCATATGTTTAATGGTTTGCGGGTCCATATCTTTGAATGACTCATCATCAACTCGTATAGATATATCATGTTTTCAAGTGAGTTGATTCATCATTTTTTTGAAGATCGACAATCAAGGGATACTCGGCGATAAGCGATTCTCAAAGATCGGGAGAAGACGCGACAAGCTGAAAAGAATAAGGTCAAATGACAATTTACTCAACTTGAGTATATACAAAGAATTTTGGAAGCACCAATTTTTAGGACTTGGTTTGAAAGAACAAACAACGAAAAAAAGACTAGCGAGCATACTCTATGAGGGTGGGCTTTAGGCACAAAAAATGGATAATTGTGAAGAAAAGGACACCCATAGGGGAAGAAAGCCCCAAGAGTTAATTTGTTGTTCATGATCCATGGGTCAGCTCGATCATTGAAAGAGTGTAGGCCGACCAAATTATTTTATGGAGATGTGAAGGAGTAGGCTAAGAAGACAAGTCTCCCTGATGTTTTTTTTTTTTTTTTTGTTGAAAGTGGTAGACCTCTACATCTCGAAGTAAGATCACCAATTTTTTTATTTTTTTTTAAAGTGAAGAGTGAATGATACATTAATCGACTAAGGATGGGTTTATGAAAGGTTGAGTGAATGATACACTAATCGACTAAGTAAAGTACGTATTGTAAATGAGCTATTTGAAAACTTCTTTTTTTGTTTTTGAAAACACTATTTTTTTAATGAGTAAATCAAAGTATTTAACCGGACCCGAAAGCTATCTGCGTTCCTCGTTTCGAGGCTCAAGTCATTGTAGTTCAACTTTGTCAAAATAATTAATTTTTCCGATTTTTAAAGTTACTTTTCCCTTCTTTTTTTTTTTTTTTTGCTTTAAACAAAAATGGTTTTTAAAAATTAAAAAAAAAAAAACAATTTTCCCCCCTTGCAAATACAAATTTTGCCTCTTTTTTTTTAATTGAAAAATATAACTATTTTTTTACAATTTTTTTTAAAGAAAAAGAAAACTAAATATTGCACACGATTTTTTTTTGAAAACCCTTTTTTTGTGAATTGATTTTTTTTATTAGCAATCTCCGAAAGAGGATGGAACGATTACGTACCTCTGAACGACCTCATGAGCATAACAAAGAATAAATGAATAAAAATTGGGCAACTATCTAATCATATTAATTACAAATTGTCCTAATCCCCGTAGAGCAAAATAATAAATAATAAAAACTCCTCTTTTTCTTCAGTTCCTTGCAAATTTGTTAGTGGCAGCAAAGAAAAGCAACACAAAAATTCGAATGTATATACGATCGACTTCGTTGTTGACTCTAAAAGTGTATGTACAAAATCGTCACCTTTATTTTAAGGTTAAACAGAGAAAAATAAAAAAATACAAAAATATGGGTTCAGGGGACTAACTTACGAGTTGGGAAGGGGTTAGGTACCCAGCACCCCCTTTCGGTCTCAAAACGGGGTTGACAATATGCTCATTTTATTATATACACCTTTTAGTTTAGAAAAAATATAAAAATAATAATATACCCATATATACATTTATAATAGAAAATAAAGGAAAATTACATTACATTTTACCAAACAAAATAAAGCAAACGGACAACTAAAATAACAAAACTCAAGAATAATAACAACTATTTTATAGGCTACTTTACGAATAAAAACTATATTAATAACACAACTTTTTTACATTACATGTATAAATAAAAAGAAACTAATTAAACTAGAAGAAATTATAATTATTTTTACATTTTAAATATAAATAGAAACAAAAAACAAACTTTTAATAATAGGTCCCCTCAATGAAAATACTTACATATTCACAAAGTATAAATATCTACATTTATTTACAACTTAAATAAATGACTACGGGGACAGAACATACCTCTTGTAGCGTGAGTATGTGAACCCGGTACGTCTAGGCTTAGGCAATCTACGTGTGCTTCTCCTATCGTTCCGAAAAAGGAAGTCTTTTGTTGTTGTTGTTGTTGTTGTTGTTGATGTTGATGTTGATGTTGTTGTTGTTGTTGTGTGTATGTGGGTGTTTTGGCGAAATTTCGGCAGCGTAACGGCTACATATATGTGATAGAGATACGTGAATTTGGGTAACGTATCGATAATGTGGGTGTGATAAGAGTGTGTGGTGTGTGTGTGTGTTGGATTCGTGGATGTGGGTGTGTGTGCGTGAGTATATGTATGTGGGTATGCTGGGAATGATGGAACATGTGGGTTTGTGTGCTAGGTGAGAGAGGGACGGTGGGAGAGGGCTGGTTTTTGGTCAGAGAGAGAGAGAGAGAGCTGGGTTTTGGGAATGGGGGCAGCATGATAGAGGGAGGAAGATGTTCTTGAAATGAGGGACCAAGGGCCTCGTGTTTATGGCAGAGAGGGAGATCATCATTCGGGACGAAGGAAACGAGGGAAACTGGCATAAAACTGTAGCAATCTAGTGAAGAACAAAAAAACAGATCTAGGCGTGGTGCCCACATCTGTAGGTGCTGCGCCCCGACTTGTTTTTCTTCATAAAAATTTTAATTTCTCCCTCCTTCCGTCTTATTTCCTTTTTAAGTCTTTTCAAGTTTCTATTAACATCCTGGCCCCCTAAAACGTTACAAACATAACACTCGTTAGTCAAATTAACTTGAAATAATATTTTATGAAATTATAGAATAGAGGTACGAATTTGGGGTGTTTACAAAGTAGCTATCTATCATTGAATCCATATGCTCAAACAAACTAGAATCACGTTTGGTTGATTTGGATTTTTTTACCTTTGTGGGATTCGAATAATCACGAGTGCGAGCCTCATCATGTGGCACAATTAAGGAGTTTGTTCTCGCCTCTGCTACCTACATCATTCTTTTAATGATTAACAATTTTTCTGACTCTGGAACGTTCTTATAATATTCACGAATCTGATCCTACGTGCTATTCAATCGATTGTCCATATCCAACTTCACTTAAACTTCAACATTCTCAAGAGTAGGTAACATATCTAATTTCTTTCGAGATGCATCAACCTGATCAAGGGGAATTTGACATGTCATTTCTCTTATACTCAGCAATCTCATGACGATAAGACATGCCTCATGTCTTTCTAAGTACACAACCACACAACAGCTGTTCTATATGACCATCTTCTGGTATAGTGTTCATTTCATCGTATATCATATTTCATAAATGAATAGACACTATAAATCCAGTTGGCAACTGGCAAGACTAGAAGAGGGGGTGAATAGCCTTTTAAAAACTTTGATGATGGATTTGAAAAGCTTTAAAAGTTTGCACCGGAAAATGTAACTTTGTCAGTCAGCTGAGATGGTCAGCTGGCTGAAGTGTCAAAGAAGTTGACACAGATAGAAAATTGGTCAGCTGACTGACACACTTAATTTTCTTTTTGAAAATAGATCACTAAATATAAAGAAGGAACTGAAGAACAATTTTATCAAAACAAATAAGAAAACAATTTATGTAAGTAACTGGCTGACACTTAAGTAGATCAAGACTTCTTAAGTGTCAGATCAGTTTGTAAGAGCTGAAGAAATAACTGACAGAGAAATTAAAGTGGTTCATAGTAAAATTGCTACGTCCACTACCAAGTTGGTCAAACTTTGATTTTTGAAATGCACTAATTTTATTAAAAATTTAGATGATCTCTAATGGATCAGTGTACAACAAAAGATCAGTGTTTATGGAGTATGATTAAATAACAATCAAACTCGTGAGACAAACTAATTGATTTCTAAAGAATGTGAAGTAAGTCACTCAGTGTCTGTCTAAACAATAACTAGAAATAAATTATCAGTGAGGAATATCTAGCTAAGTTTATAAGAGCTGAGCCACAGAGATAATTTATTTTAGAGAATGAATGCTTCAGATATGTATATGTCTTCAAGTGATTCCCGAGGGTATTTATAAATAATCTTGAAGAGCAGCCCGTTAGGAATACATTTGAATTTGAAACGTGTTAAGCAATACAGACGTATCTTCTCACAAAATTACATGGATCCTATTAGAAAGATAACGTACAAAATATCTATTAAAATACAAAATAAGAAAGTATCAATACTAGTGAATATTCAAGTAAAAGAGGTAAAGAAGCTGACACTTTTTAAAATTAAGGTCAGCCGATCAAAGTAACTGACAAGGATTATGTTACAAGCTGACCAAAATAATTTATAAGTTCCTGGTTGACAAAAGTAAAATGATTTTAAGCAAATTAAAACAAGGCAAGATTCAACAGACACCAAACCTCGAAGGTATTGAAATAGAACCGATTTGTATTTCGGAAGAACCACTGTAATGCGCTTCATGAATGACATCTTGATTGCAATATGAGATGTCTCAATGAGGGTGTGCAAATGTTTCAAACATGTCTCAAAATCACACTGACTTGATTTCAGCTGTCTTTTCAACGTTGCATGTTGACTCTCCACCATGAAATAAGATACAACTAATATTTGTATTTCATTTCTAAATTTATACAAACCAATGAAATATTTAAAATATTTAAATACCTGTTTGTTATGTTATTGTCGAAATGCATTACATTATTCGTCCAAAAGACACAAATCTTTACGTCCCTATCCATTGTTTTATGATGTATTCAACTGCAGCGGGATGGTCACCAAAATCCATCATAAAATTTCTCATGTATTCTTCATATGCTTAGTTTTTGTAGCCACCAAAAAATTCCAACGAATCCTAAATTGGTCCCATACCACTTTTGTGAAAAGTATTTCTTACAATGCGACACATTGTTTTTGTTTATATGCCACTGACAAAGGAAATGTTTTGAGGTAGGAAAAGTTATCCCGATTGTATCCATTAACGCAAGATCTCTATCAATTACAATCATAGTTGGCAAGGAGGATTGATTAATCAAAGTTTTCAAGATACCAAGCTCAAATGTAGTTCTGTTGCACCTTCGACCCTATATAAGCAACTACAACCAAAAATATCACATGTGTCGACGTGACACCAACAATCTCCAACATGAGTAACTTGTATTTGTCTGTCTTAAAAGGGCAATCAATAAAGAGAACCTTTGAAAAATAACACAATAACTTAACGCTCATTGGGTGAGCAAATAACAAATCCCGAACAGTGTTAGTTTTCTCACATCTCCTATGATGATAGTAATATTCATGCTCCATTTTCGCTACAAGCTGCTGCATTTGCGATTGGCTATCACGCTCGATAATTTTATTCTTCATACGAGCGCTGTAAATAGTTCTTATTGAAGACTTATTATCTTTAAACTTTTTGTGTAAACTTTGCAAAATGTCATTGGGTCAAGAATTGACATGTAACATGTCAAGAACATAAGCCTTCTATTGTTCTGATAATCGACCAACAAATGAGCGGTCATGCATGTGAGGTGTAGTGACATGGTTATGCAACCCACATTAAACCTGAAGTTCCTATACTCCCTCACATAATTGTATGTCCTTCAAACAAAATGGGCAGCCACATTTATTTGATTCACGTTCTCTCTTGTTATCCTTTGTTACTTTACTTAAATCATCACCTTTTTTTTAACGAGGTTGTCCACCAAGTTCACAAACCAAAGTCAAATGAGGTCATCTATTTGCTGTACCACTATTAGACCTAGTAATTACTATCATAAACTCATTCTCCCTTCCAATCGCACAAACCCAATCATACAAATATTTCCTCGATGAAAAATGGGTGTGATTTATGAACATATTGGTGTAATTTATAATTATCACTTGTTTAACATGAATGATCCCACCATTTACAGGACTAACGTGTTTGCTTCCTGAAAATAGACAAAAAACATGTTAAATTGTTGATTATGCACTCTTCAGCCAGTGTGTGATGAACACCCTCGAAATTGTGCGGCCAGTGCCGCACGAATAACCCTAAGGGTGTTCATTACAATAGAGCCAAACAGTCGACAGAGCCTCGCTCTACAACATTATTATTATTTTTTGAAAAAAACCAACTTTTAATCAAATAAAGTGGAAGAAAAACTTACATTATTTGTCCCCATCACTTCTTTAATCTCCATGTAAGGTTTTTTTTTTTTTACACATTGTGATTATGTTTAGGGTTGGTTTTGAGAGAGTTTTGAAAAAAAATTCGGAGGAAGAAGGAGGAAGGAGGAAGGAGGAAGGAATGCTCGTAATAAGAAGCCGTTGAGTACGTATATGTTTTGTGGGTTGATGTGTAAATATAAATAATGTGTTATAATGGGGTGTGTGGAGTATAATTTCCTAAATATAACATCATTTAATACATAAAATAACCTAAATATCCCTTTTAATATTTAATAGATACTTACTTGTGGTACACATTTGCGGATGCTTTATAAAACATCCGCTACACACTAGCGGATGTTTTATAAAACATCTGCAAGTGTTTAGTAGATATTTTGTCCAAAATTGAAAAAATTGTAAATCAACAGTTTTTTTCCCGTAATTGAAAAGAAAAAATAAACCAAATCAAAACCAATTCAATTCACATGCGATATCATGTCTTAACAATGAAACCGAATCAACAATGACACAAAATCAAAATTACGTAAAGGGGGAGGGAGGGGTAATATAGTTTAAATATGAAGAGTGATAATGAAGTAATTTTACCTTTATGTTTATTGCTTTTTGATACTCCGTATTACTTTACGGTATTCTATATGTTTAAGTGGGGTGCAGTGGAAGGAAATTGGGCAGAAATATTGCATTGTCATACTTGTGATGTGTCTGACTCTGAATAGGGCCACACAGAAGGATCAACTTTCAACACTGATGAAACTTTTGTTCAGATGTACGTAAGTAACTAACCCCAGTTAACTTTCAATTCTTCGGTGCCAAATTCGAAAACCAGTAAAGCCCTAGCTAGCTTTCCAAAGTGAATTATCTTCTGCTAATTCATGGCGGTTTCGGAAGAGGAATCATCGTCGGCCGGTAGCAAGTCGCGATCGACGTCCTCGCCGTCGTCGGCGGCCAATGGGGCATATTACCTCGCCAAATGCGCACTCCGGGGCAGTGTTGTCCTCCAAGTTGTTCATGGTCACCTCCGTTCTCCTTCCTCCAATGATGTCGTCTTCGGCAAGGTAATCTTATTAATTATTATTATTATTTTTTAACTCCTCATTCACCACCAAATTTCACAACTATTTTCACTATTTCCCAATTTTTAAATTGTAGTATTAGCTTCCTGAATTGGAAGTCCGAAGTTTGAGTTTAGTTTCTTTTATTAGAGCGGTGAGGACTGAGGAGTATGGGTAATGTGAATTCCACACGGTATTAAAAAGTCGAGTTTCAGATATTAAACATGTAGGGTGTATTTGGCTTCTTGATCTAATGACTTGGTTAAAGGGTTTTGTTTTGTTTTATTTATTTTTTTAATTAAAGAAAAACACAAGAGATAGATGTAGAGAAAGGGGGTGGGACAAGAAAATGAAGAAAGTCTAAAAAAGAAGAAGAGACCACTATTTTATTCCTCCTACATGAAACAAATAAGCTACAATCTCCGTTACCTTTGATCTTCATATAAGTATTCGGGTCCGATCAAGCATTTCTGTAGCTATGATCAAAATCCAAGAATATATATCCCTTAATTATTGGTCTTTTCAAATTGGAATGGAGGGAATATTACTTTTAAGGATAATTATGTATTTTCTGTATTTGAATGATACCTTTGATTATCAAGGTTTGTGTGGGTGTGTGGATATAATTGTTTTGTTGTAATATATGTTCAAGGTTTGTGTGTGTATGCTTAACGGCATCGAGGGTTTTGAATTTGGTCATACTAGAGTAATATGTGGTTATAGTTATTACTGGATTTAATTACCACCTGGTTACTGAATTTTACGTTGTAAAGTTGTAATTGTGTTGGAGAAGTCGTTAATGTTCCATTTGGCAGAAATGATGGAATACTAGAAGGATCAAAATTAGAAGGGATAAGCTTTTCCTCCTTCGAGGATGGGAACAACCCTTCACTTGCATTGTTCGGTGAGTATGAAGGAAATTAGGCAGATATTTTAACTATATGCTTGTGAAAAATAGGAGAGAAAATGGACTTTCCATTTGATTTACCATTGTATCCTTTTTTTTATTGATAAGTAATATTTATGTATAAACAAGCGGTAAAACAAGTGACTCGTTGTAACTGTCATCATTACAAAACAGAATAAGGTCTGGAGAGTCACCTCCTTCAACCTATTTACGCTCGATTCAATATTCATATAATTCTGTTGTTTCTCTCCTTCCACACTGTCCAACATACTACCAACGGAACGACATCCTAAAAACTATTCCTTATTCTTCTCTTGTACATGGACCAACAAAGAAGAAGCTTCTTCACCGAGCTTGGCATAACCCAAGGCAACTGAAAAAGTTTGAGAATAAAGTCCCAAATCTCCTTGGCGACTAGGCAGATGTTTCACACTTTCCCCCCATCGTCCTTGCACCTAAAACACCCGTTAACATATTTTTTTTGTGTGCCCTAAAGGTGTTCGTGTTGGTTTCCGATGTAAAATATTCCCCAATAGATCACTTTTTTTATAAGTAAAGTAATATATACCAAAAGGCGTCAAATTAGGTGACACGTCCTTGTACACTAGGAGTCTACACGGGACTATTCTAAAGAAATGCTTTTGACAAGTGTCATTGGGCACTTCTCCCCAAAATGAAAATCTTGACTAGTAAAGTTGTAATAAAAATATTAGACTTTGTGATGGATAGAATGGGGTTCGTGGATAAATGGAGAAGGTGGATTCACTTTTGCATCTCTTCAGTACGCTTTTCAGTTTTGGTCAATGGGGAACCTTCTGAATTTTTTTGATAATTCGAGGGGCCTTCGTCAAGGTGATCCATTATCCCCGTTCTTGTTTATCCTTGTAATGGAGGCCTTGAGTAAACTCTTGGAGAAGGCAGTCCAGGGGGGATTTATCAACGGTTTTAAGGTGGGAAGGGGAGGTGTGACGGAGTTAGAGGTTTCTCACTTGCTCTTTGCGGATGATACGTTGGTTTTTTGTGGGACTGAGAAGGCCCAGCTTGGGTTACCTTCACATGGTGTTACTGATTTTTCAAGCAGTTTCGGGGCTCACCACGGTGAATATCCTCAATAGTGAGATTATTCTAGTAGGTGTGGTGGATGATATTGGGAGCTTAGCGGGCTTTTTTGGGTGCAACACCGTGACTCTCCCTTCCTCGTACAGTCGTACGTTGGACTTCCCATTGGTGCTCCGGCTAGAAGCAAAGCTGTGTATGTTCCGATGGTTGAGCGGTTTGAGCATCATTTGACGGGTTGGAAGAAACAATTCCTTTCCAAGGGGGGGTAGGTTAGTGTTAGTCAAGAACACTCTTTCAAACTTACCGACCTACTTCCTTTCTCAGTTTGTGATGCCTGTCTCTATTTGGAATAGACTAGAAAAATTGAAAAGAGATTTTTTATGGGAAGGTCGGTCGGAGGAAAGGAAATTTCATTTGGTCAAATGGGATAAGGTTTGTGTTAGAATGCAAGAGGGAGGGTTGGGGGTTTGAAAAATCAAAGTTTTTAATGAGGCATTGCTGGGGAAGTGGTTGTGGAGGTATCTCACGGAAAGGGAGGCATTGTGGAGGAGATTGGTGGTGAGTAAGTATGGCTTGGGGGGTCATGCGTGGTTTCATATGGAGGTTGTTTCGCCTTTTGGGGTGGGGGTGTGGAAGGGCATAAGAAAAGGGTGGAGTTCCAGGTTCCTTGTCTTTGAGGTGGGAAGTGGAGAGATAGTTTTTGGGAAGATAGATGGTGTGGCGAGAGGAAGCCGAAGGTGGAATTTCCTGCGTTGTTTGAAGTCACTAGGGATAAGGGCTGCTCGGTTAGCTCCGTGTTGTCAAGGGAGGATGGAAGACTTGCTTGGAGTCCAGGAGTAATTTCCTTGATTGGGAGGTGGATTCGGTCATATTTTCACGGTTAAATCTAATTACTTGAAGTTGTTGAATTGTGATAGAAATTTTTTTCCTTGGAAAAGCGGTGTGGAAATCTGTAGCGCCCAAGAGTGGCCTTCTTTGTATGGGAAGCCATGCACGAAGCTATCCTCACAGTAGATAATCTCCAGAAGCGGAGCGGAATATTTTTTTAGTGAACAGGTGTTTCATGTGCAAGGCAAGTGAGGAGAGCGTGAACCCTCTTTGATGCTGAGTCTTTTTGAAGGGCGAGATCAGTTTCTGCGCTGTTCAGGTGTTGTTGGTCTGTTGAGCGCAGAAACATGAGCATTGAGGTTTGGGAGGCTGCCCCTTTGGCAGTTTGTTGGATGATCTGGAAGGAGAGAAATCAACGGGTTTTCGACAACGAGGAAAAGTCTATTCCGGTCTTGAAGAATTCTTTACTTTGCACTCTCTTCTCTTGGTGTGTAGAGGCTGCCAACTATCCACTTGGTTTGAAAATGACTTGTAGAATTTGTAAATAGCATATCTATCGGATAGTAGCTCTTGAGCTTTGTATACTTCTAGTGTACTAAGGTTGCGTCACCTTATTTGACTCTCATATTTATATACTCTTTACTTATCAAAAATAGAAATAGAAATATTAGACAATATCTCCCAACTATGAAAATGCTATCAACTTGTATAGGTGTTGTTGATGAACAGTAGAGTAGTTGCTTTTGCACACTTTTCTGTAATATGTTTTGCGCAGTTTTGGATGGAATTTATGTCGAGCCAAAAAAAAGTCTATCTCTAAAATTTCTCTCCTTCAACTTTTTCCTCGTTCTCATCCATCTATTTTTCCACTTTCTCGTCCATTTTTTATCTCTCCACTTTGACAATGTACTAGATAAACCATGAAAAATTTGAAAAAGCTAGGTCTTGCATGGCTTTTAAAGTTTTTTTTCAAGAAGTAACTTAACCACTCAGTTCAACCCTTTTGGCCTAGCTACTTGAATCCCTTTTTGCCATTCATATTTTCAGAGCATGATTTCACATGACACTTTTATTTATCACTATCCATGGGATTGTTTTCTCCTTGTCTCTAGCATTGCCATTGATATTGTTACTAAGGCTCTCGTTAACATATTAGTGTCATTATCACTTATTAAAATAAAAATAAAAATTAGTGTCATTGAATGTGCCCAAACCATCTTGAGCTGTTTCCTATCATTTTCTTTCCTACTAGAATGTGTTTGCTTCAACGTTTGTTTTTTCTAGGAATAGTGTTTAATTCTTCACAGTCGTAAAGGAGAAGGGTGTAACTTGTTTTGTCCAATGACTTCAAGCCACTTCCATTTAAGATGTAAAATAACATGGGTAAGAGTGGGGCTAACCACACCCCAATTTCCTATCTCTACACCCACTTAAAAATATTACAAAAATGCCATCGAGTATAAAGACGGTAAAGACCTAATAAACCATTTTACTAAAAATATTATAAAAATTCCATCGAGTAAAAAGACCTAATACACTTATAAGCAGTTTGGCTATGGCTATGGTGTGATGAACGCACTTTGTGGCGTTCGGCCACCATGAGATGAACACTCCCATTTTGTGGCGTTCAGCCACCACACCATGAGATGAACAACCCCGGCCACCATGAGATGAACACTCCCATTGGAGTTCAGCCACCATGGGATGAATGCTCTTATTTTGTGGCGTTCGGCCACCATGAGATGAACACTCTCGTTCGGCCACCATGAAAATGAACACTGCCATTGGAGTTCGGCCACCATGAGATGAACACTCCCATTTGGAAATTGAGACAGGAGAGAAGGGTAAAATGGGTAGTTAGGTGGGGTGTAGAGAGAGATCTGAGAAAGTATTGGGGTGTAGAGAGTAATGGTGTGTAGAGATAGGAAATTGCGGTGTGATTTGGGTTTCTATGTTTGGAGAGCTTTATGGAAAGCTAAGATGTCACTAGAGTTACTTTCTTTAAATGTTGTGCCATTTCAGACCCAAGCAAACCCAAGCCTTTTTCTGGAGATTTTTTTTATAGGTAAGTGTGACCCCTTGTTGGTATGGGGATTGGAACCAAGGACTTCAAGGTCTTTGCTTGAGTGCCCTTGCCATATCTTCCACCCCTTTGATATTTTTTTTGATAAGTAAAGTATATTATAAACCAGCGCCAAAAAGGTGGCGCGCTTTTGTACACTAGGAGTATACCCAACAATTAGAGTAAGTTAAATCTATACAAGAACTCTACAAAAGAAATGGAAGAGCTCGCGCTGCCCTCCAGGGCCATCTCTGAGGAGCACCAAAAAGATGGAGGACGAAGCAAAGACTCCTTCAAAGTAGGCATCGACATTTCCACATTCTCAAAAACCCTCCTATTTCTCTCTTGCCAAATCGTCCAGCACACTCCTAGCAAAGCGGTGTCCCAAATCTACCACCCCTTTGATTGAGAAATTTATTATAGATAGATTCTGTTTACTTCTGTATAGAGGTATGCTCTGGCGGTTGATCACCTTAATGCAGGTTGGTAAATGCCTAAATGGAAGTCGGGCCTTTACGTTTTCTTCTTTAATGTTTGTAATAGGGGTCCATAGATTGTCTGTTACTATCAAAAATGCACCACGGTTATTCTCCTTTATTTGCAATTGTTTGGATTCAAGTGCATTGTTTCCACGATTTTTCTCCTAATCTCTTACTCAAGTATTGTTTAGTTACAAGGGCTGATTTTACTCATCTTCGCACTATCATGCTCCTAGCTGAATCCATCTTCTTGACCATGCCTGAATATCTCATAGTACTAACTCCCCCCCACCCCCCAAAAAAAAACCCCCTCACACATCCCATTTTCATGGTATATGCTTGGTGTATTTCTACGGTGAGATTTTCAGTGATGATTGATGGAGAGCCGACTGGTTTTTTTGGAACCTCGAGGGGCCTTCGCCAAGGAGACCCTCTTTCTCCTTTCCTCTTCATTTTAGTGATGGAAGCTCTGAGCTTAATGATGGATAAAGCTATATCGGAGGTTTTATCGGTGGTTTCATAGTCGGGAATGGTAGAGTTCCCTGTCTCTGTCGTATCTCCTATTCGCCGATGATTCTCTTGTGTTACGTGAAGCGAAGGACTCTCGCTTAGGCTATTTACGGATAGTCTTACTCTTTTTCGAGCTGTCTCGGGACTAAAAGTGAACATTTCTAAGTCTGAAATTATTCCCTGTGGGGAATGTAGAAAATATCGGGAATTGGCTGCCTTCTTTGGTTGTAAGGCGACTTCCCTTCCTTCTACCTACTTGGGTCTTCCCTTAGGAGCTGCTTTCAAGAGCTCAAATATGTGGGTTCCTGTTAGAAAGATTTCAACGGCGCTGGAAGAAGCAGTGTTTGTCTTCAAAGGCAGGCCGCCTTACTCTCATAAAGAGCACGTTGTCTTCGATGCCTACTTACTTTATGTCCTTGTTCGTCATCCCGTCATTAGTTAGATGAAGACTGGAAAAATTTGAAAGGGATTTCTTATGGGAAGGTTCGATGGTGGATCGGAAGTATCACCTAGTCAAGTGGTCCAAAGTGTGTTCTAGTATAAAATCCGGTGGCTTAGGGGTTAAAAACATCCGAGCTTTCAATAGAGCTTTGTTGGGTAAATGGTTGTGGAGATTCTTGATCGATAAGGACGCGGTGTGGAGGAGATTGGTGGTGAGCAAGTATGGGGAAGGAAATCATCTTTGGTTTCCTAAGGATGTTTCCTTGTCTCATGGGGTGGGAGTTTGGAAAGGAATCCGGAAAGGGTGGGATGCTTTCGCTAGAAATATCTCTTTTAAAGTAGGAGATGGATCTTCGGTCAGATTTTGGTTGGATAGGTGGTGTGGTCCCGTGGAGCTATGGAGAGCCTTTCCTAGTCTTTTTAGCATTGTGAGTGACAAAGAAGTTCTGATTAGTGATATTATTTCGCTCGAAGGAGGTTCGATTAGTTGGAATCCAGTTTTTAGAAGGTTTCTTCAGGATTGGGAAGTGCAGAGTTTCCTCCAGCTCTCTGAGTTGCTTTATTCTCAGCACCTGGATAGGAGTTGTGTTGACAAGGTCATCTGGGATAGGGCTAAAAACAAAATGTTCTCAGTTAAGTCTTACTACTTTGGTTCAGATTTTGGGGGAAGGGGTCTGTTTCCCTGGAAAGCTATTTGGAAGTCTAAAGCTCCGGCTAGAGTTGCTTTCTTTATTTGGGAAGCGGTGAACGAAGCCATTCTTACAGGGGATAATCTTAGGAGACGCGGGAAGGTGGTAGTGAGCTGGTGTTATATGTGCAAATGTAATGGTGAGAGTGCTGATCATCTTTTGCTTCACTGTCCGGTAGCAGGTGCCTTGTGGGACTACATTTTTCACATTTTTAACTTGTCTTGGGCCATGCCGGAATCCATTAAGGATCTTTTCCTCTGTTGGTCCTTGCACAAGAGGAAACAGAGAGATTTTATTTGGTAGACTATTCCTTTGGGAGTATGCTGGGTGATTTGGAAAGAAAGGAATAGGAGAGTTTTTGATAACGTGGAAAGGTCTTTGTCGTTGCTGAAGAATGAGCTGCTTCAGCTGCTGTTTTTTTGGTGTAGTGATGGTGTTAGGTCCGAGGTCAATTCTTTTGCTGACTTTGTAGTGAATTTTTGTAATCTGTAATTATTGGAGTTTCCCTCCTGTGTAAATAGGCTGCGGCTCCTTATTTGCCGCTTTTGTTTTTTAATATATACCTTACTTATCAAAAAAATAAATATTTCATGGCATTTTAAGCAGGAGACCTCCATAGAGTTGGTTGTAATTGATGATGATGGGGTTGTGCAATCTATATGCGAGCAGCCTGTATTCGGCACGATAAAAGATCTCGCGATTCTACCCTGGAATGAGAGGTTTCATTCGCAAAGACCGCAGGTCCTTTTGCTTATTTCTCTTAATGACCCCTTAATTCTTTTGTTTGAAGTGTTTTGGAAGAAGCAATGATTTTCAATGGAGAAGCATAACTGCATTTTGCAGCGAGTGATTCTCAATTGAACTAGAAGGCTGATATTCGTGATGTATACCTTGCTTTCCTGTGGTTGTAGATGCAAGGGAAAGACCTTCTGATTGTTCTTTCAGACTCTGGAAAGCTCTCATTCCTTAAATTTTCAAATGAAATGCACAGGTTTCTTCTCTGCCTTCTCTGTCTCTATCAAACTTTTCATGACGAGACGAAGAATCTCTTGCGGACTTTCAATGAAAATTTAATTTTGGTCAATGTGGCTTGCTTACTAGATAAATATTTATTTTTTCATAGGTTCTTCCCCCTGACACAAACTCTATTAGCACCCGCCCCTGGAAACCTTAAGCCACAAATTGGATGGATGCTGGCTGTTGATTCCAAGTAAGTTGCTATTCATTTGGCTACAAGTTAAGCATTCAGATCCCGCAGATTGCATTTTGATGTAGTGTCTTTTATGATTTTCTTTAATACAGTGGGTGTTTTATCGCTGCTAGTACACATGTGGACCAATTAATTATGTTCTCAGTTTCGCAGTATCCTGGTACTGATATCATTGACAAGGTTAGTTTCAATTTGTTTAAGCTCTCAACTTTAAACTGATAAGGTCAGAGAAATAATTGTTTAAACTATATTCTGCTCCTCAATTTTATGTGTGATAATTGAAATGTGAGATTACTTCCCCAATTCTATGTCTTTAGAGATTAAAATATCCAGCTGGGGATGGCAAGCTCCATGGTACTATATGGAGCATGTGCTTTATCTCAAAAGATATTCGTCTTCCAAGTAAGGAGCACAACCCTGTATTAGCCATTCTTCTCAATAGGTATGGTAATGTGTTGCATAATGCATAGGGAGCTTAAACTATATTCTCAATTTTGAACAGGCTGTATGTTCTGTTGATATATTTTTTAGTTTCTCTTACAATTTATATTCAGAGTATTTAAAGGCTAGAATTCTGATCTTGCAGAAGGGGATCTCTCCTGAATGAGCTTCTGTTGATGGAATGGGATACCAGGGAAAATGTCGTCCATGTAATTTCTCAATATGCTGAGGCAGGCCCTCTGGCCCATAATATAGTTGAAGTTCCTCATTCTTATGGATTTGCCTTTCTGTTCAGGGTTGGTGATGCTCTCTTAATGGATCTTAGAGATGCTCATAACCCTTGTTGTGTATATAGGACTAGCTTGGTTTTTCTACCTACGGTATTGGAGGAGCAGAATTTTGTTGAGGAGTCATATAGAGTGAATGATGTTGATGAAGAAGGTAATATATTTAATGTTGCTGCATCTGCTCTCCTGGAGTTGAGGGACATGATAAAAAATGATGATCCTATGAATATAGATAATGATAGTGTTTACTTGAAATCAACCTCCAACCGTGTTTGCTCCTGGAGCTGGGAACCACAAAATAAAGAAAATCCAAGGATGATTTTTTGTGTAGATAGTGGAGAGGTTTTTATGATAGAAATATCTTCTGATTCTACTGGCCTTAAGGTTAATCTATCTGATTGCCTCTACAAAGGTCTTCCGTTCAAGGAACTCTTATGGGTCGAAGGTGGGTATTTGGTTGCACTTGTGGAGATGGGTGATGGAATGGTCCTGAAAGTGGAAGAAGGCAAGTTACTTTACAAAAGTCCTGTTCAAAACATCGCACCAATTCTGGATATGTCAGTTGTGGATTACAATGAGGAGAAACATGAGCAAATGTTTGCCTGTTGTGGAATGGCACCAGAAGGATCATTAAGGATTATTCGTAATGGCATCTGTGTAGAGAAACTATTGAAAACGGCACCTATTTATCAAGGCATAACTGGTACTTGGACAGTTAAAATGAAAGTGACTGATCGGTATCACTCTTTTCTTGTGCTATCCTTTGTTGAAGAGACTAGGGTGCTCTCAGTTGGTGTAAGTTTTACCGATGTGACTGATTTAGTTGGTTTCCAACCTGATGTCTGTACCCTGGCATGTGGTCTTATTGGTGATGGTTTACTTGTTCAGATCCACCAAAATGCAGTCACACTTTGTTTACCTACAAAAGTTGCTCACCCTGAAGGTATTCCTTTTCCATCTCCAATTTGCACGTCGTGGTTCCCTGATAACATGAGTATCAGTCTTGGAGCAGTTGGACATAATTTGATAGTTGTAGCAACTTCTAATCCATGCTCCTTATTTGTTCTTGGGGTCAGATCTCTATCGTCTTTTCAGTATGAAATATACCAGATGCAGCATGCAAGATTGCAGAATGAATTGTCCTGCATTTCTATTCCTCAAAGGCATTTTCGTCAGAAACCATCTAGTTCCCACTCTAGCTCCACTGACAGTATCCTCATTGCTGCACTTCCGGGTGGAGTTGAAATTGGTAATACCATTGTTATTGGTACGCATAGGCCTTCAGTAGAGGTTCTCTCTTTTATGCCAGATAAAGGCATACGAGTTCTTGCTATAGGAACCATTTCATTAATAAACTCTATGGGAGCTACTATTAGTGGCTCTGTACCTCAAGATGTAAGGCTTGTACAAGTTGATCGACTTTATTTACTCTCAGGATTGAGGAATGGAATGCTTCTTCGATTTGAGTGGCCATCTGTCTTAACCATACCCACCTTAGAACAGGCTAGCATGAGACCTTATCATGGTGCTGCAAATGCCTTTGCTGCTGCTCCAATCCACCACGCCTCACCAACTTGTTTGTCTACTTTATCTGATAAGACAAAGGACATCCCTGTTCATCTTCAGTTGATTGCGATTCGACGCATTGGCATTACTCCAGCTTTCCTGGTTCCTTTGAATGATTTCCTTGATGCTGACATAATTGCTCTCAGTGATCGGCCTTGGTTGATGCAAACTGCAAGGCATAGTCTCTCCTATACATCTATTTCCTTCCAGTCTTCCACAAATGCGACTCCTGTATGTTCGAGGGAATGTCCCAAGGGGATCTTATTTGTTGCTGAGAACAGTCTTCATTTGGTAAGTCTCACCATCTATTTTTTTAATTTACTGTAGTGACTAGTGAGACTGTAAGGTGGCTTATTTAGTGTTTTGCTTACTATCAGGAATGCAAGTGAGCAAACCACCCAATCACGTGAGTTGTGATCTTTGTGACAGACAAAATTCTGTTTTACTATAATTGCTGTAGGCTGTAGTATATTTAACCTTATCTAGACCAACCAACTTCAGACTCTAATTTCTCTACTTTTTGTCTACTCTGTAATACTCATTTTCAGGGAATTTTAATTTTTGATAGAAAAAGAAGATATTTTAGTAGGAGGAATAAACGAAAGTGGATAAATAATCCCTCAATATAGACAAGTGGGAAAAGAAAGAAAGCATCAAAAATGATATAGACCCAATCTATGACCCAGAGCAGCTCTGCCGGTCAGAGCCTGGTCAGTCAAAGGCAGACCTCTAGACATCCTCGTTACCTGGCCCAAAGACCAAAACCACATGCTCCCATTACAAATTAAAAAGCATAATACTTACTATTGAAAATCTTGAGTTTCTTCTTGTCTATATGCACTGATGGAAAGATAGCACAGTTCCTAAGGTGGCGTTTGGTTCGGTTCGAGGCCAAGACCACAAACAAATTAATAATAGTTATGAGAGCACGTAATGTTTGGAACCGAAGCCGAGCCGATCTGAACCGAGGACTTGAATAGTTCAAGTTCTTGATGCTAGTCATCAAAAGATTAAATATTACATATTGCCATATTATATTCACATATATAAACTAAATCATGAAACTGATTTCTTATAATCTGTGATATAATATATTGAATTTCTAATACAAACAAAGTTTATTTAGATCCAAGTGAAAGTGGCTGAAAAGCAGTTCGAGAGAGAAAGGCAGCTAACTGGAACAGATTGAGAGGGAGGGAGCGATAAATATATCGAGAGAGGGAGGGAGAAACGTATCGTGAAGGAGGGAGACAAGATTGAGAGAGAAAAAGAGGGGGATAAACAGATCAAAAAGAGGGGAAGGAGGAAGAAATAGATCGAAACATAAGGAGAGAAAACAAGAGCTTACCATGGTGGCGACGTCAGCGCAAGATTGTCCGACATAGTTGTGGTCTGAAGACTGGAGTGGACTGTGGAGACCGGAGATAGAGAAAGAGAGCGTAAGAGGCATGCGACGGCTAGGGTTTGGTCGAGATAGACGTGAAATGAGGGAAGGGAATTAATGGTCTGAAATGGTGACGCCGGCGATGAAGTCCTGGTCTGAAGACCGCAGTGGACTGTGGAAACCGGAGAGGGAGAGACTCGACTCGGCGATTCAAACTTACACCCCTAACGGTAACGAGTTCAGACCCCCCAGGCCCCGATGGGTTTTCTATGGCTTTTTTTTAGCATTGTTGGGAGGTGATTAAAGGGGACATCATGGAGGTGTTTCAGTTCTTTCACTCTAGTTTGAGATTTGAGAAAAGCCTTAATGCTGCGTTCATAGCCTTGATCCCGAAAAAGAGTGGAGCTACTCATCTGAAAGACTTTCGGCCGATAAGTTTGGTTGGTGGCATTTACAAGTTGCTATCCAAAGTGCTAGCCCAAGGAATGAAGAGGGTTATGGGGAGTATCATCTCGGTGTCGCAACACGTTTTTGTGAAGGATAGACAGATTTTGGACGCGTCCTTCATTGCCAATGAAGCTGTGGATGATAGGTTGAAAAGCGGGGTCCCAGGGTTGTTGTGTAAGTTGGATATAGAGAAAGCTTATGATAATGTGTGCTGGGATTTTTTGTTATATATGTTGGAAAGAATGGGTTTTGGTTTCAAGTGGATTCAATGGATCCGTTTCTGCATTTCTACGGTTCGCTTCTCTGTCTTGGTGAATGGAGAACCATCGGGATTTTTCTCTAGCTTGAGAGGCTTGCGTCAAGGAGACCCTTTGTCCCCATTTTTGTTCATCGTGGTAATGGAGGCTCTTAGTAGGATGTTAGAGAGGGCAGTACAGGCAGATCTTATCAGTGGATTTAAGGTGGGAAGGAGAGGGGAGAGGGAGATGTCGATTTCCCATCTTCTCTTTGTAGATGATACCTTAGTTTTTGTGGTGCGATAAGGCTCGGTTGGGGAATCTTCGATTGGTTCTATTATTTTTCAAGCGTTCCGGCCTTCGCATCAACATTTCTAAGAGTGAAATTATTCCCTGTAGGGGGGTGGAGAATGTTGGGGATCTAGCACATTCTTTGGTTGTAAGTATGTTCTTCCCGCCTCCTATCTTGGGCTTCCCATAGGTGCACGCCTAAGAGCAGGCGTTATGGAATCCATGGTCGTGCGGTTCGAGAAGAGATTGGCAGGGTGGAAGCGTCAACTTCTTTCCAAGGGGGGGAGATTAGTTCTGATCAAGAACACTCTTGCTAACTTACCAACCTATTTCTTATCTCTTTATGTGATTCTTGCCACAATTAGGCAAAGATTAGAAAAGTTGGAAAGGGATTTTTTGTGGGAGGGGCAAACAGATGAGCATAAGTTTCATTTAGTGAATTGGGAAAAGGTGTGTTCGAGGGTTCGGGGGGGTCCGAACATTAGAAAATTGAAATTATTTAATGAGGCTTTGTTGGGAAAATGGCTGTGGCGATATCTCACAGATAAGGAGGCTTTGTGGAGGCAAGTGGTGGTTTGCAAGTATGGGGAAGGGGGTCATTGTTGGTTTCCTAACGAGGTCAATTCGTCTTATGGGGTGGGAGTCTGGCGTGGTATAAGGAAAGGGTGGAATTCTTTTGAAAGATTCATTGCTTTTGAGGTTGGCAATGGGGCCTCGGTGAGGTTTTGGAAAGATAGATGGTGTGGGGACATTTGCTTGAGGGAGGTGTTTCAGAATTTATTTGAGCTTTCCACGGATAAGGATTGTAGAGTTAGCTCTATTTTATCTTTGGTGGAGGGTAAGCCTATTTGGAATCCCACGTTCAGAAGGAATTTTCATGATTGGGAGTTAGAGTCAGTTGTGCAGCTTTTAAGGATGCTTCAAGAGCGTAAGACGCAGTGCCGACAACAAGGTGGTTTGGAAAGGCTCGGGGCTCTCTTTTTCGCTTAGCTCGTATTATTTCAAGCTTCTCAACTGTGGTAGAGCTTCTTTTCCGTGGAGAGCAGTTTGGAGATCTAACGCCCCTAAGAGAGTGGCTTTTTTTATGTGGGAAGCGACTCATGAAGCTATCCTAACCGGGGATAATTTGCGGAAACGTAACATGGTTTTTGTTAATAGATGTTATATGTGTAAGGTGGATGTGGAGAGTGTAAATCATTTACTTCTTCACTGCCAAGTGGCTTTAGAGCTTTGGAACTTTGTGCTGGGTATGTTCAACATGTCTTGGGTCATGCCAAGTTCGATCATTGACCATGTCAGAGGCTGGAATAGGGGTCATTCGAAGAGGAGTAGTAGTATATGGAGGACAGTTCTTTTGGGTGTGTGTTGGATTCTATGGAAGGAAAGAAATCATAGGGCATTCGACAACGTGGAAATGTCAGTCCCGGAGTTGAAGAATTTGTTGATTCGTACTCTTCATTTTGGTGCTTCGAGGCTGATCACTCTTTTCCTAGATCCAACATAACTTTTGTAGATCTTGTAAATAGCATAGATATTGGTTAATCTTTGGGATGGTATACTTCTAGTGTACAAAGGACGCATCACCTCTTTTGATGCTGATATATGTTATTTATTTACTTATCAAAAAAATAATCCATGGAGCTCCACCGCGTCGTTGGAGACGCAAAGTTGAAGACAGTTGGGGAAACCACATCAGATTAGCGTGATAGAGGGATAAGGTTGAGGGGATAAGAAAATAGGGTTTTAAAAAAGTTGGGCTGTAGTTTGTTGTGTGCAGAGTCTAATATCCAGATCTTATTAAACCGTCACCTTTCGTGCTTTCTAAGAAAATATTTCTCAAATGTATGAAACGTGTTTTTTTATTTGGTTTTTTGTTTCTAGAGATAGGTCTAAATGAAGAAATGTTTCCACTCTTTAGAAATGAAATACTTGGTAAGCGTGTGTTCCTATCCTTTATTTTGAGCAAAAATCAGAAATTTGTAGAAGCAAATGGGTTATCAAACAAGCCCTAAAAGTTCTCCCCTCTTTTCCAAAAGCCTTACACATCTAAATCAACAAATCCTCCACTGTATGTATGAGTCTGACGCAGGACTCTTCACATACTGAGAAGAAATGTCCCCACAATGCCAAGCCATACCAGTGAAGAAAGAGGTGCAAATTGAGTTTATGCTGTTTTAGGTCATCTTTTTGCGTGTACTCATCGGTATTGAGCTTTCCTTGAATAACCGACCAAATAAAGGCTCTAACTTTAAATGGTAAGCTACACCATTGGTCCCTGTACCTTGTACAAATTTGGAGAAATGTCCCTGTATAGAAACTTTAAACAATTGGATCCTTGTACCAAAAAAAATTAAACGCAATTGGTCCTTTTGTCCATTTCCGTCAATTTTTGGTCGTTAAGTGCCCTCATGCGAGAAGCACATAGCTTTTTAGGGGCAAAATGGTCTGCTCATTAAAAGGTTTAGGGACCAATTCTGATATATTCCACATTTATTTGATAAGTAAAGTATATTAATGGGCGTCAAATGAGGTGACACATCCTTTGTACACAAAAGAGATACAGAATCTCGATGTTAAAACTATTAACAAAATCCACAATAGAAAGATGAGAATGAATGGTTGAAGTGATGATCTCTCTGAACACAAAAGAAACAGAGTTCTCAAAAGACCATCTCTCATCTGCTCCAGTGATCCCTTGATATTTTAAAAAATTCTTCTATTTCTCTCTTTCCAAATAATCCACCAAACTCCCACCTGAGCAGTCCAGTTCAAAAGCAACTCCCGAACAGACGTGGGCATCACCACATTATCCCAAAAAGCCCCAGAATTGTGCTCCACAAAATCCTAGCCACCGAACAATGAAGCAACGAGTGTTCAACACTCTTCTCATTACTTTTACACATATAGCACTAGTTCATATACACCACCCTTCTCTTACGGAGATTTTCTCCCATTAATCTAGCCTTATGACAGGCCTCCCAAACAAAAAAAAAAAGCAGTCCTCCTGGAGTGTTGTTCTTCCAAATTTCTTTCCACGGGAAGGAGCAGCTCCTTCTACTTGAAATAGCAGCAAAATTGGGATTTGACCGTGAATCTTCTGCTATTCGATACTGCCCAACGCACCTTATCTTCGCTGCTACTGTCAATCTGAATCAAATACTGCTTAGAGGAGAAATTAATGCAGGTTTCTATCTCCCAGTCTTGAGAATTCCTGCGAAAGATAGGATTCCAAACCACTCTACCTTGCTCTACTTGAAGAACCGAACTGTGTTTGCAATTTTTATCCATTGCCAAGTATAACAAAGCAGTAAAAGTTCTCCATAATTCTTCCTCCCCACACCATTTGTCTTTCCAAAATCTTACTTTGTATCCATTTCTTTTTTTGATAAGTAAAGATTGTATTAATTACTACGCCAAAAGGGAGGCACAGCCCTGTACACGGGGAGCATACTAAACAAAAATTACAATTGGATTGAACTATTCTCCATATCCACAAAAAGATTCCATTCATTCGAAGATGTCTCCGAGCACCAAAAACGAAGGAGCTGAAAACATTCTTCTTTAACTTATCTAACCCAACTTCCACATTATCGAAAGCTCTATGATTCCTCTCCTTCCAAATGCTCCACCAAATCTCCAACGGAGCTGAATCCCATACCACATTCCTCCTTCTCCTTTTATACAGCGACCAACCACGGAGGAGCTCAACTACTGATCTTGGCATAACCCAAGAAATGCCTGCTAAGAGGAAGAAATAACTCCACACCTCTCTTGCCACAGAGAAGTGCAGCAAAAGGTGATTAGTCGTCTCCTCATCTTCTTTACACATGTAGCACCGACTGACATAAACCTTATTTCTGGCTCTCTGATTATCCCCCGTAAGGATAGCCTCCTTAGCAGCCTCCCATGTAAAAAAGCCACTCTGCTGGGCGCTTTAGATTTCCAAATGGCTTTCCAAGGGAAGGAGTTCCTGTCCATATCACATAAAGCTGAATAAAAAGACTTAACAGTGAACTTCCTGCTCATTGATCTCACCCAAACGACCCTATCTTCGAGAGGCCCTTGTCTCTTTATGGCGTTGAGTTTCTCAAGAAAACTTACCAAATCTCCAACCTCCCAGTCTTTTAAATTTCTTCTGAACGTAGGGACCCATGTATCTCTACCATCAAGGTTCTCAAACATCTCACTCACCTTAGCCTCACGATTAACTGCCAGATTATAAAGCCTAGGAAACTCCTGTTTGAGAGAAATTTCCCCACACCATTTATTCTTCCAAAACCTAACGTTTTCCCCATTCCCCACTTCAAAGAGAATGCCACGGTGAAAGTCCTCCCAGCCTTTAGAAATTCCTTTCCATACACTGGACCCGTAAGAGCATCTGACATCTGCAGGGAACCACGATTGATTACCTTGCCCAAATTTACCAATCACGATTTTCCTCCGCAAAGTTTCTCTCTCCATTATGTATCTCCACAACCATTTACCCATCAGGGCACTATTGAAATTCCTTAAGCTTTTTATGCCCAAACCTCCGCATTGAATACTTGAACAAACGGAAGTCCAGTCCACAAGATGATATGTTCTCTCCTCATTGCCTCCCTCCCGTAAGAAGTCCCTCTCCAGCTTTTCAATTCTCTTAGCAAACTGAGGCAGGAATCATAAAGAGAGACATGAAGTAGGTAGGGTGGTTAGAAAGGGTGCTTTTAATTAAAGTCATCCTGCTTCCCTTTGACAAATAAAGTCTCTTCCACCCTGCCAACCTTTTTTCGTGCGCTCTATGACTTGATTCCACATGTCTACTTTCTTAAATGAAGCACCAAGAGGGAGACCCAGGTACGTAGTTGGAAGGCTTTCTGCTTTACAGCCAAAAAAAGAAGAAAAAAGAAGAAAGAACTCGCAAATTGTCCACCGCACCCACAGGGATGATTTCACACTTCGAGATGCTAATTTTCAGCCCCGATACCCGCCTGAAAAAATAAAATAACCATCCAAAGGTAACCTTGTTGAGATCTTTCTGGTTCACAAAACACCAAAGTATCATCTGCAAACAGTAAATGAGTCACCGGAGAATTTGGCACAGTCTCACTACCCGCCTTGAACCCCTGAATAAAGCCTCCATCCACTGCCTTTCAAGAAGACGACTCAGTGCTTCCATCACTACAATAAAAAGAAGGGGGGATAGCGGATCCCCTTGTCGGAGACCTCTTGAACTTGGAAAGAATCCTGCTGATTCCCCATTAACTGTTCATATGCAAAAGTACACCCATCTTATCCATTTATGCCCAAAGCCCATCCTTGAAAGGAGGTACATCATAGGCCTTCTCAATGTCCAGTTTACAAAGCACCCCAGGAACCCACTCCTCCTTCTAGTATCAACTACCTCGTTAGGTATCAGTTCTGCATCTAAGATTTGTCTGTTACCTACAAAAGCATACCGAGAATCTGAGACCACCACACCAATAACCCTCCTTAGGCGATTCGATAATACCTTTGCAATCAGCTTGTAAATTTCCCCAATAAGACTAATCGGTCTAAATTCTTTTAAATCTTCCGCTCCTTTCTTCTTTGGGATAAGAGCTATAAAGGAGGCATTAAAGCTTTTCTCGAAGCTATCCTCCATGAAAAAGGAATGAAACACTTCCATAATGTCTACCTTGACCACCTCCCAGCAGGCCAGCAGTGCTGGAAGAATTCTAAGGAAAAGCCGTCAGGGCCTGGGGCCTTGTCCCCTTTTAAACTTCTCAAAGCTGCTACTACCTCTTCCTCTTTGAAGTCCATCTCCAGCTGCTCTTTATCCTCAATCGGAAGAGATTTAAAAGAAACTCCATCCAGCTTCAGATTCCATCCTTCGCCCTTCGAATAAAGCTCCTGGTAAAACTCTACAGCCCGTCTTAATAAAGACTATAGTCTTCCATCACGGTGCCATTAACCTTTAATCTTTTTATTTTATTGAAACTGTTATGCGCCTTAGCTATCCCATGGAAAAATCTGGTGTTCTTGTCTCCTTCCCGCAGCCTTAGGGTTCTCTATTTCTGCCTCCAACTGATTTCTTCACTTAACAAAAGTCTCTTAATTTCCAGATGTAACTCTACTCTGGTTCTGTCTTCAGCAGCCTCCAGCCTACCCTCACTCTCCAGAATATCTAATCTACTGATTTCCTCCATAACCACTTTAATTCTCGAATCAATCTCTCCAAATATCTCCCTGTTCCACATTCTGAGATCTGCCTTAAGCAGCTTTAATTTTCTGGCGATTCTGAAACACGGCTTCCCCTCAACCTCGTACGAATCCCATTTTTGTTTCACCCAATCCATAAAACCAGGATCTTCAAGCCACATATTTTCAAATCTAAATGGGGATTTCCTCCTATGAATCCCATCACACTCCAGCAGAATAGGAATGTGATCAGAAACTATCTTTGGAAGAGTACGTTGGGAAAAATCACCCATCTGATCTGCTCACTCCGAGGAAAGGAGGAACCTGTCAGGTCTTGATCGCTGCTGACTTTTCCCACCTCTGAACCAAGTGAAAGTATTCCCTTCTAGAGGAAGATCCACCAAATTCATCTCATTAATGAAATCATTAAAACTATCCATGGCTTGAGAGAACCCTTGTTGAGTACCGAATCGCTCATAGGGAAACCGAATCGAGTTAAAGTGCCCCCTGACGCACCACGGAACACACCGTTTTTGACGGACTAACTTTAACTCATTCCATAAAACTTCACGCTGACCTACAGAAGACGGGCCGTAAACCCCTGAGAAAACCCATAACTTTCCATTATCTGCATCTAAAAAAAAACAGAAATGGAAAGAGAGCCTTGAGTCGTATCTAATTTGGAGACTATCCTGCTATCCCACACCAGCAGAATACCTCCCGCCGTACCATCTACTCCAAGATAAGCCCAGTCGAAACTGGGATATCTCCACACACTTTCCACCATACGAGTATCTATACTGCCAAGTTTTGTTTCCTGTAAACAAGTGATGATAGGTTTCCATCGTCTAAGGGATCCTTTCACAACCTGTCTCTTTCTAAAATCGTTTAATCCCCGCACATTTCAGCTGAGAATTTTTATATCCATGAGTAAACTTACAGAGTCCTTTGAATCCTGGCTCCCTTGCCTTCTTTACCTGCTACCCCGTCAAAGTTAATGGTGCAACACAAATTTTTTAGTTCCCTGATAGATCTACTTTTTGTTTTGTTCTGGGAGTGACCTGTTCTGCCCCTGTCCGATAAACGACCTCTTTCGATATCCGTAATCAACTCCACAATCTTTTCTTCATACCCTTTACACTAAACTCCCAAGACTCTTCCGACGCTTTTAACCCTATTCCTCACCCACACCGAGATATTTCTATTATCCTGATCAATCATTGCCCTGTCTTCCCCTCTATATTCTTCTGGCAGAACTATTCGGAGAGGCGTACATATCACCACCTCCTCTGGAGCTGGGCTAGAAACCATAACTGTTTTAGACAAAACTTCTACTTCACTTACACTCGGATCCTCATCCCTGAAATTGCTTTCATCGAATGTCTCTGCCTTGTTACAGAAGTTCTTTTCCTCCTGTACGGTCAAGGTGATTGTCTCATGACCCATGTTGCCTACTATCAAGGCTCTCTCCTCATTCAACACCCATTCCTGTGTCAAAAGAAATATATCTCTCAAACGGCTCCCATCCCTTACAAATTCCTCTCCACACCCCAGTCCCATAAGGAGTAGTAATGACCTTAGTGAACCAACTGTTAGCTCCAACTCCATATTTGCAAATCACCACTTTCCTCCACAAACCATGCTCCTCCATATAACGCCAAAGCCACTTCCCAAGCAGTGCTGAATTGAAATGATTTAACTTCTTAATGGCAAGACCTCCCTCCCTAATATTGTGGCAAACTTTATCCTACTTGACTAGATGGAATTTACGCACCTCCCCTTGACCTTCCCACAAAAAATCTCTTTCCATCTTCTCCAAAATATTCCGTATCGAGGAAGGCATCACAAAGAGCGATAGAAAGTATGTTGAGAAACTGGATAAAGTGTTTTTGATAAGAGTCAATCTTCCTGCCTTGGACAAAAATTGCTTCTTCGATCGAATATTTCTAACACAAGATTCCACATGGCTCTATTCTTAAATGGTGCACCAATCGGCAGCCCTAGATATGTCGAAGGGAGCTGCAAAGTCCTACATCCGAATGCCGAGGCGAGAGAATGAATGTTCTCCACCACACCAACCGTAATTATTTCACTCCTAGCAATGTTGACCCGAAGACCCCGATACCATCTGGAAGAATAAGAGAACAAGGCGAAGATAACCCAGCTACGTAATCTCTGGGTCACAAAATATTAAGGTATTATCCACGAAGAGCAAATGAGAGACGGTGATCTCCACCTCTCTGTCCCTACCCAATCCGAAACCACGAATAAATCCTCCTCTCACCGCTTTATATAGTCCACATTTTACTTCCGTCCACTCATTTCACCACAAACTAACATGCTTTAGACTTTTATTCAAACAATTGTAGTACTCATTCTTGTATATATCTTGGAGAGCATGGTGGTTTGAATGTCGCTACCATTCCTCCCCTCCTTCTCCACTTTTTCTTCTTTCCCATTCTAGGATATCTTGACAGCAGCAAGAAAAAAATAAAAAAATGATGAGATTGAGAAGCCAAGGGAGAAGTCGCTACTTACCTTGGAGCTTCGAATAAGCTATGATCCGCAATAGCAGCTCGACCTCTCTCCTGTGCAAAATCAAAACATGGAAGTCCAGTTCAAATTAAAAAGAAAAAAAAGAAAAGAAGTTGAAGTGGAAATGGAAGCTTACCCTTATGGGCATCGAACTCGGAGGAGGCACCTTGCCTTCGGCTCTGTCTCTCTACCTAAGTTTCTCTCTCTCTCTCTCTCTCTCTCTCTCATGTGGCAACAATGAAAGGAGGTGTATTTTGGCAGTTTCCAAACTCCATTAATTCCACCAACAACCAACTCTATCAATTTTACCGTTGCCAAACTCCAACACTGAAACCTATCACCCACAATTGAAGACTGATTTCAATGGAGATTTTTAGATTGCCGACTCCCAGCAGATCAATCTTGTCGAAGTAAAAAAAAAACAATTTCAAATTGGGACTTAATTTCCAATATTTTTGATTTTGTTTTTCCTTTTGAACTAAAACCCTAGCCTACAAATGTTAAAGTTCATGAACATGTACTTTTAAACATGATGAATTGACAATTTTGCCCATGCCTAAAATCACGTGACAAGCACGTGTCATGACTTAACGGCCAAAAATTGATAGAATTGGATGGAAGGACTACTTGTGTTTAATTTTTGGGTACCAGGATCCACTTTTTTCGAATTTCTGTACAGGGTCTTTCCCCCAAATTCACTAAAAGTATTGGGACCAATGGTGTAGTTTACCCAACTTTATGAAGGACCTTGGCCTTCCCAATGGAAGCACAAAGAAGTAAAAGCAAGGGAATATTAGAGCGATACAAGAGAAGAAACCACAAAGAGACCAACTGCCATAAAATCTGTACATTCCCCAAGAGGGGATTAAGAGATTGGATTTCATCAAATTTTCTAGTTAAGATTCCTAAGAAGCTGAGAATCCGAAGAGAGGTTGTCATCGGTATATTGAATGAAACTAGCAATAGGAATATAACCAAATGAACTGCTGAAAATTTCTTCAACTCAGAGCTGTCGGTCTTGAAATGGCAGCATATCCAGTAGGATCTTGGACGGAACAGTGAATAAAGTTTAAGTTTTTACTTCCATCTGGTTGTATAGTAATACTAGTTGAGGATATTCTGTCTACTTGTGGGGTCACTATTTACTATTGTCGTGTATGCAAGTATGGGTAAACATTTTTGTAAATAGTTTATTGTGCTTTATAAATCAATAATTTCTATTAAATGTCTCTTCAACTTGTTTGTCTCAATAAGAGCGAATTTCTCATTTTGATGGTGTAGGTGGAGATGGTGCACAGTAAGAGGCTAAATGTGCAGAAGTTCCATCTTGGTGGCACTCCAAGAAAGGTTTTATTTCATAGTGAAAGCAGGTTACTGTTTGTCATGAGGACAGAACTTAGTAATGATTCATATTCCTCAGATATTTGTTGTGTGGATCCGCTGAGTGGGTCAATTCTATCATCATTTAAGCTTGACCCTGGGGAAACAGGAAAGTGTATGGAGTTGGTGAAGGTTGGAAATGATCAAGTGTTGGTGGTTGGCACTAGCCTCTCTGCTGGTCCAGCTATAATGCCCAGTGGCGAAGCTGAAAGGTTAATAGTTTTCTTCTGGGTACTAATTATTTTCCATACTTAAACTAGGAAAGATATGCTTTACATTCTAGGAGTCACCATTATCAAACTTGCAATCGAGTCTATTATTATCAAATATGCAATCGAGTCTATCATTATCGAATGTGCAATTGAGTCACTCCTATAACGTATAATTTGATCCACCTAGACAGTAGGTCCAGCTTTAGGAATCCGTTGAACTATATTACACAACTCAAAACTACTATGTCCTTCCATGAAGGTTTTGTTTCAATTTTTACTTTGTCCCAGCACAAAAGTACTAAATTAATTGCTATAGCAGAATGGACCATCTTAATAACCTGGATTCATGAATAATAAATGAAGACCAGAACCAATCCGATACAGTCAACGGGATTCATGGGAAGAGTTCGGCAACGTCGAAAGGTAAGGAAGGAGTCCAGTACGATAAGAGTGGGGGTAATAGTTCTATCGTTGAGGAAGACCAGACACAGAGGTCGCATGAAATGGATAGAGCTGTTGAAGTTAGAGAGCTCGAGGAGAGTGAAGAACTGAAGAAAGATGATTTCCTCCCTAGCGAAGTACCCAAGGATAATTCAAAGTGTTAAGTAACCAACTCATCTAAAAGCTTAAGCTGTTAGATAGGGGCCCAACAATGGATATCAAGCTTAACACTCCCCCTCACGTGTGACCCGTCCACACGTGGAGAGATACACAAACATGCCTCATCAAGGGCATCACAAACCAAACGGAGTGACAACATGCACCCACAATTTTCCGGGTAACAAATGCAAGCGGGATGATTCGAACCCACGACCTTGCCAAACCAGAGCTCTGATACCATGTAAAGAAACGGAGAAGAGAAGAAAGAAGAAGAATATGATTTGGAAGCCTTAAACCCTAAAAAGGTTAGGCTAGGGTATTTATACATATGTGCATATATTAAGAAGTTACACATAACCCCCTTTTATAATACCCCTTATTCACTAACACTCCCCCAAGTGGAGCATAAATATCATGCATGCCCGTCTTGTTACTCATATAACGCAACCTATTTCCAACCACCGACTTTGTCGAACATCGCTATCGATCACCGGACTTGGCGTAGCTTGTGGCAATAATCTTTTGTTGTAGCTTCTCGCGAATGAAATGACAGTCAACCTCAATATGTTTTGTGCGTTCATGAAACACGAGATTCGATGCAATATGAATGGTCGCTTGATTGTCACACCATAGGCTGCATAGGTGTTGAACTACCAAACCCCATCTCCTCAAGTATTTGGCGAATCCACATCAATTCACAAGTCGGCGAGCCATGGCCCTATATTCGCCTCCCTTGGATCTCGACACAACCTCTTTGCTTCTTGCTTTTCCAAGACACTAAGTTGCCTCCAACAAATATACAATATCACGTGGTTGACTTCTTACTAATAGGGCATCCAACCCAATCGGCATCACAAAAACCCTCAACTCTTATGTGCCCATGATCTCGATAAAGTAACCCAGCGGCCGGAGCTCCTTTGAGATATCGGAGGATTTGTCTGACCTCCCGGTGAGTAGATCGTGGAGTCGACATAAATTGTGACTTTACTAGCTGCAAACGCAATGTCGGTCTAGTCACGGCTAAATAGTTCAACTTCCCTACAAGCGTACGATACCTCTCCGGATGATTCAATTCTTCACCATCATCATCTCTAAGCTTCACATTAGCATCCATAGGAGTCTCATTGGTTTGCCCCTAACATCCCGGTGTTAGTAAGTAAGTCCGAAGACATACTTACGTTGAGAAAGAAAGATGCCTTGTTTCGAGCAGGCAACTTCAATTCCCAAAAAATACTTGAGGTTCCCAAGATCTTTTGTTTGAAATCTCTCTTGAAGGAAAGACTTTAGAGCATAAATTCCCACACTATCTCCGCCAGTAATGACGATATCATCAACATACACAACCAAGAGAATACACCTTCGCGATAAAAGGCATCGAATGATCAGCTGTTGCACCGCATAAGGCCAAACTCTAACACAACTTCACTAAATCGACCAAACCAAGCTCGAGGTGATTTGAGACCATACAACAACTTTTTAACTTGCACCATCCACGACTCCCCGAACAACAAAACCAGGAGGTTGTTCAAGATAAACCTCCTCGTGCAGGTCACCATGAAGAAAAGCGTTTTTGACATCTAGTTGGTGAAGCGGCCAGTGGTATGATGCAAGAGAGAAACAAGCGAAGCCAACTTCGCAACTGGAGAAAAAGTTTCTGAATAATCCACACCATACGTTTGGGCATAACCCTTCGCAACCAGACGAGCCTTCAATCGAGCAAGGGAACCATCAGGATTCACTTTCACTGTGAAAACCCACTTACAACCAATTGCCTTCTTATTCGCCGGCAAAGGTATCAAATCCCAAGTCTGATTCTCCTCAAGAGCCTTCATCTCCTCTTCCATAGCGGTTCTCCAACCAGGATGAGCCACTGCCTCAGACGCCTCAGACACAGACTTAGGAATAGGATAAGACTCAAGAGAATTAATTAAGGAAGATGTAGAAGAAGACAAACCAGAATAACTAACGTAGTCAGCAATGGAATATTGTGCACAACTACGCTTACCTTTGCGAAGAGCAATCGGAACATCTAGATCAGATAGAGGTGGCACAGGAGTGCCAGGATCTGCAGAAGAGAGGACTGGCTCGGTAGTGACCACATCAGGAGGTGCAGAAGGAGGTCCCTCTCGTTGACGGCGAGAGTAAACTTGCTGAATGGGGGGACGATAAGGAGGTACAGGAGGTGGTACAGGGGCTGCTTCGGACTGGACAAAGTGATAGACAAGGAAATCATCATCAGAGTCCGAAGAGGATGGGTCAACAGAAGGCAGAGGATAGAATGATTGAGATTCAAAAAAGGTGACATCAAGAGACACGAGATAACGATTCAACTCGGGAGAAAAACAACGATACCCTTTTTGAGACCGAGAGTAGCCAAGGAAGATACATTTGAGAGACTTAGGATCCAACTTGGTTATATGAGGTCGATGATCGCGAACAAAGCAAACACAGCCAAAGGTCTGCGGTGACACGGAAAACAACGAACGGGAAGGATATAAGACACGATATGGAATCTCCCCCCCAAGAACCGAGGATGGCATCCTATTAATAAGATGACAAGCAGTCAAAACTGCATCAGACCAGAATGACTTAGGCACATGCATTTGAAAGCTAAGAGCCCTAGCACTTTCCATTAGATGACGATTCTTTCTTTCCGCCACCCCGTTTTGTTGAGGTGTATCAGTGCAAGAGGAGTCATGAGTCATGCCATTGTTATGCATAAAAGTAGAGAAAGGGGTGGAGAAATATTCTTTTGCATTGTCACTACGAAGAATTTTAATAGGCACACCAAACTGGGTATTAATTTCAGCACAAAAACCACAAAAAATGGAGAATAACTCAGAACGATTTCTCATTAAATAAATCCAAGTTACACGTGAAAAATCATCGACAAATGTAACAAAGTACCGATAACCAAGTTTTGACACTACCGGAGACGGACCCCAAACATCAGAATGAACCAACTCAAACGGGACACAAGCCCTTTTATTGACTCTAGGAAAGTATGAAACACGATGGTGTTTAGCATACTGACAAGCTTCACAATTTAATGTAGACAAAGACGCTAAACTAGGACACAATTTCTTCAAATTCGAGAGATACGGATGACCCAAACGACAATGAATCTGATGCGGTGTAAGGGAAGTGACACTGGAACATGCAACAGGAGAGACAACATCATCCAGCAAGTAAAGCCCTCCTGATTCGTAGCCTTTACCAATAATCCTCTTCGTCGTAAGATCCTGAAAGACACAAGAATCAGAAAAGAATGAGACGCTATAGTTGTAATCACGAGTTAATTTAGTGATGGATAGTAAATTGAACGGAAAACCAGGGAGGTAAAGGACATAAGACAAAGATAGAGATGGAGTGATACTAGCGATCCCGCTCCCCTGAACACATGCAATGGGCTAAAGTGACACTAGGCAATATAGAAGAGGTAAAGGAAGATAAAATACCTGCATCACCGGTCATATGATCGGTAGCACCAGAATCAATGACCCATTTGCGACTCGAGGAGGAAAGACACGCAGTGGGTTTACCTGAATGGACAAGAGTGGCTGCGAAAGAGGAAGATGAAGACGGTTGAGAGACACCGGGTATACCTAGCATACTCTTCATCCGACATCATAACCATCTTACTGTTCGAGCAAAGGAGAGGACCGACTAATGGCCGGGATGAGTAGCGATATTAGCAAATCGGTTACCGAGGTTTCCCATGTAACTTCCAACAATTGCGTTGCGATGCCCGTGTCCCCACAATGGTAACATACCTTGACATCTGATGCCCCCCGTGGGCATCATCACCACCACGACCACCCCGACCTCCTCTACCACCTCTGCGTCCACCACCACCACCACCACCACCACCACCACCATGATTAGAACCTCGATGCCCATGAAATGCTTGTGCGGCAAGAGCAGAAAACTCACCCGTATCTCCTTCGATTGGAGGAGGCTTGGGAGATGTGCGTAAAACCCGCGAGAAAGCCTCAGATAAAGAGCAAATGTCAGTACCTGACAAAATCTGCGAGCGAGTAGTAGCAAACTCAGGGCGCAAGCCAGCTAAAAACCCATGACAAGGAGGCCGTTCACGTTGTCGCATCACCTTAACATCGGCCGTAATTGGAAGCAAAGTGCACCATTCCTGAGACATTTTCTTAAAGTCTGCAAAGTACTGAGTCACGGTGCGATCTCTTTGATTCTGTCGAAACACACATCAGTCGACAAGTCATACAAGCGATCAGATTATCACGACCCGAATCTGACACCTCCAAATACTCCAAAGATCTTTGATTGTTTCGGTATGTGAAACTAACTCGGCAACGTTATCGCGGTCATGGAATTCATCATCGGCCAAAGAGTAATGCATCATCTCGAATCCAAGCCTTTGCACCTTCACCCGTTTTAATATCCGTGAGATGATTGCCCTTTTCCATACCAATAAGACTCTTACTAACCACCTTACGCCACATCATATAGTTTGTACCATCAAGCTTCTTATCTGTAAGCTTATTAGGAGTGGTGATCACCGAAACAGCTCGAAGTCGACATACCGCAACCGAAGAGTCCCAACGAAAAGAAACCAAGAAACCAAACAACTAGCGAGAGGCACAACACACGTCAAATCCGGAAAAACTAACCACAGCGGGTAGACAACTTGTACTTGGGTGAACCGGAAAAGAAGAGTTTTCGGCGAAATTCCAGACGCCGGCGTGGTGCACTCCGGCGGCGGCGATGAAAACCACTCCTCCGTCGCTAGAGGGCGAATGGATCCGGGTGGCGTGGGTAGAAAAAAGTAACCAGAAGCGAAACACTAGGCGCATCAAGCGCATCTTGTGACGAAAGAACGACGGCCAAACCCTTGCACAACGAAACTTGCGCACCTCACCACAAACACAACCGGCTAGCCGATCAATCAAGGTTGCACACTCAGGCAACTCAGAGCATCGCGACTGGCAACGATAAAGGAACTCGACGTCCTTACCTTTGCATGTAGAGAAGGAAAAGAAAAATAAAAAAAAAAAAAAAATAAAATAGAAGTGTACCAAACCAAGTTTGTTAGATAGGGGCCCAACAATGGATATCAAACTTAACACAAAGGAAAGAGATTGCCCAAATGATTTGCAAGATTCGCAAACTTCCCCCCATGACGACAATACAAGGTCGAGTGAATGCGATGGCGTGGAAAGCGGAGGAGGTGGCGTTAGTAGTCCTATTTCGGTGGTGCGAGGAGGTCGTGTTCTGTAGCCCAATTTCGATGGTTGAGGAGGTTATGGAACCAAAGTTCTTGATCGATGGGGATCCTAACAAAAGATGTCGTTTGGGTGAGCAAGAAGGTTAAAGGTGTTGTGAATTATCTAGGAGTCTACTGTAAAGGCCATGAAGATAAAATTGTGGACATATTAATGGAAATGGAAAAGGGGAAGCCGTCGGTTAGTGAAAAGGTGGGAGCTAGTCGAATTAAGGCTCGGGGTTCTGAAAGCAAGGAGGTCAAAAATTTATATTGTGGTATTAATTTTGATGGGGCTGCGGGGAGGGTAGACATAATCTGTTGGAATGTGTGGGGTTTGAATAATTTCAGGAAGAGGCAAGTAGTTAAGGAAGCTCTTAGAAGGTGGAAGCCTTTTGTAGTATGTTTACAAGAGACTAAAATGGACTGTATGGACATAAATTTGGCGGACGACATAGGAGGTTGTTGTTGGATGGGTGGGTTCAGGCTAGGCAGCGATTGGGGCTGCGGGGGTGTTCTTGTTATGTGGGATAGAAGAGTTCTAGCTATTGAAGATCACATGATAGGAGTTTTCTCAGTTTCGTGTATGTTTAAGCGGGTGGCTAATGACTCTCGGTGGGTATTCTCTGGTGTTTATGGTCATTGCTATGATAATCGCCGGTTAGATTTGTGGGCTGAATTGACTTCTGTTAGACTTAAATGGAATCATCCGTGGTGTGTGGGAGGTGACTTCAATGTGGTTCGTTTTCCCCAAGAGAGATGTCGAGGTCAATCTTATTCACAGGCTATGGTGGAATTCAACGATTTTATTAATGACAGGGAGTTGATGGATTTGCCCTTGAGGGAAGCATTCACTGTTCGAGGAGGGTCGAACTAGCAATGTTCAAGGCTCGACAGGTTTCTCTTTAGTTCTAATTGGGAGGAAACGATGGGTGTTTTCGTTCAAAGGACCCTTCCTAGGGTTGTTTCTGATCACTCCCCTATCACCCTCTAGTTTGGGGGTGATAATGTTAGAAGGAAATCTCCATTCAGGTTCGAAAACATGTGGCTGAAGGCTCCTGGATTTAAGGATTGGGTTAGGATAAAGTGGGATTCTTATGTGGTAGTTGGTAAACCGTGTTTGGGAGATCAGAATCTGAAGTATCTCTAGGGGAATCTGAAGTCAAAATTCTGGATGAAAAGGAGGGGGAAGGATCTCTAGGGGAATCTGAAGTAGCCCGTCGAGAAGAGATTAAGCTGGAAATCAAAAGGTTGCTCATCTGTGAAGAAACAAGCTGGAGGCAAAAATCCAGGGCCTTGTGGCTGAAAGAGGGTGATAAAAATTCAAAATTTTTCCATAAGATGGCCAACGCGCACAAGAACTTCAATCAGATTAACGGACTGAATATCGATGGTAATGTGACGAAAGATGAGAATCAAATCAGTAGAGGCTTTGTAGAGTTCTACCAAAAGCTGTTCTCGGAAGATAGAGAGAGAGATCTGGAAATAGATGGGATTACGTTCAAAAACCTGATTGAGGAGGACAGGAGATTTTTAGAACAAACTTTTAATGAAGAGGAAGTGGTGGAGGCTTTGGGTTGTCTGAAAGGAGATAAGGCCCCGGGCTCTGATGGATTTACTCTTGAATTTTTCAAACATTGCTGGGAAGTGGTTAAAAATGATATTATGGACGTCTTCCGCTCTTTCTTTGAGGAGGAGGGATTCGAAAAAAGTCTAAATACTTCATTTATTGCTCTCATTCCTAAAAAGAAAAGGGCTGAGGAGTTAAAAGACTTCAGACCTATAAGCCTCATTGGTAGCATATATAAATTGATTTCTAAGGTCCTGTCGAACAGAATGAGAAAGGTGATTGGCAAAGTGATATCAGAATCGCAGCACGCATTTGTGGGTGATCGTCAGATTCTGGAAGCAGCTTTGATTGCTAATGAAGTGGTGGACTCGAGGGTGCGAAGCGGAGTATCAAGGATTCTGGGCAAGCTGGATGTGGAGAAGGCCTATGATCATGTTAGATGGGAATTCTTGATTTAGCTCTTGGATAAAATGGGTTTTGGAGAAAAATGGAAAAATTAGGTTCTATTCTGCATATCTACAGTCAGGTTTTCTGTTCTTATTAACGGTCAACCTGAAGGTTTCTTCTCGAGCTTGAGAGGATTGCGTCAAGGGGACCCCCTCTCTCCATTCCTTTTAATTGTGGTTATGGAGGCCCTTAGTCGGCTCATTGATAAGGCAGTAGCTGGAGGCTTTATTAAGGGCTTCGAGGTGGGTAATGATCCTGTCGGGGTGTTACTATTTCTCACCTTCTATTTGCCGATGACACCCTAGTTTGCTGCGATGCGGATAGTGATCAGCTGGGCTGCCTTCGTTTACTCTTGCTGATTTTCCAAGATTTATTGGGTTTGAAGACTAATGTTTCGAAATGTGAGTTAATCCCCTTAGGTAGAGTGGATAACGTGGAGGTTTTAGCTTCGTTATTTGGCTGCAGTGTTTCCAGCCTTCCTACTTCGTACCTAGGTTTACCTCTTGGTTCGACTTTTAAGAACTCAGTAATGGTTAGGTTTGAGAGGCGGCTGGCGGGGTGGAAAAGACGATTCTTATCAAAGGGTGGAAGACGCACTCTTATTAAGAGTACTCTATCTAATCTCCCCACTTATTTTCTATCATTGTTTATGGCCCCTGCCTCTGTCTTAAAAGAGAATTGAGAAGTTAGAAAGAGATTTCCTTTGGCAAGGGGACAAAGAGAAGAGGAGTTATCACTTAGTCGGGTGGGATTTAGTTTGCTCTAACAAGGAGAATGGGGGTCTAGGAGTTAAAAATCTTAGCTTCTTCAAGAAGGCTCTTTTGGGTAAGTGGCTTTGGAAGTTTTTAGTGGATAAAAAGTCGCTATGGAGGAGGTTAGTGGTGAGCAAATATGGAGTGGGTGATCATCTTTGGTTCCCAAAGAAAGTTCTGTCCTCTCATGGATCTAGTGTCTGGAAAGGTATTATGGGAGTATGGAATGCTTTCAATAGGTTCATTAAATTTGATGTAGGGCTGGGAAATCAAGTCAGGTTCTGGAAGGATTTTTGGTGCGGGACTAATACCATGCAACTGACGTTTCCAGTCTATACAACATTGCAGTCAACAAGGAGGAAATGGTGAGTTCGTTGGTGGTCAATCAAGGGGGAACAGACCTTTGGAGTCCTGCTTTGCATGATGACTAGGAGATTGAGGAAGCAGTGCAGTTCATTGATTTTCTCCATGGTTGCAAGAGGCAGGTTTTGAGTGAAGATAAAATCATCTGGGAGGTTTCTAATAACAGATTGTTTTCCATTAGATTTTTCTATTCTAAGATGATAGAGAAGGAAAAAAGCTTGTTCCCATGGAAGGAGATTTGGAAACATAAAATCTCCGGTAGGGTAGCTTTTTTTGTTTGGGAGGCTGTTATGGGTGTCATATTGACGGGGGAAAACTTGAGATCACGGGGCTTGATCTATGTTAATCGATGCTACATGTGCAAAATTGAGGAGGAGGATGTAAATCATTTGCTGCTACATTGCTCTATGGTTAGGGAGTTATGGACTTCCCTTTTCCTCTCTTCTGATGTTCCGTGGGTTATGCCCAGGACTGTTATTGATACGCTTCGGGGTTGGCCTTCATTTACCCGGAATAGAAGGAGTGGTTTCTCGAAGTACGCCCCTTCAGCTATTTGGTGGACCATCTGGAAAGAGAGGAACAATTGGGCATTCGAGAATACTGAATCTGATATTGAAGGAATCAAAAAGGTTTTCCTTTTGTATTTGAGATTCTGGTGCTTAATTGCTGATCCAACTTCAGAGGTTCCTTTTTGTAACTAGGTTTGGGTCTTTTGGTTTGTAGTTTTGTTCATGTATACTCCCAGTGTACAAGGACGCGTCACCTTTTTTGTCGCCTGTTAATATTACTTATACCTTACTTATCCAAAAAAAAGACCTGGATTTAACCGACCAAGAAGCGACTATCACTCTCTATATGGGTATCGAAAAGGGGAAATGTTATTTCACTCCCTTTTCTACCAAGATAGTCCATGCGATACTCTATTTTACTTGTGTATGATGCTTCCTAAATTAGCAGCGGAGTGTCTTGGTTGAAAAATGGAGTGGGAATAGCACAGCTCATAAGCAAGGGAAAGGAAATAATATGGTGCACCAAATTATGGAACTTGATTTAAACCCTTTGCTTAGTATTTCCTCCGTTCCATGCAAAGAGTCCACTATACAATTTTAGGATGTTTCACTTAACGAGTCAACTTTCAAAAATTATGTCCACAATCTCCATAACATTTCAACTTGACCCTCCACATTTGATATTGACATATTACATATAGCTCAAGCATTATTGTAATTATGACCAACTCTAATGCTACTTTTTTTACATCTTCAGAGCTTCAAAGTAAAGTTCGTTTACTTGTATGCCTCGTTGCTTGATTATTTTATTTATTTGTATGTATTGGCTGTTATATTTTTCATCAGCACAAGAGGCCGTCTGCTTGTCCTCTGCATTGAGCACAAGCAAAATTCAGATAGTGGCTCTATAACATTTTGTTCAAAGGCTGGCTCATCTTCTCAACGAACTTCTCCTTTCCGTGAAATTATTGGGTATGCAGCGGAACAGCTTTCTAGTAGTAGTCTCTGCAGCAGCCCTGATGATAATAGCTCTGATGGGATTAAGCTTGAAGAAACTGAAGCATGGATCCTACGGTTATCTTATTCAACCATTTGGCCTGGAATGGTAGTTGCTATCTGCCCTTACCTTGATCGTTATTTCTTGGCCTCTGCTGGTAATTCTGTAAGTTACTGACTTTCTGTTGTTTTCTATAATCAAGTATAGATGCTTAATTATGTTGACATATTCCACAAAAGAATAATCATTTTGCTGTTTCTTTTTCAGTTTTATGTTTGTGGTTTTCCAAATGATAATTCTCAAAGGGTGAAGAGATTGGCTGTTGGAAGAACACGTTTTATGATCATGACCTTGACTGCTCACTTTACTAGAATAGCTGTTGGTGATTGCCGTGATGGCATTCTTTTCTTCTCATACCATGAGGTCAGTAGCCACTTGTGGCTGTGTTAGTTTTGTATTCCACAGGGTAGTTTTTTTGGTACATTAATTTCACTGGTTATACATGTGTACGTGTGTGTGTCTTCTTAGTCAAGCAGTAGTTTGAGTGATTAATCAGCTAAAATCTAGTGATTGCCCATGTGATTGCACTACTCTTTTGTATACCAGGATTCTAAGAAACTGGAGCAGCTTTATAGTGATCCTGTGCGGAGATTGGTTGCTGATTGCATGCTTATGGATGTTGATACGGCTGTTGTTTCAGACCGCAGGGGGAGTATTGCTGTCTTATCATGTTCACATCATTTAGAAGGTAAATTTTGATTCAAGCCTCGTTTGTTTTTCCTCGTTACCAATGATTAGTTGTGTTCTGCTCATGACAGAAGGTTGGTTTCTGTTTCATGCTATGGAACTCCCAATGACATTCCTTCAAGGGCACATTGCCTCACTGATTATGTTATCTTGATATTGTCATATATTATGGAGGACTATTCTTCCTTGTGGTTGTGAGAAACCATCTTCAGAGTATAGATTTCCAGAGCTGGTGCAAAATAGCACATTCAAATCCATAGTTTTTGATTCTGTAGAAATAAGAGTTGCAACTATGGTTCATGCTAATAAGTGGCTCCAGGGCACCTGTCCAGAATCAATGTGTGGAAATACTTTTCATCGCACCATTACATGGAAATGTTCTGAATGAATTGGGTAGAATCTCGAAGGCAAAGCATTTTATAAATCGGTACTACTTAACGAGTGCCCCATGGCACTTGTTAGCATTTTGCTTCTACTTTGTGATGCATCATATGAAAGTCCATTTTAATACAGAATAGTGCCAGCTGGGGCTTCGTAAGGATGTTGAAAGGAAAATATTTGAAAAGGAAGACGAGTGGTTTACACACAAGGGATTTTGGTGTTAAGGCTTCTAATGGACGCAATCTCTCTGGCACTTCGTACGTACTCAGAGAAGGCTGGGAAGGCACGTGGGATGCAGGGAATTCAAATTTTAAACATATTAATCAAAATGGTGGCGTGCAGAGGGGGGCTCGTTCTCAACGTGTTTCAGGCTCTAGGCCTTCTTCATGGGCTGGACAAAATAGTCAGATAAATGGGCGCTTTAGTGGCCCAACTAAATTCACTAAGGCAGAAAAGGGCAAATGGGTGGTTCGTGAGACCCAGTTAGTTGGGTCGAAGGGGTTAAATGGGCATGGACCTTCTAGTTGCAATTCTCCTAGGGGGAACTTTCCAAAAGGGTCAGATGGGCCTGGGGGAAGTCTGGAGAGAAGGTTGGTGAGTTTGTTTATGGGCCAGTTTCTCTTAGCCCCACCGGCGAAAGGGCAGCCACGACGAACAGTTCTGAGGTTCCAGCGAGGGAAGAGAAAGGTAGTAGTTCGATGGAAAGTTGTGATTTGAAACCAGATGAGCAGAAGGGGACGGATGACTCGAATACTCAAAGTCTTAAAAAAGCCGATGATCTGGGCCAGAATTCGATTAGGAAGTAGGGCCTGGAAGGGGTCTTCGTTGACGTGGTTCGTGGTAGAAGGGTCTTTGTCATCGATGTAGAGGCAGTGCAACGATTACACAATAGGGATAGAGCTGTAGTGGAGTGCGTTTTGGAGGAAGGTGAATTTTCCCAGAATGTAGGGATTCCTATGGGAGATAGCCACCACTTGAAGATCTTGGAGGAGTCGGTTCTTCCGGAGCTGTTGAACTTGGAGAGGGCTGGTGCCGGAGTTGCACCAGGTACCATGGAAGAACCTTTGTATCGCGAGGAAAGCATTCAGACAAAGCCTTTTATGGGTGATGGTGTCTCAGACCTTAACCAAGGAAATGGCTACTACTCTCCTAGTGGTGCCATTAGTGAGTGTTCGGGTGATGAGTTGGAAGAGCCTTTGAATTGCACCCCACTCGCGGCGATTCCTCCTCCTAAGCCAGGTGTTGCGGAAATTCTTATGGATGCTGCAAGGGTAGAGGATTTATCAGGTTGGGTAAAAACCAGAATTGAAGACCTTCGAGAATTTTTAGGAGTGTCTTATGATGGTTACGAAAACAAAATTTTGGAACTGCTTAGGGATATTGATCAGCATCGCAAGGTTTCGAAGGATATCAGTATTAAAAGGCAAGGCAGCTTCAGTGCAAAGGGGTTAAGGAAACTGAAGCAACTGCGTTGTAGTCTAAATTTTGAGCAGATTGATAACAGTGGGTTGTTGGACAGGGTTGAAAATAGACTTTAATTATGAATACTCGAATTATTACTTGGAATGTGTGGGGACTAAATGACAGAGAGAAGAGACTTCTCGTTAGGGCTGCTTTTCGAAGATGGAAGCCGCATGTAGTGTGTCTTATTGAAACAAAAATTGAGGTTATGTATTGGGATTTGGTAAATAGCGTCTGGGACAATAGATGGGCGACTGGGTTTGCTTAAAGGCTACGGGTACAGCGGGTGGTATTCTTGTCATGTGGGATCGGAGTTTCGTCTCGAAGGTAGAAGCGTCTATCGGTGTTCACTCAGTTTCTTGTGTTCTGAAGTTTGAGGAGACCGATAAAAATTGGTTGTTTTTTGGTGTTTACGGTCCCTCTTCAATAGTGGAGAGAAGGAACTTATGGGTGGAATTAGAAGCAGTTAGGAGGAGGTGGAATATTCCGTGGTGCATTGGAGGCGATTTTAATGTTGTCCGCTTCCCTCATGAACGGTCGGGAGCCTGTTTCACTTCTGCGATGACTGAATTTAATGATTTCCTCAATGCAGCAGAATTAGTGGACTTGCCTTTGGAGGGGGGAGATTTCACTTGGTTCAGAAATGGAGGTAGACATCAGTTCTCAAGGATTGATAAGTTCCTCGTCTCCGCAGATTGGGGAGATAGTTTTTGTGTATCTAGACAGTCCTGCCTTCCCAGAATAGTGTCCGACCATGTTCCCTTACTTCTTGAATGTGGTGTAGTGATTAGCCTGAAAAGTCCTTTCAGATTCGAGAATATGTGGCTTAAAGAGCAGGGATTTGTGGAGTGGGTCAAAGTGAGATGGAACTCGTATAATGTTGAGGGGGATCCAGGTTTCGTAGTGGCTAAGAAGATGCAAGCGCTGAAGAAGGATTTAAAAACATGGAACAGAGAAGTATTCGGTAGGGTAGATCTTAAAATCAAAGAACTGGAAGAGAAGATCAGGAGTATAGATGAAAGTACTGGGGGAGAAGAGAGAAATGAGGTTGAGGTAAGTTGTAGAGAGGAATTCATTTTAGAGCTGGAACGTCTTCTTAAAAGTGAGGAGATAAGTTGGAGGCAAAAGTTCCGTATTCAGTGGCAAGGGAGGGAGACAAAAATACTAAATTTTTTCAACGTATGGCGAGTGCTCATTCTGCGGCAAACCAGATTCACAAGGTCTCCATAGATGGTATTACTCTGCAAGATCCAGAAGAGGTAAAGAAAGGCATTGTGGATTACTATGAGAATCTGTACAAGGACAGGAGTGTATGGAGAGCTGATCTGGGCGGTGTCAGCTTCAAATCTCTAAGTATCGAAGATGCTGCTGGTCTGGAACAGGCTTTTTCAGATGAAGAAGTGGTGGCAGCCTTGCGTAGCTTGAGTGGGGACAAAGCTCCCGGGGCCTGATGGTTTCTCCTTGGCCTTTTTTCAGCATTGCTGGGAAGTAGTGAAGGATGACATTCTAAAGGTCTTTAATAATTTCCACGATAGCTTACGGTTTGAGAAGAGCCTTAACACTGCGTTCATTGCATTGATTCCTAAGAAAAAAGGAGCCAATGACGTCAAGGACTTCACTTCAGGCCAATTAGTCTAGTTGGAGGGGTGTATAAGCTCATCTCTAAGGTGATGTCTCAGAGGTTGAAAAGGTGCTGGGAAAGATATTCTCCGATTCTCAGCATGCTTTTGTCACGGAGAGGCAAATTCTCGATGCATCCTTGATTGCCAATGAAATTGTGGATGCTAGATTAAAAAGTGATGTTCCGGGGATTCTTTGCAAGCTGGACATTGAAAAGGCATATGATCATGTGAATTGGGGTTTTTTGTTGTTCCTTATGGAAAGGATGGGGTTTGGTTACAAGTGGAGGAGATGGGTCCAGTTTTGCATATTTTCAGCTAGGTTTTCGTGTGTTGGGGTTTTCGGTGTTGGTAAATGGAGAACCAGCAGGTTTTTTTCCAAGCTCGAGGGGCTTGAGACAAGGAGATCCCCTCCCCCCTTTTTTGTTCATCATAGTCATGGAGGCTCTTAGCAAACTCCTGGAGAAAGCTGCTTTGGGGGGCTACATCAGTGGGTTCAAAGCGGGCGGGGGCGTTACTTCGGAGACTTTAGTGTCTCATCTCCTCTTTGCAGATGATACTCTAGTTTTTTGCGGTGCAGAGCAGTCCCAGGCGGCTTCTGGGTTGCGCATCAACATCTCCAAAAGTGAAATTACAGTGGGCGATGTTCAGGATATGGACGCTCTGGCTTCTTTTTTCGGGTGCAAGGTTGTCTATCTCCCGTCCGTGTATCTTGGTTTGCCTATTGGAGCCACGTATAAGAACAAGAATGTATGGAATTCAGTGGTTGCAAGATTCGAACCTCGTTTGGCGGGTTGGAAAAAGCAATATTTGTCGAAAGGGGGGAGATTGGTGTTGGTGAAAAATACGTTATCGAGTCTGCCTACGTATTTTCTTCTCTCTTCGTAGTTCTAGCTTTGGTACGTAACAACTAAAGAAGCTGGAGAGGGATTTTTTGTGGGAAGGTCAGTCGTCTGTGCGGAAGTTTCACCTTGTTAATTGGGACAAAGTGTGCTCTGATATGGGGAAAGGGGGCTTAGGAGTTAAAAATCTCAAAATGTTCAATGAGGCTTTGCTTGGGAAGTGGTTGTGGAGATACTTGTCAGAGAAGGGGGCCTTATGGAGGAAAGTGGTGGAAAGTAAATATGGCATAGGGAACCATTTGTGGTTTCCGGCAGAGGTCAGCGAGGCTTTTGGGGCAGGAGTGTGGAAAGGTATTAGAAAAGGCTGGAATACGTTTGGTAGTAATATTTCGTTCGAGATTGGGTCGGGGGCGACGGTGAATTTTTGGAAAGGCTTATGGTGTGGTGACGAGGTATTATCCAGATCCTTTCCTGAGCTCTTCTCTTTGTCCAGGGAAGAGAATAGTTTGATCAGCTCGGTGCTCTCTTTAGAGGGAGGTTGAGTATCTTGGAACCCGACGTTTAGAAGAAATTTTCAGGATTGGGAGATGGATTCGGTGAGAAGATTTTTTGAGCTTCTTTATGCTCAGAAAGTTGGTTGCGAGACTGATAGGGTGGTTTGGAGAGGGTCGAAGGATAGCAAATTCTCAGTGAAAGGATATTATTCTAAACTGTTGGACAGAGAAGGGTTACCTTTTCCCTGGAGGTCAGTGTGGAAGACGGTAGCTCCAAGTCGCGTAGCCTTTTTTGCTTGGGAAGTGGCAAACGAGGCTATTCTAACCGGGGATAACCTGAGGAAAAGAGGGCTGATATTTGTTAATAGATGTTTCTTGTGCAAGGAGAGCGAGGAGAGTGTTAATCACATGGTTTTGCATTGCCCGGTGGTTGGGGAATTGTGGAACCTTTTGTTCCGCTTGTTCAAAGTGGAGTGGGTGCTCCCGGAGGCCTCCAAAGATTTATTGTGGAGCTGGAGGTATTTTTGGCGAAGGAAGGAAAGAAATATTTTGTGGGAAGTTGCTCCGTTGGGGGTGTGGTGGACAATCTGGAAGGAAAGAAACCGTAGAGCTTTTGATAATGAGGAAGGTTCTATTTCAGATATGAAGAGTGGTCCGCTTCATCTCCTGTTTGTGTGGTGTGCAGGGGATGAGCATTCACATACTCCCCTGTCTTCCTCTTTTGTAGATTTTGTGCAGAACTTTCCTTTACGTTAGTTAGTCTTTTGGCTTTTTATTCTTCTATGTAAATAGGACGTGTTACCTGTTTTGACGCTCTGATATATACTCATTTACCTTTATCAAAAAAATATTTAAAAAGCTGTTAGGGCAGTTCAGTTTTTAGTCGAAATTGTTGGTTGCCTAAGAATCAACATGTGTGTAAATGAATCTAGCTGGGAGGAGTATGTTGAGATATATGTGTGGTAAAATGTAAAACTGGTAATGAACACATTTGAGAGGAAGTGAAAGAAGCTCAAATTGGAGATACAATGTAAGAAAAGTTCTTAAGATGGTAGGATCAATATCAATGCTGGAGGCAGAGAAAGACCAGAACTAAGTTATATGAATAACCAAGAAGGATATGAGTGCATGTAGTTCAACAGAAACTTTTACTGAGTTTTGAAATGTTTATCCTGTAGAGACATAAGTAGTTGGGACAGATGTGGAGTTGAGCTATATGAAATATCAAGTATCAATAGCCATACCTCTCAATATTTAATTTTGGTGCTTATTTGTTATTACACGTCATTGATAAAATTGCGCAAAGAAACTTATAAAAAAAGAAGATAAAATAGTGCAAAGAAGATCTGTACAGAGATGCCTCCGTAAAGGTTGGACTCAATATATTAATACTAAATCACATTAACAAAGATAATTATACCCTTAACTATGTATACAAGAATGTTTACATATAATTACACTTCCCGTTAAGCTAGAGCATATATGTTACTGTTACAAATATGATTAATCACCGGATCACCCAAAGCCCTTGTGAGATTATCAGGTTTTGATATGGCAACTGGAGAGAAGATTTCTATTGAATCTTGTTACGGACAAAATTACAATCAGCTTCAATATGCTAGGATTAAGCAGGATTCTACGTAATTACAGTTGCTGTGGAGCTTCCTTCAATGTACTGCTAAATTAGCCAAATATAAGCAGCAATAGAAGTAAACAATCACAGTGATGCAATCCATACCATAAGTTTGAGCAAACACTTCGGTTACAGGATGGACTATTTCTAAAATATTATTATGATCCAATGCTAACAGCCTTCCTGGAGCTGCATGTCAATTAAGAGGTGAAAAGCCTAGAACATATGTTTAGGAACTGATACCAAATTAAGGGAGCAACAGAAGGCCAGAAAGTAGAAGATAAGTGATCATAATATACAAACGACAGAATTGGATGTGCACAAGTACGCGTATCTCTGCTAAAGGCGGTAGGATGATCAAGACTGACAAACAAAGGAATGGATAGTGCAATACAACAACACATATAATTGATCAAGTTTGAGCTTTAGCATGACAAACTCCACCCTTATTATCAGAATGAAATACATTTCAGTTTTATCTCATAACTTGTAAGTAATACAGTCATCAATGAAGGTTATGAATCATCAAAAACCTAGTTTGAAAATAAAGGACCCCAAATATCTTAATAAACTAATTCAAAGGGTGCTGAAACCTATTTACCAACTATAGGAAAATAAGAAACATTTGGGGAACTGCCAAAACTTACATTCTAAACCTGTGAAATGTGTGGATACTATCCATGAGCGGTATTCGATGAGCATGAAGACACGAACAGTATTTGATGAGCAATAAGCACAAACAGTACTCAGCGAACATGGTGAACGTACATGATTGGGACCCTATATCTTGGTGCATGTAGTCGACTCACTTGGGTTGATATCATCTATTCCAAACAGAAAGGAAGCACACAAAATCAAAAGTTTCTTGCACTATTCACCTTTTTTTTTTTTGATAAAGTTAATATAATATTAACACATCCTTGTACACAGGGAGTATACAAGACCAAAATAATTAGATCTGCAATCTATCCAAAATATTAACAAAAGAATCCCCTGAACATGACTCCACATCAGAATGACAGAAATCAAGTAACTGATGCACTTCTTTCTTCAGCCGATCGAAGTCTATCTCCACATTGTAAAAAACCCTATGATTCCTCTCTTTCCACACGCTCCACCAAATCGCCAAATGAATAGACTTCCATCTACTATTCTTACTAATTCTACTGAAAGAAGCCCAACCATGAAGCAGATGAAGAGAAGACCTAGGCATCACCCAAGAAATACCCGCTGCAAGTAAGAAAGAGTCCCATAAGTCCCTAGCAACTGACAGTGTAGAAGCAAATGATTAACTGACTTCTCCTTTTTGCTCATGAAACACCAATTAACATAAACCCTCCCTCGAGCTCTCAGGTTGTCCCCGGTCAGAATTGCCTCCCTCGAAGCTTCCCAAGCAAAGAACATCACTCTACTAGGAGCCCTTGACTTCCAAATAACTTTCCAAGGATAGTGTCTCATTTCCTCATTTTTTAAGAATTGAGTAAAAACATTTCACCGAGAAAGTTCTCCTTTTCGAACCATCCCATAGAACTCTATTCTCCCCCAAACCTCTCCGAACATCATACAGCATTTAGAAGAGTCTAGAAGTATTGCCAATCTCCCAATCATGTAAATTTCTACGGAAAGAGGGGCTCCAATAAGGTTAGGCAACAAGCCCGGAAACCAATAGGGTTAGGCATGATATATTTGTATTAATAACAGGAAAGAGGGGCTCCAATCTTTCTCTCTTGCAAGAATCCACATATATTTTTTTGCATTTGCATCTTATATGCATTAATGACTTGAAAGTAGCCTATTAGGTTGTTTTTTGTTTTTAGTGTTAGAAAGGGTATGACACAGGGAGAGTAGCTCGCCCAGGGTTTGCGACGATCTTCAACCTAGGGTTTGAGTTAGCGGAGGAGTTGCGACGTGTTTTGAGGTTCACCGCCTAGGGAGAGTAGCTCGCCCAAACTAGGCGACCTGATCTGCCCATTCTCCGCCGTCGGAAAGTTGCCGGAAAGTCCTCACACGCCGGTGCGTCGCCGGACTGCCAGAGACTGGGTCGCCTGAGGGAGTCAATTGCTGTTTGGTAGTTGGTTTTCATCTTTGATCAACTTTTCGAGGGTATTTTGGTTGATTTGTTTGGTTATATTGGTCCGTAAGAATATTTTTTGCCCACTTTTGGAGTGAAAAGTTTACACGTAGTGATGGCGGGCGATAAAATTATGTTTCAGTTTGGTAGGAAGACCTTTGACGTTTTCAAGATTCAGGAGAAGGATCATGTGGAGTTCAAGGTAGTGGAGAGGTGCAGAGGTCGACTGTTTTGAGTTTGACAGGATGTGTGAATGGTTTAGCAGATACTTTGCACCCAACCTCATATGGTGGAAGAAGTGGCAAGCTCAGAGAAGAGAATTCATCACCGCAAAGGAGAAGAATGCAGCAGGGTTTTTTATCAGTCATAGTGAGAGGCTCAGGGAGGACGGGAATGATCTGTGTCCCTGAGAATTCTGAAGATGCAGGCTGGTATTGGGTGGCAGATAAGCTCCGTCGGTTCGCCGGAGATCAACACTTCATGGAACAGGACGTCAGTAGCAAATCATTCAAAGCGGCTCAAATTCCACCTTGGCCTGATTTAGAACATGCGTTTTTGAATGCAAGAGGTGATAAGGCAGCAGATTTTGTGGTGGATGTGGCATCGTGTGCTGGGAATTTAGAATATCTTGGTCGATGTTTAGTGGGCAGATTAGGAGCCCAGCAAGATCCCAGTCCATCAAGGGAGGAAGTGAAGAAATGGGTTAATATCCATTGGAAAGTTGCTGGAGGAGTCAAAGTATATGAGCTTAGTGGGAATAATTTCTTGCTGACCTTTCCATCCAAAGACGAGGCTCGCCGTATTTTGAATCTCAAAAGCTGGGTGGTGAATGGGAGGTCCTTGTTTCTGGAATTTTGGAAGCAGGAGGCTTCGTTTTTTCAGGAAGGGCATAAATCGAATGAAGTGTGGGTTAGGGCTTCAGGTCTTCTCCTTCATTCGTGGAGTAGTTCGATCTTTAAATAGATTGGAGAGTTTTGTGGTGGCTTCGTTAGGATTGACGAACTCACTGTCAATAGGGTTTATTTGAGATGGGCTCGGAAGAAAGGAGTTCGTCGCCGGTTGAGAAAGCGAATTTGGTGCAGAAGGAGGGTGTATCTCTTGCGAGTAAAAAGCAGGTGGGAAAGAAAGGGAGCAGTAAGTCGGGTAATTTCAGAGGTAAAGTCAGAGGGGTGGGGCCGAGCACATGGGTTCAGAAGAATTCAAAATTCAAAGCCCAAAAGCAAAACGACGTAGCTAGGGAGAAGTTTCCAGCTGGTATGGACAAGGCAGGGAAAGCTGGTAATAGGTTTGGGCTTAACATCAAGGGGAGTGGGCTAAATAGAGTCTCATTTAAAAGGTTAGGAAGGGGTAAGGCAGTTTGGGCCCCTATTAAATCCAAATGGATAGAGACCCATGAGAAGGAAGTCACAGTGGGTAAAATTTATGGGCTTTTCAAGTCTAATCTCACCTCAGATCCAGCACATAGTATGGGCAACGGTGGTGGGTCAGGAGTGAAGGAAGACCCAATTATAATTGAGGATAGATTTTTGGGAGTCAACGAATCCATTATTTTGTCGAGTTCCAGCTGGCGAGACTCGGACAACTTCGAGTGCTTTGAATTTGAGTGGTCGTTGGCATCGCAGACTCAGAGACGGAGCATAGGGGGGATAAGCAAGAGGATTGTGAAGCCGATAGGGAGGACAGCTCGACACAGGCTCATTCAGATCGAGGGACCGAGGAGTGCTGCTGTGTAGAGATGCAGTCTATTCCTAAGGGTGGTCGGACTGAGGAGTTAAGGGAAGACTCGACAAAGGAACCTATTTTTGGTACCCCTCTCACGGCTATTCATCCAGATTCAGTAAGTGAGGCAGAGATGCTGCTCAATGGCTTGACGCAGGAGGAAGAGTTTCTGAATTGTAACCCAATTTCGGTGGTACGGCCAGAATCTGTCTGCGAGTCCTGTTTGTGGGATGGAAGGAAGGGAGGTTCAGAATACTACTCAAGTCGAGGGGTCAGTACCGGGGATTTCACCGTCTGCTAGTAGGGATTCAGGTAAGTCGGAAAGGCGAATGCAAGGAGAGGGTTACCAAGGAAGGCTCTCACGAGGATAAGGAGATTGTTTCAATGGAGGAGGTTGATCTTTCGGAGAGGATTCAGGAGGGAGGTTGGGAAGATAATTCAGAGGAACTAATTGAATGTTTGAAGTCTCTGGAGGCTGGGGAGTCGGCTGACCTGTAACAAGCTTTTTTAGAAGAGGAAGTATTTGCAGTGCTGAAAAGTATGAGTGGTGACAAAGCCCCGGGCCCAGATGGATTCTCAATGGCTTTTTTTCAATATTGCTGGGAGATGATTAAAAGTTATGTGATGAAAGTCTTCCAGTTCTTTCATGATAATATAAGTTTTTGAAAGAGTTTTAATGCCACCTTCATAGCTTTAATTCCAAAGAAGAAAGGAGCCAGTGATTTGAGAGAGTACAGACCTATAAGTTTGGTTGGAGGTATTTATAAGCTTATATCGAAAGTGTTATCCAGAAGGTTGAAACAAGTGATTGGTCGAGTTGTCTCGGATTCTCAACATGCTTTCGTGGGTGATGGGAAGATTATTGATGCGCCTCTTATAGCAAATGAAGCTGTGGACTGCAGATTAAGGAGTGGGGTTCAGGTTTGTTATGTAAGCTGGATATTGAAAAGGCATACGACCATGTCAACTGGGATTTCTTGATTTATTTGTTAGACAGATTGGGATTTGGGCTAAAATGGAGAAAATGGATTCTTTTTTGCATAACTACAGTTCGTTCGTTTCTCAAGATTGGTAAATGGGGAACCTTCATGGTTTTTCGGCAGCTCTAGAGGTTTGAGGCAGGCAGATCCTCTTTTCCCTTTCCTGTTCATTATTGTCATGGAGACTCTCAGTAGATTCTTAGATAAGTCTATGGTGGGAGGTTTCATTTGTGGGTTTAATGTAAGTCATCCGTGTCACATCTTCTTTTTGCGGATTATATGCTGATCTTTTGCGATGCAGATTTTTCTCAACTAGGTTACCTGTGCCTAGTTCTGTTGTGTTTTCAGATGGTCTCGGGTCTACGGATCAATATTGCAAAAAGTGAGATTCTGCCAGTAGGAGGGGTTGATAATATTGCAAAAATGTTTCATTGTTCAATGTGGCGTTGATGGGTAAATGGCTTTGGAGATTTTTGTGGGAAAAAGATTCACTTTGGAAGAAGATTGTATTGAGCAAATATGGAGTTAGGGACCATGTGTGGAATCCAATTGAGGTTCACTCTTCTTATGGGGTGGGGGTGTGGAAAGGTATTAGAAGGAAGTGGGATATTATGAATAGATACATAGCTTTTGATGTGGGTATTGGCAACTTAGTTAGATTTTGGAGCGACAATTGGTGTGGGGGTACGGCTTTCCCGTTGTTGTATAGCCTTGCTACACATAAGGAGGAAACAGTCAGTTCTGTGTTACATTTCAATGGAGAGAGTGCTACTTGGAATCCCACTTTTAGAAGAAACTTTCAAGATTGGGAGTTGGACTCTCTTGGGCGTCTCTTCGAGTTGCTTTATAGACAAAAAGTAGATAGACATAAAGAAGATCTAGTTGTGTAGGAAGGAGGGAAGTGCAAGGATATCTTAGTTAAATCCTTTTATCAAAGGAGTAGCACTGTTTTGTTCCCGTGGAAGAGTGTGTGGAAGACTAAGGGTGGGTGTTTTTATGCGGGAAGCTGTAAATGAAGCTCTGTTAACATGCGACAACTTCCAGCGTCGTGGTAAAATTTTAGCCAACATGTGCTGCTTGTGTAAAAGTGATGGGGAAAGTGTCAACCATTTATTGTTGCATTGCCCTTTTACCAGCAAGTGTTGGGACTTTGTGTTTAATTGTTTCAAAGTGATGAGATGTTGGTCCCTGTATAAACGGAGGAGGAATTTTTTATGGGAGGTGGCCCCATTAGCGATTTGCTGGACTATATGGTTGGAAAGGAATGCTAGAGTTTTGAGAATGCCGAGAGAAGCGTAGAGAAGATCAAGGAGATTATTATGCATACTCTGCTCTTTTGGTGCCATGAGTCGATTTCTTTTGACGCAAACCCTTTTGTAGAGTTTGTGGATAACATAGCTTAATGTAATTATTACTGTTATATAAAGGACACGCCACCTGTTTTGACTCTCTCAGATTTATAGCATTTTCTTATTCTTAACAAAAAAAAAAGCTAGGCAAGTTTCATTCCTCTTATTTTGGGTTACCCATTGGAGCTCAGTTTAAAAACAAGGCGATGTGGAATCCCATCATAGAGAGATTCAAATGTAGATTGGCGGGGTGAAAAAAACAACTCCTGGTCAACAGGGTGTTGAAAGGGGGGCGACTGACCCTTGTTCAGAGCACTTTATCCGGTTGCCCACCTACTTTATGTCTTTATTTGTGCTCCCCCCAATCTATCCGTAATATTTTAGAGATTGGAAAGGGATTTCCTTTGGGAAGGCCAAAGTTAGACCTATAAATATCATTTGGTCAAATGGGAGAAGGTCTGCTATAGTTTGAGGGAAGGAGGCCTAGGTGTTAAAAAGTTGAACGCTTTTAATGAGGTGTTACTGGGCAAGTGGCTTTGGAGATTTTTGGTGGATAGAGATGGTTTGTGGAGGAAGGTGGTGGTGAGTAAATATGGGGAAGGGGATGGGCAATGGGCCCCAAATGAGGTTTCTCTTTCTTACGAAGTTGGTGTTTGGAAAGGGTGGGAATCTTTCGAGAGATTTCTTCGTTTTGAGATTGGTGATGGCTCGTCAGTGAAATTTTGGAAAGACAAATTGTGCGGTGACATAGAGTTGTGGAGATTATTTACGGATTTGTTTAACATAGCCAGTGATAAGCGATAAGAACTGCTTTGTTTTTTTTTTTTTGATAAATAAAGATTGTATTAATTACGACGCCAAAAAGGGAGGCGCAACCTTGTACACGAGAAGTATACTAAACAAAAATTACAATTGAAATGAGCTATCCTCCATATCTACAAAAAGATTCCATTCATGCGAAGAAGTCTCTGAGCACCAAAAACGAAGGAGCTGAAAAACATTCTTGTTTAGCTTATCTAACCCAACTTCCACATTATCGAAATGCTCCACCAAATTGCCAACTAAGCTGTATCCCAGACCACATTCCGCCTTCTCCTCTTATACAGCGACCAACCACCACCGGAGGACAACAAGGTGCCCAATTGCTTTGTTAATGCAGTGCTTCATCCGGAGGACAACAAGATGGTTTGGAGTCCTTCATTTCATAGGAATTTCCATGACTGGGAAATGGAATTATGTGTGCTTTTTTTCGATTTTCTCTATTCCTTTGGCAGGCAATTGGAGGATAAGGTGTGGTGGCAGGGTCCTAAAGACAAAAGATTTTTTGTCAAATCTTATTTCGAGTCTTTGTTGCCCAAAGATGGTTCTTTATTTCCTTGGATATCTGTTTGGAAATCCAAAGCTCCCAGTCGGGTAGCGGTTTTTGCTAGGGAGGCTTGCGATGAAGTCATTCTTACCGGTGATAATTTGAGAAGAAGGCATAATACTTACATGAGTTGGTGCTATATGTGTAAAGGTGATGAGGAAAATGTTAGCCATCTCTCATTCATTGTTCTGTAGCTAATGATCTTTGGGCTCTTCAATATTTCGTGGGTTATGCCCAGATGAACGAAGGAGCTGTTTCTAAGCTGAGGAGAGGGAATTTATCCTGGCAAATTGTTCTTTTGTGTGTGTGCTGGACCATTTGGCTTGAAAGGAATAGAAGGGTTTTTGATAACAAGGAAGGCCATTGTCGCAGTTGAAAGACACGATGTTGCGAACCCACTGTCTTGGTGTTCAGTAGATGCTAATACTTCCATTTCTCACCCTTATTCTTTTGTAGATTTTGTTAATAGTCTCTCCTTAGATTAGTTTATTGCGTATAACTCTAGTGTACAAGAACGCGTCACCTTTTTTGACGCTTCTAATATATAATACTCTTACTTATCAAAAAATAACTGGCACATATCTATATTATAAAACAGATGGAAAAATACATGTGCAATTGACTTGGGATAAGTACCGGCTTTGATTTATTTTTTTACTGCAATCTCTCAGCTGTAATTTACTTATACCCTCACATGTGCGAAGGGCAGTTGGCAAGCCTAACTCAATTTATGGCTGTAACTCAATATTTTTACTGTAATTTACGGCTGTAACTCTCTCTCTCTTTACTTAATTTATTTTTAACTTCCACCTAAGTCAATTTACGGCCGTAACTCAATTTATTTATTGTAATTTACTGCTGTAACTCTCTCTCTCTCTAACTCAATTTACAGGCTATTACTCAATATTTTTTTGATAAGTAAAGTATTATATACGAATAGCGTCAAAACAGGGGACACTTCCTTTGTACAACAGATAGAATATACAAAAAATCTCAAGCTACTCTAGATGGAAGGAATTCACAATTCTGCACGATAGAAAGTAGAAGACCGGGAAAGATCCATGAACTCAGCACACCAAAAAGAGATAGTACGCAGAAAAATGTCTTTAAGCTTCTCTAAAGTCCCTACCTCATTGACAAAAGCCCTCCTATTACTCTCCTTCCAAATGATCCAACAAACCGCCAACGGAACTACCTCCCATAAGGAATTTCTCCTTCTCCTTTTATAAAGGGACCAGCTCAAGAATAATTCTAAAACTGATCTGGGCATAGCCCAAGAAACTCCGAACAGACCAAAAATCCAATTCCACAATTCCGTCGCCATGGTGCAGTGAAGAAGCAAGTGGTTAACACTTTCATCACTCTTTTTGCACATATTGCACCAATTAACATAGATCTTGCGACGAGCCCGCAAGTTGTCCCCAGTTAAGATGGCTCCATGACTAGCCTCCCAAGAAAAAAAAGCTACGCGACTGTGTACTTTCGACTTCCACAGAATCTTCCAAGGTAAGCTACTAACTCCTTCATTCAAAAGCCGGGAATAGAAGGAACTTACAGAGAAAATTCTGGCTCTACTTCCCTTCCACCAAACTGAGTCCTCTCTAGATTTGTCCACCTGCTGATCATTTAACTTTTCAAAAAATTCCACACAAGATCATTTCCCAGTCTTGAAAACATCTTCGGAACGTAGGGTTCCAAATCACATTATCCCCATTAACTTGAAGAATCGAACTAACCAAGCAATCTTTATTGGAAGCCAAATTGAACAGATCCGGAAAAAGTCTCCACAATTCCACCTCCCCACACCATCTATCTTTCCAAAAATGGATTGAAAACTCATTCCCTATTTCAAAGGAGGTATGTCTCACAAAAGCTTCCCATCCTTTAAGAATCCCTTTCCAAACAAACCCCCACCCCGAATGCAGCTGAAACACTTTTCGGAGTCCATTTATTAACTCCTTCCCCATATTTACAACCTACCACTATCCTCCACGACCCATCACAATCAGTCATGTACCTCCATAACCACTTACCAAGCAAGGCAACATTACCAAGCAGGGCCTTTGACAACTAGGAAATGGCTGTCCCGGATTTGAAGAATTTGTTGATTCGCACCCTTGACTTTTGGTGTTCCGAGGCAACTCAATCCTCTCCTAGTACTAATGATGTGGGACAAGATTGGAGCAGTTTATTCTTAAGTTTGATTATTTTTACTATTGTTATAAATTTGGAATTTGTAATTAATAGGGTAGTATTTTTTTTTACTTAGATGTAGATTTTTTTTTTTGATAAGTAAGTAATATATAAAAAGCATCAAAAGAGGTGATGCGTCCTTTGTACACTAGAGGTATACCAAACCAAACATTAATCAGTGTCTATTCTATTTACAAGATCTACAAAATCAGTGTTGGATCTAGGAAAAGATTGATCAGTCTCGAAGCACCAAAAATAAAGAGTGCGTATCAGCAAATTCTTCATTTCCGGGACTGACATTTCCACATTCTCGAAAGCCCTACGATGAATTTAAAGTCCTAGTTGGTTACTAGATAAGTTAGGGCAGTTTTTTTTTGGAAGTTATAAGTTAGGGTAGTTTTTTTTTTTGGAAGTTATAACTTCCTTTCCAACCGTTATGAACCTGATTCTAGGATTAATAAGGTTTGACGTGTTCAACCTTAATTTAAAGAGTTTTCTCGTAGTAAGAGCCCTTGATTAATCCTTCGGGTTTAATCTAAAACCTTTCCCCGTATCAAGTGGTATCAGAGCGAGGCTTTTCCTTGGTAGTGGCTTACAAAGACGGAGACGATGATTCTATTGTGAGTGACGATGATGTTACTATCTCTTTAGTGCTTAAGGATCTGGCTGCGAGGCTTCTAATCTTGGCTGAGCATCTTCAACAAAAGGGGTCGAGGATGCAAGCCACTCAGGTTGACCAAGGCATCACACATGGCAATGATGGGGGCACAAAGATTACTAGATGATCAGATGAAAATATAAATTTTCTTGAGGCTGCTTTTGGGGACTTGTCTCATGATGTTGCTCAATTATTTATCGAGCAAGACGGCTATGAACATCATGTTTTTGTATCCGATGCAAAAGGTATTCTGATTGCAAAATTATCTGATAAGGATGATATGCATATGTTTGTGGCTGATAAGGCATGCCCACGTTTGTTCGATATTGCAACTGATATGGTTTGCCCATGTCCTATGCAAAGAGGGCTGTTCAGTTCTACTTTCTTTCAAGTTTTTGAGTCCTTTTCAATTACGGAATTGTTCAAGGATTTTGAAGAATCAAAGTTACGGAAGAACTTGTGCTACTCAAAATATCTCCTCATTTGGCAAGGAAATAATCAAGTTTCTAGTATGAACTCGAGGACGAGTTCTTTTCAAGAATGGGTGTTTGATGTGGGACAAGATTCGATCAGTTTATTCTTAAGTTTGATTATTTTTACTATTGTTATAAATTTCGAATTTGTAACTAATAGGGTAGTATTTTTTTTATATTTAGAAGTAGATTTAGATCCTTAATTGATGAATTTAAAGTCCTAGTTGGTTACTAGATAAGTTACGGCAGTTTTTTGGAAGTTATAAGTTGGGGTAATTTTTTTTGGAAGTTATAACTTCCTTTCCAACTGCTATGTACCTTACAAATGCATGTTTGTTGTCATTTCCAAATAGTTCAGAAAATTGAATAAAGTTATTGATTAATCCTTTTTTTTCTAGTGGTTGTTCGTTCCTAGTGGATTCTAGGATTAATAAGGTTTGACGTGTTCAACCTTAATTTAAAGGGTTTTCTCGTAGTAAGAGCCTTTGATTAATCCTTCGGGTTTAATCTAAAACCTTTCTCCGTATCAACTAACATTACTCTTGTAGATTTTGTAAATATTATCGATAGTGGCTAATTCTTTTGGCTAGGTATACTTCTACTGTACAAAGGCCGCATCACCTGTTTTGATGCTATTTATTTAATTATTACTTATAAAAAAAAAAAACTTTCAAATTCTTGATCCCTAATCCTCCTCCTCTCGAACTAGCCCAAACCTTATCCCATTTAACTCGATAATACTTTCGAGCCTCACCCAAACCTTCCCACAAAAAGTCCCTTTCCAACCTTTCGAGTCTGTCACGAACTGAAGAAGGCATCACTAAGAGAGACAAAAAATATGTAGGGAAGCTTGACAAAGTGCTCTTGACAAGTGTAAGCCACCCCGCTTTGCTTTTTTCAACCTGCCAAACTTCTTTCGAATCTCTCCAAAACCGGATTCCAAGTGGTTTTGTTCTTAAACGGCGCACCGAGAGGCAAACCCATATAAGAAGAAGGAAGATAAGCAATCTTACACCCAAAACACGAGGCTAAAAACTCAGCATTCCCCACCGCCCCAACCGAATAATCTCACTCTTCGCTACATTAACCCGAAGGCCTGACACCATCTGGAAGAACTCCAATATGAGACGAAGATACCCTAACTGACCTCAGCATCACATAGAACCAAAGTGTCGTCTGCAAAGAGGATATGAGATACCGAGACTACCTCTTCTCTGACCCTCCCCACCTCAAAACCTCGAATGTAACCACCTAAAACTGCTTTGTCCATGAGTCTACTCAAAGCCTCCATCAAAAAATGAACAGGAACGGAGATAAAGGGTCTCCTTGTCGTAATCCCCTCGAACTTGCAAAGAATCCTGCGGGTTCTCCATTTATCAAAACTGAAAACCCGAGCCGAAGAGATGCAAAAGTAAATCCATTTTCTCCACTTCTCCCCAAAACCCATTCTTCCCATTAAGTACAAAAGAAACTCCCAATTAACGTGACCATAAGCCTTCTCGATGTCCAGCTTACACAAAAGGCCTGCACAAAAGGCCTGGAAGGCCACTTTTGAGCCTGGCATCAAGAGCTTCATTGGCTATGAAAGATGCTTCAACAATCTGCCTCCCTCCAATAAAAGCATGCTGGGACTCGGGACTCTGATATAATTTTAAAAATCACCTTTCTCAATTGGAGAGCAAGAACTTTCGCTAACAGTTTGTAAATACTTCCAACTAAGCTGATTGGCATGAAGTCTCTCAAATCAGTCGCACCTTTTTTCTTCGGAATAAGAGCAATGAAAGAAGGTTAAAACTTTTCTTAAATTCCTTGTTATCATAAAAATGCTGAAATACCTCCATAACCTCTGTTTTGATTACTTCCCAGCAACTAGAGATAAATGCTATCGTAAAGCCGACCGGGCCTGGGGCTTTATCCCCACTCAAGCTGCCCAAAGCTGCCACCACTTCCTCTTCGGTAAAGCAGGCCTCCAACAGCAAACTGTCCTCCTGCTCTAAAGATTTAAAAGAGACTCCATCAAGCTTTGGCCGCCACTCTCCTTGATCCTCAAAAAGTGTACTGTAGAAATCCACTATGCCTTGCTTAATGTCATTTTTGTAAACTAATATCGACCCTTCAACCGTGATATTTCTGATATGATTTGCAGACTTATGCATACTTGTTGTAACTCAATTTTTTTATTGTAATTTACAGCGGTTGGCAACTATCTTCCGCCTAACTCAATTTCTCTTTCTCTCTAACTCAATTTATTTTTAAATTTAACATTTGTTCTTCACTTATATGAATATTCTTCGCTTATTTATAAGTTAACATAGATTAGGAGCCTTCATAGTATGTAAATGTGAATTAATCGTTGAGTTTCATTAAAAATAATTTACGTGCCTTTGGATTGTAAAGAATTTGAGTTGACACCGTGCCATAGACATGGGCACTAAGATCTAGTATACAGATAAATGCCTCTAAAGTCTAATAGGAACATTTACCAATATTTACAACAATCATGCTTTACAAGCTTTGAGCTCCAGTCTTATATTTGTTAATTTGCTACATAACAAACAAAAAGTAGTTATTGTATACGCCTTTATGGTTGATACACTTAGAGAGATATGTAGTGCTAATTTATTTATATAGGGAAATATCTCTCTTACAACTTGTCCTCTGCTTCTGCATCCTCTTTTTTTTCTTTTAGAGTTCACTGCATTGACGTCCATTGTCGGTATTGATGATTAATAGGTTGGTAACAATGAGGTTCTTCGTTGGTAACTTTCCGTTAGAGTTTGTTGTTATGTTGAAGCCTGTTAAATTTTTTGAAGTGAGTATTTTTTTCCCCTTGATACCGAATGAGTTATGGCTTTGGTTGAAAAGCCAACTGGAGCCTGTGTTACTGTGAACATGGGTGCACCACCTTGCCCTCTCTTTTTAGTACTTGTTGAAATAGCAGAATTGAATGAAGAAAAGGGCATCTTCTTCTTCTTACTCTCTCTCTCTCTCTCTCCCTCCCTCCCTCCCTCCCTCCCATACACACGGAGACACAACTCACACTCTGACTGTCTTCCCAAACAAACCAGAGTGCCGCCACTCCCGAGCTGTTATTTCCTTTAACCACTCTGAGCCCATAGCAAACAGATTTGCGATCTCCTCTGTTTCCTTATTTACTAAAGGATCACTTGACCACCGCTCTATCAATCCTTCGGCTCATCTTTCTCACTCACTACTTACAGAATTGTCTTCATCAACCACCCTATTTATTTACTTGCCCACTTTATTTTTTGCTGGATTACCATTCATTGTTTGCATGTTGAGTGCATTTATCAAATGCTACACAATATACATCTTTTGATTCTTTCTACAATAAAATGTTACAGATAATGCAAGTCCAGAATGCAACCTAAAGCTTAGTTCTTCATACTACATGGGTGAGATCGCCATGAGCATCAGGAAGGCAAGTCTTTTTTCCTTATACTAGTCAGCCCTCGTTTATTGCCAGCATATTTAGCCATGAATTGCCTATATTAAAGGTGGAGATTCCTTATTAGGAAGATTGTTATGGGTTGATACCTTAGTTTGCACACATGAATGCAGTGCTTACAAGCTTGTATTTGCCCGGTATTTTTTCACGCCTCAACATTTTTATTATAATGTTATGCATTTTTTCGAGGGCAAAGACCTGCCTTGTAGTGAGTTGTCTATTCATTTTTTTAGTTCATATTAAAGCAAAGATTAGAAATTTTAAAACATAACTAGCTACAATTTGGGGGAAATTGACAATTTCATGGAATGTTAGAGGAATTAATGATGGGTCGAAGAGATTAGTGATTAAGGCAGCTCTTAAAAGATGGCATTCGCATCTGATTTGTTTACAGGAAACGAAGGTGGAGAGAATCGATCACAGGGTAGTTGTGGATGTAGGAGGTGATAGATGGACTAAGTGGGAACACCTAGGGGCAACAGGGACAGCCGGGGTTGTGCTAGTGATGTGGGATAGCAGAATTCTTACTAAGGTGGGGAGCTATGTTGGAATTCACTCTATCTCTATTGTTTTTGAAGGTGTAGAGTACGGTTGGAAATGGATTTTCTCGGGGGTTTATGGTTCTTGCGAGGATAGTGTGAGAAGAGGATTGTGGGACGAACTGTGTGCTATTCCTCAGATTGGGGAGCTGCCATGGTGTATAGGGGGAGATTTCAATGTAGTCCGTTTCCCCCATGAACGTTCGAGGGGTGGGGGGAGCTTCATTAATAATATGGAGCTAATGGATCTCCCTTTAGAAGGTGGAATGTCCACTTGGTCCAGGAATAGCGAAAGGAAATCATGTTCACGAATAGACAGGTTTTTGGTATCTTCTAAATGGGCTGAGTGCTTTGAAGGGATGACACAGTCATGTATGCCTAGAGTTGTTTCCGACCATGTCCCTGTGGGCCTAGAATGTGGGGAATTGTTAAAGGGGAAAACCCCATTTCACTTTGAGGCAATGTGGCTGGATTTCCCGGGGTTCAAGGATTGGTTAAAAGAGAGGTGGCAATCATATGTGGTGGTAGGGGATCCTTGTTACGTTATGGCAAGAAAACTTAAGCTTCTCAAAATTGATCTGACGGAGTGGAATAAAGAAACGTTTGGCAACTTGAAGGCAAATCTGAATAAGTCGTTAGAAGAGGTTAGAGAGCTGGATGAGAAGGAAGGAGTGGAGGGCCTTAATGCAGCTGACTTCTCATGGCGGGAAGTTCTGAAATTAGAGGTTCAGAGACTGCTGCAAAGTGAGGAAATTAGTTGGCGTAAGAAATCGCGAAGTCAATGGTTAAGGGAGGGGGATAATAATACAAAGTTTTTTCACAGGATGGCGAATGCTCACAAAAATTTTAATCAGATCCGGAAGATGAAAATTAATGGGGAGATGCTTGAGGAAGATTCTCTAATCAGAAACGGCATAACAGGCTTTTACCAAGACTTATACACAGATAACAGTGATAGTGTGTTAAAGCTGGAAGGGGTCCCTTTCAGGTCTTTAAATGCAGTAGATAAGGATTTGCTGGAAGCCCATTTTACAGAAGAAGAAGTTTGGTCAGCAGTAATAGGTTTGAAAGGTGACAAAGCTCCAGGTCTGGATGGTTTTCCAAGTCTCTTTTTCCAGCACTGCTCGGAGATCATTAAGAGTGATGTAATGGCTGTTTTCACTTTCTTTTATGATCATAGGAGATTTGAAAAAAGTTTGAACGCCACTTTTATAGCGCTAATTCCAAAACGCAGCAGGGCTGAAGATATCAAAGATTTCTGGCCAATCAGTTTGGTAGGAGGAATGTATAATATCATCGCAAAGGTTCTTTCAGCTCAGTTGAAATTAGTTATGGGGAACATCATTTCCGAGAATCAGCATGCGTTTGTGGGTGGGAGGCAGATTACAGAGGCTGTACTGATTGCTAATGAGATCGTAGATTCGAGGTTAAGGAGCGGGAAACTAGGTCTGCTTTGCAAATTGGATATCGAGAAGGCCTATGATCATGTTAATTGGGCGTTTCTGGAATATTTGTTGACCAGGATGGGATTTTGGAAGTAGATGGAGAGAGTGGATCTTTTTCTGCATCTCTTCAGTAAAGTTCTTCTCGGTGCTGATCAACGGTGAGCCTGCAGGTTTCTTCTCGAACTCGAGAGGGTTACGACAAGGAGATCCTTTATCTCCTTTCCTCTTCATCATAGTCATGGAAGCCTTTAGTAGGATGATGGACATTTCGGTTGCAAGAAATCTGATTCAGGGGTTCGATGTGGGTAGAGGCAGGGATCAGGAGATGCAGATCTCTCATTTGCTATTTGCGGATGATACTCTTGTGTTTTGTGAGGCTGATCATTCTCAACTGGGATTTTTACGCCTAATTCTACTATTTTTCCAGGTGGCTTCGGGCTTGAAGATTAATATCCATAAAAGCGAAGTGTATTCAGTGGGGGAAGTGATTAATCTTGAGTATTTGGCAGATTTCTTCGGGTGCAAAGTGGGTAAGTTACCGACCTCGTACCTTGGTCTTCCTCTTGGTGCTACTTCTAGAAACAAGAATATCTGGAATCCGATAATAGAGAGAGTTGAGCGCAGACTGGCGGGGTGGAAAAAGCAGTATTTGTCAAAGGGTGGCAGACTGACTCTCATCAAAAGCATGCTATCTAACATGCCTACGTACTTTATGTCAAGTGTTTGGAATGCCTACTCATGTAGCTAGGGTCTGGAGAAACTGGAGAGAGATTTTCTTTGGAAGGGGAATGCCGAGGAAAGGAAATATCATCTGGTAAAGTGGGAGTCAGTGTGCGCCAATATGAGAAAGGGGGGTTTAGGAATAAATAATCTTAATACCGCTCTCATGGGAAAATGGTTATGGAAATATGCCAGCAAGGTTGACACATTATGGAAGAAAGTGATAGTGGGAAAATATGGGCTAGACTCCCAACGTGGTTAAGATGACCTATGGGGTGAATGTGTGGAAGGGTATTAGGAAACATTGGGACTAGCTGAATTGATGGATATCGTTCGAAATTGGCAATGGGGAGTCTGTCCTATTCTGGAAGGATAGATGGAGTGGGGATTGGGAACTATACAGAGTCTTTCCAGTGTTATTTAACTTAGCCAGGAATGAAGATGAGTTGGTGAAAGAGGTGGTGCAGGTTGGAGGAGAAGATTTAACCTGGGCTCCATCCTTCCAAAGGAATATTCAGGACTGGGAGATGGATTCCCTGGTGCAGTTTCTGGAGTTCCTGTACAGGCAGAAGGCCAGCGGTAGGGGGGAGGATAAAGTAGTGTGGGAGGGGGAGAAAAATAAGATGTTTACGGTCAGATCCTTGTATCAGAAGATTAGGGATAAAGATGGTTGTTTCCAGTCAGAGTAAGTTTTTTATGTGGACTGGTGCTTTCTTTGCAAGCAGGACGAGGAGAGTGTAAATCATCTTTTGTTGCATTGTCCAGTGACATGGAAGCTGTGGGATTACATTTTTAGTCTCTTCAAGGTCTCTTGGGTTATGCCTGGTTCAGTGAAGCATTTAATGGAAAGCTGGACGATATATAAGAGGAAAAAGAGGAATTTTATATGGAGCATGGCTCCACCGAGTGTGTGTTGGTCCATGTGGAGGGAAAGAAATGGAAGATGCTTTGAGAATGAAGAGAGGACGATAGAGGCAATTCAGAATTCGGTTATGCAGACTATGCTACTCTGGTGCCACGACGTGATAGGCCAGGGGGTCCAGGGGGATAATCTGTTTGCAGATTTTGTGGACAATATCTCTATTGTAAAATAACTTTTATGTACATTCACTGTGTATAGAGGAAGCGTCTCCTTTTTGATGCATATTTATACAATCTTTTACTTATCAAAAAAAGAAAAAAAGAAAAAAGAAAGACTACATAGTGCCTATATTTATTGCATGCTTGCACTGTTCAAAACAAGAGTTTCTTACACGCACACATTTCTGGTTTCATGATAGAGTTCCTAGAGAGTTAATTTGGTGGGTATTAGAGAAGAAGGGTTACAGTGAGATATATTGATTTGATCAAAGATATGTATGATGGAGTTGTGTCTTTAGTTAGAAATAAGCAGGTCCCTAATTTTTGTAGTCTTACACCAAGGGCTGGCCTTAAGTTAGTACCATTTTGTCTTCTTGTATTAATTGAACATATACAATGATAAGCTAGAAAAATTGAGAAAAGCCTTAAAAGTCTTGGTGTTTACAACAAGTAGGAGTGTATAACCTTAGGAGTCTATGGTTCGTACTCAGTAATGGATCTCCTTTAGTTTGTTAAAAAATATTTTTTTTTGTAAGCAAAAAGATTAATATATGTTAAGCTTGATATACATTGTTGAGCCCCTATCTAACAGCTTAAGCTTTTAGATGAGTTAATTGGTTGCGTAACATGGTATGAGAGCTCTGGTTTGGCAAGGTCGTGTGTTTGAGTCATCCCACTTGCATTTGTTACCCGGAATATTGTGTGTGTACGTTGTCACTCAGTTTGCTTTGTGATGTTTGCTTTGTGATGCCACTGGTGAGGCATGTTTGTGTATCTCTCCACCTGTGGACGGGTCACACGTGAGGGAGACTGTTAAGCTTGATATACATTGTTGAGCCCCTATCTAACACCTTAAGCTTTTAGATGAGTTGGTTACTTAACGATATAAACACGGGTCAAAGTTGGTGACGTGTTCTGGGAGTATACTTCTACACAAAAAGAGAACTAAATAGAAAGAGAGCTATCCACAATCTCTAAAAAAGATTTTTCCACCCCCATTGTCACTTTACTACCCCAAATGCACAAAGACTACAAAATGGCCTCCTTGAGTTTGTCAATACACATCTATCAAAAGCTCTCCTCATTGTCATACCGAGGGGTCATACTTATCTATCAAAAAAAAATAAAAAATACATCTCATTATCAAAAGCTCTCCTATTGTTTGATAATAATCATAGGTAGGAAACCATGACCAGAATATTTGAGGAGAATGGTTGATGCTATGCTCTCCTATTCCGAGGGATGGTCATCCAAAACATAAGTTATTACCCAATTAGTTTACCCAAGGAAAGGTACAATAGAGTAGGAACGGGAAATTCCTATAAGCGTTTTGGAGACAGTAAGTAGTTATATGTTGAATTAAGTTCTATCTTTCCTTATCAACTGCCAATTTGAATTTTAAATGCCTAGTGCCAAAATGAACCGGTCTACTTTGATTCACTTTATTTTAAGAATTTCTTTAATACATGCCATTAAATAAGAATTTAAAATGAAATTTGATTTAAACATTAAGAATTTCTTTAATACATTTTAAGAATAAATTTTGTTTAAAGAATATGTTTTTAAATGCCAGGTTATTTTTCAATAAATATTTTTGGCGGAGTTAGGGGTGAGGGGGAAAGCAACTAACTTTAAGCGAGTGTAGTGGTAAAACGATGGAAGAAAAGTAGGTTGTGTAAAACTGGAGCTTCATCAAATTAGAGTGGTTTATTTTGCCGTTTGGCCAGATTGTCAGGTGATCTTCAAAGTTGATTATGTCTGGTTATTTTTGATGAGGCTGCATTGGATTGCTTGTCTTGGAAAATTGTTGAATTCTTCCAAGTTGTTAGAATATAGTTATATGTATATTTAGGGTTATATTGTATATCATTATATTTGTAGGGACCTTGATGTAACTTGTACATACACATATATTGGCAAATGGTTTACCGAATTGGTTTACAATTATCGGCTTCATCAGAATTGTATTGGCTTTCTTCTTCGATAACATGGTATCAGAGCGAAAGGATTTAGGTCTTCGTGATCGTACGACTCTTTTGGAAGGCTGCATCAACCCTAGCTTGGTATGGGTTCTTCATTTTGCCTTGGACTATGGGTCATAGTTACGGTATCAAGGCGTATTTTCATATTGAAGAGTTAGGAATTGATTTAGGCCACGCAACTTGCTCTGTGTAGTCGTCTAGTGTAGGCGACCAGTTCTGTAACAATTTTTCTGCCGGCCGGTGCCGTAAAAGTACTTCACGTGCTCACGCGCCATCGCATTTGCCGGAATTTTCTGGCCGGACCTCACAGACAAGCTCGCCTGCTTTTTCTCTTCTAGGCTTCGGTGGTTAATTTTTATTTCAGTGATTTTTTGGGAGTTAGTGACTTAGTTCGCTGTTTTATTGGACTCTATGTTCGTTTTTTAATTCAGTGCGTAATCTTTAAGGTTGTGATAATTCAATGTCTACTGCTGAGAAGTCCGATGGTAAGGCCGTGGTTTCTGAAGTTATCTCCGTTGGTTCGAGGATTACCGATAAGCGACTTACGGGGAAGAACTATTTGATGTGGCGCCGAGTTATTGAACTGAGTTTGAAAGGGCAACAGAAAGAAGATCATCTAACTTCAATTCGTGAGAAAGACACTACATGGATGCGTGATGATGCTGATTTGTATGGGAAGCTTATGAATTCAATGGATGAAGAGGTTGCCGAGTTGGTCGCCCATACTACTAATGTTCGTGATATGTGGGAGTACTTGGATGTTATATACAGAGGCAAGAATAATTTAAACCGTATTTATGATCTCTCTTGTGCGATGTTCCTTCAGGATGAACGAGATTGCACAATGACTCAATACTTTGCCGATTATAAGAAATTAGCTGCGGAATGGAGTTCCTTACTACCATTGAGTTTAGCACCGCTCGTTCACAGATTTTATCTGGCACCGATGTTGGCTCTTTTCAAGATGCATTTTCTCGTGTTCTTCGTGCTTCCTTAGAGTCTGGCGCAAGTAATAATACGACTGGAAGTGTTAATCATATGTGTGACGACTCTGCACTTCTAGGACAGGAACCGCGTGGATTTGACCATGGTGATCTTGGTGGTGGTAGGAGTCATGGTAGAGGGGGTCGTCCTTGGGGTCGCATTGGTGGTCGTAGTGGTCGCGGTGGTGGTAGAGTGAGTTCAGAGTCCCGTGTTTGTTATCATTGTGGTGCTTCAGGCCAGACGATTGCTGGAAGCTACATGGGAAACCACTTGCAGATCACTTTGCTTATGTTGCCTATACTCCTAAACATACTCTTACACAACCTCAGTCTACTTAGCCAAGTTAAGTGAGAGTAAAATGGTGATGATGTCTAATGATGAGTTTGCCCGCTACACACAGTTTCGGGCCTTATCTTCTTCCTCTACTGCTACTTTTGTGCAATCAGGTAATCCTACCGCATGTTTTTCTTTGGCTGGCTGTCAATGGGTTCTTGATTCCGGTGCCTGGCAACCGTGGTCTCTTTTCTTCGTTTACTAGTGCGTTGGGTAATCCTAGTGTAACACTAGCATATGGTTTGGTTGCTCCTATTCAAGGGCGCGGTAATATATGTCTCACGTCGTCTCTTCAATTGTCCTTGGTTTTGTATATTTCAGGTTTTTCATTTAACCTTTTGTCTATTAGTCGATTTACTCGTGATCATAATTATGAGGTCTCATTTTTTCCTACCCATTGTGTATTTCAGGATTGTGTGAAGAAAAAATTTATTGGTAAAGGGCAAGAATCTGGTGGACTATACTTCTTTGAGCATGTGTCGTCGACTGCATGTTCCAATTCTTTAGTTTCTCCTTTCCAGATTCATTGCCGATTGGGTCATCCTTCTATGTCCGGTCTATAGAAGTTGTGTCCAGATTTATCTTCTTTGTCAATCTTGCATGTGATGCCTGTCAATTTGCAAAACATCATCGTATTTCTTACTTTCCTAGGGCTAATAAGCGGGTAAATGCCCCATTTGATGTTGTACACTCTGATGTTTGGGACCCTAGTCCCGTTGCTTCTAAGTTGGGATATCGGTATTTTGTCACCTTTGTAGGATGATTATTCCCATGTAACTTGGATTTATTTAATGAAATATCGTTCTGAATTATTTAATATTTTTTTCAGACTTTTGTGCTGAAATTGAAACTCAATTTAGCTTGCCTGTTAAACTCCTTAGTGATAATGCTCGAGAGTACTTTTCTAATGTCTATTCTCAGTTCATGGTCGTGGTATGCTTCATCAGTCCTCGTGTATTGATACACCTCAGCACAATGGGGTGGCTGAGCGTAAAAATCGTCATTTACTTGAAGTTGCCCGTGCTCTCTCCTTTCAAATGCATGTACATAAACACTTTTGGCCTGATGCTCTGTCTTAACTGCCTGTCATCTCATTAATAGGATGCCTTCTTCTATTCTTTTGGGCGAAATTCCGTGTCGTGTCTTGTTGCCTTCACAGTCTCTTTATTCTGTTTCTCCACGGATATTTGGGTCTTTTTGTTTTGTTCGTGATCACCGTCCAATTCTTAGTAATTAGATCCCAAGGCACTTAAATGCATATTTGTGGGTTATTCTCGTAGTAAAAAAGGGTATTGGTTTTTTTCTCCAGACTTGAACCGGTACTTTGTTTATGCTGATGTTACATTTCATGAGTCTACACCGTTTTATCCCACCTCTGTTGTACTTGCGTTGATGTTGATTCGTTGTCTGAAGATGATTTCCTTATTTATCGAGTGGTGCATAGTTGAAAATAGCGGAAGGCGAGAGGTGGGTGACAGGTCAAAATTTGAGGCGAGGCGAGGCGCAAAAAGGCGCTCACGGAACAAATATTAAAGAACAATTTATATATATATATATATATATAACATAACAAATCTTAATAAAATATATCATGAGTGATTGAACTAAGTTAACAACATAATATTAATAATACTAATTTCATCATTCATAGTTGAAATTCAAAATTCAAAGCATTAGATGAACTTAACTTCAATTCCAAATAAGAAAATAAATTGTCATTAAAGCAAATGAAAATAAAGACACACAAAAGAGAACTATAGTCATGAAATGTAATAATTAACAACTAACAACACAACAACAAGTTAAAAATCCACAGAATCTATCTCATCATCATCTCCATAATCTTCATCATCCTCATTCACAGGCATAGGCGCAAAAAAGGCGCCATCGCATGGAGTCCCTTTCCAGGTGCTAGACCCTCGCCTCATCTCGCCTCTCGCCTCAGGCACAAGAGGCGCATGCTTTTTTCAACTATGGAGTGGTGCGGTCCAATTCTTCTCCTGCTCTTGTTCCGCCGATGGTTAAGCCTTTTATTCATCAAGTTTATTCTCATCGCACGTGCACTCCAAATAAGTTACCTCCCGATTCTACCAGTTCATTCGTCGCTTGATCCTGCCATGGTTGATTCTTCTTCAGATCTTGATGTTCCTATTGCTCACCGCAAAGGTAAACACAATTGTACTTTTTATTCTATATCTGACTTTGTTAAATATAATGGGTTATCTCCTGAGCATTGTGCGTTTGTTGGGCTTCTTGAGTCTTATTCTATTCCGAAGTCTATGTCTGATGCAGTCGGTCATCCTCGCTTGCGGGTAGCTATGGAAGAAGAGATGAGTGCTCTTATGCATAATCAGACTTGGGATTTGGTTTCTCTACCTACAGGTAAACATGCTAGGGTGTAAATGGGTGTACACAGTTAAGGTAAATCGTGATGGTACTTTGGCTCGTCTGAAGGCTCACCTTGTTGTGAAAGGATATGCTCAAACATATGGTGTAGATTATTCGATACATTTTCTTCCGGTTGCTAAGCTTGCTTCTGTTCGCTTACTCATATCACTTGCTACGTCTTATCATTGGCCACTTCATCAGCTTGTTGCGTCTTATCACTTGTAAGCACCACTGTTTGTTACTCAGGGGGAGAGGGAGTTACCTGGTATGGTTTGCAAGTTAAAGTGATCGTTGTATGGTTTGAAACAGTCTCCACGTGTGTGGTTTGGCAGATTCAGTGATGTGGTGATAGAGTTTGGTCTTACGAGGTGTTACAATGATCACTCGGAATTTTATGGACAGAGTAGTGCATGTATTGTTTTATTAGGTTGTGTATGTGGATGGTATTGTTATTACTGGTAGTGACAATGCATACATTAGTACACTTAAGGAGTTTCTTCAAACGAAACTTCAAACTAAGGATTTAGGTAGTTGAAATATTTCTTGGGTATTGAGGTTGCTCGTTGCAAGCAATGTATCTTCTTGTCTCAAAGGAAGTATGTGCTTGATTTGTTGTGTGAGACAGGAATGTTGGGAGCAAAACCTTTGGTCAGTCCTATGGAGCCGAGTCTAAAACTTAGGACTGAAGATGGTGAAGAATTTGGAGAGCATATCGTCAACTTGTTGGTAAATTGAATTACCTAGCTGTAAACAGGTCGGATTTTACTTTTACAGTTAGTGTTGTAAGTCATTTTATGTCCTCACCACGGACTACTCATTGGGATGCTGCTGTGAGGATTCTAAGATATCTTAAACAGGCTCCGGGGCAAGGTGTACTATATCGTGATCATGGACATATGAGAATTGAAGGATTTGCCGATGCTGATTGGGCAGGTTCTCCGGATAAGAGGTCTCCTTCAGGATAATTTGGTATCTTGGAAGAGTAAGAAACAACCGGTGGTGTCAAGATCTAGTGTGGAGTCGGAATATAGGGCTATGGCTAATGCCACGTGTGAGATTGGTATTGGTAACTCATTACCTATACAGTTATGGTGTGATAACCAGGCATCCATTCATATTGCATGTGTTCCATGAAAGAAGGAAACACAGAGAGATTGATTGTCATTTTGTTCGAGAGAAACTTCAAGAAAAGGTGATTGTCACGAGTTATGTTAGAACCGAGGATCAACCCGCGGATGTGTTTACCAAGTCATTGAATGGGAATAGAATTGGTTATATTTGTAACAAGCTGGGTATGCATGATATTTATGCTCCAGCTTGAGGGGAGTGTTAGAATATAGTTATATGTATATTTAGGGTTATATTGTATATCATTATATTTGTAGGGACCTTGATGTAACTTGTACATACATATATATTGGTTTGCCGAACTGGTTTACAGTTGCCAGCTTCATCAGAATTGTATTGGCTTTCTTCTTTGATAACACAAGTCACTTCAGTTTCTTGTATTTTCATATATTCCTTGTAGGGCTCATTTTCGTACAAACTTCCTGCTGACGATGTACTAAGGGGATGCGATGTTGGTAGTGCAATTACAGACTTGTCCCAGAGTAGCATCGTGGCGAGCACTTTGTTAGGAAGCATAATAATCTTTATTCCTATATCAAGGTACAGAATGTTTTACATATTATGAATATTTTGTTCCTATAGAGATGATGTTTGGGGCACTAGAAATGGTCATGGCATGAAGCTTCAGGCAGTGGAGGCCTGAGTTATGTGAATTCACCCTTGTATTTACATGTACATTATCTAAAGTTGTACAGTAAATCACTTATGCTATTGGTTATGCGTTTCAGATGTTGGAGTAGCAAATCAATACCTCTTATACTGTTTTGACTCTATTATTTATTTATTTTTTAAAATAATAAATTTAGTTTGACAGTTGCGAAAAAAATTTCTACAGTCCTACATATACACTGCTATCACCTATCCATCCCAAAATGGAGGATATAGTGAACAGCTATCAATTAAAACAGTTTGATTCTTTACTAGTAAATTCCTTTTAAAACAAATCTTAGACACTGTCATGCACTGATTGGCCAACCAATATCTAATACCAGCGACAGGTGATGCTTTTGTGTTGTAACTAGAAGCATTAAAGTTCTCAGAGGATTCTAATAATTTCTTATAAGTCGACCGTATAGAGAAACCCAAGAAGATTGCGTCTTTAAGAGCATGCGATGCAGATACTCTTCTGTGTGCTTTTAACTTATGAGCTGTATTGTATCTCAACCCATCTCGTACCAAACTTTACCTCTACAAAGTTATTTGGGGTCAGCTACATTACTCCTCTTTAGTCATTCAACTATGTCCAATGAAGGGCTGTAACTTAACCCACTCTCGTATCTTTCTTAACAATGGTTGTTGTATGTTGCATATGCCAAACCATCTGAAACAATTTTCTTTCATTTTATCTAATATTGTCACTAATTTTATGCTTTCTGGATATGTTTATTTCAGATTTCATGTTTTCGAGTTTTATGCACATCCATCTTAGGGTTCTCATTTGTTCTACACTCATTTTATTTCTATATTCTTTCATAGTTGTCCAATATTATGTTCAATAAAGTGTAGTGGTTAAGCCAAGTTGTATCTGTGTTTAATAAATTGGTAAGTTTAATGCTTACCTCTTTTATGTCAGAAGCCTGGGGCCCTTGAATGAATGAGCAGAAGTAGAAGTACTTTGGCTTGTTTTAAGGACCTAACTGAACTGACGTGCCATTTTTAGCTTTTCACCAGCTTATCCATTTTGACATAAACTAATTCCGACCTTTCTGATTATACTTGATAAACATGATCCTCTTGTAGGGATGAATATGAGCTTTTAGAAGCCGTGCAAGCCAGACTTGTGGTGCATCCATTGACAGCCCCTGTTCTTGGAAATGATCACAATGAGTTCCGTGGTCGTGAAAGCCGGGTAAGAGTACAAGAATTATTATCATGTTACATTATTTAAGAAATATGTAGCGTGTAGGCTACACTGAGATGCCGACAGCATCTTAGTCCTTGAGTCTGTGCCTATGTAGGTTAGTCATTTATGTATATGGAGATCAATACAATGGCCAGAGGTGATCATGATTTTTGTCCCTCTTCTTCCACCATTTTTTTTAGACTTGTTGGCAAGTGCCTGACATCTTGTGGTGGTCATTTCATCATGTGGCTTGATTCCTGAGAAGGCATAGCTACTATCCAGGTCCCATGGGCTTGTTCATGTTACAGTCCTCTGACTTTTTCATTCCTATACCCTCTCTTTCTTCAGTTTGATACACTTTAATTTCATTTTTTTTTTTTTTGTGTTTCAAGTGCTGATGTAGTGTCCTTGATTTTTTGGTTTATTTCATTTAAGTTGTATCCTGGAGAGCAGTCCTTGTCCTATCTTTACAGTTTTGTCTCTCCTCTCTCTCTATATATATATCTAACATTGACCTTACCCCGACCCTTAATCTTATTATTAATGTCTTGAAAGGCTACAGACGATTTAGATAGTGCCGTTTGGCTAGAACAACAATGGCTTTGATGAGGCTTGAGCAATAGTGGCTTGAACGCCCTCTCCGTTAAGAGAAGTGAGTGGTATTCGCTATCTCTATCTCTCTTGTTACGCCATAAAGTAGAGAAGAGAATTGGTATTCTGAGAAGCCGTAACCTAGAATTTTGTTAGGCAAAACTATTTACTCCTACTATCATATTGACGATCACTACTTCAATATACTATTTGCAATGGTCATAACTTGGAACTCTGGTCTCAAGCTGGAGCATAGATGTGAAGCATGTCCAGCTTGTCACAAGTTAATCCGGTGCCCTCTCAATGATTGTCACTTAGTGAAAATATTAGCAAATTGATCTTCAGATCAAACATGATCAGTGGATAGAATCAACATTTTACTGAATCTTCTCCCCGATGAAATGACACTTAACCTTAATGTGCTCAGTCTGGAATATGGGTATCACACCAGACTTATAAGGAGTAGATCCACCGGTACCAAACCCACCAATTAACTAGTGCACCCACATAAGCTCACAAGTAATTGTGCCATGCATAGCTGTCAAAGGCGCTCGCCTCTCGCACCTCAGGTGAGAGGTGCTATCAGGCGGTCCAGCACCCGAACGCGAGGACATGTGGACGCCTTTCTTGCCTTTTGGAGAGGCGAGAAAAAGTCGGTCTAAGGTGAACACTAGTAAAGTTTATTTTGTTGTTGGTTTTTTTAAGCTGAATGACGTAGTTTAGATTTATTATAAATAGAGAAACCCCTAAAAAAAAACCTCCAAACATCAGACGAACACAAAGCGAGCCTTACGAGCCCTAAAAACTTTCCGATAGTGTGCGTCTTCCTCGATTGGGGCTAGGGTTCGACTTCAAGAGCAGTTCGCACATCTCAATCTCTCACTCTCTTCTGCAATTACTGAGGTAGGCCTCTCAATCTCTGTCTTTCACTCTCTTTCTCTCCCTTGTGTCATACTCTGTTCAACATTCAATTTTGTTTCTCTTTTTTTTACGACTTCCAGAGGAGTTTGACCTACTTTGCAATTACAAGGTTGACATTAATAAAGTTAACTTCTTTTTGTCTTTCTTTGAAATTAATTGTTAAATTGTTTCTATTTTTGAACTCACACAGTGTGACACGGTACATTAAAATGTATATTTTTGAATTCAAAAATGTATATGATTAAATTGTTTCTATTTTTTCTGTTATTACTTATTTGTTTTTATTTTTGAACTCACACAGACAGTACCTTAAAATGTACTTCAAATATATACATATATTATTTTTTTAAAAAAATTAATAAATTTGTTTCAAATGTGAAAGATGAAATTTGTGTTATGATATTTTGTTATGTATTATGGTCACTTATAACATGTTTTGAAGAGATTTGTTAAGTTATATTTTTATGGAAAAATACCAAAAAGTCCTACTAAAAATTTCATATCCAAAAAATCCCAAAAATAATTCTTCTATCTAAAAAGTCCCAAAGTTTAATACCAAACAGTCTAAAACTTAACGTTTATGCTAACGTCGTTAGGATAAAAGCTTGAAATCATATATTTCTTTTCAATGAAGGTAATGGTGATAAAACTGTATTTTATAGAATAATAATAATATTATAATAATAATAACAACAACAACAACAATAGCATTAGCATCAATACTTAATAATAATTATTATTATTAGGGTTAATCGCACCATTGGTCCCTTGACTTTGAACAATTCTAGAGATAGTCCCTTAATAATTTTTTGTAAAAGTTCGGTCCTACGACTATGAGTATGAAATCTTCACAGCCGCAATCCTTTTGATGAATGTCGTTTGTTCAGAACCGTTAAGTCAGGCATGTGCCTCCCACGTGCATTTTGTTAGGGCTAAAATGAATTTTTTTAAAACCTTACTTATATCAAAATTTACAATCGAATCCCTAAAGTTTGAAAAATGACCATAAGGCCTTCTTCCCCAAATGTTTTGGAAAACCCACCAGATTTTGGAAAAATCTGGCCACTGTCTCCTCCCTCTACAGTCCCCACACACACGGTCAGTGAGGGACGCCATTGGAGAGCATGTGCCGGCACTTCTGTTCAGATCCCAACCGTTGATTCTTGGGTTTATTAGGGTTTATTACTTCCCTCAAGGCCCACCCCAAACGAACAAGGAATTAGCACAAAAGTGAGAAACCAGCAGATTTAAACACAATATCCAATCACAATTAAGTGCCTCAAATCAATTTTCAATGGAATTCAGGAGGGACCAAACCCATCCACCACAATTAGCAGTTATCCATTTAACAAGAACTCCCTGGATGAGCAAACATAGACTGATAAACAAACACCGAACTCCCAAGCAGCAATTTCAAAAATTTCAGTAATTAATTTGTTAATGGAATAATCTTACTTGTAATTGGAGAAATTTCTTTAATTTCCAGCCTTAGATGCCATTTTTGTAGCACTCTTTGCATATTGGAATCGCTTGGTGAAGCTGCCACGGGGTCTTGATTTACCAAAGCTGGAGAAGACTAGAACGAGGCTGGAGATGGGATTCGACCAGAGACGAGGCCATTGTTGGCCAGAATCGGAGAGAGAGAGGGGGGCACGGTTTGACCAGATTGTTGGTGCTACCTTCGCTGGACTGAGAAGGAGAACAGAGCTGGTGGGAGATGACACACAATATTGGGCTGACACACAAGCCAATTGTTTGACACACTGTGTACTTAAAAGGTGGAAACACTGTTACTAAGTGGTGTGTTGAGTTTATAAACCACGTGGTTGACTTGTTAACCAGCTACGTGAAAAAAATTATAAATAAAGAAAGAGATCAACCTTGCAAGAACTGACTAATTCCAATGTAATACATTTTCGGATCCAGTCCCTCTTTCTGTTTTGGGTTGTTCTACTCAAAAGAGTCTCAAGCTTAGAATCCTCGCTTCCTTGTGAATTTCAACTTCACCCATTGCATATATGAAACAAGTTAGATATGAATATATTTGTTACCGTGGTTACTTCTAAGGGTTGTACTATCTCTACTAAAGTGTGATTCAAACATGGATTATTGGAATCAGATAAAAATTTAGATCTTTGGGCAACCCTTACCAAATTTTGTGTTACGTGCTTATCCTTTCAAGGGATTTCCCATGTCGTAAGGCCATAACTACTCTCAATTGTAGCCAACTTTGGTTATCAATGAGTGTTCACATTGCTGTTTAGAAGACATGGACTCCTATTAATCAAATAAAACTCTAAAAGTATACTTCCTAATTGTAGTATCTATCTTATGACAACTTGCCACATGCCCAACATAATACAAGGGATAGTATCCTAGTTAGGAGTGGCAATGACTGACATGACACGATAGTACGAACCAGCACGACACGATTATAAAACACGATCACAGAGACAAATGACACGATAAGACCAGCACGACACGACACGAAAGACACGAAATTGTTAATATATTCAAAATAATAATTATTGTTATATTTATGATCAAATTAGATATATAACATGAAAACACGATAATGAGGCACGAACACGACAAGACACGACAGTACGAATTGCCACCCCTAATCCTAGTTGGAGTGTTAGCCAAGAAAGCCCTTGGAACTTCCCAAGGTATCCTTATACTTGCCCTAGGGAGGGCCCCGTAAATCCTCAGGGATCTCGTGCATGGGGACAATTCTGTGCTGGTTTCCGACACCATAGGCCTGACAGAACCCAAGGGGCTGTGGGTGCTAAGTTTCATACACTTCCTGCTTTACAGCTTATGGGTTTACAGGTGGCCTCGGTAGGGCATTGCCCGGGAGACACAGGTTATGGGGACCTCATGCTACAACCGGCATACCCCATGAGACTTGCAAATGGAACCACAAAAAAGTCTTCGAAATCCAGCTGAAGTATGGATCATTCCCACATGGTTCTTCTCAATTGGACACGTGGCATGACCGAGAAAGTGAGAACTGCGGTTGCTTAACATGTTACACAAGCATAAGCACAAGTACATGTCTAAGGCAATTAGATTGCTCCCTTGCACATTATACGGCCTCTCAGAGACTTCTTAGTGAGTTTATCTTGAATCGAGATCTTTTTGCTCAAGTATATCCCAGTTTTGGCAAGTATAAGGCCTGTAAGGTGGATACTACTCACTGAACATACCTTAATCCATTTATGAATTATGACAAGGAGAAAGGATTTTCTTCACACATTTGAGGACATGGCTTTTGGATGCTTGTGATGTGATTATGTCACCTGCGTCTTGCTGACTTGCAGTACTTGCACCCTCTCTTGTATCTCAGCTTGTTTGGACATTCAAGTTTCATCATCTTTTTTTTCCCTTCTTTTTTGGCTTTGAAGGGGATCAATAGTTGTTCACTACTTACTCTCTTGGTCACTCGAATCCACAGCCTGTGCATTCAAGTTTCATCTTCACTCCTTTGCTCTCACTGGTTTTCTTGGTTTGTAACACCAACTTATTGGTGCCCTACCCAAATACCCAATTGATGCCAAGCTGTAAGGCCAGTCAACAAGCTGTTCAGAAGGGGGTATCGTGATAGTAGCACTCCCTTTATATTCTTTCTAATTGACTTCTGAGCATCCAACTCAACTAAATTGCTTGCAAGTGGTTTGCCGATAGGATTTAGATCTTGATTCCCCTCACATCCATTTGAAGGTTCTCCTGTTAGCGGTATATTGTTGAACTCTTAAGCATACTAATTATATCATAGTGTCCCATTATCGCTTCATGGTTTGTCCATTTACTTATCAAAAATAAAATAAAATCATAGTGTCCCATTTATATCCTAACTTCATTGTATACACAACGGTTAAAATTAGAATAGCATGCTTAACCGCAGAAAATGAGGTTAGAGTCCCATGAAATTCAAGCATATCTATAATTGACTCTTAAAATACGACGTCCAAAGACGACAAAAAATGGGGTGTTATTCCTTGGAGCAGAATATATTTCAACATGTTTAGTAGGAATAACTAAGCGTGCAAACCTGCTAGCTTCTCATGGGGTGTTATTCCTCTTCGTGCCTTATCGAAAATGCCAACCCGTGTGCTACCTCTGGCATGTCTTAATCAACGTAATTATTTATTTCCTTTTGTTAGTTACTCTCTCCGTTCTACCCAAAAAGTCCATGCTTGAATAGTCTTCTTATTAAAAGATATATAACTAGCATTAAAGTTGGTCACAATTACAATAATACTTGAGCATAATCAATATGTTAATATCAAATGTAGAGGGGGGGTAATGTTGAAATGTTATGAAGATTGTGGACATAGTTTTTAAAAGAGGTCTCTTAAAGTGAAACATCCCAAAATAGTATATAATGAACTATTTGCCTAGAATGAAAAGAGTATTTGATTATTTTTTTGATAAGTAAGATATTATATACCAACGGCATCAAAACAGGTGACGCGTCCTTGTACACTAGTAGTATACACAAAAGTCTAATCCAAAGAATATTTTTAACAAAATCAATATAGGAAGAATTATGTTTTCGGTGCACCAAAAATGTAACGTGCGCAACAATTCATCCTTCAATTTATCCACGGTCCTTTCCTCATTCTCAAACACCCTTCTATTTCTTTCCCTCCAAATGATCCAACAAATATCCGGCGGGGCTGCGTGCCATATGCAATTCCTCCTCCCTTTTTTATACAGCATCCAGCTCAAAAAAGCATCTTTCACTGATTGTGGCATAACCCAAGCAATTTTGAACCGGCTGTAGATGAGACTCCACAATTCCTTTGCTATAGGGCAGTGAATGAGTAGATGATTGTAGACTCCTCATCCCCTTTACACATGAAAAGCATCGATTAACATACGTGACATTCCGATTTCTCAAGTTATCGCCAGTAAGAATGGCCTCAATGCACTACCAAGAGAGCTAATAGAACATATTTATGATTAAACGGGTAAAACGTTACATGTATGGTTTGACAGGGCACATTGTTTAAGGAGAGGTGCTTGGATGCATTAATTCATTGTGCCTTAAGTTTCATCTTTACTATATTAATGTTTTTATTATCCCGTCTCTTTCTCCCCTAATTGTCTTGGGATCCTCGCACAATTCAAATGGGGACAGCTGGGAGAAGTTCACGACGAAGTCATACTTGCTTTTGTTGCACCGATTATTATGCCATGTAATCACTGTTTCCGGTTACTTGTGCATGGATTCCCTTCGAAGTCTTAAAAATCATAACTACATTACTAAATATGTGAATTTGGTTGTTCCTTCTGCTCCCCTACCTCTGTTTTTCCTGCTGCTCCTATCAGTGTATCCGAGAGAGCATTTCTCACGTGTCTTTTCAAATTTTCCTGTCTAATTGGTAATGTGGCAGGCTAACGTACCGAAGATTCTGGATGGGGATATGCTTGCTCAGTTTTTGGAGCTTACTAGTTTTCAACAGGAGGCTGTGCTAGCTTTACCTCTCGGCTCACCGAATACAGTAATGCTAAGCAATTCAAAGCCATCACTTTCACCAATCACTGTTAATCAGGTTGTGCGACTTCTAGAACGAGTTCATTATGCCCTAAACTGAAACCCACAGTTTGTATTTCCTGTCCATTGATCTTGAGCCGTGAATTGGTTGAAGGTCTTGATTGAGCAACTGGATGATCTAAACAGAAGCCAATGCAAGTCTCATTGCCCATATTATTAGCAATAAAGCGTTTACCCACAAGGCTCAGCCTGGACAAGTTAGCCATGTAAATTACACAAAGATCTAGCTGTAATAAGATTGCTTCATCAATCTGGCAACATTGTAGATCTGTGATTTCCTTTTAGCTGAGCACTGCTGCACATTGGCTTATGCTACGGGTCGCTTGTACTTTTCAGGCAAATCGAGTAGTTTTTTCGTGTATAGCTTGTAACAAATTTATCATAGAAAGTCGGTTGTATTAGTGTAGTTGTCCCCCCTTTTATCCCCCAGGTTCATAGGTACACAGAATTCATGTATGTCCTTATGGAGCGCATATGTAAATACAGCCGGCTGTTTTCTTGTAGGATCTCTTTTCTTGTTTATATATCATTCTCCCATTTACGAAATTTCTTATGCTGAAGTATCACTAGCGCCCGAAACAAACTGTTTGGTTCATCTCATGTGATGGTAATTTGATTTAGATTCTATGAGAAAAAAAAAAAAAAAAGAAATTGGGATTGTGATATCCCATAGGAGCCACATAGCCCAAAGTTTCTTTTTGGTAACATTCAAATGCAATAAAATAAAGTGAAAGTCAGTCTAAACGCAACACCCTAAAATACTAAACATAACATTCACTTAATTGTTCAATTTGTTCATTAAGAAAAAAATCACCATGGTTGACCTATTACTCTCTCCACCGTTTTTACAATTTTCAACTTTCACCCTCTTTTTACCAACTATCCTCTCTAAACTTTTCTTATAAATTAAATTATATTCCAATTTATTGTAAATGTAGTATAATATATATATATATATATATATATATATATGTATATATATATATATATATGTATGATATATATATATATATATGCAATAATTGAGGAGCGCCACCTCCAAGCAGCTCCCCCAAGCTAAGGCTGTTAACCCCTAGCAGCTATTCAATACTTAAGCTGCCCCACCCTTGCGGCTGTGTAAGAAATTTTGAAATCCTAGGCCAGCCACCAACCATGGGAAGTCAAGCGAGGCTAGAGCCGCTTGGGGCTTGAGGCCTTGAACAATGGTGGACCGCTAAGCCCTAGCAATTTTCCGAAAAAAATTCAAAAAAAATTTAGGTGAGGGCAGCAACAATTGAGGAGAGGAGAGAAGAGGATCGCCAATTGGTCATTTGCCGTTGATGGGTTGAGTTTTGAGAAAGAGAGGGCTTAGTTATGAGAGATCGATTGAGGGGAGATCGATCTGTGAGAGAAGTGTGTGAAATAGAGTGAAATTGTAAAGTTCAAAAATCACCAAGGCACTGTTTTGTTCAATTGAAGAGATTGTAGGGAGGGTAGTACGGTAATATCCTCATTTAACTGGATGTGGGGATTAGTGTAAATGTAAAGTTTAAGTGGATTGACGGTAGTACGGTATTATCTTTTACTAAACTATAATTTGATACTTAAAAAAATTGTTCTAAAGGCACTTGTTATTGCAATATCCCTTGCTTCGGATCTTGGAAACCTGATACTCCACAACCAATTCGAGCTTTCATCCAAATAATCAAAGATTCATGGGAAATCCGCTATGGATTAAGTTATACTCAAGAACACTTGCCAAAGAATCGCCTCAGCAATGGTGAGGATCCAGCTACAAAAGATTAGGTTGAATAACGGACCCAAACTCATTATAACCTGAATAAACGGGTCAACCATATTAACCCAGGCCTCCCAAAATTCAATACATTTTTATGGTAAAAGACAATCAGGTCAAAATGGATAACGAAGTTGACCCACTTTAATCAAACCCAACACATTAATATTTTTTGGTTGAAACGAATTACCCGTTTTATCCTAAAAATGTTAACAAGTTAGATTGAGTCAAGTACTTTTTAGGTCGGATCGGGTGGTCCAACAAGTTATTCTATCATCCCGTCCATCCTAATAAATCACCCATTATTGGGTTAACAGCGTTTATTCAAAATGACAAAGCTTAATACAAGAGTAAGTCATATTACAATTGGAGAGTCCGGCTCTGAGGCAACATAAAAAAGTGTAAATGAATTTTTTTCACTTGAACTAATGGGAGGGAAGAGGGTAATGGTTGTCCAGAAAACGCATAAAAGGATGCTTATATACGTTATAATAGTAAACGTTTTCTCACTTACGTTTCCTTACAAAATTGATTAAAGATACTGATAGAAAAAGTTTAAACCCCCACCACAGAGGGGAAGGAAAAAAAAAAAGCCTGCTTCAGAAGAGCATCATCAAAATTGAGATCATAATCTATCCTATTGATGGAAATTTTCATTTTCATCTTCCAACTCTATGATCCACAAAAGCTTTCAGTTCATTCCCCTCAACCCCATTTAAACTGGAAACTTGTCGTAAGCCGAGGAAAATCAGAGCTGGATAATGTAGAGTTTATACATCTAATAGATCCAACCCAATCTTCCCAGTCAACAAAAGTAGAAATTGCCGGTGCTGCGCTGCCTCTTCTGTCGTGGCTTTGATAAAAACTCGAGATACATTTCAATCCATGAACTACAAGGTTTTAAAATAATTATGCTCCATGGAGTTATTAGCTACAAACCTCGATCTTCTGGTGCAATCAGCGAACACCTGTTTTCTGGTCGCTCGAAAAGCTGAAGTGGGTAATTTCCCGCTACAAAGATATAATTACGTAGAACTAAGGAACAGTACTTTCAACATATTCAAGTGCCTTCCTCTTCACTGATTCAATTCGCTCTTCATCACCAAGAGACTTTTCAAACTTGAGATACTTTTTGAACAGGAACTGTAAATCCAGACAAGGAAGCAATCACGTAAACAGACAAGAAAACCAAAGCATTGGGAAGGAGAGTTAAATTTTCTGTTAAGAAAATGCTAATAACTGCTGCCAGAGCATTAGCCAAGAGTCCACATTAGAAACTGTTTTGTACAGGGTATTAAACACATTCACAAAGTACTGACGCATGCTCCCAATGAAAACAATTTCCACTTATTGGCTCTTAACAAGTTCACTTGTTAACAGTACCCTTTCTGTTATTAGTTTCTGATTTTTCTGTTTCCAGGTATTTTTATATTGAGGAAGGGGGGTTCTGGTGGGCGTGGGAGAAAAAGATTAATCAAGTTTGTGCACCTTCATCTTTTTAGGTGGCAGGCTTATACTGATCGCTCTCTCAAACAAAGCACGAATCAGATCAACATCCTCGAGCCGTATTTCCTACCAAGTTTTAAGCAGAATCAGCAAAACTTGCAAAAAAAGAGTTCATGAAATGTTACAATGAACATAAGAAGAAAAGCATTTACCTGATCAAGATAAACACTCCACAAGTCTGTTCTCTTTGGGTACTCTCGGAGCATTCCCTCGAACATGGAACGTCCTCTATCAGGAACCCCAATTTTGAACTCAAGAATGGCTGTCTGCGAGATGAATTTAATATGTTTGTGCCGTGGAAGGCAAATAAGAGCTCGGTTTACGACACTCTGAACTCCATCCTCGTTTTGCCTCAAGAGCCTCTGTATCCGCCTTAGCCAAACCTAAATTCCACAATTTGCAAACTTGAGATCTCTACGTAAATGTGAAAAGAAGAGCAAAAAAGAAACACCTTCTCCCCCACCCTCAAAAAATAAAAGAAAAAACAAAACAGAAAAAACAAAATATAGGTAATTTTATAGTTAAATACCTTGCAGGAGTGCTTATACTTTTTGAGCATCTTGCTGAGAAGCTCATCAGCCAATTTGTGTAGTTCATTCCTCTCATACATCCCCAAGAGTGCCAGATGCACCTTTTTGGGATCACAATACTGCAATGCCCTTTGAAATAGCTTCACAACGGCCTCCTAAAGAGAATAACCAACATATGATAAGTTGTAAGTCAGAAAGTACATCAAAATAAGAATGACTTGGGGCGGAAGAATAATTTCAAAACCCGAACAGACGTATGTATAATATACCTCTGGAGGATTTCCATATTCATTCTCTAAATTAAAATAAGCAACCCAGATATTCAGCTTCTCCGACTCTTCTCGGATGTTAATCGTTCTCAACGCCCTATACAAGAGGAAACACCCGCAAGATGCATTATTAGTTCTACCACTGGATATTACCTGACAGTTATAGTGTTGAGGCTGTATCTTGGTGCAACCTATTACGTCTCACCTCATTGTAATTAATTTTGCAAGTTATGCCAAACTTGTTTTTTTTTTGTAACTCCCACCAAGAGAAATTTACTTTACAGAAATAGAACATCTCCCTATGACAAACAAGTTCAACTCTTTATCGTAGACAAGAGGAGGACTTTTTGGAGTTGAGTTGTTTTATATGCGTCATATTTCTATTTGATTACTTATTTACCGGAAATAGAGTATCACACCAGTTCAAGAAGTATTAAATAATTTAAACTGCAACAGCTCTGCTCGTTCACACCTCTTTGGTGGTTGGTTTGTGGTGGTGGTGGTGGGGGGGATAAAAAATACTCCCTGCGTCCCAAAATTATTGTCATGTTTGACTTGGCACACGGATTAATAAAAAACAATTGACTTGATTATTAATATTGGAATAGTGTGTGATTTCCTTTAAAGCCCTGGAATATGGGGCCTAAAATTAAAGTAAGAAAAAAAAGTAAGCGTAAAGTGGTAAAAGTGATGTCCTAAAAAGGAAACTTTCAAACAAGACAAATAATTTGGAACGGACGAAAAAGGAAAGCAAGATAATAATTTTGGGACGGAGGGAGTAAAAATAAGTAAGAAAAAGAATATTCCAACTTGTAGGTACAAACCTTGAGAGTACACTATGCATGATATTTGCCACCTAAACATCGAGTCCTTTTATGCTCTTAATTTTTACAGGAAAATAAAGTTTAATCACTTAATAAACAATTATTGTCCTTGTTTATTTTCTTTCCTATGCAGATTTTTGCTACAAAAGAGAATAACAAATTAATTTGCAATGGCAGAATATTTACCTCTCAGCAATTGAGCGGGCCTTCTCAATGTCACTCAGAGAGAGCATAAACCCCATGTACTTTATCCAAACAAAACTACTATTTGGGGAACTTCTAACCAGTTTCTCAAATTCATCAGCAGTCCTCGGTACATCCTTGTCCAGTAGCCTTTCCTCAGCAGCCCTAATTTCTCGTTCCCTGCACAATGAGTACTATGCATTGGAAAATTCCAACTCATGATAGCTATTATTGGTGTGCTCAACCCCCCCCCCCAAAAAAAAGCAATTAAAACCATCTCCCCTGCCGCCCACTAAAATCAAAATAACAAATACTCCCACCGTTCCACCCAAAGAGACCCCATTTGAAAAGTCTAATAATTAAGAGAGATAATCATGTTATTGAAGTTGGTCATAATTACAAAAATACATAATAAAAACTAATATGCTTACAACACAAGTTGAGGGTAAAGGTGAGAAAGATTATGAAAGTTGTAAACATAATTTTTGAAAGTGGACTCTTTATGTGAAATATCCCAGAATAGTATAGTGGACTCATTGCTTGGAACGGAGGGAGTATAAAATAGAGAAAGTTATTAAGTCTAAAGTTTAAGAGCACCTCTCTTTCTTCTTTGTGCGCTGATTATTTTTTCCATCTAGTTCACCTTTGTTATCAACATGCTCTGGACTTTGACAACAAGTATCGTCGTTGGCTGAGGTCTCTATATCATCCAGAGGAACTTCAAGCGGAGGGATCGAAGCCCTGGATTCCACTTCAGCAAGAAGTGGATGCTTCCCATTCTCATAGTGAACACCCAAATCCTGGACCCCAGCTGAATTGCTCTGAGGCAACATTGGCAAAAGATTGTCCAATACCAGATCAGTTTCCTCAACATCATCATCAGACCCTGGGTCTGAAGATGTTTCAATAGCAGTATCATCATCAGCATATGATGTTTTCATCCCAAGAGAAACTCGGTGCCTGTCATCATCCACCTGATTAACAGTCAAAAATAGAAAATTAAGGCTTTAATAGCAGGCAACAATTACAGATCAAGGAACTTATAATTAGTCAACTGGCTAACAAACAGATTAATGCCGCTAAAAAATGGATCCACAGACCCACTTATGTGGAGTACTATGAAGTCTAATAAAATCTCATGTTTTCAGATGACAAACACGGTGGCATCATAGGTAACAGCACGTAGTCATAAGCAAAATAATAGAATTGGTAAGTTGGCCTGAATTAAGGATGCTGTAAACTACAAAGTCATTACCAACTTAGACGGATAGTGGTTACCTTCAAGATCTTCGCTCTAACTCGCTCCCCAGGTCTGTATTGGCTTTCAATGTTGCCGGCACGATCTTCCGGAAGCTCCGAAATGTGGCATAATCCAACCTATAAAAGAGAAGATCAGTGTCAGAAACTCCATCATATGATTCACCCAAACAAGCAAATATGTGTCTCTGCAAAAAACAAGCTTGGTGTGGTGAGTACTCTGGTGACTACAAACAAGTCCATCCCAACGAGACAAGCTTGGCCTGTAGGTTGCAAGTTAAGTTCATGTTAGGCTCATTAGGGTTGTCTAGTATAGGCTCAAGCTCATATTTACAGGTAATTTATCAACAACGTAGAAAGACCTATTTGTTAGTCCAAATTACCCTCTCTGTTTCCTAACTAGCGACTTAATTGCCCTATCCTCTAACTTAGGCTTCAAAGGATCATCGTCTGTTTATGTAAGGAATCTTTAAACTAGGCACTGCTCTCTCTGCATCATAGAAACTATTAGATACCTTTTATAAGGTCAAATACATGAATTCAACAAATTGAGAATTTCCTAAGGACAATTTCATAACTATTACATTTTCCGTAAGGCTTGCTCAAAATTGTAGCTCAAGAACAACTTTGCGAGTAACTCACAAATAGATCTTGAACAAGGTATTTTTTGTAATGAACCGATCTCAAATCCTAGTGTACCCTCTTCAAATTCTACACATTCCATCAATTCCCATGATGGACAGCCTTGCTGCTGTTACTCTTCCTCTGTTGAGCAGTACTGGTAATTTTGGTTCGAGCTCCTATAAGCTCAAGCTTAAGAAATTTTTAGATAAACTGAGCACAAGCAAGTACTCAGCTTGGCCCAGCTAAACAACACTCTTAAGTCTAATCCAGATTGTTCTGTTGGGAACTCTTAAGGAATTTACTTTCTGAGAGATTAGCATTTCAGAACATTGAGTGTCTTGATAAGTGCAAAAAGGTATTTGACGTTCATAAGCTAAAAATAAAGGACAGAAGGCACTTACAACATTAGACTGGTCAATTGTGATAAACAATCCGTATGCCTCAATTCGCTTGATCGTTCCATTTATTACTTCTCCAACCCGGAAACTACTTAAGTTATTTATTCCAGATTTTGGTGCCTTCATCCCACTTGAGGTCCTAAGAGTGACTTCAATTCTTTTAGACAGAGGCTCAACAGATACCACTCTGCATTGAATTGTATTAGTTCATGAACATAATAGCAGATTTAATGGTACATGCATAGGTAGCATAACAAGCTGTACTTACTTCCCAGTTACAGGCTTTCCAATTGGGAATTCTTGATCAGGATTTTGAACATAGCCATCGGACAAGTTTGAGAGGAGGATTTTTGCATCAAGCTTGCGTGAAAGCATAATGAAACAACCCTTGGGCGTAACATTCTTCACATACCCCTAACGAAAGTCAGGAAAAAGAAAGCATCAAGTCACATGCAAATGGAGAATGGAAGTAATCACTGTCAACAACAACAGAAACAAACCACTAGCACATCTCCCCATCCCAATTTTTTTGTCCCTTTTCCTTATTAGAAAGTCAACCTAAGACAATATCAAATCACTATTTCACATACATGTATTGCGAGTTAAGTAATGAAATTTCAATCATTGATGCAATATTATGAATACTTTCAATAACAATCATTAATCTTTGGTCAGTCTATGACAGAGGTAGGACAATATAACACGGACGGTGTAACATCAATCACCGAACATGGAACATTAGCAATGCATCATCACGGTTCAGTCTATGACAGAACGCAGGCAATTTTCTGCACAGAATTACCAACAGTGGAGAATTTGTCCTTTGCAATTAGTGCCTCGAATGAACTACATAGAGCCATAATCACTCTTTATTCAACTCTGAAAATGGCAGGAAAATCCTGAGATGTCCCACTGATCTTCTAGGGTGTTCGAATGAATAATTATCTATCCATAAATCACAAAATTGACTTCAAATTACGCTTAAATCATAAATAATAAAAAAAGAAAAAAACATCGACTAATGGAAGGTGTAGATAGTAACAACAAAAGCAGCCCTGATCACTCTTTTGTCCTTTGCTATACTCAAGGTTCTAAATATCGCTAGGCAGCCGCTAGGCATCACACCAGCGCCTAGAGGACTAGTCGGGGACTAATCGGGGCCTAGAAATTACAATATAATTACCTTATTTTGATATTTTTTATTAATATTATAAACTTAAGCCTTTAAATATACTAATAAAAAATAGCACTAAATAATTGAAAAACTTAAAACTTACTAATACTTAATTAGTACTACTAACTACTAAATAACTTAAATACTTATAATATCACAGTAAGAGTAAAACACACATTGAGTTAAAAAAAAAAGTAAAAGCTGGAAATCAAATTGAATTGACAAAGTCAAATACACCTAGGAAACCAAACATCACGTGGGTCTGCAACTCTGCCGCCTAGCACGTTGACCCATTTCCCCCCAACCACTTATGCTTCCTCGAATCCTCCCCCTCCCCCTACACTCTCTTTACTCTATTAGTCTATTTGAATCCTCCCTCCTCTTTTATCTCTCTTCAGCGACTACTCAACATTTTCTCTCTGGAAATTACCAGCCCATGCGCTCTCTATCTACCACTCCCATGACCCATCAGGCCATCATCAAACAATCAAAGTAGCCGCTGCCTGCCACAGTGTCTACCGCATGTCCAACAACCTCCGGCAACACGCACTGGTGTAGAAGATGAACAAGAGCTCTTGTTTTTTCTCTGCCCTGCGGTCACCAACTCCTCTCCCCACTCTTCAAACACAGAACGCTGCCTCCTCATTGATTCCCTCACCTACTCGATACTCTATAAATCGCCGCCTCAAGCGATTAGTCGGCGGCTTGGGCGCCTAGTCGGCAATTTTCTTGTCCGACGATTTTCTTTTTCTGATTTCGTATAAATTGCGGCGTGGGGTTGGCGCCTAGGGCGATTTTTAGAACACTGGCTATACTATGACCTCACTGTCACAGCCTCGAACAACAAAAGTAACCCCTCTGCAGTTAGGGAGAAGACCATGTACAGTAGATCCAATTAAGACCACACTGCATCATGAATCAAATAGAATATGATAAAATAATAAAGGCTGTAAGTTCTCCCCGGTGACTAAGATGAGAAGGTCATTATGTCGAAGGTTGTAAAAGATATGCAATCTGGTTTACTGTTACTGCATTACAAGGGCAGGGGGCAGGGATGGCGAGTTATGGCCCACCAGTTTTGGACCCTTTTATATAGCTATTTATGTCTGATGTATGAATAGTTTGAACAACTCCACCGTAGACCGCTGACCGCTGACCGCTTAGTGCACTTGTTAGGAAGTGTGTTAGTACCAACATCAACAACAAGGGTAGAGGTAAGAGAAGATCAAATCTAAGATGGAGATCCGTTATAAAAAGGATATAAAGGAGTGTGGCCTGTGTAATGATCTTGCATTTGACCAAACTGAATGGCCAAAACGGATTTATGTAGAGCATGATGAATGAATAGCAAATGGTGGGCTGCCCAAACACTTCTTTGGGCTGGTGTTAATAGTGTGCTACACGTCATCTCAGATCAACTCATGAAAGACATGGTTATGCAGAAAATTGCTTGGAGGCAAAAGACAGAGCACCCCAGCTAAGGGCAGTGGAGCTCAGGACGGTGCAGCCAAAATTTCTCTGAGCTCTAATGAGTTGGATCACCAAAGAGCCATTGCACCAGAGGGTCTTACCCTGCTAGACAAGGAAATATTCTTGATAAGATTTCCATCCCTAGGGGATTCCAGACTAGGGCATTGACAAGAATCCCGCCTAAAGTGCAACGGCTCGGCTAGGGAGCATATGCTATTTCTACCTCAGCTGGCTTTGAGAGTTGATGGCCAAGAGCCAGGGATCAAGAGCAAGTCAACAAGCCCTGCTTACAAGAGAGAGAGAGAGAGAGAGAAGGGGGTTGAAAATGTGCTCTGCACTCTCTCTCTCAGTCTGTAAAGCGAGCAGTCTTGATTCCCAACCTTGCTCATACACTTAAGTGTTCATTGGACTGTGACATGTTACCCCAAGCAACCCAAGTCCCACAGAAATTGAGCTCGTATGTTGATGTCGTGAGAATAACCCCATGGCCAGATTTTGTGGTGAGGACTCAACAGCTGCATAAAGGATCTGGAGCAGATTTAAAAGTTGAGGAAGGTTCATGTGATGAGACCCTGGCTTTCTTGGATAGATGCCTGGTCGGCAGTGTGGGTGATTCCTAGTGCCCTATTCCAGCTCGTTCAGAGGTGCAAGCTTGTTCGAGTTCCCATCCAAGGCTGAGGCAAACAGGATTCTGGTTGCGAAAGGATGGAAGATAGAACAAGATGAGCTGCCTTTGGACAAATGGACTCCCGAATGTATCTGTCAACTACAGAGAAGCTTACCAAAAGAAGCTTGGATTAGGGCCTTAGGGTTGCCTCTTCATCTGTGGGGAAGGTCGGGGTTCCGCCAGATTGGTGATTTCTGTGTTGGTTTTGTGGAGGTGGATGAAGCTACGGAGGCTTCATCAGACTTAAGATGGGCGGACTTCTGGTGCGCTATAGAGAAGAGTTGCTAGCATGTGTGCGAATCGGGGAAGGTAGCCGTTTCTTATCGATTCCAATCTGTGAAGAAACGACGGCGATGCGTTGTCGGTGGTCCGGTAACGACAGAGGTAATAGAGGAAGAAGGGTGGAAGTGAAGATTAGGATGAGGAAGGGAGGCGAACGTCACGCGCGGCCTAGTCGAGTGTTAAGGAGACCCATTCTGAATTGCACAGAGGCACATGGGTAGCTAAACATTTGAATTCAAACTCAGTAAATGTAGACAACGTCATTAGCAAGGATGCTCCTAATACACAGGATCAGGCTGTTAATACAAAAGGAAGGAGGGATAGGCCCATCAGGAAGTGATAAAGAAGGGCCTCTTCGAATGGGAACAAAAGTGGGCCTAAGATAGAGATAATATCAGGTAAGGTTGCTGGGCCTTTTCTGACTAACTTTGTTGGGTAAGGGGGATCAAGTAGTGAGGTCTGTGGCTAAGGAGGGTTGGAAAAATCAAGACTCAAGTCAGGAGAATCAACCGCTTAGGCACTTCACGAATCAATCTAAGTGGGGATATCAATTGCGACAAGTCTGTCTTGAAGGAGGATGGAACGCGACAGGATAATAGCAAGGAGAGAGATTTTCCAAGCTCTAGTATGAACAACTATCCTAGTGGTCCAAGCATTTCAGATGTGAAAGATGGTGTTGATGGTGGTGAGGAGATTCAGGACTCGAGACTTAATGCAGAAGGAGAGGGCAAAACAAATCAGGGATTTGTGGTGGATGAGGATGTGATTCAATAGGGTCGGAATAGGGAAAGAGCGCTGATTGTAAGCAAGCTGGAGAAACTAGGGGTCTCAGTAGAGGAGGAGGAGTGGTTGAGGGATTATCGTACAGCAGGGGAAGAGTTCACAGGTACTCCGTTGATCGACGGGAAAATTGAAGACCAGAGGACAAGGAGGAAATCTATATATATATAAAAGCAAGGTAGTCTATATAGGGGAAAATCCCGCCAAAACTATGTTTCCAAAAAAAAACCTCATTTATTTTGATTAAAAGAAAAACCTCTACTTTGAAAATACCATAGAACAAATTTCAAGAAAAAAAAAAACCCTTAGATTTCCCCAACTTTACAGTACAGCCGTCGGGCTACCTCTCCCCCCCCCACACACTCCCTCTCTCACAATTCTCATGACCCCTAATTTCCTCTCTCATCCATTCCCACTCCCTCTATTCCAATTGATTTTCAAACTCTCTCCCACCTTGGCAAAATTTCACAACAAAGTAAGCACAATTCCAATAGAATTTTCAAACGGCCTTTTCTCAATTATCTCTATAGAATTTTCAAACGGCCTTTTCTCAATCAGATCAAAAAATATACATACAAATGAAATTATAAAAACAAAATATAGAAATCGAATGAACTCAAAAAAACTTTTTAATAAACAATGGAATTAAATCAGCCACTCCAAAATTATATTCAGGATATAGAACATCCTAATTTATAGTGTGAACATTACAAAAATATGTAGTATGAGAAATTCTAAAAATCTGCATCCCATTATTTTTGTTGACGTTTGAATTGACTTAAATTTGTATTGGTGAGCCGTTAATGCTTCTCTAATGATTCACTTACTTATAAAAACATGATTCTCTAAATTTTTACATAAAATTATATTTGAGCTCAGATCTTTTCGTACCATTTTGATTGAAACATTGATCTTTTAAGCGATGTTCATAATCCTATATTTATAAGTGGAATTAAATATTCCGAAATTCCTAATCATGAGTTGCATTTGAAGGTTGGAACGCGTCATGTTGCTACATGGACCATTCCATTAGGTTATGCAATGACACGAGGTTGGTTGTTACGATGCTTGAAAATCATGTTTTAGAAGAACAAGTTCTTGGGCAATTCTAATCCTAATGTTATTATTCCAAAAATGACACTAATGCCTTCTCTTGGTCCTGGACTTCCCTTTCAAACTCAAGAGAAGACGGTTTTCACAAATGGTGTCTGATGCAATGTATATAAATAAAAGTCTGGATCAATCTTTGTCTAATGTAGGAATTCTTTTGAAAAAACACATTTAATCATGGTCAATTGTATTTTTGTATATCGCTTTGTCTAAAGTTATTAATCCTAACGACCTTTGAATTTTGTTATGTTGTTTATATATAGTTTAGTTGAAAAAGATATATGATGTGCGTTTAACACACGGGTGCAAAAAGTAGTTGAATTTGAAGTCAAGGAAGGTAAGGGCAAAGACATGTCTGCTTGGGTAAGAAACATAGCTAAACAGAAGAGGGAGCGTCGGTAGGAAGCTTTAAAAAAATTGGATTTTATGAAGGTTTTTAGTTTTTAGTTTTTTTTTTTTTTTTGGGGGACAGCAGGGGTGTATTGTTAATGTGGGATAAAAGTATTTTTCCCAGTATGGATATAGTGAAAGCTTTTCATTCAATATTGTGTTTATTTAAAGCAGATAAGGATGGGTTTATGTTGGTATTTACAGGGGTTTATGGTCCAACGTCAGAGCCGATCTATGGGCAGACTTAAAAGCAATCAGACAGAGGAATTTTCCTTGGTGTGTGGGTTGGGACTTTAATGTTGTTCGATTTTCACATCAACGCACAGGGGCTGGAGTCTTGTCTCAAGCTAAGACAGAATTTAATGAGTTTACAAATGAGGAGGATTTAGCGGATTTACCTTTGGAAGGCAGTAACTACACATGGTTAAGAGGGGGAGGTAGACGGCAATGCTCAAGATTGGATAGATTTCTGATTACTGCAGATTGGGAAGATCATGTTGGTGAGGCAATACAGAGGAGTCTGCCGTGGGTAACATAGATCACTCGCCAATCATTCTTGAGTTTGATAATCGAGTGCGGAGGAAAACCCCATTCAGGTTTGAGAACATGTGGCTAGAGGAGTCGAGTTTTTTGGAGTGGGTGGAATCTAAGTGGGGTTCTTATGTGGGTGAACGAAAACCATGTTTTCAGTTAGCGAGGAGCCAAGGAAACTTAAATTGCTAAAGGAGGATCTCAAAGTATGGAATATGGAGACTTTCGGGAAGATTGAAGATAAAATAAGCTATGTGGGAAATTAAGCAGGATGATTTGGAGGGTGAGGGTAATTTGGGGGAGGCAGAATTCACTCACCATAAGGAGGTCAAGTTGGAGGTCAGTGAGCTTTTTATTAGTGAGGAAATATGCTGGAAACAAAAGTCCCATGTTTAGTGGTTCAAAGAAGGGGATAAAAAATACAAGATTCTTTCATCGTATGGCTAATGCCCACTCCAATTACAATCAGATCAGAAAACTTAAGATTGATGGGCTGATGGCAATGTGACGGAGAATTGATTAAGAAAGGGGTAGTGGATTTCTATGAGGAGCTTTACAAGGGTGGAAGGGGTGGAGGATCTCAAAGATGAGAATCCACGGAGGTCTTCCATTCTTTTATCGAGGAGCTTTAATAGTTTGATTCCCTTTTACGTTTTTCAAAAGATGATGGGAGGTAGTTAAGCAAGACATCATAGAGGTCTTCAATTCTTTTTTCGAGGAACGAAGTTTTGAAAAAAGTCTGAATGCCTCATTTATCGCGTTGATGTATTTGCTTACTCGGATGGGCTTTGGGGACAAATGGAGGAAGTGGATTTACATTTGTATTTCTGCAGTCAGACTTCCAGTCTTGGTAAATGGTGAGCCTGCGGGGGGTTTTCCGGGCTCGAGAGGCCTCCAACAGGGGATCCTCTTTCTTTGATTCTGTTCATTATGGCCATGGAGTCGTTGAGTTCCTTGATTGATAAGATGGTGGATGGGGGTTATATTAGGGGATTCAAGGTGGACAGGGTTGAATCAGAACTTTCAGTTAGTCACATGTTGTTCGCAGACAACACCCTGGTTTTATGTGCGGCGGATAAATCTCAGCTCGGTTATCTCAGACTTTTTCTATTACTGTTTCAAGCAGCTCCGGGGTTCAAGGCAGCGAGTATCCCTATGAAGTACTTGGGCCTCCCTCTAGGAGCATCCTTCAAGAATGTTGATGCGTGGAATACGGTTATCGAAAGATTTGAGAGGAGGCTAGCGGGATGGAAGAGACAATATTGGTATAAGGGAGGTCGTTCGACTTTAATCAAGAGAACTTTATCCAACTTGCCCACCTATATGCTTTCTCTTTTTGTGATTCCTGTTTTGGTGGTGAAAAGGCTCGAGAAATTGGAGAGGGATTTTCTGTGGGAAGGAAGTATGAAGGAGAGGAAGTATCATTTAGTTAATTGGGAAGTTGTTTGCAATAGTGTGCATAATGGAGGATTGGGGGTTAAAAATATGAAGGCTTTCAATAGTGCTCTTCTGGGTAAATGGTTGTGGAGGTATGTGGGCGATAGATGAGCTTTGTGGAAAAAAGTGGAGGGTAAATATGGGATAGGGGGCCATATCCGGTTTCCAAAGGCAGTGTCTTATTCCCATGGGTCGAGTGTTTGGAAGGGCATCTTGAAAGGTAGACTTATTTGAGAGTTTGGTGTCCTTCGATATCAGTAGAGGAGAGACGGTGAGCTTTAGGAGGGATAAATGGTGCAGAGAGCTGACCTTTCAGCAGGAGTTCCCCAATTTCTTCAATATTGCTGCCAATCAAGATGAGATGGTGAATTCTGTAGTGGCGAGTTTGGAAGGGAGAGATGTTTGGAGCCCTATGATTCGTAGGAACTTACATGACTGGGAGATTGGAGACATTTCTAGGTTATTCGAAAAGCTATACAATGTAAAGAGGAGAGGTTCGGGAGAGAATAGAGAGTGTAGGATGGTTCTAGAAGGAAGATCTTCTCGGTGAAGTCCTTATACTCTTGTTTAAGGAAGGAGGGTAAAAGTCTCTTTCCTTGGAAGGCAATATGGAAGACAAAGGCTCCAAGAAAGGTGGCTTTTTTTATTTGGGAAGCTTCAAAGGGAAACTATTTTGACGGGGGGACAACTTGAGAGCTAGAAGGAGGATTTATGCCAATCAGTGTTTCATGTGCAAAGAGGAGGACGAAACTGATAATCATTTGCTTTTGCACTGTCCAGTTGTTGGTGAGTTGTCGAATTCTTTATTCCTCCTTGCTGGAATTTCTTGGGCTATGCCTAGATCAGTTATCCAGCTTCTTTGTGGGTGGAGTTTCTTCAACCGAAAAAGGAAAGATAACAAATGGGGTTTTGTTCCTTAGGCGATTTGGTGGAACGTATGGAAGGAGAGGAATAGAAGATTTTTTGAGAACGAAGAGTCGAATTTAGAACAGGTAAAGAGGAAGGTGTACACGTCTGTACAAGTCTGTACAATTAGTCTCTACAATTTCTGGAATGATGTCCCTCAGATGCAGGGGATCTTTTGGTTATTATTACGGATAGTATATAGCTATTATTTTTGGTATTGTATACTCCTTGAGTACATGGATGCGCCTCCTTTTTAGGTGTTGTGATTAATATAATTTTTACTTACCAAAAAATAAAACTAACTATCAAATACGAACCTATAACATCCATGGTTTGGCAGGCAAATTAAATATTTTTGAAGCAGGCAAACAGTCATCCATGGTTTGGCAGACTGTTACTTTGTAAGAACGGTGCTCTTCATATCGAGAAACTAGTGAGTGCAATGTGGTGCAAGTAAAGAAAAATAGATGACACATAAGCTAGGCTTTTACTTCAAGCCATGTTCTTTTTCTTTTTAAAAAAAAAAAAACTTCTCTTTTTGCTCCTTTATTGGTCAAATAAAGAAAAATGCAAGCTTCTAGTCACGTTTTCTACTCCTTTCTCAAAGTATACTCTGACCACTAAATTGCACTGGATTTTGGAGCAACAGCTAGTACCCACTGTAAGCACGAGGTTTCTTTGCTTCTTCATACAACAAGTTTCTAAGTAGAGGTGCAATTTACTTTGGCCATCTGTTTTTATCTCATGTAATCCACACCAAAATGGGATAGTCTCCCGTATATGCCCTTTATGAAAAAGACAATAGTGCAATGGAAAAAAGAGAACTTCAATAGTAGAGCATATGACATCTGTAGAGACCATTTAATGAAAAAGCAATACCTGAACAGCCATATCAGTGTGAAGATCCTCGATCTTTTCAATGTGATTGCATGAAGAATGCCTGCACACAAGTTTTTTAATTTTATAAACCAACAAGCCTGAGTAAAAACGTTATATCAGAAAGTCAAATCAAGATATATGACACAGGCACTTTAGATTATCTGCATCTCAACCAGCATAAAAAAACCTGGTCATGAAGATTCTGGTGCTCAGTATTGCACAATCAAGAAAAATCATTTTTGCTCGTCATGATGAGGATGTTCACACACAAATGAGCTTGATATTGTAATACAAAGGCATAGGAATATACAGAGTACAGTTTTAACTTTGCACTGAAAAGATGGCTAGTAGGGTGCTTCTACATCTGCAAATAAATTATAGTGATACAAATTCGCAAAAAATCTTACGCATCAGAGCTGAGTTCGATAGATCTCTGATCAGGCAGGCCAACCAATGATGCTCGCAAAGACAGATCGATGTGGGCTGTGCCCTTCCCTGAACGACTAACGTCTAGGACTTTGCATTTCACAAGTTGCCCTTCATGATATCCAGACAATGGATTGGGGAGCCACAAATCATTCAGCTCAGTGAAATGAACCTTACCAAAGAAGTGCGGATCAACCTGCACAAGCAAGCCACCCACACCAGGCAGTATTTTGGAAATCCTTCCACCCACAATCGCACCTTTACAAATATGAGGTATCACATGTTCACTGGAATGACCACTTGGGTCATCAATTACAGAGGATCCATGACTAAGTACTTGATTGGCATCAGCCGGCAAAGGATGTAACGATAACCGTAACATCTTCTTCTCCCTATTTATACTAAAAATATAGCCAGAAACAGCTTTTCCCACATGAAATCGCTTCTGGAGTTTCTGAAGTTCAGCAGGTTCGCATGCACAGTCAAGAATATAGAGCTGAGCTCTTACATCTCGAGATACTGTTAGCCAAACCCAATCAATATCCACTTTATACACGAATCCGGTAACATGTTCACCAGCTGAATAATTGAAGTCTTGAGTCATCATTGATTCACTGAAATCTGGATTGGAGGTAATGCAATTTGGATTTAGAAGAATACAGTTGGAAACCCTACTTGAATTAAGTGAATATAAACCAGATGAGACATATTGAAACAGAAAATTCAAACATGGTACATCTGCAACATTCTAGGTAAAGAGAGTTGCTTGACTTTGATCAGCAAACAAATAAAAACCAAGTTTAATTTTTCCCTCAAAATTATTCATCAGATTCAGCTATCACAAATTTGATGGAAGATGATTAAGGAGAAGGGTTGAAAGGCCAGCATAACTATCTCTTTCTATGTGATATAAAAGGTAATAATTACCACCAAGAGTAAACAATGAAGTGATAGAAATTGCAGCAAAACTTAAGTCAGAATTTTTACACAATAATCAAAAAGAAGGTAGGGTACAGGCACGAATCTAACCATGTCTGTGGTTTCATATTTTACTTATTTTGTTCTTTTCATTTGCTTTTTCATGGGGGTGGGGCCTGTGGGGGGGAAAGTAGAGGTGTTGCCAACTGTTTTTAATACAACATAGCAGCTGCGAAAAAGGTTGGCCATAAACCAATGGAGTAACAAACATATGGCAGCATCACCAGCCCCCCTGCAACATATATATGTCTATCGAATTCTATCTGATGTCATTACAGTAAACAATAAGCATCCAGAATTTGACGTGATAAATCACATATAAGAGATTGGAATATTTAAAGGGCTGCAGCAAGGGAGAGAGAAAGAGAGTCTTGTACACACCATCGAAAAAGAATGAACATGCCTGCATAAACTTACAAGCAGAAGTAATGCATAATAATCAATTATTTATGCATCTGCCAATATTTCAAAGCAAGAATATATGCGAAGGCCATAACGAAAAATGATGGGAGAAATCATTGTTGAGCAAACAAATGTTGTCTGTGCATGATTCTCTGTACCTCAGAATGCAACGCACCAAAGTTACATGTATAGAACCAGGCCAAAAAGAGCATAACAAGAAGAATAGACTATTACCTGCAAGCACCGACGGTTTGATAGACAGCTCCCACCTAAAGCCTTTTTTATTATCTTCAGACTTTTTAGCTTTCGACACAATCCTTGCTGTCAGTGTCTGTCCAATCCTGAAGTTGTTGAATGGATCTTCAAGACTATTATCATCACTTGCCTGTCAAAATCACAAGTTTCAGATCTGTTGTGCCAAACAATTCTTATAATTGTCTACTTAAACAAGTCATTTAAATCTACACAAAAATCCTACCTCTGTAACATGGATTCTTCCGTGAAAGCTAGATCCAAATTTCAATCTAAGCTCAAGAGGTTTTATCTCAGTTACCTGACAAGGAAGGAAATAAATTAGTAAGTTTGTCGAAATGAAGGAGACATGATGAACGCTTTCATAATCCAATTCAGTTTCAAAACCAGAGTCTTGTAAATCCAAATAAAAAATCTTTACCTCTGCCTGAACAAGAGATCCCACATCATAGCTAGAATTTCTTTTTGCCCTCTTTGAACTGGAAGTTTCCTTCATTGCACTAACAGATTTAAGTAGCAGTAGCAACCTTCCAGCAGTTGAAGGGCTTGGAAGAGCCATTACGGTGGCACCAACACTGCACCAGAAAGAAAAAAAAAAAGAGAAAACCATATGAAATTCGGATCCAGGCCTTCAATATTGCAACAGACAACCATCAATAATTTTACACCTATATTATTATTCAAAGCTGTCAATGGACCGGGCCGAAATTCCACTCGCCCTTTACCAACAACAAAAAAAACAGCTAACCCAACCCAGCCATCATCGGGCTTCGGGTCATTGAGCTAAAATATATAAACTTATATAATTTTTAAAACGTGGAACTCTTCATTTTTGGTGCTTCGAGGCTGATCACTCTGTTCCTAGATCCAACATAACTTTTGTAGATCTTGTAAATAGTATAGATATTGGTTAATCTTTTTTTTTGATAAGTAAGGTATATATTAAAAATCAAAAGCGGCAAATAAGGAGCCGCAGCCTATTTACACAGGAGGGAAACTCCAATAATTACAGATTACAAAAGTTCACTACAAAGTCAGCAAAAGAATTGACCTCAGACCTAACACCATCACTACACCAAAAAAACAGCAGCTGAAGCAGCTCATTCTTCAGCAACGACAACGACCTTTCCACGTTATCAAAAACTCTCCTATTCCTTTCTTTCCAAATCACCCAGCATACTCCCAAAGGAATAGTCTGCCAAATAAAATCTCTCCGTTTCCTCTTGTGCAAGGACCAACAAAGGAAGAGATCCTTAATGGATTCCGGCATGGCCCAAGACAAGTTAAAAATGTGAAAAATGTAGTCCCACAAGGCACCTGCTACCGGACAGTGAAGCAAAAGATGATCAGCACTCTCACCATTACATTTGCACATATAACACCAGCTCACTACCACCTTCCCGCGTCTCCTAAGATTATCCCCTGTAAGAATGGCTTCGTTCACCGCTTCCCAAATAAAGAAACAACTCTAGCCGGAGCTTTAGACTTCCAAATAGCTTTCCAGGGAAACAGACCCCTTCCCCCAAAAACTGAACCAAAGGACAAATAATCTTTGGGATGGTATACTTCTAGTGTACAAAGGACGCATCACCTCTTTTGATGCTTGATATATGATATTTATTTACTTATCAAAAAAAAAATTAAAAGTCGAGCATAAACTTATTCGATTTTCTGCTAAAAGTCCAAACATGTGATAAATTCCTTTACTTTTGAACATGATTCAATCTTTTGATATTGTAAGATTATTATCTGTAAATTTTAAGAATACAGTTAACTGTAAGATTATTATCTATTTTTTTCCTTCACTCACTGTGTTCTATTTTTTGTATAAATTTGTTTCTATTTTTGTTCTGTTTAAAAATTAAAATCATAAGAAAATTGTTTAATTGTCTCAAGTCTCTGTCTGTTCTGTAACTATGTTTAAAAATTGTCCATTAAATTTGTTTCTATTTCTGTTCTTCTGTAACTCTGTTTAAAAATTAAAATAAAAATAATAATTTTTTTACTCTGTCTAAGTCTCTGTTTTTACTCTGTCTAAGTCTCTGTTAGGTTATTTTTTTAATTTTTTTGAGGATGTCTGCTTAGTTTTGTGTTATTGATATTATGTTTGAGATGTATTATGCTCATGTTTTGTTGATATTTGTTAAGTTATATGTATTTTATGTAATTTTCCTTAGTATTTTTTCCGTGAGCGCTTTTTTATCGCCTCGCCTCTCACCTCAAATTTGGACCTATCGCCTTTTTGGCGCCTCTCAACTCTGACAACTATGCTCCAATCTACACTTTTCACACAATCTAAGTCCAGATCTGCAATCCACTTACCTAGGCGAATCAGTCGGAGCCTTTGCTGTCACCAGAATATCTGTCACGCGCCGTCGCCGGAATTTTTTGCCGGACCTCCACAGATCTGGTCGCCGGAGCCTATATATGCTAGTCTCTTGCTTGGTTTTTGGATTGGGGGAGTTTCAAGCTATTTTTGGTCTTATTCTATTTAATTGGTCGCCGGAATTTTTATTTATTTATATTCTGTGGATTATGAACTAAGAAGAAGAAAAATGGGCTATATCTACTGTCCAGTTATTCCCATTATTTATTTATTAATTTATTTGGCATTTAATTTTATCTTCTTTTTTTTAGGATTTGAGATTTTTTTACTTTGTCTATTTTTTAAAATGTTCAATTTTCATACTTTTTTAATTCATATTTTGGAGTTTTTTAATTTATATATTAATCTCATTTATACATGTTTTGGAATTTGTTACAATGAAATAAGCAAATACATATGTATACTATTTTTCCTAATTGTGTTATTGATATTATGCTAGAACTTAGCTTCATATATTGTGTTCACCTATAACATAATTTTGTTGAAATTTGTTAAGCTATATATTTATTATTTTAATTTTTTTGATATTGTTTCCGTGCGCGCCTTTTGAGCACCTCGCCTCTCGCCTCAAAAATGAACCTCTCACCTTCGCCTTTGACAACTAAGCAATAGCGGATCCTACAAGTACTTTTACCTTCAATATAAGTAGGGGAACAGATTTCTTTGATATTTAATTTATACAATACTTACTAGTTAGAGAGCCTATTGCTGTTCATTGAAATCAAAGTAACTTGAATTCAGGATGCAAAAGTTTCCAGATGTGATCAATTTTGGTTGCCAAAACTAGCTTACCGAGTACTTCTTTATAAAACCATACAAACACACAGTTGGGCCAAAATAAGAGAAAATAATGAAGCTAGATAAACATCAATGACAAAACAAGCCTGCCTAGAAGGAGCTAAGAGATGTATGAAGACGAGTATAAGCTGTAGCCAGTGTGAAGGGAGCTAAACGGCAAGGATATAAAAAATTCCAAAGCTGATAAACCGACCAACTTCTGCTTGTTAGCCTACCCAAGATTCAATTGAGGTAAATAATTTTTTTGTTATCTAGTTGTCTTTTAAGGAAGAAATCGATGATGACGAGAACGCGTTATATTATATAAACTAAGAAATAGAAATAATTAGGATGAATAAACATATTACCGTTGTCCATTAACAAATTGCTTTCTCGGGGAGCCTTGAGTGTTGTAGTCGGTCTGCGATGCATATCCTAGAGTGTAGTTAATATCTGGTATTGAAACAACCTGATTCCCAAATAGCGCAATCAAAGACAGCTTCGAAGAATATTGTAGATGATTTAAACCAAGCTTGGTCGAATTACTAAAAAGAAAGAAAAAGTATGAAACAAAAACACTTGCCAAGTAATTCTCTTTCACTATCTCCACGACTGCATTTACAATCTGATGGACCTCCAAGTCTTCGTGGCCTAACCTTTTCCGTTTCTGGAAAAAAGAGTTAGTTAAATAAAACAATCCAGACTAAATGACATCACTACCTGAGGCTGAGATGTAACAGAAAAACTTGGAATGTATTTTATCATGCCAAGAAATACTACAGTTTGTGTATCATTTTTCTGAAGTAGTTTGAACAACAAAGGTAAACATATAAAAGAAAGAATACCAACAAACATGATGAACAATCACTTGCAACAATTGAACTAACCAAATTAAGGATCACCTTTTGGACATTAGAATTCTCTTCTTTGGATCTACCTAAAAGTTCTGGCTTCAACGACAAATCCACAAGTCGATCCACCTTGGCTACATCAAGAACAATGGCTCGAACATTTGAACCAATTTCCACCGTAGCTCCACCTACTGTAAACATTCGTTGCAGAAAGCATTACTCGTCAAGAATTATGTATAATTTATATATAATCAAAAGATAAGTTGCAAAGATTTACTAACATTGATAGTGTGTGACAAAACCAAAAACATCATTATACTTCTGAAAACTGATGACAACTCCAGACTCCTTCGTCTCATGAACTTTTCCCTCAATTACAGTACCAATACAGAAGTCATCAACCCATTTCATCTCAGAATCTTCAAATCCCGAATACTGCAGCTTAGCAATCTGGATAAGGGAGACAGACCAGCAAGAAGTTACAAGAGAAGGATTTACCATAAAAACTATTGCATCAAGAAACCTGATATTATGCCGTAAATGACCATCACACACCCACTGACATTTGTGTTTCTTTTGCTGACACAATTGCACATTTTCCTTCAAAATTGTATCTCTTTCTAATAACAATATTAGGTTTCTATGAAATATATAGCGTAAGTGTGGAATGTCAAAAAGTACCTTCTCCTCCAGGACAAAGTATTCTTGGATGAAGGATGCATCCGTTGAAGAGCATAACGACTGCTTCAAGGAGAGTGTAATCCGACCCGTTTCACTACTAACCTGGATAAAGGTTGAGAAAAACTTGTAACTTTCAAATGATCTTTCCACGGTTATTAACATCAAAACTACAATTAAAGTTGTTCACCGACATCAAGTATGTTACTTCGGACGGATTGCCCGATATAGAAGACTTCAGAAAGATCAGCATTTCGGTCATCAGTAGCCTTCAAAAGAGAGAGTTGGCTAACTTAAGCAAGAATCCATAAGTATGCTTTAGCAACACACAAATAACTTGGCAACAGAAAACCATACCCGGTTTTTGGGAGCAAACCCTGTTAAACGCCCAATGAAGCGGACAAAGCAACCAGTGTCAATTATGTTGCACACATAACCCTGGTCCAGACATGTATTTTAGTGTCTTGTATCAGTAATATTGAGCACAAATCATTTAGAACGCATTGACTAAAAGAGACTTCTAACACTATCAATTCCTCTTTTCATCATTATCCTATTTCCAGGTGTAAATCTTTATTCTTTTTTCTCGGAAATACTGCAGCCCTTTAGGGGTATGTTTAGCTCATGTTTGAAACAAGAAAGAGAAGTTCATGTTCTGAAGCAATTTGCACCTTTGAATATAATAACTATGTAGCACAAAGCTTCATGCAGATGGAGTCAAGATAAGTATTGAAGACAGGGTATCCACAAAGAAAATACCATTATAATCCAGAACATGGAGTATATCTTACATGCACAAGCGAGTGCGGATGAACTTGACTGACATCAGTAGGCAACTGCTGAGCCGAGTTAACAAGTGAATATTTGGCACTGAGTATTAAGCTGCTACTCTCAACATCTGTGGAAAGAAGTAAAATTCATAATCAATACCTTCAGATAATTGCCAAGTTGAAATAAAAAAAGCATCCAAGTCATATTCCTAGTAAAGAGATTGGAGATGATGGTAGCCAAGAAATCCAATCAAGTTTGATATTAATAAATACACGTAAAATTGTTGGAGAATATCTATAGGACTGCATTTAGGTCAAATTGACCGTCTGTTACGGAATGATAAACAACCATAAAGCACCATGTTAAAGATACTAACCAGACTTACATGACACAAGAAGCAGCCCTCATAAGAGATGGGGACGGAATAAATCACTTTACAAAGTGCTTGGACATTAAAAAGTATAGACTAGTTAGGGTACCAATCAGGATAGTAATTACTCAAAACTAACAAAATAAATGGCAATATAGGGGTAGTAGAAAATCAGAACTAACACTGACGGGATGATTCTAAAAGATATGATTGCCGGTGGTACGAAAGAAGATATTGGTTTAGCTAGAGCAAAAGGACAAAATAGAATTAACATATTCACCTTTTTTTTTTCTAAAGGTTTGAGGGGACGTAGACCGTACCCCAACCCTTAATTTTTTAATTATTTTAATGCCTTGAAAGGCTACAATTATATATATATATATATATATATATATATATATATACACACACATATAATGCCTTTGGTGTGGCTCGAACAAATGGTGCCTTTGGGGGCTTTGAACACCCGACCTCTCAGTTGAGAGTAATGAAGTACGAGAGTCTCTGGTAGGGCTTGAACACTCAACCTCTCCGTTAAGATAGGCGAGTAGCTAAATGGGGCCTTTGGGTAAGGCTTGAACAACAACGGTATCTTTGAAGAAGCTTGAACACCCGACCTCTTTATTGAGAGTTGTAAAGTCCAGGATGTCTCTAGTGAGACTTGAACACCCGACCTCTCCATTAGGAGAAGTGAGTAGTACCAATTGAGCTAGAGCTCATTGGTAAAATATTCAACTAAATAGTTGGCAGGAGAATTAGTTGAGTTGACTGTCAGGTAATGATATCCATCTTAAGCCTCTCTTCCTTTGAGCCTAATTAAAATAAAGGTTTCTTTTTGATAAGTAATTAAAATAGAGAATAGCATTCACAAGCATACGAATTTCATGAGGGAGAAGTTAGATAGGTAATTCAAGGTTCAAAGAGTACTGATTTTAACATGAAGGTAAACTATGTCTTTCATCGCATAAAAGTGTCTCAGTTTCCTCTTGGAGGTTCACTCCACACCAAAAGGAAAGATAACATAATCCCATTCTTCAACTAAGCCAGGAATGCACCAATATTCCCCACTTTCAAAAGAAAATGATTACGGATAACAGGAGGTAGCCACCACTAGAATTTTTGTCATATGGAAGAAAAAGAGAGGGGGTACTTGCAAACATACTCAAGTGAGGGGGTGTTAAAGGGCTAATAAAGCAGTGTATCAAGGTTCTAAAACTAAAAGGTGTGAATCAATTCTTTAGTAATAAAATTACTTCCTGATAAACTAGGTAACAAGCAAGAATAAAATTTGTCACCGATGGTGTCGTATGTCATCGGAGTCGAAGCTAGAATCAAGCAAATGCCTCCCTCATTTATAACTGTTAAACCTTAAATATTTCACTACAATATGGAGAGGGGGGGGGAAGAAAAGTAACATTTACCACCAATATCAAACATTCTAAAGGCAAACATGAGTAAGACTTGTTTTCATTGCAGAAATGTCATCGAGCCAGTAACAAATTCTGCTACAGCTTGCTGAAACTGGCGATACCATTATACACAACTAGGCCACTTATTAAACACGTTAACTATTTTAACATAACTCAAAAGGAAGTATTCAAATAAGCACAAAATACATTTTATTTTTTGGGGTGGTCAAAATCGCAAATTTTAGCAATTTTCTTTGATATTATTAGAAGAAGCAATCATCATGATAAAGACGGTGAAAGAGTTGTGTGTAATTCCATGAATAACTAGGGAGTCCTGTGTAAATCACTCTAAACCAGCAGAGGCCAAGATTTAGTAGTTACACTTAGCGCCCCTTCACTGTTGAAATAGTCACTTTGTCAAACCAAACTTCTGCAAGTACTACATTTCTTTAGTAAATTGCAATTCTCCAGTGGGGTCGACTGCCCCGCAGGGTCCTTACTAGGTCTGCCCCTGCTATATTGCACTTTCAAACCCTCATTCAGAATGAAAGCAGTATGCATCAATTATGTGGGTGAGTAGATTGTATCATATCTAAATCAACTACATAAGCTAGCTCAAATTGATAAGTAATTGAACAGGATAAAGAAGAAATTGGAAGTTACCAAGGACCAAAAGATTATCAAATTTATATCCTGGCTTCAAGGCAGACTTCATCAAAGCAGCAAGCCCTGAACATCGATAGACAAAAAAAAAATAGAAATTCTGCATGAAACTCAGTAAACACTGAAAGAATCAGCAGCAACAAAGCTAAAATCTTTAAACCCTGAAAGAAGTAGCAGGATGGGACATTATTTAGCACGGCAAAAATTGGTACCATGGTTGTCGGCCAGATGTTCAGGAGAAATTGTGCCCTTCATGTAACCTTTGACATCAACATCAACTACTATTGCATGAGGAGTGACTCGTTCTACCACTCCTGATACAAGGCTTCCAAGTTTAATCATCTCATCCTCGGACGCCCTGTCAGTAGAAGTATGAAGGAGCAATCGTAAACAATAAGCCTAACACAACCAACATCTACTATCTTCAAAACTTCTCAGGTCGCGGCTTTAGTTCTGCATGTTAGAGCATCACCCATGCAACCATAGATTTGATCCCATGTGGCTGTCGGTAATTTACATTCTCGATGACTCAATCACGTGTGGCAATTTTTCTCTCCTCATCCACATTCAATTAAAAGAGACCTCTCCAAGCAACTATGAATTTGATCTAATGTGGCATGTGTCTCACCACTAAAATATATTTGACAAAAAATTGAAAAATAATAGAAACGGGAACAACCAATAGGAATAGATTTTAAAAAGGAAAATGCTAACTAGAATGTATACACATCCTCAACTAGTATGTGGAAAATTGACATCTTTATCGAGAATGTGAAAAAAATTAGTTGACACATCATATCCACAACCCTTATCTACGGTGGCATTGAAGATCTTTTTTTCTTCAAAGAATGTGTAATCCTAGGTGACACTCAATTTTTTCCACATTCACAAATGCATTGGTGATGCTCTTAAAGATAGTACGGAAATTTTTTGACCTAAGTGGAAGTGACTGATAAATCAAACATCATCAGGATAAGATGAGCAAACCTTGCAGGTGTCACAATGAAACTAAGGTTGATTCGATGTGAAGCGGGAGTGGAACTTGTAACTCTGCATTTGACAACTTGTTCTATATGATACATTGAACTTGCATCGGACCCTGGATCTAGGCCCAGTTCAGATCTGAATCGAAAAAGAGAAATTCTATAAGTGGCCAAGCAGAAAAATAAACAGAGTGAGGTCAAACAGGATAACAGTCGAAGTGTGTGTGTGTGTGTGCGTCTCGGGGACTCTAGACAATGCAAACACACACACACATATGATGTACGTCGATAAAGAGCTTATATGCAATGAAGATAAGCATTAGTAAATGGAAACAGATATGACTAAGCTATATACATGCAAGCACTAACCGCCAGATTTGCAGACAAAAGTTCCCTTTTGGTACATGGAATTGCTTTCATTTCTTGACTTATCAAAGCTTAACTAGGTATGATTTTTTTTAATAAAGGAAAAGTATATATTAATGAAAAGCGTCAAACAAGGTGACGCGTCCTTGTACACTAGAAGTATACACTACACAAAAATATACCCACTAGCCAATATGAAAATTATTCACAACATCTACACAAGTGTTATCACAATGTGCCATAGTATGATCTGCCCTTGCACTCCATTCAAACATGTTCGAGAGCAGCGTTTTTCTCAAATCAGCCATAGATCCCTCTTCATCATCAAACGCTCTCCGTTTTCTTTCTTTCCAAATTGTCCAACATACGCTTAACAGGGAGCACCCAAGAAATGTTGAACAGCCCAAAAAGTGCAGACCATAATTCCCCTACCACTGGACAATGGAGCATCAGATGGTTAACACTCTCTTCATTCCCCTTACACAAATAACACCGGTTGGTATAGAATAGGCCTCTTTTCCTCAAATTATCACCTGTTAGAATGACTCCGTTTGCAACCTCCCACGCCAAAAAAGCCACCCTTCTTGGAACCCCTGATTTCCATATCGACCTCCACGGGAACAAGTTTCTTTCGCTGTTATCCAATATTGAGTAATACCCTTTCACCGTGAACACTTTACTTTTAAAATCATCCCATAACACTTTATCCTCGGGGAGGCCAACTCTATGAACAAACAATATCTTGAATAATCTCGCAACTGACTCAATCTCCCAGTCTTGAAAATTTCTGCGGAAAGAAGGATTCCACGATATTCTTCCCTCCTCCAAGTTGCACAGAACTTATAAAACACTCCTTAGCTCTAGCCAAATCAAACAGGTTTGGAAAGGATTTGCTCAACTCCACTCCATCGCACCATTTATCTTTCCAGAACATCACTCACGATCCATCACCAATTTCAAAAGAGATGTGTCTGACCAAATTTTCCCATCCTCTTCTGATTCCTTTCCAAAGACCCACCCCAAAAGAGTCACTAATAGTAGCAGGAATCCATGAATGATTAACCTTACCATATTTACTCTCCACCACCTTCCGACAAAAAGCCTCCCTCTCCGTAAGATACCTCCACAGGCCATTTCCCTAGTAAGGCTTCATTGAAAAACTTTAGATTTTTAATCCCTAGCCCTCCTGCCTTTAAACTCTTACAAACCGACGACCATTTAATCAAATGACCTTTTTTCCCTTCCGAACCCCCTTCCCAGAAGAAATCTCTTTCCAGCTTTTCTAAACGATTCCTAATCGATACAGGAATCACAAGAACCGATAAAAAATATGTAGGCATGCAGGACAATGTATTTTATACTAGAATAAGTCTCCCCCCCTTTGGGCAAATATTGTCTCTTCCAACCCGCAAGCCGCCGTTCAAACCTTTCAATCACCTCATTCCACACTGCTTTGCTTTTGAAAGGAGCTCCAATGGGTAAGCCGAGATAAGAAGCAGGGAGCCTCGCTACATTACACCCAAAAAAAGAAGCCAAAACCCCCCACATTCTCCACATCTCCAACAGGAATGATTTCACTCTTGGAAATATTGACCTTGAGACCCGAAACGGCATGAAGTATTAACTAGATATGATATTGAACGGTCAAATCCTAATTTTCTTGCTATTTCGAGTAGAGGGTGCTGCTCCTTCCCAAGGAAATGAATTTGGAGAATTAACGCTCCACATCGAGCTGCTTTTTTTACTTGGGAGGCCTTCCATGAGGCCATTTTGACAGGTGACAACCTCCGTAACAGAGGGATGGAGTATGTCAACTGGTGTTATATGAATAGAAGTACTAGGGAGAGTGTTGACCACCTGTTGCTTAATTGGGCTTTATGGAGCACAATTTTGGGGCTTTTGGGGATTACGTGGGTGATGCCTAGGTCGGTTCAAGAGATGCTTTTGAGTTGGTCATTATATAAGCATAGGAGGAACATAATATGGGTGACGGCTCCAGTGGGTGTTTGGTGGATTATTTGGAAAGAGAAATAGAAGAATTTTTTACTACTCTGTTCCTTTGGTGTTCGAAGACAGATCTTACCCTCAGCTTTTCTGGTCTTTCTTATGTGGATTTTATGAATAGATTTAGAATTGAGTAGTCTGTATATAAAGGATGCATCACCTCATTTGAGGTCAATTTATATACTTTACTTATCAGAAGAAGAAAAATCTGATTTAAAGGGGAGGAGAATCAAGAGGTTAGTTCCAATTCTCAACAGCTTCTATTATTTCCCTTCCTCTCCACGTTTCAGCGAGAAGATTCTGGACCACTTTCACAGTTACCAGATATAAAAAAGTAACAAATCACTAATATATAGTTGATTGATGGTATTTTTGTCCAAAAGAAGTTACAGAAATACATTTCAAAAATATGACCTAATCCAGTTCTAAGCAACAGATACCATTACCTATGGCACTCAAAAATATTTGTGGTGGTCTTCCTATGGATAGTCTTGCCAAATTAAAATATCAGCAGAACAAGAAACCAATGACCATAAAGAAGAATCAGATTCAAAATGGAAGAAGTGTGGGCTCTATAAGAGCAAACTACTCATAATAACTGATACCAAGATAAAGAACCCAGTCAATAGTTTGCAATCAGAACATAAATTTAAATGGCGATAGAGTTACCTAGGGGCAAATCCTTGTACTCCATTGTAAAAGTGGACAAAACACCCATGCTTTTCGATTTTTGTTATCCATCCATGTGTTAATAATCCTTCAGTTGCATCAGCATATGAACTGAGAATATCCAGCTTTGATTTCACCTAATAAGATGGAGGAATTTAATCATTAAAGGGGATATAAATTATCAGAATCCAAGATAACAATTTGTTAGCAAAACATATACATCCAGGAAAAGGCAAATTAAGGATAAGGTGGATGAGTGGCATAAGAGAACAGTCAAGCAGCAACAATTGGAAAAAAGAAAAGCAGAAATATAAAGTTCCAGACAGAGCACAAGAATAATGATTGCTGGAAAATAAAAAGATTTCATTTTCAGGTGTTTGGTAAACCTTTTTAAATATGCCGGAAAAATTTTTCAGGTGTTTGGCAAACAAAAGGAAAATGTTACGGAAAACAATATATGAATAAATACAAAAAGTATATTCTAATATTAATGTCCATATTGCATATAATATAGTGTTGAACTTTAAGTAATTTTCCTTTAGTAACCCTAAATTTATCATTAGTGATGTCAAATCAATAAGGTCCATTTTTTTCCAATCTCATAAATACAAACAAAAAATTTGATAAACTATATAAAAAAAAGGTTCTAAAAAAGAAAATAAACAATATTTGGGACGTCCCTAAATAATATAGTTGACACTAATTTTAGGACGTTGTGAGTATTTATTAAAATTACAATTTATAAACAGTGTGCAAAAACTTCATTTATATTTCTAAACAATTTATTTGTTCAGTGAAATATTGTGCGTTTATGTAAATATGTGCAATTGTGGAAGGGGGCGAAGGGGTGCTCGAACATTTGGAAAATGAGTTACGGAAAATGAATCCGTAAGTCATTACCCGGAAAAGAAGGCTTAATTTTCCGTGACTCGGAAAAGCTTTTACGTTGACTAAATTTTTCGAAGGTTACCAAAAACCGGAAAATAAGGAAAACATTTTCCAGAAGTCATTTTCTGTGAAACAAACGGAGCCTAACTTGAGTTTGAAAGTTGAAATCTGGTATTAACTGAATTTAAAGACCAAACATCACTCTGTATGGAGATTTCAGGACCTGTGGTTATTTAATTCTAGTTGTATTAATATGGTGATGTTTGGAATTTATCATTCTATCTTGTCGGGGCAGCGCCTAGCCCATAAATCAGAGTGGGAAAGATGATAGCCGATCGTGATTCCAGCAGTAATCAAGTACCAGTGTATCATTTCCCAGTTCTGTTCAGGAGTGGTAACCACAACAAAGCTACAGAACTGAGTGGAGAAGTGGAAACAATTTAAAAATAACACACTAAACAAGTAAATCATTGCATACTCAAGATAACTATTTTCAAGTTCCTGCATAATTTTCAGAATCACCAACATGATCTAGTGTAATCATCTCTTTATTCTGTCATCAAAAGTCATATAAATGGAAAACCCACCATGTGACATGACTTGGAATCAGAAATCATAGATAAGTAGATGCGGAGGCACAGCAGAGGCAACCATGTGATGGATAGCTTATAGAATTATGTGATTCACACATCTGATTGCAGAACTCTTTTAATTCACAAACAAGAGATTAGGAGCCAATTCTGAATCAGAAATGGGATCTGAAGCAAGGCAAACAAAGTGTATGTGAATACAAGATACCGAAAATGGTGGGCCTTGTCCAGAACTTAAGGACAAAAATCAAGTCTGATCTTTACAAATTTCTTAACCTCTAATGTTTAAACAAACCAAGAACTTTACAGTTCACAGCACTATCTCTTCCTTTCTCTCGTTATCGAGGTTAAGAGGCCATTTGATGTTAAAATGCCATCTTAAGATATACGACTTTTTCAATTACTTCCTAGTTCAAACACTGTTCGAATATTTAGGTGCTCAGACAACAGCACAACCCAATTTCATCTTTCCAGTATGAACACAGGACAGCACAACCCAGAAGATCAATTAATAATAAATCTGAACAGATGAATCTGAGGCATTAACACCAGTTTGTTGTAATTGGCAGTCACAAATAATGGATTTAAGTACTACCCATTATTAGTTTCCATAGAAGACAAAAGGAAATCTGCAAAAGCCATTTTATTCAATTCGGACATCGCTAAAACTGAGATGCACATTATGTAAATTTCTCACATTGAAGATCAGGTGATGATTAGAAACCAAAGGACCCATGCCAGCATCTGGGGCATCTGATTTACACTAAAGGAATGGAAAACTATTTAGAGACCCGCACCATCAAGCGACAAGCAATCATTAGAAGGCGTTCACTGCTGGGGAGATTTCTCGTAAATTGATGACACACCTTAACAACCTAGAACAAGTGAATATTGATCTAAAAGAAAAAAAATTACCGAGGGGAGACGCATATGAGGCACAAGAATTAATTCCGAGTACAAAAGTATACATGAAAGAAAACTGCATTCTAACTGAAATAAGGGGGAAACTTGGAGTTCGAAAAGAGCATACTAGTGTTTTCTTGTGTGTAACAGTAATTCTCTTGGACTTGCAACCAAGTACCCGGAAAACTAAGTCAACTCCAACCTGCACAGTCCACAATTTATTAAAGATTAAACAAATAATTTTTTTTCTTTGGTAAAAACATGAAGTATTCATCTCAGTTTCATCATGTATATCGTAAATTAATTAAAAAGGTCAATGGAAAAACATAGACATGTCAAGACAAGGCTCTGGTGATGACCTGGAACTTTTTTCGGGGCTTTGCTATTTCAAACTCAGACATATGACGAAGAGGGCAAAGTGCCTTCACACCACTAGCCAATTGCACAATGGCACCAAAACTGTCAACAGCAATAACTTTAGCTTTTACCACCATTCCAGGCTTGACATCTGAGTGAGTGAAAACTGACCCTTCAAAGGCACTAGTCTGCTCAGAGGAAATACAGAGAGAACAAGAAAAGTAAGTCTAAAGCCAAACAGAAGACAGGTCGTCATGATAATCAAGACAAACAAAATGCAGTGTTAGCTTCGTTAGTGATTTAGTACCATCAACATAAAAACCCACATTAGATGTCTACAAGTCCACTAGTCAAACATACTTTAGTCATAACAAGGAGAATTTGGTACCAGTTTCTTAGGCCAATTGTCTATTCCCCTTTCCACTAACGGAAAAAAAAAGGATTATAAGCCAGTTGGTGCATAGCAACATGAATGGGGAACAAGCCTAAACAAGTCTTGCTCATATTACATGTCACACACAGTTCACTAAACATCTAGACCAAAAGAAGTAGAATCAAAGATGTATCACTGTTCGGTGGCTGAACAAGAAGATAAACCACTAAAAGGAATCAACAAACGCTTTACTCATTTTGACGAGAAAATTTAAATATTTAAATAATCATTAGATTGAGAGACACTCTTTGTATACATCCAGATCAAGTACATAAAACCATTTGGTAGCAAAAGTGACAACATAATGATATCTTTCTGAACGACCTTTAAAGAGGACAATTATGATACATCTAGTCAAAACACAAGAAATTTCACCTAACTAGCCCACAAAAATTAGTGAGATAGACAAACTTAAAAAAGAAAACGATTTAAAACCACATAAACTGAATCTTGCATACTAAATAACTGAAACGCCGTGACAACAAGTAGTAGTTGCAAATATGCACATATATGTGAAAGCACAGCACGTTCTCAGTTATCAATCAAGCCCTGCAACAAGTACCCCAATAACTCCAGATCAAAGATCAGGCCTCAAGTGACCATATGATCCCAACTTATTCTTGAATACTACAATGTGAAAGTAAGTGCATCTTTCAAAACCCAATAAAGGAGGACACATGCAAGATGAGTAGAAGCCGCTTGAATCATTACGTAATACATAGCCTACGTTAGCGGAAACTACGCATCTCCTCTCTATATTCACATTTTTATCCACTTCCGTATTCAGCTTTACTTTTAATTATTGGCAACCTTATGATGTGAAGTGCTGCCAATAGTGAAAGTGGGTACATATTTGCCACATTAGTACTCAACTGATATGGGAACAGACTTGATAGAATGCAGAAATATAATCAATGAAAATTAAGGGCTATAACTTTACAGCATTTTTCAAATATATAGACTGCCTGCTTTTAGAGGATGCAATTGGGAAAATCAGAAATCCTTCCCCGGCAGTCCGGCACAGCCTTAAATGGAAAGGCTCTATCACTAAAGGCCTTACCTCCTATATTGTGGAACTTCACGACCTTCTTCCCCTGTTCCTTTTCCTCACCCAAAAAAAAACACAATATGCCTTATTTGAATATTTCACTCTCGTATCTCCTTTCCCTTACAAGTGGTCATTTTGCAGATCATCAGCCTCCTGAACTTAGCTTCCATATTTTTTCCCACTACATAGATTTACTTTTTCTTTTATAATTCTTTATTATCCATCTCTCTCCATCATTCTAGCATCTTGGCATCTTTAAACTCATGCAGGTTCAAATGACTTGTTTGAACCATGGTAGAAGCCCCAGTTTACTGTTGACACCCACTCTAAATGACATAATGAGATTGAAGTTCAAATTCCTTAAATGACTTTATCATTTTTCCATGGTTATTCTCATTCCATATAATAACAACCCATGCTGCAGCTTATGATTCTAACGAGGAGGCTGTCCCGCAGGGAGTCTGTTGAATAATATGGAGGGAATGGAATCGCAGTGCTTTAGAGAGGGAATGGAATCGCAGTGCTTTAGAGAGGGAATGGAATCGCAGTGCTTTAGAGTTTTGAGAACGATGAGATGTCTATCTCCAGATTGAAGGCATCCCTGCCCTGCTTCACACATTTTTTTGGTGTACGGGGACCATGCTGTCTTCGGCTAATTCTTTTGTAGAGTTTGTGGATGCTTTTGTTGTAGGCTAGGTTCTCATGATAGAGTATACTCCTAGTGTACACAAGCTGCATCGCCTGTTTTGGCGTCTTTTGTTTATAAATACCTCTTTACTAATCAAACAAACAAACAAAATGATTCTCCAATTTCAAATCTTGACAAAACCAAAGGGATATTGGTTGTAAGTCAAAATCATCAAAAAAGACTGATACACAAGCTACTGTATTACCTCCGTAAACTTCTTCCTTGTGGATACGCAAATGGAGAAGTCAACTTTCACTTCATTTATTTCCTTCCGTATTCACACATATGCTTTAATGAGTGTTACACTAAGTTTATAACTTAAAGAAAGTAAAGCAACCTTTAGAACACCAGTAGCCAACCCTTCCAAGTGCCTGAATCCAAGAACTCTAACACGAACTTGGCTCCCTTCCTTGAAGGCTTTTTCCAATTTTCGTACTTCCTTGTCAGCCACATCTGACAACTGTAAATAGCATCACAAGAGGAACCATGAAGACATATTTCATCACTTAAGAACATTTACACTGAAGACGCAGGAAAACTTACATTAACATATGCTGGAGTGGGAATTGGAGAAGAGGGAATCTCAAGCAGAAGGCCCAATCCTCTGTCAACTCTGATCACTTTGGATTTGTCAAAGATGTCACCAGTTTTGACAAGCTGCCCAATGGATTGTGTTACTTACTCAAAGGACAAGGAAAAAATGATGTACCAAAGACTTCACAACTTTGAAACTTGTGCAAAATATTAACTAGCTATTATCTGCAATTTTCAGGATGCTAGATTCTTCATTTGATAGAAATCATATAAAAACCAACAAAATAAATACGTTTTTTCAATTTAAAAGTATAATTCCAAGTGATGCACAAAAGAGATAACAACAATAATATCAAATACTAAACACAAATTTAGCCCACTGTACTTTAAAGAAACTAGCAACATGCCCACTGGAGCTCAATTCTTGGTCATTTGGCCATTGAAACATTACATTCATAGTTTTAAAAAAAAGTCACTCCATCCACTTAGTCAGATTTTGTGGACAGAAAACAAAAAAACACAAAAAGAGCTAAACGCCCCAAGCATAGTTGTCAAAACAAGATATGAATTGTGTATCGAATTTCTATCATTGAACGATTAAGTTTAAAGTTCATATTATAACTGCTACTAAAACACAAAAACAAGTCTTAAACAACTGAACTATCTTCCAAATTCTGATAAGACTAAGAAGAGGACAAACTTAATGACTAAATAATTTTAAAACTTGAAATCAAACAAAAAATAAGAATAGATAAAACAGATAATATATACAAATAAATACACTTTCGAGCTTAAAGAGCTACTCCCTCCGTCCCAAAATTATTGTCATGCTTTCCTTTATCATCTGTCCCAAAATAATTATCTTGTTTGAAACTTTCCTTTTCAGTATAAAACGTTTACCACTTTACCCTTACTTTTTCATCCTACTTTAATTATGGGCCACATACACATGGGCTTTAAAGTATCCTACTTTAATTATGGGTCACATACACATGGGCTTTAAAGTAAATTACACATCAAACTAATATTAATATAAAACCGTGCGTCAAGTCAACCCAGGCGAAAATTTTGGGACAGAGGGAGTATTAAAGTTTTTTTTTTGACAAGTAAAAGTTGTATAAATATGCATCAAAAGGAGACGCTGCCTATGTACACCAGAAATATACAAAAAAAATTACACTGCATTAGAAATATTCTCCGCAAAATCTACAAAAGGGTCAACCCCTTGCGCAACTGACTCGTGGCACCAAAAGAACATAGTTTGCAGGATCAGCCTTTTAATCTCTTCCGTCGTCCTCTCTATATTATCAAAACATCTAGAAAAGAGAATTCCAAGATGTAATATGTTCCTCCTTCAATTTTGTCTTCACTCTTCAGGATACATGGACTATTATGACTATCAACAAGGGTTTTTTTTTTGAAGTGAACGATCAAGGAATTGGACGATGGACCGCAAGTTAGATTTGGGTTTAAAAGGGGAGGTAAAATACTAAGGGGAAGGTTTCCCAGAGATAAGCTTTTGAGAAAAGATGAGGTCTACTTGGTAATATGCACTGACCTTCCAGTTGCTTGAAAATAAAAAATTAAAATTCAAAAAAGTTATAGATCTTGGCACCCACCTCAAAGAAATAGGAAGAAAAAATAGATACATTAAAATTGTGATATGCTGAAGTATCACCAAGTGTATCATATGTTACTCAGACCATTGCGATACTGTTAAATAGGGGATTTTCATATTTTCCTATTGTATCATACGATGCTAACAACTATGGCCCCAAGTATTTGGCGTGATTTTGAACAGTATCCAGACCTTTTCATTGTTTTCCTCTGCCAAATCTGATGGAAGTTGATGGAGTAGCTATCTTGCTTGTGAAAATGAAGTCCAATGACTAAAATGTTGAAAGATGAAGTACAGTGGCCAAAATTGTATTAAGCCTAAATCAAAGAAGAGGAGTTGGAGTGTTGGACATCTTAAAAGATCACATCTTTGGCATCTAGCCTTAAAATTCAAAGCCTAAAACTATGACTTTGAACACAATGAGCTTTGCAGATGCTTGGTTTGGATATGCCCATCATCCTACTAACTGGATGCTGCCAACTTCAGAACAACATTTTCACATTCTAATGCGAGCTAACATTGAAGTGATGAAACACAAAAGTTGCATGGAATGGATAGCAGGCACACTAGAAACAGATCTGCCTCTGGATGATCTTTGATCACAAATAGTTTATAAACTTTCCTTATTTAAAGAACTTACAGAAGGTGGAGCCTTGTTGAGAACAAGGTGAGGATTCAGGGTCAAACCAATGGCTCTCGTTGAGGGATCGATGAATAATATCCGTGCATTGACCTTAACAAATAACAAACAAACAATAATGAAATCATAGAAATGATGACAAAGGCGAAAACTAATTCAGAGACAGATAGCCAAACAAAATGCAAACTAAAAGTACTGTTGTAGCATCAAGATAATTTTTATTTTCCTGGGTTGGGGGGGGTGCAAGTAACGTATACAAAAAATAGTTATGATTAAATGGGAAACCTTGAAAACCGGAAACCTTTTATTTGAGCACAATGTTCTGGTCCCAATGAATGTCTAACATGGGACTTGAAGCGTAAAGCCCCAAGAGCTGAACATCCCAAGGAAGCCAGAACAAAACCACCTTATCGCATATTGTATTAGCAGAAATACTATGTCCTTGAAGAACATATCCTTTTCTCAAACCAACCAATTACTTTGCCTAATACTCCCTCCGTCCTAGATAAATGTTCCTACTTTCTATTTTGGGATGTCCCAACTACTGTTCCTAAAGATTTTTGGTGAACAAATTTTCTATCATTCTTCCTAATGTATCCCTTCATTTAATATTATCATTATTTCACATCCTATAGAGAGAGTTAGTCTAATGGGCATATAATTAATGAGAGAGAATGTGTAATGGGTATTATTGTCACAAGATATTTTACAACCCATCATTAATTACATTTTTTAATACTGGTGTTTTATCCACTAGGAACATTTATCCGGGACGGAGGGAGTAGCAAACATGCACCAATTAGAAAGAGTCATGCTTGCCACAAGTAAAATACTGAAAGCACAGCAGCACCAAGGACTGAACCAAGCTTGGGGGGACAAAGACCCCTCAAAAGCTACAAACAGTTGCACCATAACCTCCAAACAGTAGACGGGGTGTAAGAACAAGTGAGAATGAGTTTCCCAAGCCAAATAACTCAACACAAATGTCAAGATAAGAGTTTTGTATGGTGAGTAATACCATAAGGTCCATAACAGTATATTCAACTTAAGCATTACAAAAACGTGGACCAAATACTTTTCTAGCTTATCGTTGACCCAACTCTTCATCTCATCAATCCGAAACACCATTTTGTAAAAGGGAGCTGATTGATTCGTTTGATGCGAAATGGGTCGACCAAGAGAGGAGGATGAAGCTACTTTCTTCAGGCAGGTAGGAAGTCCTTTGATGTGATCTACATTCAAGGTAAGTATGGACCTTGATTTCAATGGTTGGAGCGTAGTAGAGGAAGAGTCCACGAAGTAGTGTTATCCTTAAATGAAATTGTTTGGGTCTGTGAATGGATGGTTAAGGCTTCTTCAATCAGAGAGGTATTCTGGAAGAAAAGATCAGGGAGCGGCACAAGGTGAGGGTGGCGAAGGAATTGAATACTCGAGGTTTCTTTTTATGCATCTCGACCAAAGGGATTGGTAGCCCTTCGAAGATTTTCGTCCCGACAATTGTCAATGATGGAGGGTGGGACATCGTAGCATGTAAGGTTAGAAGATTTGCCCTGTCAAAGCTCAGTTCAACAAGGCAGATGAAATCGTACAAAGAAGCGGCAGAAATTCCCCCTTGGCCGGATTTAGATTTGGTTGTCTCTAACAGAGTAGTGGGTCTTAATGCTGACTTCGAAATAGACGAGGAATCATGCAGGGGTAATCTGGAATATCTGAATAGGTGCCTTGTAGGTTGGGTGGGTGAGTAGCAGAAGCCTATCCCATCTCGTACTGAAGTTCAAAGGTGGGTTACCTCTAAATGGAAGTCTCCAGCAAGCCTTACTTCCTTTTCAAATTCCCTTCCAGGGAAGAAGTGACTTGTGTATTAAACAAGAGAGATTGGTCGTTCTACCAAGCTCCTTTGGTCCTTGAAAAATGGAGTCCGACTGAGTGCTGTTTAAGTAAGGATCGAAAACCGAGTGAAACTTGGATTAGGTTATGGGTCTCCCTCCTCACTTGTGGGGTAAGGAAGTATTCAAAATGATTGGGCAGCGGTGTGGGGGCTTTGTGGCAGTGGATGAAGCTACCAAGAAGAAGTCGGACCTGAGATGGGCACTTATCTTGGTGCAATTTAGGGATTTGCCGGCTTGCATCCCATTTAAGGGTGGGGGATAGTGTGTTCTCCATTCCGATATGGGCCGAATCTGCGGCGTTCTACCGCCATCTACAGCTGCAAGGTAGTGATGGCAGTACTGGTAGGAATCCGACGGGTTCGAGAGGAGGGGTGAACAGCGGTGTTCTCGCGCGGAATTGGGAAGCGAAGAAGCCAGGTCATCATACGTCTTCTGATATCGTAAAGTCGGATGCGTTCAGAAAAAACTGAGGGGACACGTGGGGTGCAGAAAATTTGAATTTCAAATCCACTAATCAAAACGGTGGCGTTGATAGTAGGGCTGGTCCTTAAGTGCAGTCTAGACCTAATAAAGATAAATATTAGGCTGAATTTGATAATAGGGGACACAAAGGGCATAAAGGCACACGGGGTAAAGTAAAGCCCACGAAGGGTATTTGGGTGGCCCGTAATAAAGGGGTGAAGGAGAGTGGGAAGGATCAGACAGTTGAGCCCAATGTTGATGGGGCTGGGCCATCTAATAGTTTTTCGTGTGGGGGGTTTATGACAAAGGGGGTGATGGGTTTGGGCCAGGGTCCAGCGAAGTTGATGGAGGAGAATCTAACGGTTTGGACCCTTCAAGAGTTCAAGTCCAGTCTTCAGCAGATAAGGCCAGATCGTTTGAATCCACGGGTAATGTTTCAAGTCGAGGGATAAATACTCTTCAAGAAGACTCCGACAAGCAGTCTGATGGGGAAACAGACTCTAAAGAACAACACAATCAGAACGATAAAGTCAACGCGAAGCATGGGCAAAGGTCGGCGACGAAGGAAGGTAAGGATGGAGTCACGTATGATGACTGTGGGAGAAGGATATTTCTCGTCGATGAAGTTTTGATCCAAACGATTCGTAACAAGGAAAGAGCTCTTGCAGTTAGAGAGTTTGAGGGGAGAGAAGAGCATTAGAACGAAGGCGACTCTTTCAGGGACGACCCATGGACAGTTCGAAGGAGAGTGGGTGCCCAAAGAATTAGCAGTTCCTTCCCACGACGTTAATACTAGATCACCTGGTAGTGAGTGAGAACACGGAGGAGGTTGTGTATTGCAGCCCCATATCGATGGTCAGACCAAAAGAGGTTTTGGAACCAGAATTGCTGGTGGATGGGGACCCTAACAAAGATATTTAAACATGGGTGAGTAGGACGGTAAAAAATCTTGGGAAATACCTAGGTGTCTCTTGTAAAGGGTATGAAGATAAAATTGTAGGTTTATTATTGGAACTTGAGAAGGGAAGGTTGTCAGTAAGTAATAAGGTGGGAACCAGTCGAATTAAAGCCCGGGATAAAGAAAGCAGGGAGCTCAAAAATTAACGTTGTAGTATTAATTTTGATGGGGAAGCAGGGAGGGTAGACAAAGGAACTGGGAACAAGTGGATTTACCGCTCGAGGGGAATGCATTCACGTGGTTCAGACGGGGAGCTAATCGGCAATGTTCAAGGATCAACAGATTTCTCCTTAGTTCTGATTGGGAGGAGATGATAGGTGTTTTCATTCAGAGGACCCTCCCTAGGGTAGTCTCTGATCATCCCCCCATCGCTCTCCAGTATAGGGGCCTTGACAGGAGGGAAAACTCCCTTTAGGTTTGAAAATATGTGGCTGCAGGCCCCAGGTTTTAAGGATTGGGTCAAGTTAAAATGGGACTCTTACGTTGTAATCGGTAAACCGTGCTTTATAATCGCTAAGAAACTGAAATTGCTCAAAGAGGATCTTAAGTTTGGAATGGAGAGGTCCTTGGGAGGGTCGAGATTAAAATTAAGGAAGCTTTGGAGGAAGTAAATTTTTTGAATGAAAAGGAGGGTAAAGGAATTCTGGGGGAATCTGAAGCACCCCGTCGAGAGGAAATTAAGTCGGAGATAAAAAGATAGTACATTTTTGTGAAGAAATGTGTTGGAGGCAAAAGTAAAGGGACTTGTGGCTGCGAGAAGGTGATTAGAACTCGAGATTCTTCCATAGGATGGCTAGTGCACATAAGAGTTTCAATCAAATTAACAGACTGAAGATTGAAGGTAATGTGACGGAAGACGCGACTCAAATCAGAAGAGGTATAGTAGAGTTCTACCAAAATCTTTTCTCGGAAGATAGAGGAAGAGAAATGGATATAGATGGGATCACTTTCAAGTCTCTTCCAGTGGAGGACAGGAGACAGTTAGAACAACCATTTACAGAAAAGGAAGTCATGGATGCTCTGGGGTGCCTCAAAGGGGATAAGGCCCCAGGCCCGGATGGTTTTACTCTAGAATTCTTCAAGTATTGCTGGGAAGTTGTTAAAGGGGATATTATGGAGGTCTTCCGTTCTTTCTTTGAGGAGGGATTTGAGAAAAGCCAAAATATTTCATTTATTGCTCTTATTCCAAAAAGAAAAGGGGCAGAGAAGTTAAAAGACTTCAGACCTATAATCCTTATTGGTAGTATTTATAAGCTGATCTCGAAAGTCCTTTCAACTAGATTGAGAAAGGTGATCGGTCAGGTGATATCTGATTCGTAACATGCCTATGTGGGTGATGGTCAAATCTTGGAAGCAGCATTGATAGCTAATGAAGTGGTGGATTCGAGGGTGAGAAGCGGAATTCCAGGGGTTCTATGCAAGTTGGATGTGGAGAAGGCCTACGATCATCTTAGGTGGGATTTCTTGATTTATCTTCCGGACAGAATGGGTTTTGATGAGAAATGGAAAAGGTGGGTTTTTTTCTGCATTTCTTCAGTCAGGTATTCTATATTGATTAATGGTCAGCCTGAAGGATTATTCTCGAGTTCAAGAGGATTGCGGTAAGGGAACCCTCTTTCTCCCTTTCTCTTTATTGTGATCATGGAGGCCCTTAGTCGGCTCATTGATAAGGCAGAAGGAGGAGGTTACATTAGGGGCTTCGAGGTGAGAAATGATCCAGGTCGGGGTGTATCTATTTCTCATCTTCTCTTTGTCGATGACACCCTGGTTTGTTGTGATGCAGTAACCAGCTGGGTTATCTTTGTCTAATTCTGCTGATTTTTCGAGCTTTGTCGGGCTTGAAGACTAATGTTTCAAAGTGTGAGGTTATCCCTATAGGTAGAGTGGATAACGTGGAGAATCTGGCTTCATTTTTTGGTTGCAGCATTTCCGGTCTTCCCACTTCATACCTGGGTCTGCCACTTGGTTCGTCCTTCAAGAATATCAATGTGTGGAATTCAGTAGTGGAAAAGTTCGAGAGGAGGCTGGCGGGGTGGAAGAGGCAGTACTTGTCAAAGGGTGGAAGACTTACTGGGATTAACAATGCCCTTTCTAATCTTCCCACTTATTTTCTTTCCTTGTTCGTGGCCCCTGCATCGGTATTAAAGAGAATTGAGAAGCTGGAAAGAGATTTTCTATGGGAAGGGGATAAAGAGAAGAGGAATTATCATTTAGTCGGGTGGGATTCAGTTTGCTCTAGCAAGGAAGAAGGGGGCTTAGGAGTCAAAAATCTCAAATACTTTAATAAGGCTTTGTTGGGAAAGTGATTATGGAAGTATTTAGTTGATAAAGAGTCGTTGTGGAGGAGGTTAGTGGTGAGCAAGTATGGAATGGGTGATCATCTTTGGTTCCCCAAGGTAGTTCTGTTCTCCTATGGTTCTTGCGTCTGGAAAGGTATTATGGGAATATAGATTGCCTTCAACAGTTCCATTAAGTTTGAAATAGGCCAGATAAATCAAGTCAGGTTTTGGAAGGATCTTTGGTGTGGGGTTAACACGATGCAATATTTATTTCCCAGGTTATACAATATTACGGTTAATAAGGAGGAACTGGTGAGTTCGTTGGTAGTTAATAAAGGGGGAACAGATCTCTGGAGCCCTGTATTTCGCAGAAATCTGCATGACTGGGAGATCGAGGAGGCAGTGCAGTTCATGGAGGTTCTTCACGGATGTAAGAGGCAAGGCTCGAGTGAAGATAAAGTCATTTGGGAGGGTTCTAAAAACAGGATGTTCTCTGTTAAATCTTTCTGCTCAAAGCTTTTTGAGAGGGGTAGAGTCTCGTTACCTTGGAAGGAAATTTGGAAACCTAAAATTACCAGTAGGGTGGTTTTTTTTGTTTGGGAGGCAGTTAGGGGTGCCATTTTGACGGGGGAGAATTTGAAATCTCATGGCATGATTTATGTTAATTGTTGCTACATGTGCAAGAATGAGGAGAAGGAGGTGAACCACCTGCTGTTGCACTGTCCTATTGTTAGGGAGTTATGGAAATTATTTTCCTTGCTGCGGGGGTTTCTTGGGCTATGCCCAGGACAGTTATTGATGCGCTTCGAGGATGGTCGTCTTTTAATAGGAATAGGAAGAATGTCTTCTGGAAGTACGCCCCTACAGCAATTTGATGGACCATCTGGAAAGAGAGGAACAGAAGAGCATTCGAGAACATCAAATCTGATATTGAAGGAATTAAAAGGAATTTTCTGTTGTCTTTGCGATTCTGGTGCTTAACAGCTGATCCTACTTCAGAGGATTCTTTTTGTAATTAGCCTTTGAGTTAATCTTTTGTTCAGTATAGTTTAGTTCCTGTATACTCCTTGTGTACAAGGACGCGTCACCTCATTTAATGTTTGTTAATATTACTTATACCTTACCTATAAAAAAAACGTGGACCAAAGAAAACTTCAAATGAGAGAATTCCCTTTTTCAAGGAAACAAGAAGAATATCCCAGAAAGATGGTATTGAGATTCAGGTGGAAATAAGTTAAACTAAGGTGCAACAATCAGTAATAATGTGTATAAAAATATTAAGGACTTTTCACACTGCAGTGCCAGGATTTTGGCCGAAGGGCGTCAAGATTATTTTAGGCGTAGAAAATTATGTGGTAGTACCTGGATTTGGCTCAAATGGGAGTCAAGAGTTATAGCATGCTTGACTTTCTTCCCTAAAATAAAGAGGGCCAAATTGATACAACTCATTTTCGAGTAGCAAAAAGTTGTTTTTTCTATATATAATAGTAGTGAAATGACATGTTTCAAAAGTATATACGAGTGTGGCCTCGCCACGGATCTAAGATCCAATTTTTCATCTGAAGTGTTATATTTGCTAAGAACAAACTCTATTTGTTGCCATGCCTCTTGAAGATAGCTTCTAAGAGTCATCGTACATACAGAATACTAGACTTCTCCATTTGCAAGGAAAAAACACTTGCATTACTTTTATTCTGATAAATGCTAAGAGTCATCATTTGCATTACTTTAGACTACATATTAGACAACCATAACTTTCGGCAAGAGTAAGCTTGAAATTTTGTATGAAGAAATTGATGAGCTAATATTGAACACAATATGCTTGAAATTTAAGAGTCACGTCCTTCAACCTGCAATCAAGCTGTCCCCAACAAACATTTCTGTAAGAACTAGCATACATCAACACACTCAATAAATGTTAGGGGCAATCTTACCCAATGAAGGGTGTCACACCTACAGAATGTCATTGATATCTAACAAAAAAAAATCAGATCTCTGAGCTACAATATGCTTCAGTCAACTTTTGAATCTCTCCACACTTATAGAAAAATAAATAAATCAGCTAAATCAGGCACAGAACAAGATTGATCACAAAAAGTTCTGCAAAACATGACATGTTGACTTCTAAATGTGACATCAGGCAGTTTAAAAAGGGGTGACAGCAGAAAGAAATGATTCCAACCACACATCCTCAGCAAAATCATATTAAGATCAAGACACACAAGTATGCCCTCATACCTTCTTGTTTTGAGAGTACTCATCTTTCCAGTTTGAAGTAGGGAGAGTTTTTTGTAAATGATAAAGATCAACCTATAGAAAGCCAAAATCATAACTATGTCAGATTTAAACTAGAAGTAGACTAAATCTAGTGCTTTTTCAATCAAAATATTAATTCTACAAGAAAAAAAGGTACTGCAAACATACAGTTCCTGTGAAGTAAGTCAGAAATGATAGCATGACACCATTCTCGAGGGTTGATCTTACAAGAGCATTAACCATCATCCCTGGAATGAGTAAATCAATTGAAATACCCTTGAGGTCCTTGGTCTGTACAGGAGTACAACAATTATTGGTTAAAAAATAGACCAATTGCACACAGAAAAGAGCCACATTGAGTATGAAAAGAAATGAGAAATAACTTACCACACATTTAGACACCTCATCAGGTTCAGAACTAAGATGAACAACTTTACGAATTCTATCAATACTCTTGACAACTCCTTGTACGAGCTGTCCAGTATTCACCTTAACATCCCGTTTTCCTGCTTCTGTTTTTAGGGAGAACGTTGAAGGAAGAAGACAGCAGATAAAACATTATTCAGATGAAATGCAAATTAGAAGCTTCATTTAGCCAGAATAGGATTTTATACCATGGCAACACTACGCTATTTCGTAATATAACAGAAAATACCTAAAGGAAGCAATACAGGAAGGGCACAAATATGTAGTTGGCAAAGATGCTCACGAATTGATTATTCAAAGACAACAGTCTACCAAATAATTGCAAGCTTTACAAAATGTCATTTATGGGCTTTATTTCAGGCTTGAATTTTCAATTTAAAGCCATATCAGACACTTTGTTTCTAGCAAGTAATCGGATGCTTCCAAAGGTGGAAAGAGATATCAATGGCACACCCTCTGTATCTAACAGTATGCTTACAAATGGTGATACACTAGCAATGCTTGTCATTGACCACCTTTGTCTCTCAAATGATCACTGAGCAGAGAAGGAGAGAGAAATTTTTCAATCCTTAGGCTCTTTGAAAATTGGATGTGGACACTGTCATTTATCTGCTTGATGGAATTCATAGCAGAAACAAAGATCGGATAATGATTGTGTTGCCTCAATTAAGAGCATACAACCTTTATTTTTGATACGCACAAACTTATTAAAGGCCCAAAGAGTGCCTCCAGTGACCTAGGCACGTATACGCATGGAGGATAAGGACAAGCCTGCTGAAGAAAGGCTTAGATTTCATAAAACGTGATACGTAGTATATATGTACATGTATGTGTGTCTAATTAATATAAAAGTAATAGACATGACATTTATCATCAAATAGTTAGTCACTTTATATAAAATTTGAGGAAGAAAAAGAATAGCCAATTGGAAGAGACGCGTTCTTGAGGGAGATAGGGGTATAAATGAGCCGAGTAGAGTCCTGCTAGAGCTTGGCTTTTGTCACAAGATTTCGAGCTTCAGCTCATAGAAGGCAAGCTGGGCTTCCCTGCATTATCTTGTGGTATGCATCATTTGTTAGTTTCGTTTTTTTTTTTTTTTTGATAAGGAATAATATTATAAACATGTGATAATCTCCAGCGTTGCGGTAAAGTTTTGGTCAATTGGTGCTGCCTATGCAAATGTGATGGGGAAAGTGTAAATCATTTGCTACTTCATTGTCAGTTTGCTAGAAGGTTCTGGGATTTTGTGTTCAATTTGTTTAAAGTGGAGTGGGTTATGCCCAATTCAATGAAGGATTTGAGGCGATCGTGGTCACTGTATAAAAGGAAACGGAGAAATCACTTGTGGGAGGCTGCCCCGATGGCGAATGCTGGATTATTTGGTTGAAAAGAAATGCCAGAATTTTTGAGAACGTGGAGAGAAGCTTAGAGAAGACAAAGGAGCTTATTTTGCATACTCTGTTTTTTGATGCCATGAGTCGTCTCTTCTTTGGTGCAAACCCTTTTGTAGAGTTTGTGGATAGCTTACGGTGTAATTAATTTTCTTCTTGTATACTTCATGTGTACAAAGGACGTGTCACGCTAACATATCTATAATACTTGCTTATCAAAAAAAAAATTTGGTGTCGTGTGATCGTGTCCTTTGTATACAGGGAGTATACTCCAGCAAAAGAGGCTATTCAATAATAAATCTATCAAGAAAGTCAACAAAAGAGCTGCCCAAGTTCCGAGAGTACTCCATACTACAGAAACTGATCAACTCCAAAAATGCTTTCCTTAATTTTGTCAATATGTAGCTCAGTGCTTTTGAAGACCCTATGGTTGCGTTCTATCCATATACACCAGCACACTGCCAAAGGAGTAGCTTCCCAAACATCATTTCTCCTCTTCGTCCTCTTATACAAAGACCACACCTCTGCTATCAATCTGGGCATTACCCAAGAAACTTTAAGAAGTCGGAAAAAGTGATTCCACAGCTCCCACCCTATCGGGCAAGGCAGGAACAAATGGTTCACAGTTTCTTCATCTTTCTTACACATGTAACACCAATTCACGTAAATCTTCTTCCTTTACCTCAAATTATCTCAAGTCAAAAGAGCTTGAAGCAACCTCTCAAGCAAAAAATGCCACACTACTTGGAGCTTTGATTTCCAAATGGTCTCCCATGGAAAGATACGTCTCTCCCTTTTCAGTAATCCTGCATAATAAGATTTGTTAGCTGCCAAGTTCTCTCTTGGTCATTGTCTTATCTCGATGTTCCTTTTAGAGGTAATCTTAGGATTGTTTCTTTTTGGGATTCGTTGTGGAGAGGGTGGCTAGCGTCTTGATGAGTGGTACAGGGAATTCTTTTCTTTTGGGGTTGCATTGTACTCATTTGTGCTTGTCTCTCTAGTATCCCGCTTTATTTTCTTTCCTTATTTAAGATCCTTGTGAGTGTGGCGGACAACATTGAGAGGATAATGAGGTCCTCTTTGTGGGAAGGTTCAAGGGAGGGGGAAGGATCACCTAGTCGCTTGGGGGCAGGTGTGCCTTCCTTAGGAGGAAGGTAGCCTTGCTCTTGGGAACCTTGTTAGCATTAACATTTCCCTTCGTAGTAAATGGCTTTGGCGGTTTCATTGGGAGTCTGATTCTATGGGGCATAAAGTGATAAAACACAAATCTGTGCTACAGGAGAATGGGTGGGATGTTAGAACTGTAGATTTCTTTCTCACAGAAGTCCATAGAATCCATACATCAATGTTATTGGCGACGGCTTATCGTGTGTTTCTTCCTTTAACCCGATTATCAGTTGGGGATGAGCTAGGATTTGTTTATGGAAGGATGTCCACACTATTTTCGCCTCTCGTCCGAACATATGACTCCAATCTCTGAGTTTTATTTTTAAATGAGGTTGGTGAGATTTCTTGAAATTTCCATTTTTTACTGCTCCCTCTCTGAGTTTTATTTTTAAATGAGGTTGATGAGCTTTCTTGAAATTTCCATTTTTTACTACTCCCTCAATGATAGGGAGACAGACGAGTTGTTTGTTCTCATTGACTCATTTTCTTGGGTGCATTTTCATCCTCAACATGACTCTCGATTTGGGTTGTAAAGGGTCTTGGGTCTTATTCTTGTCACTCTTTACTCCAGCAGTTGATTAAACCCTCAGCATCTACACCATTCATGTTATCCTTGTTTGTTTGGAAGTCTAATGTTCCCTTTAAAATTAGAGCTTTTGTGTGGTCTCCGTTACTTAATAAACTAAACACTAACGATATGCTCCAGAGGCGTAGGCCTAATAAGATCATTTCACCAGATTGGTGTGTGATGTGCAAGAATGCATTATAGTCTAATGAGCATCTGTTCCTGCAATGTACTGGAGCTCATCAATTGTAGAATCATTTGTTAGGGGTGTATGAGGAAGCATGAGTCAATCCCGAGACAATTACCCCTCTTCTTCAAATGCAAGTTCAAGGTTTTGAGAAAGATGGAGATGCAGCATTGCTTTGGAAGTGTGGAGTGTTTGCTCTTCTTTGGTGTGTATGGACGCAGCGGAATTCTAGAATTTTCAGAGATCAGGCCTTATTGTTGAAGCTTTCGTCGGATTTGAGCGACTTTCATGGCTTCTGTTTGGGCTTCAGCAAGGGGTGCTTTCCATGGAACTCCGCTTTCTGTTATTCGGCACGACTGGCATGCCCTACTCTTTTAGTTAGGTTTCTTGTATTTTCTTTTGTTTTTCGTTTGGTTTGATGCATCTCTCATTCATCCTTCTATATACTTACTTTTAATTAATCTAATTTGTCCCTTTTCTTATCTTATCACAAAAAAGTAGAAGCTGAAACTTAACAGGTAAACTTTTAAGGGAATAAGCAGATTGAGAAGGATTCTTAGGTTGTAGTTTTCTTGTTTTTGATTACTTTATTCGCTTAGGAATTTGTTACTTTTAAGAATGGTAAGTGTATCAGAATAGACACCAATAAATGTGTCAAAAGGACTTTAAGTGGACGTATTGTCCAACCTCTTTCTGTTTTATCTCAGTATTGATAAAAATTTCTTCTTTAACTATAAAACAAAGAAAGACCTAGAGACCAAGTACATGGTTTGATTTCATTTTCTATAAAGATAAGATATTCATTAAAAAGGTGGAAAATACAATGTAGGATAACAAGCTGCCCACCACCAGGAAAAAAATTACAAACTGTAAGGGGGGAACTGGAAAAAAGACAGAAAACAAAGGCTGCTAGTAAAGCGCCAAGAGCAACATTTTCAGGAAAGCCTTTACTTGAAGCTTGGACATACAAAACAATGCCTAAATGTCACTATTAGACACAAATTTCAAGGACTCCATGTAAGCCTCTATGAGCATTCGGGTTAGGTGCGCCGTTTACAACTATGACAGTGAGACAGAAGAAGATTTACAAATTGAAACTCGAAGGAGTGGCAATGAGCAAACAGATTTTGCTATACTTGAGCATAAGCCATACTCTATTTAAGGAATACAGAATGTACATATACAAGGAAGGTTGTTCTCGACGATTCTACGGATAACTATATTATTGTCATTGTTTTATAGGGTCAGAATTGGTCTCCCGGTAAAGAAACTATAATAAGATTTCAAATATGTGTGTATGTGGATACACATAAAGCGTGCATATATCAAGCTCTCACATTCACTGTTTAGAGCAAACCATTTATAATCAAGCACAGAGCTGAGAAAAGATTTTTTTTTAAAAGGACAACAAGACATGAAAGTTCAGCATATCACCTTATTCCCTTACTTTATTGATCAACATAAAAAAAAAAAAACAAACGAGTGTCGATGAAAAAGAAACACAAATAAAATGACTACGTTGGCTGAAAATTACCACTCTCGCTGATACTTGGCATAAATCCACTAAATGACAGCAATCCGAAATGAAGCAGGTAACCATGATCTTCGACGCTTTTCACATATGCACTAAGGACCTATAAAGAACTCACCGTGAGAGAGATTAGATGAACAAAGTTATGAGAGGATATCTGTGTAAGAGAGTAGCATGTGCCTCAAATAGGAAGAGATTTTTCACTCTCCTCCATTAATTGAATCAAAACACAGGAAAACAACAACACCAACATGTAGTGCCAACATAAAGGGAAAAATCTGATTCTCTGTCTCACTAATAACCCATGACGAGTGTGTAACTATAAGATGAGTAAACAATGTCATGGACATCAAACAAATTTTCCATCCACATTCAATTCATCTAAAAGGCTACAAGCAGAATTGACTAAATCAAGAATGAGATACATATGCTATAGGGATACAACTGAAAACATAAAGAGCTCAAATTGTTTTTGCCTCAACACATTTTTCTTTTACATGGTTTTGAAAATGGAATATCAATGACTTTTGTGTTATAGGGCCAACAAGCAAAAGCAGAGCCGTGGATTAAAGTATGATAGTAATAACAACAGGGCAATGATAAAAAAAAATTTGATAAGAAGTGTATATAAAAACAGAGCGGGAAAACAGGTGACGTGTCCTTGTACAAAGGGAGTATACACTATGCAAGACAAAAGAATTACTCCCTCTGTTCTGGGCAAGAGTCAACTATTCCATTTTGGGATGTTTCACTTAAAGAGACCACTTTCAAAAATTAAGGCATAAAAGGGTCATTTTATTACTAATAAGCTACTAAAAGTGTCATTTTCTTAAAAAGTTTTACTTTCAAACAATGACTCTTTACCCGGAACGGAGAGAGTACTAAGTAATAGTCATGTTCACTATATCTACAAAAGAGTCCTCTATATTATGGTCAACTACCAAACACCACAAACGAAGAGTATGATACACATCCTTTTTAATTCGAGCAACATCAGACTCCAAATTCTCGAACATCCTTTGGTTCCTCTCCTACCAAATGGTCCACCAAATCGCCAAAGGTGCAGAATCCCACCAAAAATTCCATTTTCTACGTTTATATAAAGACTACCCTCAAAGGAGCTCAATGACCGATCTAGGCATCACCCACAAGACACCTGCTGGAGGAAAAACCAGCTCCATATCTCCCTTAACAGTCTCCTCATCTTGTTTACGCATAAAGCACCTATTAACGTAGATCTTTCACTCTTAAATTATCTCCGGTTAAAATAGCTTCCTGAGCCGCTTCCCAAACAAAAAAAGTAACTCCACTGGGAACTTTAGCTTTCCAAATTTCTTTCCAAGGAAAAAATTGTTTGCATCTTCATCAAGCGGTCAAAGGCTTGAAAGGGGACAACGCTCTGGGTCCGGATGGATTTTCAAGTATCTTTTTCCACTGGGAGGTTATTAAAAATGATCTTATGACTGTATTCTACTTTTTCCATGCCCAAAGGAGATTTGAGAAAAGTCTGAACGCCACATTTATGGCGCTGATTCCAAAACGAAGCGGGGCAGAAGATATCAAAGACTTTTGGCCAATTAGCTTGGTAGGAGTGTACAAAATTATCACAAAGGTATTATCAGTATGGTTGAAATCAGTTCTGGGGAAGATTATTTCCAAGAACCAACATGCGTTCGTGGGTGGGCATGAGGTTGTGTTGATTGCTAATGAGGTTTTTGATTCGAGATTTAAGGAGTGGAAACCAGGTCTTTGTAAATTGGATATCGAGAAGACCTATGACCACGTAAATTGGGCATTTCTGGATTATACGAGGATGGGTTTCGGAAGTCGATGGAGAGAGTGGATTTTTTTCTGCATTTCATCGGTAAAGTTCTCGGTGCTGGTTTATGGTGAACCCGCGGGATTTTTCTCTAGCTCAAGAGGGTTACGACCATAGTTGAAAAAAGCGTAAGGCGTGAGACGGGCGACAGGTCAAAATTTGAGGCGAGAGGTGAGGCGCAAAAAAGGCACAAGAAGGCACTCACGGAACAAATATTAAGGAAAAATTATATATATATATATATATATATATATATATATATATATATAATAACAAATCACGATAAAACATGTCATGAGTGATGAAACTAAGTTAAAAACATAATATTAATAACACAAATTTCATCATTCATAGTTGAAATTCAAAGCATTAGATGAACTTAACTTCAATTCCAAATAAGAAAATAAATAGTCATTAAAGCAAATGAAAATAAAGACATGCAAAAGAAAACTAAAGTCATGAAATGTAATAATTAACAACTAACAACACAACAAGCTAAAAATCCACAGAATCTATCTCATCATCATCTCCATAATCGCAAAAAGGCGACAAAGGCACAAAAAGACGAAAAAGGCAACAAAAAGCGCAAAAAAGGCATTCATCGCTTGGAGTCGGCCTTTCCAAGCGCCGGACCCTCGCCTCAAGCACAAGAGGCGCACGCTTTTTTCAACTATGGTTACGACAAGGAGATACCTTATCTCCCTTCCTCCTCATCATAGTCATGGAGGCCTTGAGTAGAATGATGGATATTTCGGTAGCGAAGAATCTAATTCGTGGGTTTGATGTGGGTAGAGATATAGATCAGGAGCTCTCACTTGCTGTTTGCGGACGATACTCGTGTGTTCTGTGAGGCAGATCACTCTCAATTGGGTTACCTTCGCCTAATATTACTCTGTTTCAAGGCGGCATCAGGTTTAAACATAAATATCCATAAGAGTGAGGTGTATCCGGTCGGGTTAGTGAATAATCTTGATTATTTGGAGGTTTCTTCGGGAGCAAAGTGGGAAAGCTACCGACCTTTTATTTAGGTCTTCCTCTTGGGGCTAGTTCAAGAAGCAAGAATATCTAGAATCCGATTATAGAAAGATTTGAGCGTAGACAGCTCGGTGGAAAAGGCAATACTTGTCGAAAGGTGGAAGACCGACTCTCATCAAGAGTACTAATCTAACCTGCCCACGTACTATATGACAGTGTTTGGAAAGGAAATATCATTTGGTTAAGTGGGAGTCGGTGTGCTCCAACATGAAAATGGGCAGTTTAGGAATCAAAAATCTTAAGAATTTTAATAATGCTTATGGGGAAATGGCTGTGGAAATATGTAAGCGAGGATAACACGTTATGGAAGAAGGTGATAGTGGGTAAATATGGAATGGACTCCCATTGTGATTCAAATGACTTGCGAGGGGAATGTGAGGAAGGGAATTAGGAAAAAATGAAGCGGTGGATCTCTTTTAAAATTGATGATGGGGAGTCGATTCGTTTTGGAAGAGCACATGGTGCAGTGATATGGAATTGTGTAGAGTTTTTCCATTACTGTTTAACATAGCAGGGAACGAAGATGAGTCAGTTAAAGAGGTTGTGCAGGTTGAAGGTGAAGGTATTACCTGGACTCCTTGGTGCAATTCTTTGAGTTCCTGTACAGTACAGGCACAAGATCAGTGGTAGTGGTAGTGGTAGAGGGGAGGATAAAGTAGTGTGGGAGGGGGAGAAGAACAAGACTTTTCTGGTCCGATCTTTTTATCAGAAGATGATGAGTAAAGATGGCTCTTTCCCGTGGATGAATGTATGGAAAACCAAGGCTCGAACCAGAGTGAGTTTTTTTGTGGGAACATAGTTGTCAGAGCCGAGAGGCACCAAAAAGGCGATAGGTCCAAATTTGAGGCGAGAGGCAAGGCGCTAAAAAAGTGCTAAAAAGGCGCTCACTGAAAAAATACGAAGGAAAATTACATAAAATACATATAAATTAACAAATATCAACAAAACATGAGCATAATACATCTCAAACATAATATCAATAACACAAAACTAAGCAGACATCCTCAAAAAAATTAAAAAAATAACATAACAGATACTTAGACAGAGTAAAAAAAATTATTTTTTTTTATTTTAATTTTTAAACAGAGTTACAGAAGAACAGAAATAGAAACAAATTTAATTGACAATTTTTAAACATAGTTACAGAACAGACAGAGACTTGAGACAATTAAACAATTTTCTTATGATTTTAATTTTTAAACAGAACAAAAATAGAAACAAATTTATACAAAAAACAGAACACAGTGAGTGAAGGAAAAAAAATAGTCTGAACTATGAGCACAAGTTACACAGTGTGAAGAAAGTCTCGATAACAGAGTGAAGAAAAAAAATTAAAACAGCAAAACTCGAACACAACAAAGTGAAGAAAAGAAAGAAGAGTTTACTTGGAAGATGGAACACAACAGAGTGAAGAAGGCAGAAGATGAGACACTCCTTGAAGACCAAACCCTCAAGTCGGAACCCTCCTTGAAGTCGCCGACACCTGAAGTCGCACCCTAAAGTCGAAGAAGAAGACAAAGACGAAGCCGACATCTGAAGTCGCACACTGCGTCGCTGCCTAGGGCTCATATCGCTGGAGTCAAACTGGTCGCGTTGTGGTCTGATTGTCTGAAGGAAGCTTTTGGGGTATTTTAGGGTTTATTTTCTATTTATACTAAAACTTAAACCATTTCATTTCACACTTAAACTGTTAAAAAAAATTAAAAAGTTACGTGAGCGACTTATTGGACTTTTTAGCGCCTCTCGCCTAAAAAAAAAAGTGCCAAAGGCGCCGCCTTTCCCACGCCTTTAGCACATCGACTCACCCAGCTTCTTTGAGGCGCCAAGGGCTCGCCTCGCCTCGCCTCTCGCCTGAGGCGCCAAAGGCGCTCGCCTTAGAAAACTATGTGTGGGAAGCTGCTAATGAAGGCCTCCAAACCGGCGACAATCTGCGAAAGAGGAATAAACTTTATGTGAATTGGTGTTTTCTATGTAAGGAGGATGAGGAGAGTGTTAACCATCTCCTGTTGTTGCACTATCCAGTTGCTTGGAAGCTTTGGGATTATGTTTTCTTTTCAAGGTCCTTTGGGTTATGATAAGATCAGTGAAGCAATTGATTGATGGAAAAGTGAAGCGATCGATTAAAGGAAAGCTGGTCTTTGTATAAGAGGAAAAAGAAAAATTCTTTTTGGAGTGTGGTTTCATTGGCAGTGTGCTGGTCCAAATGGAGGGAAAGAAATGGAAGATGTTTTGAGAATGAAGAGAGGGCGCTGGAGGAAATAAAGAAGCTAATTTCGCAGAATATGTTCTTTTGGTGCCATGAGTTGAGTGCGCACGGGTGTAATCCTTTTGTAGACTTTGTGGATAATATTTCTAATGTAAAGTGATCGATTTGTATACTTCTTGTGTACATAGGTAGTGTCTCCTTTTGGACGCATATTAATACTATCTCTTACTCATCAAAAACAAAAAAAAACAACTTCGTGTTCACCAGATCCTTGCCTTTTTAAAAGCATACAAAATCTCCAAAAGTTGAAACCCTTCCTCAAGGGCCCAGTCTTGGAGATCTTGAGGGCAATGATTAATAATCGGGATTTTTTTATGGAGAGGCAATGAAAATAGCTTGAAGTATCCTTTGGTAAGATGGAAAACTGCTTTCAAGCCAATTCTTCATGGTGGCTTGAGTAATAAAGTCTTTCACGTTTTTAACCAAGCTTTGCTAGCAAAATGGTTGTGGAAATTTTCCCAAGATCAATACGAGTTATGGAAGCATGTTGTCATTGATAGATAAGGCAAGGATCAACACCGGTGGAACCGTGGAAGACAAATGAGGCTTGCTTTCCATAGTGCTGACTCTGGAAATTTATTGCTAAGGGGAGGGAGAAATTCAGAAAATGTGTTTGGTTCCAAGTTGGGAGTGGCATCTTTGGACTGACTTTTGGTGTGGAGACACATCACTCTGTTAGCCTACCTGGATTTGTACCGGATCTTTCTAAATAAGGATGGCACAGAAGCTGATTTGGCAGCCTTGTTGAATGGTCAGCTTGTGTGTGAGTTTCCCACGAAACTTTCGTGATTAGGAGTTGGAGTTGGTGCATGAATTATGCGGGGTATTGACAAATACCCTCATGCCAAGGATCTGACTATTTCGTTTTTATTTAATTATCTTCCAAATAGATGTTTATCTTAATTGAGCAACATTAGTTCCTAAAGTAAACTCGGTCTAAATAGTTGTCCTATAGAACTCAGACCTTGAGGTTGTTGGTTCCAATTCCCACACCAACAAGAGGTCACACTTACCTATCTTTTTTTTTTTTGATAAGTAAATAATATATATCAAGCATCAAAAGAGGTGATGCGTCCTTTGTACACTAGACGTATACCATCCAAAAGATTAACCAATATCTATGCTATTTACAAGATCTACAAAAGCTATATTGGATCTAGGAAGAGAGTGATCAGCCTCAGAACTCCAAAAATGAAGAGTGCGAATCAACAAATTCTTCAACTCCGGGACTGACATTTCCACGTTGTTGAAAGCCCTATGGTTTCTTTCCTTCCATAGAATCCAACACACACCCAAAAGAGCTGTCCCCCATATACGATTACTCCGCTTCGAATAACCCACATTCCAACCTCTGACATGGTCAATGATCGAATTTGGCATGACCCAAGACATATTGAACATACCCAGCACAAAATTCCAAAGCTCTGAAGCCACTTGGCAGTGAAGAAGTAAATGATTTACCTATCAAAAATATTATTATTATTATTTTGATAAGTAAAGTATATTAATGGGCGTCAAATGAGGTGATGCATCCTTTATACACGAGATATAGAAAATCTACTCGATGTTTAAGCTATTAACAAAATTCACAAAAGAAAGACCGGAATGGCTGAAGTGATGATCTGTGTCTGAACACCAAAGAAACAGAGTTCTCAAAAGACCATCTCTCATCTGCTCCAAAGATCCCTCGATATTATCAAAAATTCTTCTATTTCTCTCTTTCCAAATAATCCACCACACTCCCACCATTGCAATCTCTTTACAAATTCTTCTGTTGTATTATTATTAGGTTTTATTGAGTTGTTATTTAGAGATAATTGTTTGTTATGTATCCAGTAGGAGTGTAGGACTAATTGGGGATTATTGGTATTCAAGTTGTCCTAGTAGGAGGATTATTAGTTATCCCAATTTAATAATCTTATTAGAGTCCTTCAGTATTTTAATACGCCCTCCGTTCCTAAATAATTGTCCTATTTTCCTTTTCGTCTCTTCCTAAAAAATTGTCTTGTTTCCAAACTTTCCTTTTTATGAAAGTTTTTTTACGACTTTACCCTTACTCTATCTTCCTACTTTAAATATGGGACACATGGACTTTAAAAAAAATACATATTATACCAATAATAATAATATGCGAAAGAGGAATAAGATTCATGTGAACTGGTGCTTTCTTTGCAAGCAGGACAAGGATAGTGTAAATCATCTTTTGTTGCACTGTCCAGTGGCATGGAAGCTGTGGGATTACGTTTTTAGTCTCTTCAAGGTTGCTTGGGTTATGCCTGGTTCAGTGAAGCATTTAATGGAAAGCTGGATGATATATAAGAGGGAAAAGAGGAATTTTATATGGAGCGTGGCTCCGCTGGCTGTGTGTTGGTCCATATGGAGGGAAAGAAATGGAAGATGCTTTGAGAATGAAGAGAGGACGATAGAGGCAATTCAGAATTCGGTTCTGCAGACTATGCTACTCGTGTCTCGTGCCACTACATGATAGGGCAGGGGGATGGATAATCTGTTTGCAGATTTTTCATATTAATTTATTACTCATAATCTAGTAATAATAAAATTCTTTTGTCATGTATATATTGATGTAATACCACATCATCTAATATGAGATTAAACTATATTTGAGTTTGAGCCCTTGTGGGCTTCAAGCATGTGGATGATATCTTGCAAGGGTAGGCATTTTTCCTCTATTCTTCTATCTTTCCCTCTTTTGTACTCTGCATGAGTCTACATACATGTTCTACATCATATCAGTATTAGATTAAAGTAAAAAGGAATAAGAAAGGCAACCAGGGCAAAGGCACCACACCCTCACTCTCTCCAACTCCCCCCCCCCAACAAATAAATGAACTCCCACACACAAGATTTACGATTTGCACTTTGATAACTTCATGACATATCATGTCCTGATAAACTCATGAGATTCGAGTGCTTTATGAAAGCCCAACTGGCCGTCCACACTCAAAAGACAATGATACTAGTGTTCACCATTCCCCTTTTGTCTGTATGCAGTTCCCCACTATCAATAGATATATGAAGTAAAAAGTTGGGTAATGTTTATTTTCCACTTCATTCAAAAATAGGCCATGTGACACATGTAGAAACATATAGACCCATAAGAATTCCCATCTGTATGTCATGTTTTATGACAACTGAAAGAGAATTGCACAGTCTAAAGTTAAAGTTAGAATCCAAACGTTAGCATCAACCTCAATAGAAATTTGACTTTATTAATGGCACATCCAAAAAAAGAGAAAAAGAGCTTCTCTTACAAGATGGAGGGAGTAAGACATTTCTAAAACATATAGAGATTGAAATCTACTTCGCATTATATAGAACGATAGAACGACTAACCATCCCTTCTTGAATAACATCCAAGGTAAACCCCTTGTGCAACAAAGCAAGACGCAGAGAAAGCCAGAGCTTTCGTTTCCCTTTCTCTTTCTTATCATCATCCAATTGCAACACTAAACATGAAACCAGCTGTCCAACATGATAAATGGTTGACGGTATGACCCCTTCCCCATCCTAAAAACAAAAATTATATATTAGATTGAAATATGCATATATATATATATATAATATTGAAGATATCTATTCCAAAGATAATTAAATACATTGAAAAGTAAATAGGCATGACAATACCCACTTTTTTATAAGTAAATACTGTATTATATACCCAAAAGGGATCAAAATAGGTGGCGGGATATACCAAATTTAACTGGGTGGTATTGATAAAGTGCAAGTTTATCAACCATAACATCATTAGAGTAATAAAAGCATAGTACCCATTTTACTTCATCGTGTAATAGAGGATCGAGTGCTTCAGAAGCACGAACAAGTCCACGTAGGCCACCTGGAAGACTGACCACAATATCTTTCTCGTTCACTTCAGAAATTACTCCCCACAACTTCATTCCAGCAGATATATTCTGAGATGAATAAAGAATAGGTTTAAGTTGGTTATCTTTTTGGCAGCACCTAAAGTTATAAGTTAGTGTAGATGCACCAAAAAGTTGGAGAGAAACAAAGAAGTAAATGACATCAAAAGTTTAAAGGTATGAGAGCACATTAGCAAAGTTAATGAGCTTCTGCTTAGAAGACCTAGAGTTAATCAAATTAACAGCATAGCAAACAACTCAAAAGCCAGCGTAACAATAAGGGTTAGGACTTCAAGCATACCGCCTGAAAACTGTTAAGCGGATGCATACATGGAAAGACAGGTGAAAGAATGAGATCTTCTTTTTCCTTCACTACCATGAATGCTATAGTGAAAAATAATATTGAACTTAAGCTCCACCACAAACCACAACACACAAGGTCAGGCTCTAGAGAAGTGATACTTCATTGTCCGATCGGTCTGCATTTTTTTTCCTATGATGCCCTTTAATTATACTGTATACTTGACAGGAAATACAAAAGTTTCGGTTAGGACTCAAAATCAAACAAATCAACCTTCAGATGGACGTCATACATTGCACCTCTGAACTAAATTACTCATCAAAACCAATAAAGAATGGGTAAATATTAATGAGCAGGAATGGCCCTTGGATACCCTACATGCTTCATCAGGTAATTCTATAGACCTCCCACGCCAATCGCCAGGTAAGATTGTAGACCTCTAACTAAAACTTGGTAGTACCTTTTCTGCAGATTTAGGAAAAGATTGAGCCCATGGCGGCAACCCATTTTTAAAGTATTGGGCCACAGCTAATTATCATGTGAACTGTATCTGTGTCCTAGGGATATAATGGCATCCATTGTTCAACCAAACAGCAAGTTCACATCCTGGAGGAGCAGCAAGGCATATTGCAGCAGTATAACTGAAATTATGCACCTCCTCTCAATTAACATTTTGAAACTAGATGTCTCCACCCATCAAACTTTACTCTTTATAGCTTCATCTTCGTTAAAAAGTTAAAAGCCTAAGTTCCTATTCATTATTCAAATCGATTTCCTGAGCCATTTGATTTCTTTTCCTCTGAAACCAAAACAATTATATTTCCACAAAGTATAAAGATTGTTTGTAAAAAATAATGTACCTTAAGGGTGATCTTATTAGCAAACCTGGGTAACTTTCCAGTAATTCCATCACCAAAAAGTGAACCCAATTCATCTTCAGCAGACTGTTGAACTGAATTTTTCAACTTATCCCTCCTTTTCTTCTTCAAAACTCTCTGCTCCGATTCGAAATCGGCATCGACTTCCGCTCTCACTTCTTCTAGCTCCTCTTTACTCAATGCTCTCGCCCCACCTACAAACCCACAAATGTTATGTTAATTAATTAATTAATTAATTACCCACAAAGCTTAATTAATCTATTATATGAGTATACCTCTGGGGAAGTCAGGGACATCGTCTTCGAGCTGAACAGGTTGAGGTTTCGGCGAGACGGCGTCTTTTGATTTAGGCTTTGGTTTGAATGGTTTTTGAGTTGGTTTTAGAAATTTTTTCTGCTGGGTGTTGTCTAATGTCTTGTTGGGAGATTTCTTTGAGGGTTTCCCCATTTTTTTTTTTGGCTCAGGAAAGCTTTTCTCAGGAAAACAACGGTGGGGAGAGGGTTTAAGGAGGAGGCGGGTGGTGGTTGGAGAAGGGTTTAAAGAGCCGGTGAAAGGGATCGTACTTGAGAATGGAGGGTGGGTTGAAGTGAATGCAATTTCCCAACAGGCTTATCAACTGCGGGCTGCGGCCTATATTTTCATGGGACTATATGCAAGCCCAAATGCTTACTACTTACTACTTAGACATCCATAAGAGCAAGCCCAACGGCCGTTCTAAAAGAAATCAAAATACTCACCCAGTGTTTTAAAACTCTCCGCCTGCTTCGCTTTAGGCCTCTGCGATTTTTTAATCGTCGTCTAATCGATCAAGTCGGCGTCTACGTCAAAACTCGTTGACCTTAATTTATTTTTGTAGCTTTGATTTTGTGGCATGCGGTGACCGGAGAAAGAAGTGGAGCAAACTGGAGAAGGAAGGGGGAGTGGTAATGGTGAGGCAGAGAGGGAAGTAATAGGGGGCGAACTGGAGTACTATTTTTTTTGTTTTTAGTTTTAAATTTGATTGGTTTATTGCTTTGGGGTTATTGAGAATTGAGATTAATGTTAAGTTTGTATATTTTTGTTCATTTTACAAATATAGACAAGTGTTTGATAAAATGACAAACATAAAAAAATTAAATTTGTATTCAATGTGTTTGATCTTTGATGTAAATTATCAAAAAAATGGTAATTATGCCTTAATTATAGGCCCCGCCTGCGATTACGCCTCGACTAGTCCCCCAGGCGTTAGGCGCTAGTGTGTCGCCTAGCGGCCGCCTAACGATTTTTAGAACATTGCTCCCACCTTCCCTAAATTATCGTCTTCCTTTCCTTTTTCGTTCATTCCAAAATAATTTTTTAGTTTGAAACTTACCTTTTTAGAACATCTCTTTTATCACTTTACCCTTACTTTTTCACCATACTTTAATTATGGGCCACATACACATGGACTTTAAAAAAACTACACATTAAACTAATATAAATAATCAAGTCAATTGTTTTTTCTTAAACTGTGCGTCGGGTCAATCAGGACGATTATTTAGGAACGGAGAGAGTACAATCTTTTGTAAATCTAACAAAGGTCTCGTCTGGTGCAGCGTTTTGAAAACACAGCTTTTTCAAAACGCAGTTTTGTTTTTGTAAACACGTTTGGAAAACTATTTCAAAACACTATTTTTCATAAACAGAGTAGTTGTAAACGTAACATATTTTTAAAACGCTACAAATTGGAGCGTTTTAAAACGTTGCGTTTTAAAACGCTGTATTGAAACACTTTTAAAGAGAAAACGTTGCATTTTTTACCAGCGTTTTGACCAAAACGCTCCACCAAACAAGCACAAAATCTAACCCAAATCATCATAATTTTCCGGAAAAAGAATCGAAAAAAAAAAAAACCAAAAGGCTCAAAATCCAAGGCATGGGCATCCTCCCCCCCTTTCCATATGTCAACAATTTAATGGTCATCATTTTATTTTCCTCCATTGTCTTTCTTGATCAACTAGTATTCGTACACGTACGTCAAACGCACGACATATATATTTTTCAATTAAATTATACATACAAAATTAAAAGAATAAATTAGGGGATACTGCTTAACTAAAAATATATAACAATAAGATTAGTCATTATAGAATTTGAAAATTAATCATTTTCTACAACATAATTTTATACTCCCTCCGTCCCTAAATTATCGTCCTCCTTTCCTTTTTCGTCCGTTCCAAAATAATTGTCCACTTTGAAACTTACTTTTTTAGAACATCACTTTTACCACTTTACCCTTACTTTTTCACCATACTTTAATTATGGGTCACATACACATGGGCTTTAAAGGAAACTACACATTAAACCAATATTAATAATCCAGTCAAATAGGTTTTCTTAAACGGTGCGCCGGGTCATCCACGACAATAAATTAGGGACGGAGGGAGTATATGATTATTCAATTGAAAAATAAGCAAACATCAAAATGATCATTTAGTCAAACTATGATTTTGACATGGATCAAATAATTCAAACTTTAACATTACTACATCCGTCCCAAAAGAAATTATGATGATAATTTAAAAACGGATGGAGATTTTATTTCAATAATTTTTGGATAGACACAAAGGGAATGCTGAAAAATAATTTTGGGTCGGAAGAAGTATATATTTGCTGATTAAATATCATCTAATAGAAAAAAACAATAATATGTACAGTTGGCCCAAAAAAAAGTCATTAAATATCATGTTAATTACGTGCTCCCTCCGTTCCGGATAAAAAGTCCTTGTTTGAAAGTTATGCTTTTGAAAAAAATGATATTTTTAGTAGTCCATTAGTAATAAAATGAATAATTACGGGTCGGTTCTTTATTTGAAAATTATAACCTCTTTGATGCACTATTTTTTATCCAACTGCATAAGTCTTTTTTTTCTTCCTAAAATGCCCCTCCTTCTCATGTTGATGGATATCAATTACCGGAGTTAACACGAATTCAAAGAAAATAGATCTAAAAATATAGGACTTAACATTTTAATTAGTTTTATTTCAATTTTTTTTTCATTGATCTGGATAATTTGAGCTTGTCAATTTTAGAGTTTGAATTTTCCTAAATTATATATTGAAAAATTATTTCGATTTTGTTAATTTATTTTTACATCCTCTAATTTTTCAGACCTGCTTACTTAAAGCACAGATGTAGATCCGAAATTTTTAGATATGTAATCTATGAGAAGTACATAACTTTATTTTTAAGAAAATATAGATTCTAACTTTCTAGATCGATTTAATTTATTTTAAAAAAAATCTGGGTAAACACCAAGTCAAGGTATTTTAACATCGAAGGAAGAATTTTTTTTGAAGTAAAATGCAAAAACTAAACCATATATATTAGGCAAAGGAATACAATATATATTTCCCATGTACAATAGGGCTTTTAAAATTTGAATGATGCTCACAAGCATAATTGACACAAGTATCAAGGAATGTAAAAGATTATTTTATATGGATTAGTGTGAAGTGTAATGATACATTTAATTTTTTTTTTCAAATAACATGCAAAGTTCTACCTATATTAATAAATGGAGGACATTCTATTTTTGGAAAGAAAGTTTTGGCGGGATATTTCCTTTTATAGATGCATCTGCCTTTATATGTATATAGATTTTCAGCCAAAAAAATTTATTTTTTTAATTTTTTTCCTGAATTAAATTAATCATTTTTACCTATAAATAGAGACTTTGTTTGTTTCATTTTGACATCATAAAAATTTTATATGATTTTTTCAAGTTTTCCTGACCATTTTTCTATAAAATATTAAACTGATGGAGATAAAGATGGTGGGTATGTAAATATGTTGGATTATGTGTCACCATTGAAAAGATTTTTGGTTTTAAATCAAATTAGGTATCTAATAGAATATTTAATTGGTTTTAATGGGTTGTGTTTGATTTTTGGTTTGATTTGAGTATTTGCATTGTACATGCTCTAAGCCTATTATACAAATCAACAGTTTGGCCTTTTTTTTTTGTTGACAACCCCTATTTTTTTGCGTGCACTAACACTTAGGCCAACTATTTTCTTTTTGGAAAACTTGCAGGTCGGTCCACTTTTTAAAGTTTTCAATTGCTCCAGTCTTATGTTTTTTTTTCAAACCGGAAAATAACAGTTTTAAGGACAAAAAGATTGTGATACCCTTAATGAGCATGAGGTGCGCTACGAAAATGCATCGCGGTTGATTGACTATTGAACCGCGATGCATCAATTTTATTGCATTAATTTTTTCATCGCGGTTCAATTGCCTAGTTTAATTGCACAATGATTCATCAATTTTATTACATTAATTTTTGCATTGCGATTTAATAGTTTAATTGTCTTGTCTATTTGCACAGTGATACATCAATGTTTGCACCACAATTCATCAATTTTATTACATTAATTTTTGCACAACGATACAATAGTTTAATTGTCTAGTTTAATTCCACTGCGATACATTAATTTAATCTGATATTTTACACCGCGATACAAAATCGTAATAAATAAGACGATGTTCTCAGTCTTCTTCATCCTTTTCCTCCATCGTAAGCCTTCGTATTCATCTCTTTCGCTTTCGTCCCTACTGTGAAAATCCTCCAACCCAACACATTTTCATTGAAATTTTGTACTTAATGAATCAGAAAACGTGTTTACCTTTCAGAGGCGTTGCCCCCAAACCCCCACGAAGGGGCGTACCCCCTCGACCGTCGATCTCCGTTTCTTTGCGCAACAATAGTGATTTTTGAATCAAATGTGTTTTTTGGAGTTGTTGAAGGAAACGATAGCATTTTCATAACAATATTTCGAAAAATTGACTTTTGCTGTTGAAAAAAAGAACTGTAAACTTTTGGGGTTACAAACTTTGAAAAAATGACCGGCCAGAATTTTACCCTTTTCTTTTTCAACTTCTACAAGCATGGGCTTCGTCATTCCAACACGAACATTTTTGAGTGAAATTCTTGCCAATCTCCTTTACAAAGTTTTTAGGGCAAAATTCCGGTCAGTCCACTTTATGAAGTTTATAATCACTAAAGTAGTTAAAAACTAATTTTAAGGATTTTGGAAAAGTATTTATACTAATTGTTTTTAACTTAATAGTTTTTAATAAATCTAAGGTATGTGAGTTTCTACAACTCTATAAGCTTTACTGCTATCTAGCAAAAATAAATAATATCATATTAGATTATAAATATATCGTCAGTGATTGATGATTTATGTCTTGATCTTGTTAAGATCTGTTTTGAAAAATTCCTCCTCAGCTTAAGCATCTCTTTAGATAAATATGTCTCTTTTCATGAAGTGTTTGATTTGAACTTTGGGTTTAATTTGTCTTGTCGTCAACTGAATTGATTTGTCTTTGTATATTTTCTTCATAGTGTCTTTCTAGTAAGTCAAGAGATACCTGTCACGTGTTATGAACTTACAAGAACTGATTAAGTCATAAATGATATATAAGATATAAATCAAAAAAATCTTAGTTGATTTGACAAAAGAATACATGTTTATCGAAGAGAATCTTGAGAGATCTTTTTATAAGGATAGAGAATTATGAATAAAAGCATGCAGGTACTGAAAGATAAAAAAGTGTGCACCTAATCCTCAATTATGAAGTACCTTGGGTTTATAGGATCTTTGTAGAGCACATTTTACGTGATTACATGCTGCATAAATAAATCTAGTAAGTATCAAATAAATGTTATACAAGCACCACCACCACTACACAAGTTTTACGTGACTACATGTTGCACAACAATTCAAGTACACACCTAAGAATGTAATTTTTTTTTCAAAAAAATAAGATCTCAAGAATGTCTCAGATGAATGTATTAATATGTCAATTTCAATAGATTCAGACAAGTCTATCTATAAAGATATAAGTAACATGACTTTAGCAGATATGACACTAAAAGTAGCAGTTTTGAAATAAGAGTCTTGAAGTGTTGAGAGCATACAAAACAAATGAAGATAATATGATAAATCTAAAGATCTAAACAATATCCTTCATATAGTTGCTAGTGATTGATCCCACAATAAGTCAACAAACCTACTTCAATCACTTATGAATATAAACCAAGCTAAAGAAATAAACATTTTGATAAAGTTTCTTAATACAATGATGAAGTTCATAAATGAGATATAAATAGCAAAGTTTTTCAAGAACCATTTTTAGATGAAACATTTAAAACAATAACTTAACTGAACAAAGTGTGATCTTTAACAGATGTTCAACTCATGTAAAAAAGAATGAAATTTAGCATAGGAATGAGTGAACTTGCTGAGGGAGAGATGAGGAGTTACGATATGCATGCATAACTTGAAAAATAATGAAATAATTCAAGAACTTGCTTATTGTAGATTGGCTTCTCGTATATCTTACGTATGTTTAACACATCAACTTTATGAACTTTAGTACTTATATCAGCCATCTCCCTTGAAAAAAAAAACATATTGTCAAGAAATCATAAATACTTTTTAAAGAGTATTAAAATTTTAAAGATATAGTATTGATGATCCTTCAACTTTCAAACTGTGAGCTACTAGCAAATACTTTATTTCTTACTTACAATTGAGAAGATGAACTTTTGTCAGTATAAAATATTTCTCTTGAGTAAATAGATCAACATTTGTCAGTTTAACAATAGCAAAAGGTTTTATAAAGAAAAGATATTTGAAGTACATTTTTTACAAAAGCAATTTTTGAAAAAAATAATCCAAAGAAAATTTTTCATGAAACAAATGAAATAATTGAGAACTAAGGTCATTTCTTACATATTACATTAGTTATTTATCTATATTGTTCATATATATTGCAATTCTTTATTTCCATATATCAAAGTGATCTTTACAAAAAGTTTATTGAATAAAAATATTTGATTGAAAAGTTTTTGAAGTTTTCATTATCGAACTTTCAAGTTTTTAAACTTGGAAAAATAGATTTTTCAAAAAGATAGAGCTCTGATACAAATTGTAAGTTCAGTTGGCAACAAAATAAGGCTAGAGGGGGTGAGTAGCCTCTTAAAAACTTTAAGGGTTATTTTGAAAACCTTTAAAAGTTACAACATAAAAGATAAGTTTGTCTGCTGATGTAAAATCAGCAAGTAGCATATGTTGAACGTAAAACAGTTTGGGTAGCAGTTGCTGAATGTAAAACAATTTAGTTTGGTTTTCTTTTGATCACTTAAGTATAGAGACTGAATTGACGTATAATATATAAAATCAACTATGTAAATAATTCAGGAATGCAACTGTTAAACACTTAAGTAGATAGAATATGTTTAAGTGTATGAACAGTAAAAATAGCTGATAGAAGAACTGAGTATTTAGAGTAGTTCACGGTGTTAAAACTGCTGCGTCTACTACCAAGTTAGTCAAACTTGGATTTTGAAGTGCACAAAATATATGGAATTGTAAGTGATCACTAAAGGATCTAAGTACAACAAAAACTAATGTTTGAGGAGTATGATGGAGCAGCAATCATACTCGTGCAACAATCAAGTATTATTTTAAGAGTAAGAAGAAGTAAGTACGAATACAATGATTGTCTAAATAAATAATAGGAAAGAATGATATGTGAAATAATGACTAGTAAATGTTTAAGGATTTGAACACATCAAACAATCACTTGAAGGGATGAGTTGAGTGTCCAGCCATGGATTGAAGTAAATCAAAGAATGAATATCTTTCGATGATGAATGATTTCTTCAATCCTTCTATCCTCTATTTTCTTCTATCATGAGAACTAAAACATTTCAAGGAAAGAACAACTTAGATGGATAAGTGAAATGTTTTTGTCCAGTTCTTCATGTTTTTTAATCCTTGCTAAAAAGTTTCATATAGAGATCTTTGAAAATAGCCCTTTGAAAGAGTAAGGATAATATTTTAAGAGTGATGTTCAGATCTATATTTTAAAGTTTGGAGATCTTGAAGAGGATTTCTGATACGGAATATATCACATATCATAAGATCATAAATTCATATATAGATGTTATATATTTTTTTGCATAAAATAAGGAAAGTGAATATTTCTAGCATGATATTAAAGAGGGTGGTTGGCTAAGATATGATACATATTGGAATATTTAATGCATTGAAAAACTGTTTGAGTAATTTAATGAATTTTAAAAAAGTCTCTTTTTTAACAGTTTAATGTGAAATTAGATGACCAAGAATTAAATGCGTGAGAATGACCGAAAGTGTTTTTTAAAAACATTTGTTTAAAATACGTAAACAATTTATTATTATTATTATTATTATTATATATATATATTATAAATTGTTTAAGTATTTTAATCAAAAGAGTGTAAGTATATAGAGTAGCTTTTAAAGTGGTGACTTACACCGATTATCTATCTGCTGATTACTTTAGCTTACATCAGAAGGGTTTATCTTTTAATGAAAGACCGATTTATAGATAAGTGTCTAAACAAAAGTAAAGTCCACGCGTTTTCGAAAATATTGTTTTAGGGAATTTTGAGAGTATTAATTTCGTAATTAGATTGAAAGCATAGCGGCTGAAAACTAAACTTTAGCTAACAGTAGGTGTAAGAAACTATTTTTAGGAAACTGTAACTATCAAGTAAAGGGATCAACAACTAACAGTAGTTGCTGATGACTAAGTCGTGACAGATAAATAAATAAGACATGTGAGGGCTGCCTACCTTAGTCTAAGTTTATTTTATTTTTGCTTAAAGTGACAAAACATTAGTTGTAGGTCTAGCTGCTGAATTTCAACATGAAGAGTCTTTAGACTTGTTAAAGTCTAATCAATTTGATTTTAGTTAATAACTAACTAATGTTCTAAACATGCAAGATTTTATTTAACTCAATATATTGAATTTCACATAGATATATCTATTAAAGTGATCTAAACTCATTTGGTGAGTTTATATGAATCCTTACTGATTACTACTAGTTGTTTTATGTTCTAAGATCTAATAAATGAGTTTAAGTAATTCAAAACATTCATGTTTCAACAGTGACCCTAAATACAACACAAAAAATATTAAATACAACATCCACTTAAGGGTATAATTACTAATTAATTCTTTTATAAAAAGGAGTTATAATTAACCTTAAACTCTAAATATTAATTTATCGTCTCATAAAAATAGTTATATCACCTTTGAATACTCATATACTTCAAACCGTCTGTTACAAAACATCATTGATATCCTCACTGGACACATTGTCTTCAAAACAGTTAATACCATTAATTATGAACACATTGTCTTCAAAACAATTAATACCATTAATGAACATCATCCATTGTTCTGAAACAAACATTACTTTCACAAATGGTTCTTTCTTAGCATTCAACCAAAGCACCGAACTCTTGAGATGAGTATGCAATTATGAAAATATGCAAAATACTAATGAGGTCAATCACTATAGCATAAAAGAGACTTGTATGATCTTAACATTCACATGATGCTAATGAAAGAACTATAACACATTAGAGTCGCCAACGGAGAAAGCTATTTTGAAGATATAGTCGTCAGCATGAGAGAGAGATGAAAGAGATACTCTGTTCATGTATTGAGAGATTTTCCCCTAAATCTTTTAAATAGCTTATTTTAATGAAGAAATTAAGCATTACACATAATTTATGAGGCAGATCCTAGGCGAATTACAGAACATGCAATTAGTTCCTGAAACAACTAACCAAAGCCATATTTACGTGGCCTTCCTAGAAAATTAGACCGAGTTACCCTTCCATTTTGTCCATGTTCATTTGGATCTTAGAAGATTCAACGGAAAATACGAAATGACCAAATTTACTGGCCACAAATTGGCTTTCAAATAAAGAAAAAACATTGAGTTGAAAGAAACCATGTCTCAAATCAGCCTAACAAAAATATAAGAGTTGTCATATTAAAGAAGTTGCAACTATAATTATTATGTTGACAATTAAATTATCATGATGAAAACAAATTAAATTAACTTGATGAAAATATGACAAGAATGGTGAAGCGTAAGTAGAGGCGACATAGAAGGTTTGCTTGGTTCTTTCATATTATTAGTGGTCTCAAACACTACTCCATTCAATTCATTAAAATACAAGTTTTCTATTTATATAACAAAAGTATATGTAAAAAAAAATGCAATAGATATAGCATCACCAAAAATCTCAAACTAAATTAGACTTCCCATAATGAATTTTACATTCATGCATATAGACAAGGCTTTACCAACCAAATTATTTTTAGGGTGAAATTCGATTCTGTCCATTTTAAAAAAAATCAACCGCTTCAGTCCAACATGTTTTATTTAAAATTGGAAAAATAAACTTTTTGTACAAAAAGACGAGTAGACCCTTAATGAATCAAGGACACATGCAGTAAGTACCAGTTCCTGCATTGCGATGCATGATTTTGAATCGCGATGCACGATTTCAAATTGTGTAACTACCATTTCCATTTCATAGCAGTGCATCGTGAACCCAACTCAATGCATCACATTCCCAAATCAATGTATCACGATTGAAACCGATCCAATTCCATTTCGTAATGATGCATCAGACTCCAAATTAAGGCATCACGATTCAAACTGGTTTCATGTGCATCTCTTTTGCCTTATTATTTATCTTCTGTCGTAAGCCTTCTTATTTCTCCTCTGCCTTCTTCCCTTTTGAAAAATCGTTTACCGTTTCGTTGTCCCAACAATCGTGATTTTCGAACAAATCAGATACACATGATGATCGAGTCTTGAAAATTTTGTCGAAGATTTAAGTAGTTGCAAAAGACGAGCAAACTTGATGTTGATGGTAGGAGGACAATGTTAGGGGAAATTTAGGAAAATGCCTTTTGCCGGTTAAAAAAAAAAAAGAGAAGACACTGTTACGATTGAAACTTTACCAAAGGAAATCGGTTAACAATTTCTCCTTATTTCTATTTCAGTTGAAGAAGAAAGTATAATGTGTTAAAAGTAGTGCCAAGTCCGGGCTTAACTATTAGGTCTAAGTCCAACATTTTTTGTAGGAGAAATTGATGGTTGGTACACTTTTCCAAACATTTTTTTCGCTACAGTACCCCTTTAATTTTTTCAACCACTAAAGTTCATTTTTCGGAGAATGCTCATATCATCTTCTTCCACAACTCCGGCCAGTACTTTGGAAGTCAAAAATCATGATTTGTTACGCAATGTCGTGGGGGCTCCCCCCCCCCCAAAAAGGTAGGCGATTTTTCTGATTCATTTAGTATGAAATTGTAATGAACATGTGCTGAGTTGAAAGATTTTTCAAGGGACGAAGGCTGAGGGGGAGGATGAGGATGAGGAAGGGTATGTTCGTTAAAAATAAGATTGTTTGATAATGAAATATTACATATCTTAATAAATTATGTATCTCTTAAAAAAACCCAAAATTTTAAGTCAAAAGTTAATAACTTAAGTCTGAATGCAGAATGCAGTAAGGCGAGGGGTTAAATATTTTCGTCAATTGAGACCAAAATAGCCGTCGAATAGCCTTCCAACCTCGTATCGCTTATTTCTGTGAACTGCCATATCCAAGGCTTGTGCACATCTTTCTCGTCTCTCTCTCCCTCTCTCCCCCCCCACTCTCTCGCTTGTTGTTCTTCGCAAACCCTAAGTTCATCAACTCATCAGGTACGGTCAATTATATGAATTTCTTAACAATTTCCTTTGAGTTTTTCATAGCCTAGCACAATCATGCTTCTGTTTACTTTATTTTTTGTTGAGTTGTAGTTTAATGCCGATGATTATGCTAATTGATGGTTTGGATGAGAACAAATTGCAGGTTTTAAATGAAAAAAATGGCGGTGACAATTTACAAAAATGACCCATAACTCAAAGAACCAAATTTGTTGGGTATTTAATCCTACCCAAAAAAAAAAAAACAATGGTGACTAACTGCAATCACAAAGACATATTTTGTATTTTATAATTTAAAGTGGACGACGTGCTATATTTGATACTCCCTCCGTTTCGGACAAAAATCATCGTTTGAAAGTCAAACATTAAAAGAACAATTATATTTTTAGTATCTCATCTATATATATATATATATATATATATATATATATATATATATATATATATATATATATATATATATATAAGCAGGGTAGTCTATATAGGGAAAAATCCCGCCAAACCTTTGTTTCCCAAAATAGAAACTCATGTTAACAAGAAACAATTAATGAATTCTTTAATTAATTAATTCAAAAACTCCTTGGAATTTTCACCATCAATTACCCAAATTTGCACAGTTTTCAATTCTCGGTTGTAACAAATAGAAATAAATTAACACATTGTAAATGATGATTAATGAAAATGCATTAGTTCACGAGATGAACCTATCAAATGTTGAAATATTATACTAAAAAAATCAAGTAAAACAAGAAATACCCAAAATTTGAGATGTAAAAAAACCATTGACAAATTCGAAGTAGTATGAAATAAAAATCACCAGAAAAAATAATCTTTCGAGAATACTAAATGATCAAACCAGTTCGGAGATTTATCTAAAAGTAAATAACAAAAATCAATGTATAAAAAATATTATCAAATTCACAGTAGATCTGAGTGTCAAAAAACATTTTTTTATACGAAATAACTAAACAAAATATTTTTATGTGATTTCATTAGATCCGAATGAAAAATCACCGAAAAAATATAATCAATATTTTTCCCTCGGAATAAAGTTGAATATTAAAGAAAGAGAGATGGATCGAGCGAGATATGGAACGAGAGAAAGAGAGCATGCTGTGGTGTGGACGGTGAGTATAAGAGAGATCGCCAGTGAGAATAAGAGATATTTCCTGAGAGGGATAGAGAATAAGGGAGATTACCAGTTGAGGCTACTTATTTTCCTCTCCTTTCTTCCTCTCTATTTGTTTAGTAAACGGGGAATTATTGAAATACCACGATAATGTTTAGATTTTTTCATAATGTTATCATTTTTCGATGTAATTTTTTATAATTAGTTTCTCTTCTTTTGTAGTATATTCTTTTAATTGTTTATTATTTTTCATATAATGCAATTACTATATGATCATATATTCACCATATTTTAATTTATAACAATGCTAGGTTTATAACTATTTCAAAAATTATTACTACAATTAAAATTTAGTGAAGGACAAACTTGTCTTTTTTTTTAAAAAAAAATTGACTTTATTTTCTCAGATTTTAAATATACAAGTCTCTAATTTTTAAATCAAAACAAAACTTTTTTTTTTATATCGAAAGTAGTTGCCTCCAACATTTTTAATTTTTTTTCTTCTTCTTTGTTTCACTTGAGTATAAATTAATTGAAAAAATTATATGGCCGTGCGTTTAACGCATGGGTGTAAAACTAGTTAATAATAAAATGACACTTGTATGACTTAATTTTTTAAAGTAGACTCTTTAAGTGAAACATTTAAAAATGAAATAATAGATTCTTTGTCCGAAACGGAAGGAGTAGTATACATTAATTATTTCAATTATTAATAAGTCTTACAATTAATTAAAATTATAATGTAAATTTTTTTATAAAATAATTGTTGCAGGTAATCTTGACGTTATAAATAGTAATCTAAGTAAATGCATAGTGCTAACCACATGTACTAATTTGTAATTAACATATTATATTGTCATCTATTTTGAATGTATCAAAATTATATTATCATCTATTTTGAATATAAACGTTTAATTTACTTTTCATTTTGAGTGACAATGATGAAACTCTAGCCTATTAGCCCAACCCAATGTTAGACCCACTCATTGGCGGCCCAACTTAAAGCGTGTGCAAACCGGGTAAAGGTGAGTTCTTTGTGAATCATCTCAATTTTGTTGACTTACCTATTTATAACAACTCTTTCTCTATTAATTGTGTCCTAATAGAGAGATGTGAGGATAGCAAAGTCGCCGCCTATACTCTCATTCTCTCGTTTTTTTGTGTTTGGTTTTACAAAATACTCATAATGTAACTCATCCTTTTTCTTCCCCTCTTCCTCTCTCCTTCTTTTTTTTGTTTGGTTTGGGTTTGGTGACGTGTTCTCTTCCTCTCTCTGTTCTTTTTTTTTGTTTGGTTTGGGTTTGGTGGCGGGTTCTCTTCTTCTCTCGTCTTTTTATTAAGACTCCGACCGTGCTTTGTATCTTCGGAGTCGTTGGCCTTGTGGACTAATGTTTTGGGCCCCGCCTCTCCTAGATTTTATGGTGTTCGAACGATGAAATTTCTGGTGTACATGGTCGAGAAAGGGTGTTTGATTCGAGTAGCTCGAAGCCTAGGCCTTTGTGGTCGATGATGGCGAGTTGTGTGCATCTCTCTCCTCTCCCCCCCCTCTCTCTCTCTCTCTTTCTCCCCCTCTCTCTCGCTTGTTATTCTTCGCAAACCCTAAGTTCAGCAACTCTTCAGGTACGGTTAATTATATGAATTTCTTAACTTTGAGTTTTTCATAGCCCAGCACAAACTTGCCTTTGCTTACTTTCTTTTTTGTTGAGTTGTAGTTTAATGTTGATGATTAGGCTAATTGATGGTTTGGATGCGAACGAATTGCATGTTTTAAATGAAATACATTGTTCTTGTGTTGATTATGGTGTTGTTTAGAATGGACTCATGACATCTGTTGAATTATGCTTAAACTAAAATTTACTTAAAATCATTATGCTTTTTTTGATAGAACTTATAATTTCTTAAATTTAGGTATATTTGGTCAGCTTGCAGTATTACTTTGTCAGCCACCTAGAAGCTGTTGACCCACGTTTTTAAGTGTCAGCTTCTTTACTTTTATTCTTAAACATTTCTTGGTACTAGGTCTGGCAATTGGATGGGTTGGGTTGAAATGGGTAATGGATTGAAACAGGTCGAAACTCGTTAGAACCCAAATATCAAACGTGTTGAAATGGGTTGTGTTGGAATGGGTCGGGTTGAAACGTGTAACGGGTTAAAGCGGGTCGATCCGTATCAACCCAAACTTCCCCCCCCCCAAAACATAAATTTATAGCATAAAAAATCACTGGTCGAAATGGGTAACGGGTTCGGCCCGCTTTAACACGATCCGTTAATATTATTGGGTCAAAACGGGTTACTCGCTTCAACCCAAAAATATTAATGGGTTGGGTAGGGTAATTAGTGGGTTGGGTTGGGTTGGTTAATGGGTAATGAGTTACAATTGTCAGGCCTACTTGATACTGACACTTACATATTTTGTGTTTTGCTAGATCATACTGTTGTTTATCTTCCACACAGGATCTCTATGATCTAGTGAGAAGATAATTTCGAATTATTGACTCATTTCAAATTCAAATGTGTTTCTAACGGACTGCACTTCAAGTCCATCTATATATATCGAGGAACCCCTTGAAAAAAAACAACCGAAGCACTCATACTCTCTAAAGCAGCTTACTCACTTGAAGTGCCTCAACCTTAAAACTCTAGCTAGATAGTCTTCACTGTTATTCTCTTCTAATTATTGTTTTAGACAATCACTGTCTTATTATTCCTTACTTCTTTCTTATTCATTAAGAAATCTGTTGATTGTCCCACGAGTGTTAAACACCGGTCTTTGTTGTACACTGATCCATTAGAGATCATCTAGATTTTTAATAACATTAGTGCACTTCAAAAATCTAAGTTTGACCAACTTGGCAGTGGACATAGCAGTTTATACTGTGAACCACTTCAACTGCTTTGTTTTTACTCATCATCTTTTACAAACTGTTCTAACACTTAAGCAGTCTTAATCTACTTAAGTGTCAGTCAGTACTTTACAAAAATTGTTTACTTGTTTTTATAAATTGTACTTCAGTACTTTCCTCATAGCTTGTGATCTATTTTCAAAAACATTAAAATTGCATCAGCCAGCTGACCATCATATCCTTTTATCCGACAACGTTGGCTTCTTTAAAAACCATAAGTCAGCTGACACTATATCATACAAAATTACAATTTTCGCTGCAACTTTTGAAGTTTTTCAAAACTACCGACAAAGTTTTAAAAAGCTATTTACCCCCCTCTAGCCTTATTAGTTGTCAACTGGACTTACAACATCAATTCTCTGTCCTCTAATGTTGATAGAAATGTTAGCATTATGCTCATGCTACGAATTAAAACCATTGTTCACACATTTAAATCTAAAAACTAAATTGAGAACTCAGATTCTTACATGTGAGTAAACATGAAGCAATCATTGTTGATGTGGATTTATTAACTTAGAATTTAACAACAATGAAAGTAGAAGATGAAACTCATATGTCAAACATTATATAGTTTTATATCATAAATCATGGTGCCATTATTGTCCAGATTATCTATCCTTCCACAAGCTATGTTTGAATGCCAGGAATGGAGGAATATTGAAGTCTTATACACATTTGATTGTCATGTTTGGAGCATGGAATTGTTGGTATGAATCCCCTCCATTAACAGATTCATACAAAGAGTGTGTTTCTCGTTCCATCCACATGAATTTGAGAATTTTACATTATTGACCTCTTTGTACATACAATATTTAGTTCTTTCAATTTTTATCTTTGCTCTGTTATGGTTTTAAACGACGTGGAAATTTTCATGTCCCCATCTAAACACAAAAGGAAAATCTCTAAGAAACTCTCACTATGTAATGAGAATTTCTCCCGCTTCCATTTTGGTAACGAGATTTTCCAGGAATTCCATGCTGGTAATGACAATTCCGATGGGTAATGATATTCTCATTTAAATAATCTTAAATTCTTATGAACAAAATATTAACTTTGTGACTAATTTGGGATGCATTCAGCTTTCTTGGTCATAAAGGGTAGATCACTAGTATGTTATGGTGTCATACTGTCCTTTATGTCGAAAATTGCTTTTTGCTCTACCAATATGACCTCTAGGTGTTGTACATTGTGTTAAACAAAGTTTAATCATTGTCATAAATTAATAATTATATAGCACCCAATCTTTTTTTTTTAAAAGCAAATGAGAAAACTTAGTCAATATAATAAGAGGAGCCAAAGCAAGGACAAGGAGGTAGGAGGCAGTCATTATGGATCCAAGTATGAGGAAAATGTGTGTGTGTGTGTGTGTGTTTTTTTTTTTGGGACTTTAGTTGATGACTTTAATAATTGGTTTAGTCTGAGTTATTGTAAGCTAGCAATGAGAGTGCTCACAACCATGTTTAAAAGAGGACGTGGATGCTTAACCCTCACTTGAGCTCTTATACATGTGAGTCATCAACATACTTATGAAATGGTTTGATAAGGTTGTGTTATCGTTTGGCTAGGTTGAAGCAATGATTTTTCTACCGAATTGTGATTTTTCCCCAAATGGAAAGAAGGGCAACAAAACTGGTTTAACTCATGTTATCATCCAACTTGAATTTCATGCCTATAGTCCAAATTTCTGTTTGAATTGGGATTGATGTATCTCCGTCATATGACATACATATTGTTGATGATTTAAGTGAGATAATTGGCCATTTGGTATAGTCGGGGTTTATGTTTAAAAGATGGGTGAACTCGGGAATACTATATTGTGAATCTGGGGGTACGGAGTGCACATTCACATAAGTTTTACGGGCTTGCGGTTGTTAATAATCAAATATTCGGTTTCCTTTCGATTTATCGTTTTTTTAAAATTTTGTCAAATATATTAAAAACTCCATAAACAATCTCATGAGAAAGTGCCAGAACAGGAGGGCAATTGTAGTCTTATCTCACAAGAATATTCGTGTAACCCAGGGCATGTGATAGGGTCGAATAATTATTGCAGGAAAATGCATAGTGCATGATTCTACAATATATCAAAGTTATTTGTTTTCGACATTCAGTAATCCACTTCTCCAAGACATATATGCATGGTCCTATACCCTCTACATTTCATAAGTACCCCAAAAATTACACTCGACCATGCCTTGCCATGTCATACTCTTCAATTCATCTACTTGATACTTTAGTTTTAAAGTTTGAGAAGTATTGACAAAGCACAACTTGGTTATTCTAATTTTTGTTGCACGAGAATATAGTTGGTACTAGTTTCTATCCATATACACTTGAATGAAGCTAGTAGGCTTTGAAAGAGCTAGCTTTTCGTGTATGATATTGGGTCATGTATTTCTAATTGAGTTCAAACCAACAAACTATATTTTGATATCTTTTAGAGCTAACATTAATTAAATGTAGGGATGGCTTCGAATGATGGTTATTAAAGCTAATTGGAAAGACCCAAAATTGTCCAAATTGTTCATTGACTTATGTTTGAAATAATCATTTGAGAAAGGTTATAACGGAGGTAGTCTGAAAAAAAAAAAGAGTCACAATACACGATGAGGTTTACCTTTAGGGAGAAGAAATGTGTTGATTTCAATCAAAAGCAACTAAATAATCAATGGGAGCATTTGAACAAAAAGTATGCAGCTTGGGCTAAACTAATCAGTAAAACTGGGAATGTGTATACTTCAGTAACTAATACTGTTACAATGAGTTTGTAGAAGTGGGATGATTACGTAAAAATATTTTTTTTCCAAAAACTATCAAACATTTATACTAGTTACTGAACGATATAATTTATCAATAATCTTTAAGATTTTTATTTGACAGGCTAATCCACATGCAAAACAATTTTGATATAGTGGATTACAATACCATGAGAAATTGAGGACATTGTTTGATGGTCTATAGCTACGGGAAAAGCAGTATGGGGTCTAGCCATGCAAGGTTTGCCGACAAATGGTCTTGGGTCATCTGCCAAGATAGTGGTTGATTTAGAGTCGGAGCCTCTCGATACACCAACTGAACCAATTGAAGAATCAAAACTAAATGTCAAGTGTCATGGGAAAGACAAATTTGGAGATCTTAATGGATATTTGGTGAAAGTATTGAAGACATGAGAAGAGTCTGAAGACCCAAGCCTCAACGAATGCAACAATATTTTGGATGAAACTTTGGAAGTGACCGATCCACTATATATTGTAGCTTGCAACATTTTTTGCCATGGTAAAGCATACAAAGAACAATGGGTGATGCTGAGCCAAAAAACTAAAGAAGTGAGGAAACAGTGGATAGAGTTAAATTGCAAAAAAGATGGGATGTCTTTAAATACAAGGAATAAGTTAGATGTGACTTATTGGAGTGGTAGAAGTAGTTAAAAGTTTTGGAATAAAAGTTTGGTACGATTTATTAAAGCGTTAGGACCAGTTAAAAGTTTGGGCAATTTGGATGATAACAAGTTTGAGATTGTTTTTCTAGACTTGCACCATTGAGTAGTTTAATGATTGGTACCAATTTGTTTTTTTATATCTATGACTATTCATTTTTGGTTATATTGAGGTTCTATTCTATTTCCTCTACTCGTAATTAGATTTAACTTTTCTTATGGGACAGTATACTTGTCAAAAAGCGAAAGAAAGCTCTAAAAATCATTGCTTTTATTTTAGTTGCTAAAATCACACAACAAAAACGAATTGGAAGAAGACCAGATACAAATTCAGCTCTTACTAGATCAGGATATCTGCAAGAAATTGTTTATGGCAATGACGTACATTGTCAAGAAACATTGAGGATGAGCAAGGAAGCATTTTTAGAGTCATGTGCTCATTTCCGAAATAGTGGGTGGTTGAAAAACAACCATTACATATCTTTAGAAGAGAAGATGACAATGTTTCTCATAACTTTAAGTCACAATCTTCGAAACCGTATTGTGAAGCAAAGATTCAATCATTCAACACACACACAATACATAAATACTTCCATGAGGTTTTAGAAGCGATGCTTAAATTTTCGAAAGAGATGATCGTTCCGAGAGCAAATAGTTTAGACTTGTCTCATAATCGATCTCATCATCGTCTTAGAGAATTCTTTCCGGTGATAGTTAAATGCTTGATTTTATATTGTCATTTTGGACTTCTTATTGGTATAATGAGTTAATAATTTTTGTTTGTGTGTAGGGTGTTGTTGGTGCACTTGATGGAATTCTAGTTAGTGTTGTTATACCATTGGATCAACAAGTTCCATATAGAGGACGAGGAAAGGGAGAATGTTATCAAAATGTACTTGCTATTTGTGATTTCAATATGAATTTCACTCATGTATTGGCTGATTGGGAAGGAGTGACACATGATTCAAGGGTGCTTTCCGATACAATAAGTGATCTCTGCTAATTTTCTACTTCCTTTGCAAGGTAAGACAATTTTACAAATTAGCTAGTTGGTTATCAAGTGCATTATCTTCTTTAGATACTCATATGGTTTATCATGAGAATAAAAATATTATTTATGTGATGCAGCATATATACACACTTGTTGGTTTATGACCCGGTATCAAAACATCCGATATTGGTTATCTGATTTTCACCGTGGTGGTCGTGCTAGAACAAGAGAAAAGTTGTTCAATCAGCCACATGCCAAGTTAAGAAATATGATTGAACGTGCTTTTAGGGTATTAAAAGCACGTTTTGCAATATTAAAAAAGATGACACCATATCCTTTCCCAGTTTAGAGAAATATTGGGATTGCTTGTGCAGCTATACAAAATTTCATTCGAAGATCTAATATGCGAGATACTTTTTTTGAACAATTCAATGACGCAAATGATCCGGTTGAGAATGTCCAACACAATGACAACAATGTGGTAAACGTGGGACGAGTTGGATCGAGTAGCCGATCAAAATTTCATGATTAACATGAGAGAACAAATTGCAACACAATTGTTAAACCACTGGAATTTGATTTGGATATTTTTTTCTAGTTAGTTCACATTTTTATTATATATATAATCAAAGTGAAGTGTGTTTTGATTATTTTATAATTTTTTTAGAACGATTTTTCATTATATTTATGGTGATGAGTGTGTCTAATTTTCATACATTTTATCTTATTATGTGTTCCCTCGGATTGTTCAAATAGAATTATTAAGGGCAAAGTTGAGATTTTGATAATATTCAGAAAAAAATAGTCTTGTCGTTATCAAATAGAATACTTGAATTCAACACATAATTTTAAGATCACTACAGTTGAGCCTTCAGCACTTAAAATTCAGTAACTTAATGGTTTCAACTCTACTTTTCCAAACATCCGCTTAATTTTCAGTTTTAACAAATAGACCCAAAGAAGAAGTCTTACAATGGAGGAGAAGCGAGAGGAAGGCAGAGGACATACAAGTTGAATAGATGCAATTCGAGAATTCCCCAAATGTTGGCAGCACGACCCACATGTGTCACACCTGTCGAGTTGGAGACGACTAGGTAGCCGAGCTGAAGGGAGCTCGGCAGGCACATATAAGCCAACAATTACTGATGAGGAGCAATAAGTCAACAGAGTAGTTGAGAGAACTGCAGCCCCTGACCTAAGCATGCCACACGCAAACAGGTCAGAGCCACCAAATGATTGCTTAGAAGACAGGTCGACACGCAAGGCTCGTACAGCATGGGCCTCGGTAAAACAGTAGGACCAGCTCGGCCTCGGCAACAGTCAATGGTCGACGGCTCTGGCAAGAGCTCTGCCATGCGCTGGAAATGCTGACACACACAACCAACCACTCCCCCGACATCATACAGTCCAATCACTCCTGATATGGCATCAGTTCATTTAGTATCAACTGCAACATATCCACGAATAGAAAGTCGGCACCTCACAAGACCATTCAAGTTTAAATATGAGACATTCTATACAGTTATTTCCCAAGCCAATTTCGTATATCCTACTACGCTTATCATATTTAAATTATCTGAACATTAGACAAGAACGGTTACATTTATTACCTATTACACCAGAAACCTTACTCTCACGCCGGAGGGTTCTAGTCGGGATACACTCGACTCCTTGACGACGTTTGTTTGTCTTTGTCAGGTTACCAGCCATCATCCCAGCTAAACAGACCACGTCATCAGCTTTGCTTCTTACTTGGACAAAACGACAAGGTCACCACTATTTTGGTGTTGTCAGTTTGGTTTCGTTGCCGGGAAACGCTAAGTTTCTCAGTCACACTTTGTCCTTAATCGAGCAAAGATGGTGAAATCCAAGAGACATGTGATGTGTTATAATTTATCTCGCAAGTGCACAAGACTATTGTAGAATAGATAGATGGTAGCAAGGGTCGAACGATAGAGAGAAAGAAATTAAAACGAATTTAATCAGAAAACTAATTAAAATGCAATTAAATAAAAAGGGAGTTTTTGTTTTAGATAATTTAACTACTAAATTTAACTTTTAAACTAATCAATAAAATACTAATTGCAGAAAACAGAAATTAATCGAAACTTTATGGATGAGAAGGATCTAGGAATTAGGATTCACTTGTATCGCCTTTTATGTGTGTTGTTCTTATGTATCTATCAATTATGAGTTCGTTCACTAGGGTAAAGGATTGAGACTTAATGACCAATGTTTGCAACCTTTAGTACTCCGCTTTAACTGTGCTTTCTTGACCCGTCCATACAACAATTAAGAGTCCATTACGCACTATAAGAACTAAGTAATTAGGAAGTAAATCAGTCCTCCTAAAAACGGGGGTGAGCCTAGATCTAATCCTTAGCCAGACCAGGAATCTAGAGAAGATCTATTTATCAATTAGGTTGGCCTACGTATAATTCACGCACAAACAATGTGAATCCTTATACCCACGAGCCTACAAATTCACTAACGCAACCATTATGCGATAGTTTCAATGTCGACCAATGATAATCTAAATTGATAAACGATAATTTGATAGAATAGAAATTATAATTAACACATAAAACTTGATACAAAGTTACCTCCAATCCCTAGATTGAGACGGTTAGTTCATCACAAATGATGAACACAGTATTGGAATGGAAGAATTCATCATCTGTCTTCAACAATCGGTAATAAAATAAAATTACAAAGTGTTTCCGTCTTGAGAGAGCTCAAGAACGACCTAAAAAACTCTCAAATTCGGATCCCCTAAAGCTGTAATAGCAGGGTTTTATTTATACTAGGTTAGGGTTTTTGAGAAAAGACAAAACTACCCAGGCTAAAAAACGGTGTTGAGCGGTCGCCCAACATTTGCATTGAGCGATTGCTCAGTGACTTTTTCCGAAGTGCTGCTACTAGATTTTGCGTGCTCGCCCAGGCCTCAAGCTGAGCGATCGCTCAGTCTTCATTTCAGCTTTTCTGCCTTTGACTTTCAGCAGTTTGCATCCAGGTCCCTCGAATCTTCATTTTGTTGCATCATTGCCTGAAATTCATCCTTTTCTCAATTTTAACTTGAAACTCATAAAATACTAAAACCCATATCAATAGCTTTAGAAAACTCGCAAAAAAATACAATCTAAGTAAGAATATATACACAATAGATGCGTATAAAACACATCTATCAACATGCCTCTAAAAATGTTATGCCCGATGCATCAAATCTCCCAGAGAAAGAGCCCGCGAGACATGACAAGGAAAGAGGTGATAAGGGACATGTCCTCTCTATGAGACAGGACTCTGTCCCCTTAGTACCCAAACTATCGGCAAGGGATCAAAGGAGATTCGCGATGGCAAAACGAATATCCAACAGCAAAGACAAAGTACCAAAAGAGGGTTACCTCATGGATGTCATTTCACAGATATCGAGTCTTCAAAAGCCGACAGAAAAGAGGAACCACCCATGAAGAAATCAAGAAACCCCATGACTCAAGAACAAATAGACAAAGAGTATGCTTATTGGGTACACCAACGAGCCCTCCTCGGCAAAATACATGAGGCCGAGGCCAGGATGTACGAGCTACGACAGGTGACTAGAATCCCTGAGCCAGAACTTGTAATCAATGTTCATAGCGCGCAACAAGCTTGCTCCAACTCGTTTGGCAAAGGGTGGGAACAACGAAACTAAAGAAGACGACTAAGTTTACCACCAATGTAAAATCAAGACTCGACAAAGGAGTTGTTGTCGAGGATTCAAGAATGAATGTCCATTCACGATTAAGGTCGCCCCGAGACGGAAAATCAGCCAGCTCGCAGCGAGGAAGGAGAGTCTCAGCCATGGGCACATGCCTCAACTAACAAAGGTCCTTCTAAATCACTTCACCATTCCGACCAACTCGCGAAGGAGCCTCGCCTAGAATCCTCAATAAGAGAGCTAGCCGAGGAAAAGTTCGAGGAAGCCCAAGTCACAGTTCGAGCAAATGGAACCCCCTCACCAGCGATAGGTTCGACACCAGGCGATAAGCCCATGACGGATGTCGAGAAAAGGGCATAAATGGAAAAAACTTGAAGCTCGACAAAGCACCGGAATAATCACGAGCACTAAAAAAATCAGAGGGCCTTTCATAAAACAAAACAGAGAGGTAGCAATACCTTCAAAAGTAAAAACCCCATACTTTGAAGATTACAATGGGACCACAACTTCCCCGGACAACGTATCGGGGTTCGAGTTAAAAATGATCATCGCAACAAAGCTCGATGATATATGGTGCCTAGTTTTTGCATGAACCTTAAAGAAGAAGGCCCAACATTGGTACAATGGGTTAGCCCATGATTCCAACATATGTTGGGATGACTTCAGAGAGGCTTTTCTAAAGAAGTTCACCTCGGCTGGGGCCCTCCCCAAAAGTGAAACCAACCTATGCAACGTAAAGCAAAAGCATGGAGAATCAGTACTGTCGTACATGGCTAGATTCAAGGAAACTCTAGACAAAATACCGCATATCCCGATACCTTAGTAAGAATGTGCTTCGGAGCAGGCTTGCTGCGAGGAAACGGTAGAACCGAGCTACTAATGAGACCTCGGGACACGATCGGGGAGATGTTCCTAGCCGCCCAAAGAGTAGCCCTACTGGATGGCAAGAAGCCTGTGACCACAATAGCCCTTCGTCCAATTATGTCATCTTCAGGCGTAAGCAGCATCGCCGAGCAGCCACCCTCAAGGAACAAGTGTCATAAAGGCAAAGACCAAGGAAGAGTTTAGCATGCCGAGATCCACCATGCAAGGAAAAAAGAAGAGGAACGAGGTGGAAAATTCACCGGCGAAATAAGAGGTCCGAGATGAGATAACGAGCTAGAAGATTTTACCCTTCTGAATGTCTTAAGGGAACACATCATGCCTAAACTTGACGTGAAGGGGTGATTCAAGCACATCATCACCACAAAGGGAACCCTCGTCGCGAGGGAGAGCCTCGACATGGGGGGATGATTTGGGGATGCCCTCGGCACAAGGAGACCGTTCAGGAGTATCCTCGGCACGAAGGGCAACCTCGACTCCAGCACTAGGGAGAAGAAGTATAAGACTCCTAATTGACAATGGTACTCGAATGATTCTATTCCAGTAATCTATCAACTCCATAGATCTCAATGAACTACTCGACGTTGAGGACGAGGACACTGGGAAAGGAACCCTAAAACCAAACATACTTTCAAATACAGAAAATAAAAGCTAGAGGTTTAAGGGCAATACTGTAATTTGAAATGAAGTTTGTAGAAACACCGGAGAAACCAACAATGATAAAGATTCACCTAAAAAACCAAAAGTCAACGGAATTAAAACCCCGGAAAGGCGGACAAAAAATGAAGAAAACCCCAAAAGATATTCCAATAGCTTAGACAAAAGAAAGAAATTTCCAAAAAAATAGAAGATGAGGAAAAAGAAAGCAAACCTACGATATGATATGGGGAGAAGCACGAGAAAACAGTCGGAAAAGATCACCAGAAATCGCATGGGCTAATAGAGAAAAGGAGTAGAAAAAACGGTGAGAAAGTGAAAGTAAAAAAGGAAAAAATAAAATGAAAGAATTACTTATACCAGGCCTAAAACGATGTTGCAAACGAGCCAGGGCACCCGCCTTCATCGGGTTCAACCTGTGTATTTTTTACCTGCACATCTCCAAACGGCGCCGTTTTCACATAGATATTTTCGCCCTTGGAAAAAAGAGCGGCATTAACTGTTTTGAAATTTGAAAGGCCGCCCAGAACATTTAATGTTGAAGACATTAGAAAAAGAAAACCATTATGACGAGACGGTTTTTCAGAAATATCTTGTTGTCACCGACTCAGTCCCAAAACAAAGCAACTTGACCAGACACCTAACCTTGGCCTCACCATCTCATCATACATAATTAAAGGTTATCACTTCTCGGCTTTAAGTCGACATATACAGCCAATAAGTGAGGGGCCACTAAAAGGACGCAATCCAAGAATTCCCCAAATCTCGACAGCAGGTTCCACATAGTCACGCCTCTGGATTTGGAGACAATGGTAGCCAGAAGGGAGCTCGGCAGCCTTGTGAGGTTCGGGGTGTGCCCAGCGCCCGCGCGCCCTTGTTTAGGGTGCGGCGTGCGATGCGGATGCGGGACACCAACGCTCGTTCCACCCTCCCTTGTTTAGGGAAGACGAAATCCAAAGTGCGAGAGGAGTCTTTGTCATATTAGCACGTTGGAATGTGCCTCGGTTGCCACGAGTGGATTTTGTATCCAAAATGGGAACTAAAGGTTTCCTCATGTCAGGTTATCCCTTATTTCGGGGATAACAGGATATGGGAATGCATTACCTTTCCATTCTCATTCTCCCCTTTTATCTTTCAGGGGAAAATAAAGAAGTGCAAGAAAAGATATTACGACGCCCCCACTTATGGATTTATTAAAATAGGCTTATGGCCCAATCAGATCGCTATGGGAGCTATGGGTTTCTCGCATCAAGTTATCCCTTGTTTAGGGGATACCGGGATATGGGAATACATCACCTCCATTCAGGTATCTCCCTTTTTTAGGGAGAGAAACAGGGAAAGTGCAAAGAGGGAATGTTGCGAGGCCCCACCGGATCGAAAGTTTTTAGAGTCGCCACCTTTATTTTAAGGCAAAAATAAAGGAAAACCGAAAAAAACCGTAGATTTTAGAAAACGGGTTCGGGGGCTAAGTTACGAGTTGGGAAGGTGCTAGGCACCCAACTCGCCCTTTCGGTCTCAAAGCGTTTTTGGATGAAGTATGCTCGTTGTTATATTAATCTAGCAAATAAATAAGGTCTTATTTTGACAAGGGAAAATTAAACAGATACATTCGTGGCTACATTATTTACGGACTCGCAGCCGTCTCCTTCCGATAATTACAAACACATTTAAGAATATTTGGCCATTATAAAGGCTCTTTTACATAATTTTTCCTAATCTAATCCGGGCAGCACAACGGCTTATATTGGCTACATTGTGCCGGATTTAAAATACAACTTTTTGAAAATAAATAAAAGAAAGAAAATACAAAATAAAATAAAATACGCTCTTAAAGGTATTACCTTTTAGAACGGTGGTGTGCTCGCTCTGTCCTCCTCGGGAGAGGAGTCTTTTTGTTTTGAATTGAATTGACCGAATTGAACCGGATTTGAACGGATTCTTTGATTTGATTGATGTTTTGAGGCTTGGGCTTGTCAACTCGAGGCGAGTGGCTGCTTTATTTGGGTAGGTTTTGGCCTTTTCGGTTAGGCGGAACCTAGACTTAAGTTTTGACTTTGTAGCTCGTTACTCTGCGAGTAATCGGCTTATTTTGGGATTTTTGAATGGGGTTTTAAGGTGGATACCTAACAACTAGGCTAGGGATCACTTATAACCTATGGGTTTTTGATTTGGCAGAGTTTGGATGGGGTTTGGAGATTTTAGGGGCTTCCACTCACCTATCTCGCACTCTCGCTAAGGTTATCGAAGAAATCGCGCGCAGCCGCGATGAAAACTTCAAATTGAACATCGGAAATGAGAGGCCGGGGTCTCTATTTATACTTGAGCTTGAGGACGCGGAATTATTGGATTTCTCTCCGTGCATCAACAGCTTGTACCGCGCACTTTAAAGCTTGTACTGAATTGATCGTAAGAGAGCATGAGAGAATTGCTTGGTGCGGCCAAGCATATGCTTGGTGCGGCACCAAGCTGCCCTTTGGTGGCACCAAGTGCTTTTTAAAGTTTGCAATTTTGACACTTTCCCCCCAGCTTCACAAGCATCCTGCTTTTCTTTTCGCATTTTTGACTTCTGCAACTTGACATTTGTTAAGTTTTAACAGTTCTTGATATTTTATGTCAGTCACATACCAGGGGTACGAAATTGGGGTGTCTACAGGCACACATAAGCCAACAATTATTGACGAGGAATAATAAGTCAACGGAGCAATTAAGGGAACTACAGCCCCTGACCCAAGCCTGTCACACGCTGTGAGTACCCCGTTTTTCGATTGATCCCCCGCTGCGTGAAAAAGGGGGTGGTTTCAAAACCTTTAAGCCACATGGAATACGCCCGGCCTCAATTGTATACTCAAAATGTGATAAACATAGTCGCCATCTTTATTTTAAGGAAAAAGAAAGAAAAACCAAATGTAATTATATTTGCAAAGGGTTCGGAGGCTAAGTTACGAGGTGGGAAGGTGTTAGGCACCCAACTCGCCCTTTCGGTCTCAAAATAGTTTTTGGCTAAAATATGTTTTTTTATATTTATTTAACAGATGAAATAAAACATTTATATATATATATATATATATATATATATATATATATATATATTTGTATTATTACAAACTTGCAACAGCCTCCTTGGAGTTACAAAGACATTTATAAAATTTTGGCCATAATAATGGCTCTTTTTAGTGCTATTTTCCTATAGAAATTCAGATAGCATAACTGCTTATTTTCTTTACATCAGGCTAATCTAAATAGCACTTTTATATATAAAAACTTTAAATAGCCTACCTTTTGAAGCGTAAGGGTTTTATCACGTATCAACTAGCTTCTGGAAGGTTCAGGGTGCACTCACTCTGTCCTTCGGGAGAAGGAGTCTTTTTTTTGCTGCTTTTCTCTTGCGGGGATTTGGGCAAAGTAACTGCTTCCAAAAGTTGCTTTTCGACCTTGGGATTCGGACGGAACAATTGCTCGCTTTTTTGTTGTTTTTGCTTACTGACGGCGGAAATCAGACAGAGTAACTGCTTGTTTTTTGCTGATTTGGCGTTTGGATTTGGGCAGGGCAATTGCTTTTTTTTTTTATCTTTGGATAAGTGGAATAGGGCGGAATCCTAGCAGGGCAACTATGTTTCACTTTGGGCGGCTGGTTTTAGTGTTTGGGAGAGACTTGACGGTGTTTTGGGGCTAGAGGAAGAAATTCTCTCAGCGCTCTCGGGAGAACTCACTGCGTTGAGTGTGTTTTTTCAATGCATGAACTGTGATTTTTCACTAGCCGGGGACCTCTATTTATAGCTGGGTGTGAGGCTTTCTTTCGCGGTTAAGTTTTACTTACTGTGCTTCATCGGTTTGTATCGCGCGCTTGAGAGATTGCACCAAAAACAAACTGCTACAGTGCCTTGGTTACTATTGGGCACCACCTATAGTGAAAGTGGGGGCGGCGCCAGGAGTGGCTATGGGCGGCGCCCAGCCCTCCTTTTCCTCCTCTTTTTGGCACTTAGGCCCCCTGCATTTCACTATTTACACATCCCGCTTTTGCTTTTTACATTTTCGACCCTGTAACTTGACATTCGTTAGCTTTTTAACAGCTCTTGATATTTTATGTCATGTTACATACCAGGGGTACGAAGTTGGGGTGTCTACAGAGCCCCTCAACGATGGAGATTACGGGTAAACCGAAACTTACCAAGTAAACGAACATCGTTGATAAGAAATAAACTCCCAAATTTCGTGGAAATTATAATGGGGAGGAATACAATATGCGGCAGTTTATAGATGTGACAATTTAGAATGCAGTAGCTTAAATCTAACATACCCTAAATATATTTAGTTGTTATAGCAGGTTATCGTAGTTTTTAAGCAAATATGTAATAAAATGCTCTGATGGTCGCACCTACCGAAATAGGCTGCCTACGTATCCCTTTCTCAGGAATCAGACCAAATGTAGTTCGACCTCAGTAAACAAACAACAACAAGCAATGGGTGGGATGGATGGTGCGTTTCGCCTAGCATAGGCAAAACTGGTGGGACCTCGAATGCTTTTCCCCAAAATAGGGAAACCGATGCAACCTTTTAAAACGTGTTTCCCCCAGAATAGGAAAAACGATGCCACCTTTTAAAACGCGTCTCCCCCAGAATAGTGAAAACAATGCCACTTTTTAAAACATGTTTCCCCTAGAATAGGGAAAACGATGCAACTTTTCAAAACACGTTTCCCCATAATAGGGAAAACGATGCAACTTTTTAAAACATGTTTCCCATAGAATAGGGAAAACGATACAACTTTTCAAAACGCGTTTCCCCCAGAAGAGGGAAAATGATGCAACCTTTAAAACGCGTTTCCCCCAGAATAGGGAAAACGATGCCACTTTTGAAACGCGTTTCCCCCAGAATAGAGAAAACGATGCAACTTTTAAAATGCGTTTCCCCCATAATAGGGAAAACGATGCAACTTTTAAAACACGTTTCCCCCTCAGAATAGAGAAAACGATGCAACTTTTAAAACGCGTTTCCCCCAAAATAGGGAAAACGATGCAACCTTTTAAAACGCGTTTCCCCCATAATAGGGAAAACGATGCAACTTTTAAAACATGTTTCCCCCAGAATAGGGAAAACGATGCAGCTCTTTAAAACGCGTTTCCCCCAGAATAGGAAAAACGATGCAACTTTTAAAACGTGTTTCCCCAATAGGGAAAACGGTGCAACCTTTAAAAGGCGTTTCCCCCAGAATATGGAAAACGATGCAACTTTTAAAACGTGTTTCCCCATAATAGGGAAAACAATGCAACCTTTAAAACGTGTTTCCCCCAGAATATGGAAAACAATGCAACTTTTAAAACGCGTTTCCCCCAAGAATAGGGAAAATGATGCAACTTTTAAAACACGTTTCCCCTATAATAGGGAAAACGATGCAACCTTTTAAAATGTGCTTATCTCAGTAAAGGAAAAGCGATGTTGCTTTTCAAAATGCGCTTAACCCAGAATAGGAAAAGCGAGCAATTTTTTTAAAAAAACGAGTTTCCCCCAGAAAAGGGAAAGAATTTTATTTTATTTTTTTTGAAACGGGCTTTTCCCAGCAAAGGAAAAGCGATACTACTTTTCAAAATGCAAGGATGACGATAAGGTCAATAACATGTGGGAAAAGTTTCAAGATCAGATATAGTGACGCGAAACAATGTCGATGTATTACTTACTCCATTACTCTGCAATTTAGTCTACATGCAAATACTAGTTAATAGTACATGTTCACGATTGACTTAATCGAAACTAATTTATCTTTTGTAAACACACTGTACTTCTTCGTTGGTGACTGAAATGGCTGAGGTTGTAGCTTTATTGGGGTTCACTTGAAGCTTTGGCCATAATCATGTGTGATGCATATATGTTGTTTGGTTTCTGGTATCTGGCGGGGTTTCTTAGTGAAGAAATTTAATAGGGGTCTCACGTTTCCTTTTTTTGACTTGATAACAAAATATCATGGTTTTTGGCAAAGAAAATAAGGAGAGGTTTCAAAAACTGGACCCATAGGACGAGATAACACGGCGGTCAAACAACAAGATATGATGGAATTTAGAGAAACCGGCGTGACGCCAAAATGAAACAAATAGTCTAACCTTGTAAGTGAGGTTCCCAACCTTTGGTACTCTAGACATAAATTGGTAGACAACCAGTCTAGCATCAATAGGAAGGTAGGGGCAAAGTGTATCCAAAATAAATCCATTCGGCTTGCAGAAATCACGAGGGACCCTATAGTAGTGTATCAATTCTGTAATAGGTTATCTGTGACATTCTTGGTTTTAGATGAGTGATCTTGTCATCTAAAAGTCTTTGCCTAATAAAACCGATGCAGAATTTTATCGGTTAATATGTGTTTTTAAAATGCCTTCTCTTTACACTAAGCCCAAGAAAGTTTTCTTATCTTGCTCGTAGTGGGACTCACATTTTTTCAAAGATTTCCTAATCGGAGCATCTTCCGTTATGATCAATAATTCATGACTCAGGGAATATAGGATAGGAGACTGCATGAACAAGATTCATGAGTTCGGTGGGAAAAGCCCCAGGGTGATTCAATCAACAAATTTTCCAAGATGGGATAGAAAGCCCCTAGCATACTCAATCAATACGTTTTTATGGATACAAGTGGAGAATAACCCCATAAGTGGATGGAGGGAAAACCCCTAGGTGGACTTTTCTCTTATTCACTTTTTTTTCTTTTGAAGATAAAATTAGAGGCACATTCAGAGTTCATTTTATTGCCGAGTATTACTAGGTTTGGTGGGTTATGGACCCTACTTGGTAATTATCTTTTGATATTTTTATGTGTTTTAGCAAGGAGTTTCATCTTTAACTCAGATCACGTTATGTCCGATTGAAGCAGAGCTGTTTATCGCGACTGGTTCAAGGTGTACTGTTTAAAGGTCTAAGGTCTCTTCATGGAATTAGTTTCTGTAAAAAAAAAAAGATCAATAATTTGATCGTTGGTTGGCTTTTCAGGCTGTGGGTTCTAGATGTATAGTTGGCTTTTGGTTTTTAGTATGGTAGGCTTTTTGACTTCGACTCTGGGTATGGTTTTGGCTTTGGGTATGGTGGGCTTTTTGTTTTTGATCCTCACCTTGAAGAAGTATATATAGAGATGTCAAGGTGGGTTGGCGGGGTGGGCCAACCCGCAACCCACTATAACCCATCATTTGGCGGGGCAGGGCGGGCCAACACATGAAACGTGGTGGGCCAACCCACCAACCTTTTCCCCAATTAATCTAAATAATAAAAAATAATCATAAATAGCACAAAAAAATATCACAATTCATTAAAAAAATTATATTTTCTAATATTATATTTTTAATAGTGTTTTCTAACAACTTTCTCTAATATTAATTGTATAAAATGCGAAAAAAATAGAAGTAATAAACTATTTTATCATTACTCTTTTTGTATGTTCTTATAATTATCTTTCTATAAATATTGTAGTTAATATATCTTATTCTGACATCTTTAGTTGTTATAAGTGTCACATTTTGAACGAATTCAAAATCATTTACTAATATTTCAGATATAAAAAATAATCTTACATTTTGAGCGAAAATGATTTAAACTAATTATTTCAAATTTATGACTTGGTTATTTGAAACTAGTATATGACGGGTCAACCATCACCAACCTACCTCAACCCGTTTGACCCACTTCCTAATGGGTTCATATTTTCTCAACCCAACCCACCTTTTTTAAGTGGCGGGACGGGCCAACCCAACGAGCCCAACCCATTTTGACATCTCTAAGTATATATATGTGTTATTTTTCTCGAGAAGCCCCAAATCAGTTTGTGTAAGGGAGAGATGGACAAACGATAAACTTGCTCCAGAGAGATTTTTTTTCTTTTCCCTCTTTTTTTTTCTTTTCTTTCTTTTTTGTCTCTCTTTTTTTTTCTTCGAAGCATCATCATAGTAGTTGGGGAATGTTATCTCTCCTTTTGGGACAAAGGGATAACCATTCTTGGTGGATATAAAAGGGTGACACAACCCCGGTTTTGGAAAGCTGGATCATATGGTCATATTTACAAGAGATGCTTACTTATAAATCTGATCATATTAGAGATCGCAAGGAAGTACTTGGTACTACGCTCATTGGGGGAACAATACCTAATCCTGAAGATGCTCCAGAATCTTTTTGACTGCTTGTTCGAGAACTACGATCTTTGGCTCTGGAACTGAATCATTTTCTTGTATCTGAGAAGAATTTCTAGATTAATAGGAAGGAAGCTTAATCGAAATTAATCAGAATTTTTCTTCTTTTATTATTATGATCGATCGATATAAACATCAACAACTTAGAATTGGATTAGTTTCTCCTCAACAAATAAGGATTTGGGCCAATAAAATCCTGCCTACTGGCGAGCTCGTTGGCGAGGTGACAAAACCCTATACTTTTCATTACAAAACTAATAAACCAGAAAAAGACGGATTATTTTGTGAAAGAATTTTTGGGCCTATCAAAAGTGGATTTTGTGCTTGTGGAAATTATCGAGTAATCGGAGATGAAAAAATTGTTTGGCTGGGGATATTGGGAGGTCTTAGTTTCGGTAGGAATTTTGTCACATGGTGGACTTAAAAGGGTTTCAGATTTTTGGAGGGGTTTTGGTGTTTATGGTAGGAAGCCCCAATATGTTACTAACAGCTCGGCCGCAAAGGGTCAAAGGTGATTCCAATCAAGACGACTTACCTGCTTTGGATTTCATGTGTTCTTAATAGTTTGCGTGGCCATATCTTCTGGGATGACTCATTATCAACTCGTATAGATTTAGGTGTTTTTAAGTGAGTCAATTTATCATCCTTGAGAAGGAAACCTTTCCAGGGATACTCAGAAATAGGTGACCTCTAAAGAAAAAGATATGCATGAAGAAAATCTACGAAAACTGACACCGAGTGAAAAAAGTTGCTTCTTGAAGATTTTATCAAAGGTAAAAAGGGTTTTTGGAGGTGTATACAAAAGGGTATTCCAGGGTTCTATGAGTCTCCGAGTCTTCCCTTGTCCTTCCCTGAGTGGCAACAACTTCTTGTACTAACGTTCTGCCCTATCCAAATTATTTCTCAATGTTGTTCCTTGGGCGACATTTGATCACTTTTTATCATAATCAATCATACGTAAGGCTTCTCAATGATTTTATCATCGATAAGGTGTTGGATAACATTCGTGAGTGAGAAGCATTTGTCGGTGATATGACCACTGGATTGGTGGTATTCACAGTACTTGTTATGACTTCATTTAACGGGTAATGGGTTTGAAGATTTGTAGTTTTCAAGGGGCTTAAGAACTTCTTGTTCTATTAACCCTTGTAATATCAGTGACGTTGGAGCATGCAATTAATCGTAATGCCTTATGTTTCCTTTGTAAGATCATATGCATCTTCTGTTAGTACCACTGCTTCCCTTAACAAAATTGGCAGACTTATCTGTCCCATATGACCATGGCACATTACTGTACTTTTCAGTCGAGATTCTTTCAACAATGTTGACTTCTTCCGTAGATGCTTCCTCCGATTCAGAGTAGTAGAATGAACTTGGAGGTGCATCAATTTCTAGGAACTCCTGTACGTATTTCTTCATCGATACGATTTCCTATTTCAACAATGACATTGAAATCATCGTAGGGAAGATACCTCATATATTGAAGATAAATTGGCTGGAGGTTTTTTATAAACAACCGGGTTGATTCAGATGGATCAGGTCTGTCTAAAGTCTGGGCAACTTTTTTCTTCCACCTGGATGCAGAGTCTGCAAAGGTTTCTTTTTCTTTTTAGGTGCATGCCTCAAGTTCCCTTTCATTCTCATAGCTACTGTTGTCCTTGTATCTCTTTTGGAATTCTTCGGCCATTTGATCCCAAGTAGCAATTGTACTGTTATCTGCTAACATAAGTCATTGCTTAGTAGCCCCTACCAAAGTCAGATGGAAATTGGAAGCTATAGCCTCGAAGCTAGCTCCCCTTGATTGCATATCGGTAGAGTAAGATTTTAAGTGGAAGATATGGCATCCAGTCCCATCAAATTTCTCTATGTCATGCATTTTAAATTTTGAGGGCAATATAGCTGAGGGTTGTAGTGTTAATGCCTGCGTAGAAAATTCCCATTTGTTCAAGATTTTGAGCATCATACTTTTTAGGTTATACATATCTGCCTCTAATTTTGTGGGAGGTGGTGCTGGGTTTTGGTATATATTAGAGGGATTGGGGGCAACTGTGTTTATTCCTTGCTGGGGTATTTGGTAGGAATTTTGAGGAGATAGGTTATTGGCGGTTTCTGCCTGATAACCATGATTATTGAAAGGTAAATAAGTCATTACTTGTCCTGGCTGAGTATAGCTTTTGGGGTCCATATATGAGCTACTTTTGAGTGGGTTAGTGATGGGCCCACTTAGATTTTGGGGATATTGGTGTTTGGGAAAGGATACGATGGGTTTGGTAGGAAAAAGTTGAAATTTTGGTAATAAGTATTCGGTGAGAAATTGGTGATTGAGGCGTTGTCGGTTGGTGGAAGGTTAGTGTTTGGCTGAGGGTTTGGATTTAGAGGAGTATGAGAAGTAGATGCTTATTGAGGGGTTACAGGGAAAGTGGTTCCCTCAATATTAGGTTTTGGACCTTGGATGAGGTTTGATATCTTGCTTAATATGCGATCAGCCTGCGCACCTGAATTTTGATCTAATCATTGCTACATGGCTGGAGTAGGAGCGTACCCTGGAGCTCCTGTATCAGTACCCACTGTAGGCTGCTCATTCTCGGTGGCCATTCTGCCCAAATCTGTATTTTCTGAATTGATTCTGATATTTTCTGATCTGACCCATGTGCCTGCATCCCGTATCAACCGACCGGTGCTATCTCTTCCCTTCCAAACTCGGGCCAGGTTTATGAGGAAAAGGGGTTGAAGGTATCAGGTGGGAAGGTTCCAGGCTTTTGGGTTCAAGTACAATATGTCTTTATTATATTATTTTTATTAATCAAATTTTCTTAAGATTGATCGGACAAGCACCCGCTTTGTTTTGACAGTCTCGGGACTATTCCTTGAATAGCGGATTATTTCTCCAGAGTATATGACCTTCGTATTCCACCAGCCTTTCGACTCCCCAAGATTAGACTGATCTCAAGCGAAGAGCCTATACTCTTTCCGGGATCCACCATTCAAATGGTCTAGGTCGAATATCATAAAAATCATTGGTCAACCTTGTGCATATATCTTTATTCATATATATTTTTTGTGTTTTTTTTTGTAACAGGGACTGCTCAATAATTCATAGATATAAAAATCGATCGGTCCATGAAGTGTCCTGAGAATCTATATGCATTTAACATTGGCTGATGCAGGGAGTAGGCTGACCATGTTGTAAGGTAGCTGTTCGGAATATTTCTACGTGCGTGCACATGTATGAGGTATTTAAAAAGCAGTAAAGTCTTTTTTTCAGATATAAAGAAGTAAATAAAGCAGTAAATGGTCTGTCTTTCTGTTATTTGTGGATTTTCTCGCCTAATTAGTTTAAATCCTCGAAAGGACGGCGCGAGCGAACGTAATGGCCATTTAGATCAATAAATATAAAGAAAAGTGGGGAATCTATATGTTCCTATTAATTACAAATTGGTCCTAACCCCCCAAATAAAATGATAGAATAAATTAGTATTTACATATTTTGCGAGAAATAAATAAATAAAGCTGAGAAAAAAAATAAAAATAAAATAAAGTGATAATAAGGCCTTGTTTTTTTTTGTTATCGTGCCCGAAATTCTATTATTGATTCCTTTTTTTATATTCGCAACGATACCTGAAACGAAGCTTGTGAGTGCCCCGTTTTTCGACCTTATTCCCCGCTGCATGAAAAGCGGGTGGTTTCAAAACCTTTAAGGCGCGTGGAATACATCCGACCTCAATTGTTGACTCAAAATGAACCGGCCCGAATTTACCCATTTTTTGTACGAGTTAGGGGTGAGTTTGGTCCGGTTTGGAAAAAAAATATGAATCAGACCAATAGTCCGATTTTCAAAAAATATAGAACCGAATCCAACTCAATATGTATGAGAACCAATACATTTATCCGATTTAGAACCAATCGAAGATGTACGAGAACTAGGACTGAACCAATACTATGATTTTACTTTTTAACCACTTAATACAAATACATAATAAAATTTTAAAGATTAAACTTCATAAAAAAAATAAAAAACATTCAATAAAAGTTATTCAACAATTAAAAATTTCAAAATCATAGACTCATAGCTAGAAAATTAGGAATTAATATGCATATATATAATTATAATTATATATAATAAATAAATAATTATTTGAGTCGGTTCTGTCAGGTTCCGTGTTTTTTTGGTTCAAGGACCGGGACCGACCTAAGCGTTTGATTTTATGAAAATTCAAGAAAAAATTGCGGGCCGGTCCACTTTTTAAAGTTTATAACCCTTCTAGTCAAATATTTTTTTTTCAACCAGAAAAAGACACTTTTTAGAGCGAAATGATTGAGATACTTTTAATGAGCTTGAAGCGCGCTACGTTTTTGTATTGCGGTTCAAAAATATCGGGTTAAGTTTATGAACCGTTGTGCAATTAGACTCTTAAAATTAAACTATTGAACCGCTGTGCAAAAATTAATGCAATGAAATTTATGAGCCGTGATTCAAAAATGGACTAGAAAATTAAATTTTGAACCGTAGTGCAATAATTAATGCAATGAAATTTATGAACCGTGATTAAAAATAGACTAGGAAATTAAACTTTGAATCGCGGTGTAAAAATTAATGCAATGAAATTTATGAACCATGATTCAAAAATAGACTATGAAATTAAACTTTGAACCGCGGTGCAAAAATAGACTATAAAATTAAACTTTGAGCCGCGGTGCAAAATTTAGTGCAATGAAATTTATGAGCTGCGATTCAAAAATAAATTAGGAAATTAAACTTTGAATCGCAGTGTAAGAATAGACTAGGAAATTAAATTTTGAATCGCGGTGCAAAAATATTATCTAATTCATTTTTGCACCGCGATACAAAAGCATAAGTAATCAGTTTACGCCTCCACCTTCTTCTTATATCTCTTCCGTCGTAAGCCTTCTTCTTCCTCCTCCTTTTTCTTCTTCGTACCAACTGAAAAATCCTTAAAGCCGATACAAATCCATTATAGTTTCGTATCATGAATCAAAGTATATTGTCGGAGCTGTTAAAAAAGACGATATTTTTATAACAATATTTCAAAAAAATAGTATTTTACGGTTAAAAAAAATAACGGTGGATTTTTAGGATTAAAAACTAAAAAAAAAGACAGGTCAGAATCTATACATATATGAAAGGAGAGATGTGATTTTTGGAAAGTTTTCGCCAAAATGCACTTTCCAAAAATGACAACATTTCTACATTGTATATGTGTCATTAATGCATTGGGAAATGAAACGAATTTGTAATCAAAATTAATTTGATAAATAAATCCAAAAAACTTTTGACATTCTTTTTTTGACTTGAGATAATTGATAACCATATATACCAAACTATTTCAACCTCATTCACATCCAACAATATAAAAATAGTTATGATTTTTTTTAACTATATTGAAATTTTAATGAGCTAATAAATAATTATTTATTTCAATTGTTGAATTTAATAATCTCTTATCAATTGAATGATAAATGAATACATTATCAAAACAATTATATGAATTATCATTGAAAATGAATTTCTTCGCTGTAATTGAACGCCTAAGGGAGTTAGACAGTTCCTTAGCTTTTCTCTTCTCGAGCAGTTTTCAAAGATGAAACCACTATAAATTTGTTACAATTTTGTTTGTTGAACATCATTGCTAAAAACAATTGAGGATAACACACTAATATAGAAGAAATCTATATAAAATGTCTTCCTCTCTCATTTTGGTTAGAGACATCAGCCAAACCAAGGGTAAGCCTAGATAACTCAACGGTTTTTCGTGCAAAATTTATATTTTACAATGTAAATGTATCTTTCCAACATGTAATACTTACTGTATTCTTTTTATTTCGATTGCTTAGGATCTTATGTACTTGGTCCTCTATTTTTTTATAGAGATCATGGAGCTACAATAAACTGAAAACAGTTATATATGCGAAATTATTAAATTCTCAGGGTACCTTTTGTAATCAATAAATAGCTTAAATATATGCAATGTCTAGGATTAAAGATGTAGGGAATAAATTACGATAATTTAATAAACTTCATGTTTAAGTGTATGTGCTAAATTTAATACAATTTAATGATCTTCAAACTGATTCAAATTTATTGGTAACCTATATATATATATATATATATATATATATATATGCACTGTGACTACAAATTTCTCAATTTTGGTTTTATAAAATCAGAATAATGAATATTTATAAATAAAATCTAATTAAATAAAAGGAATTTGAAATGTAGAGACGAAAAAACAAATAAATTAGTGACTACAAAGAGGCCAATTTTGAAGTGAACAACTACATTAGATACAAATGATTTAAAATAGATGTATTTTAATTATAAAAATGTTAAAAAAATAGATCTTCAAAATACAAATCTAAAAATTCGAAATCTATATTTTTTTCTATAGTCAAAATATAAAAAATTCGGGTATAACGTTAAATACTGAAAATATAAAAAAGTCTCAACTTATTTAAACCGTATTTAAAAAAATAATTAGGTAAAGAAGCATAAATATTTGGATCTTAGTATAAGCTTTTTTTTTTCTTTTTTTCCATTTCACTAAGTAAAATTAAGTTCTAAGATTAAAAAAAAACGAAATACAAAGTTGGATACTTTATAAAAAAAAATCTAACGTACCTTGCTACGAAATGGTTTGATCTGATTCTATTTTGGTTGAGGAAAGTCGGCATATGAATTTTTGAAACGAAGTGTTTGAAGATATGAAAAGTCATTGTCTCAAGTTCACCGAAGGAATTTCATAGGTTTAATGCTATAAAAATAAGAAAGGTGACCTTTTAGACGACTTAATTGAGTAAGAGTGAGAGTGAGACAATGTATATATAGGTAAGAGTGAGTGGAGGTGGGGTTTTTAGGTTAGAGAATGAGAAGCTCTTTATCTATATGACAAGTGTTTGGGATTTTTTTGAGCCAGATTGATTATAATTGAAGTAATATTTGTTGTTCATTAAAGTAATAATAATTTGGATGGAATCAATTGAGAAATTTGGATAACGTGAAATTTTGAGTATGTTTAGTCCTTTTTGATGTTGTTTGTTTTAGGGAGAAATTCGGGTCTGTCCAACATGTAAAATTTTCAACCGCTACCGTTTTTTATATTTTTTAATTAAAAATGACACTTTTAGAGCGAAAAGACTACGACTCTTAATGAACCGAAAACGCGCTACGGATCACTTAATCGATTCATCAATTTAAATCACATAATCTAATTTATGCATCACGCCTTAAATCATAATGCACCAAACCTTCATCTCTTTTATTTCATATACACAATTAACATATGATTCAAAATTAATGCATCTTACCTACATTCCACATCTAAGTCAATGCATCACAATTTACAAATGATACATTGTAATTCAAAATTGATGCATCGAGTTTCAAAAAGGGTATTTAAAAATAAACAAATTTCTATTTAGACTTTTCATCAAACAGTATATGCACAATAACACAAACACAAAAGTAAATTTATTTTGAATCATACACACAAACACAAAATAAAGAAGAAAAAGAACGAGGTATGAAGAAGGAAGAGAATGTGAAGACATAAAATGTATTTTTATATGTTTATATTTTCAATAACCAACATTTTTTATAGCTACTATATTAGTATGAAATATCGAGAACTATTATCTCTATCAAATTTTGTTATTTAGATACATATGTCTATTATCAATTGTTGAATAAACGAATGGCGAAGATGATTGAATTACATCAAATCCTCCCCTTCTGAATAAGAAAATACATCTAAATAAATTTATAATTACTTTTTAAAATTTATGTGATCTATTTTTAATTTTACTTTTTATAATATTATTTTTTATTTTTTTATATTAAACTTTTTAATTAGAATAATATAATTTTTTGGTCCCTGAATTATACCAATACTATGCGTTTGGTCCCTGTATTTTTTTTATAATGTGTTTGGTCCTTAAAGTAGGTTTTTGGTAAGAAATTGCCCCCTGACGGAGTTACCGTCACTTTTGCCGTTATATTTTTTTTTGAAAACCCAATTTTACCCTTATTAATGTTAGTGGTTTAAAATAAAAAAATGAAAAATGAAAAAAGAAAAAAAGAAAAAAGGGACAACCCACAAGAGAATCCCATTAAAATACTGCAACAAACATTTGCCACCACCAAATCCTCAAATGCTTAAAACAGAAAAGAACAATCGGCCTTGATCTCTAAACCGCCACCCTGGACCATTTTTCCCATACTTTGCGACACAACAAGCATCCGTTGACCCTTTACCCCCCCCCTTGATTTCATAGGTAGCCACCACCCTAAAATTCCCAGCTCCAAGATCCCAACCTAATACGAGGTCTTCGTGCCAGAATCGACGACGATGATGGTTCATGGAGCCTCGCCTAGTTCGTCTTGATTGATTGAAAACCTAGATATGCTTTAATCGAACTTCAGCAAACAGAGCTATATATCGCCGAAACTCTGCCGGATTTTGATCCTCGCCGCCTGAGGCGGTACCATCATGAACAAGCGACTATCCGGTGGATCACGGACGAGCAGAGAGATCGAAGCACGCCGAGAAAATTCTCCGACGGAGAATCCCATATTGAGATCTCGGCGTGGAGCGTGGAGCTAGATGATTATGGCTTGTTGTGAGAATCCGATTCGTGAGGGTTTGACCTTACGAAATGGCCGGAGGTACGGATTTTCACGTAGGGCTTTCGCTTGGGAGAGTCAGCTTTGACGATTCTGGCATTGGCTCAACCAGATCGCATCAAATCGTCCAGGGCGAGTATTCGCCGTTAGGTCGCTTTCATGACGAAGACTCTCCACACCTCCACGGGATACGCCGATCATGGCGAATGCTCCATGGGACTCAATGGTAACAATAGGTCGCAACAACCTTGAACCTTCCTCCAGCGATTTCCTCATACCAGCGCCATTCTGATCCTAGTTGCTTATTATTTTTTAAATTAAATTTTATTCAAACAAAACAAAGACAAAAATAAATTTTTTTTAAAAATGAATTGAAACTATCTAAATAGAAATACATCATTGTATCGGTAATATGATAGACTCGAATTCATTATACACAATATTTGTTGTGTTATTTTGTTAGTTTTCCTTATTTATTTCATATCAATCAATATTTTTAAACCAAAACGATTTGTTAACCTAAAAATCATGACCGCTTTGAGTCAAATATACTAATGATTGTCCTTAAGTATTGTTAATCGTTATTGCATATGATAGTACCAATGATTGACCTTAACTTTTATTTGACCTACATGTTGGTTGAAATTATAAGTAATGGTTTGTTACCATGTTTCTAATATTTTAATACATACACAGGGACTATCTTGATTTTACCCATCTTCTATAAGACCACGATTTCGGATATTGATGGTTTTAAAATATTTTTTCAACCCGGCCTGATGGTGATGCTCCATCTGCATCCATAGCGGGGACTCCTCAATGGTAACAATAGGCGGCGCAGCCCCTCCAACCTCCGTGGAAACCTCCTCCCTCCTCCACCACAATCACAAGCGATTTCCTCATCTCCGGCGGTGGGACCTCCTTTTCAGGCGGGGGAGCGTCATTCTTTTTCTCCTGATCGTAGACAACAAGCTCATCATAGTAATAAATTCTCAAGGGATCAGCCAACAAAAGAAAATCTGTAAAAAGGGGATGTTGGTCAAACAAGGGACCGAGGGTAAAATTAGGTTTTCAAAAAAAACATAACGGTAAAAGTGACCAAACACATTACAAAAAAACCTATTTTAATTATATAATCTTTTATTAAAAACATATTTTAAGGACCAAATACATTATAAAAAAAATACAGGGACCAAACGCATAGTATTGATATAATTCAGAGACCAAAAAATTATATTATCCTTTTTAATTATATAATTTTAATTGTACGGGAGGGAGCATCACTAGTTTTGCCAAAAATTCAAATCCTGGCCCAAACCAAATCTTAATGGTTCTGACTTCTGAATCCGGTTCTAAAAAACTCATCCCTAGTACGAGTTGGTAGGCCTAGTGCTAATACCACCAACTCTATAAAGAAACTTCTGGAAAATATAAAACAGGAGGTTGAAGGAGCTATATGTAACCAATTAATCAGGTAAAATTTAGATCGCCCGAGGTTGAAAGAGAGTGAAAATAAAATTTTCTGCTCGAAAACGATCGATCTTTCCAGGTATTCCTTTGATCAAAATTTCAATTTTTTGCGGTCTGAAATATTTTGGATTATCATTCAAAGTTCGATGCTACTTTTCTTATCGTATATGATATATGATTTTAATTTGGTTAAGCTGATTGATTTCGCAAAGGAATTATGTGAGTTTTGTTGGTCAGGTGTAATTGCTTAAATGTTTATATTCTTTCTTGAGTGGATGTGATGAATTTTTGCATTTAGGGTTTTTCTTGTTCTGGAAATTGTTACCCATGAGGCCATGATTTTGTTCTTTGCCTGATTACAGTAACATGCTATCCATTTACTAGCTTATCGGAAGTACCAGGGATCCTAAGAAACTAGTCCGAAATTTTGATTCTTAACAAAATTTTAAGTATATATTTACTTTTTCCGTGGCCTCATTTGAGATTTGGCAAATCATATGTTTGTAATATTGGTTGGAGGCATGAGTTTAGATGGTCATTTTTGGGATCCCCTGTATTCTCATTTCTGAGCTGAACATAAGTGATTGAATATCTTTGATATTATGACATCTGGGCTATTTTATATGAATTTGTAACCTGGATGTTAACATTGTTCAGATTTTGTTACTATAACAATTGATTATTTTGTGAGAAATCTTTTTTGGAACTCAATGATGTGTTTGTACCGGGCAAGTATAAGGAGGATTTGAATCCCAAGGGGTGGGAGAGATATTTTATTTGAATCAGATATTTTATAGTTGATATTATGATAAGGGTGCGTTTAGATGTTTTAGTTGAATTTGTAACTTGGATTTGAATATTGTTGATATTTTGTTTTTTTTTTTGATAGGTACCCCTTGTTAAAATCTGTTTATGAGAACTGTTTTGGAAGAGATTGCTGCTGGGCAGGTAGTACAACAATTTATTTTTCTAGCAATTATTTCTTTCGCGAGAAATCTTTTTCAGAACTCAATGATGTGTTTGTACTGAGCAAGTATATGGAGGATTTTTTTTCCCTTGGAAGGGTGGGGGAAGGGGAATTTGTTTCTATTAATTAAGGATACAAATTTGAACAAATTTTGTATGGTTATGAAATACCACTTGTATAGGATAAAACAAACAACTGCTAGACGAGTAAAACGAGATTCCGGTAGGATGTTATTGTCTGATATTCAGCCGGCCATGGCTTGTTTGTTCCTTTAAGATTGTGAAATGTGGAATAAGTTTGATATCTGAACACATTGTCCGTAGTGCAATTGGATAAGTATGTAATTTTTCTTGTGGTTCTCATATTAATTAATTTTATAATGGTGCAGGTTGGAAAATGAGAGGTAGAAGTCAAAGCTACAGCCCCTCACCAGCAAGGTATCATAGCAGGAGATACAGAAGTCCTAGCCCAAGGGGTCGGTATGGAGATCGTGGTCCAGATCTTCCTACAAGTCTCTTGGTCCGCAACCTTCGACATGATTGTAGGTATGCGTTGATTAGATTGGTTGATACCTATCTCCCCCCAAAAGGTGTTAGCTGTTGTTTGTTTTACTTGTTAATGCATTGATGTTTGAAGGTACTGTTTTTCTATTAAACTGTATGCATGTTAAATTACTACAATGATCCCTCGATGTAAAAGACACCTTTACTTCTCTTTTTCTCTGTATCGGGCTGAAGTCCCGAGCATAACTGAACTTGAATCACATGGCATCCCTTGGATTAGAGAAACATTACACACACATAAACACACAGGCATATATACACTGCACTGCGCCAAGAGATTCATGAGTCACTGTACAACTGAAATCATACAAAATTAAATGATAAAACCTATATCTGCCACGACTTTCTGAAAATGTTCAAACAGATACTTAAAACGAGGTATCCAGAATAACTATATGGTGCCGAAGAAGAAAGTGTAAAGGCAGTAAAGACAAATCTACTTTTGTGTTCCATGAGTTGCATACCTGTTACAAAGACAATTTGAGCAACACGTGCAAGTACCATCCCGACCAGCCCTGATCAAGGTGAAATTTTAGGCTGTGTGAACAAGGAATATGATAGTTTCATAATCACAAATGCAGGTATTTTTGATGTCCATCGATAATTTTCAACTTATTTGAGGAGGTATTGATGGGTGGAATAAATGTAACGCGATCAGTTTGATTTTCAAGGTCAGACAATATCTGACGTGTCTTATAATTTTCCCTATGCACTCAACTCAGTAATGCTCATGGACTATTGAATCAATATGCACGAGTTGCATAATTAAAAAAGATTTTAGACACAGCTGAAATCTGTTACTGACAGTTTTGTCAAACTAAACCATGATGCATAAAAAAATTGAGATGTTAGTCAGCATCAGAATTTGGAGTGGCAAGTATTAGATAAGAGCAGCTTGTGGCTTTCAAGTTAAACAATAATTGTGAAGTCCGTCAACCATATTGTTGACAGTGGTTCAGTTATCAGCCATGAAATGGTCCCTTTCTGCCTTTCCATAAGATAAGTTGTTGACGATTTGCCAGAGAAGGAAGCAAAAGAACAGGATAAGTCTTAGAAGTTACTCCAAACAGAATACCATATTCTTGTTGCTTTCCATTAAAATTTAAAACTACTCAACCATGTTTAATTTTTTTTTTTTAAAGAGAGCTTTATTAGGAATGATGTGTTTGGTTAAGTTATATACGACAGGATTGATCTCATTCCCTAAGCATAGATCCACATCAAAAAGTCCAGGATTCAAATTTGATAAATAGTAGCACATCGCAGAAAGTAAATACAGAATTGCCAAATTTGTTGTATATATATATATATTTTGATAAGTAACAGTGCACATAAAACAGAGCATCAAAACAGGTGACGCTTCCTTGTACACATGGGGTATACAAGACAAAAGAATTACTAATTAATAGTCTTGTTCACTATATCTACAAAAAAGTTCTCTATATTAGGGTCACCGAACACCACATACGAAGAGTCTGATACTCCTTTTTGATTCCACCAACATCAGACTCCAAATTCTCTTCTCGAACACCCTTTGGTTCCTCTCCTTCCAAATGGTCCACCAAATCACCAAAAGTGCAGAAACCCACCAAAAATTCCGTTTTATGCGTTTGTATAAAGACCACTCTCGAAGTAGCTCAATGACCAATCTAGGCATCACCCACGAGACACCTACTAGGAGGAAAAACCAGCTCCATATCTCCCTTGTCACCGGGCAGTGCAATAGCAGATGGTTAACAGTATCCTCATCTTGTTTACACAAGAAGCACCTATTAACATATATCTTTTTGTGGACTCTGAAGTTATCGCCAGTCAAGATAGCTTCATGTGCCGCTTCCCAAACAAAAAAAGCAACTGTGCTGGGAACTTTAGCTTTCCAAATTTCTTTCCAAGGAAAAAAGATTGTTTGCATCTTCATCAAGCTTCGCGTAAAACGACTTGACCGAGAATCTTCTATCCTTAGGACCATCACAAACAACTTTATCTTCATCGGAGCCTTTCCTCGTAAAAGCATACAAAATCTCCAAACGTTGATTCCCTTCCTCAAGCTCCCAGTATTGTAGATCTCTACGTAATACCGGATTCCACGATTTTGCCCCATTAGATGTTGCAAGAATGAAACTCATCATTTCTCCCTGATTAATCGCTATATTGTATAGGTTGGGAAATCTGTGTTGGAGTTTCATTTCCCCACACCAAGATCCTGCCAAAATCTGACCTGATTCCCATTTCCTGCCTCAAAAGAGATGAAACGATTGAAGACATCCCACCATTTCATGATACCTTTCCATACGCTTGAAGCCTTGAACCATGAGCAGATAACACTTTCTTGGGGAACCAAACATGACTGTGATCCCCATATTTCCCAGTCACTACTTTCCTCAACAGCGCTTCTTTGTCAACTAAATACTTCCATAACCATTTTCCTAACAAGGCACCATTGAATTTCCTCAGGTTTTTTATGCCCAAACCACCCTTTCGCAGATTGGAGCACACTGACCCCCAACCCACTAAATGATATTTTCGCTCCTCCGAACGCCCTTACCAAAAGATATCCCTTTCCAATTTCTCTATTCTCTTTGTTGTAACTACCTGCCAGCACCAAGTTCTCCTGCCACAATCCCATGAAACTCGGATGATGTGATCATCTTATGGCACACAAAATCAGCTAGAAACAGTTTTGCTCTCCACACCTGGTAAGGAGAACAGATCCATTAAGCAAACAGAAAGCATCTCTTGGCACTTCTTTCTGATGGTTTATTGCAAAATGGAGGACTGCTACACAACTGAAATGGATAGCTAAGGAAGCTTCACATGACATGGTCCTTTTATTGCAAAGGGGAAGGGCCCTCAGAAAAGCTCTCATGTACAAATAGTATATATGCGTCTGAATAGAAGAAGTTGAATGTAACGATTTATCGAGTTGCAAAGCATCACATAAGAACCATCTATTACCTGCAAGCCAACCCTTGGAATTGATGACATGATATTGTGCTGGATAGCCATAACCAATCTGTTCCCATCTGTTTCTGAAAATGAAAGAATTATTGTTTAGAATCCTTGTGAGAATGAAAATATTTAAAAGGTAGATCTATAAGAATATTACTCTCTGTCCCAAAATTAGTGTCCATTTTTGTATAACTTTACTAAATTCACCTTTGATGATAGAGCTGATTGATACGCACTGCAGAACGCAGCATGAGCGCGTTAAAATCACGAAGTGAATGTCTGACTTATGCCTGTGGAGTTACTTGGCCAAACATTGAATGCGTCAATCAGCCGTTTGTGTGGTCGTACCTAATGGCGGAGATTCAGTAGAAGAATATTTGGCTGCTTCCTGATCCCATCTTTTTCAGATTGGCATGTTAATTTTATCTTTCTTTCTTTAATCTTTTATTACTGCAAGTGAGTGGGTTTCTAACTAGACACAATTATAAATAAGTTACAATCTGACCATTCCCCACTAAAGTACTATGGGTGCCATTATATTCTTCTTACTCTTTCTCTCTCTCTCTCTCTGCAACCCCTTTTTGAGCCAATTATATTTTTAAAGGTTTGAGAAAGAGGTGGCTGTCCTCTTTGTCCAGTGTTACGGACTACACAATGTAACTTGCACGTTGACACTTCAGAGCTACTTGTTTCAAGTAAATTTGTCAGGTCACATCTCACGAGTGAAAAGTTAAAGGTTGAATATTGGTATGAACTCATTTTGTAGAAGCTCAAATTTCGTACTTCTAACACAGACAGTGGAAAGTTAAAGGTCTGGAAACTGGTTATACTCATTTCGTAGAAGATTGAATTTTTTACTTCTAACAAGTGAAAAGTTACAGGTTTGCAAATTGGTATATACTCATTTCGTAGAAGATTATATATTGTACTTCTAACACAGGCAGTGAAACTAATTTCCATTAGTGTATTTAGATAGAACTATATAACAAAATTGTGAGTGCTTCAGGGATTTTGAGAAGTCATTTGTTGTTATTTTTTTGGACAGAATAATTATGAAAACGAGTTTAAAGTTCTCTGTGTGGGAGCATACATTACGAAGAAAGGGATTCTCTTCTATTTTCCTTCTCTCTGTGTTTTCCTAGATGGTTAATTATAGTTCAATATCTAATGTTTATTTGCCATTTGCAGGCCAGATGATCTTCGTGGGCCTTTTGGGGAGTTTGGTCCTCTGAAGGATGTTTACTTGCCGCGAGACTATCATACCGGGTGAGTAGTCCCTTAAAGGATGTCATGGGTTTTAGAAGTCCTCTAAAAGTAATGATTTTAATTTAAATATGCTTATGAAAATTTCAAAATGGTTTACCGACTGGTAGTGGGTAGCAAATCTCTTACAATATACAATTGTGTATGGCTACCTGGTTTGTTTATTGAAAGTGCTGAAGACACCAGTCAAGGTTGAAGGAAGTTGGTTATGATACGATGTGAAGAGGTTCTAGTGAAGTCTTGAAGATTTCACGTTTAAACCTTGACTATGACAAGGTTAGCAGGCACAATATTTGGTCGTTTGTGGTTTCCTTTTTCCTTTAATTCTTTTTCCCTATTTTTGTTGGGGACCAACATTCGAAGTATGCTTTTGCCTTTTGTTACTCCCCCAGTTTCTAAATAATCGTCCTCTTTGACTGGGTACATAGATTAAGAAAAACTAATTTGACGTTATTATAAATATTGGTTTGATACATTGTTTCCTTAAAGTACTTGAACATGTAGAAACAGTGACAAAAAAGGGAAGTAGAACAATTATTTAGAAACGGAGGGAGTATTTTTTTAATTTTGGAGTGCGAAGGTGGGAATGGTTCATGAGTTGCTATTTGGATCCATAAAGCATTTAGTTTTTGTTTACATGTGAATAGGGCTGTTTAAAGATGCCTCGAGCTTGGTGTTGATGTGTTTACAACTTGACTTGATTTTACTCATGTCGGGTTCAGGATAAGCTTGGATGTTATTTCCGCTCGAGATATAAGTGAGACTTGCTGGGCTAAGCACAAATATAATCAAGAAGTTTACATAATTTTGTTTATTTATAGTACAAATTATAATATATTTTGTCCTTGAGTTTGAGTAAATATCAAACGTTGGTTTCTTTGCTCTAGCTTGATTGAAAATAAAAAGAGCCAAGGTTTGAACACTCAAAAAGCTCAGTTCAGCTTGACTCGTTTATAGCTCCGTGGTTGGAGTTTACACATCTCAACATGGAGATCATATGCATGTATTACTACTGGCAGTTACACTAGGCTACTTACACTAGGTTACTCACTTTTAACTTGCTTATGGTGCAGTGTGCCACGTGGTTTTGGTTTTGTTCAATATCTTGACCCTGATGATGCTGCAGAAGCCAAATATCATATGGATGGGCAGATTCTTCTAGGCCGGGAGCTTACAGTTGTATTTGCCGAGGAAAATAGAAAGAAGCCTTCGGAAATGAGAGCACGAGAACGTTCTAGGTGAACCTCTTCTTTTGGATAAATGTGTGCACGTGGTCTCCATGGTTTTTTCTCATTGTATTGTCCTTCCTCTCTGTTGTATCTTAACAGTCACAACTTTCCTATGAATATGCTTTTATCTTTGACAGGGGTCGCTCGTATGATCGGAGACGGTCTCCCCACCATTATTCTCGTTCACCTCGCAGACGGTCTTATTGCATCCCAAGTAATTATTCCCCTTCCCCAAGGCGAAGATGCTACACAAGGTTTGCATTCATGTTACTTTACTTTCTAGTAACTTATGTTCTGGTTGATTCTAATTTCTAATAGACAATTGTGTGATATACTTGTGATAAAGGTCGTTCTCACCGCGAGATCAGAGGTACAGAGAGAGGTCGTACTCGGGGACTCCTTATGGTTCCAGCAGAAGTCGCAGTCCAGTCAGGAGTCTGGAAGGTTACTCGAGGTAAATAACCTGATAGAAAGTTCACACGTGTTGCTCAGGGATATTGATTTGATAGCTGTGCACCATTCCAATGTACTAGCTTAGTGAGGTTCTGAACGATGGAAATGAGGAGCCTATTGTACTGAATTTCTAGCTTTTGTGGTACTTCTAGTTAAAAGTTGGTACTTTAGTTTAATCTGGTTATAGATTCTCTGGGTTTGAGATGTTGGGGACAAACTGGGGAGCCTGCGTAAGTTGATTTAAAACCAAATGGAGGAAAGAAACTCTAATGTCCTTGTTTATATCTGAAAACTATTTCTTCAGGACGTCTACTTAGTCGTTATTTTACTCCACTATCTAGAGTCCCGAGTGGTTTTGTGGTGCTTTCTGTTCAAGGACCTTCCTGCTAGGCTTAGCCTGCACCGAAGAGCAACTGATTTGGATTGGGACCGTTTCTATGTTATCTTATTTCACCAGGCTTTCAGCCCCCTTCAGGAGAACACTTTGCTGGATGGATTGTGAAATTCTTTCTTTTTTGGTAAGTAAGATGAGAGAAGATGTTATATGTTAAAAAGGTTCTTCAACTTGTTCCATTACACGTGTACTCGATTACCATCTTTCCGGTTGGCATGGCCGCTTAAATGTCGATTGGCAAAGCCGCGGGTGGAATAACTTTGCTTGGCCAACATGTCTGTGCCCGGTCGTCTACGATAGATGTGTGCATAATGTTGACCTTTTTGGCTCCCGACAACCATTGTTACCATGTTCATTGCCTAAGTTATTTTGACAAGGGTCATGGAAAATGTCTCTGACAGCTATTATTATCAAGTTCATTTTGTCCCTATCGTCGTTAACAGAAAAGTTAGTTCGGGTGATGTACGTATTAATATGGGATGATGGTGTGAGGTGATTTGTAACCCTTTTATTGATGATTAGGAAGCCTTGGTTTTGATTAGTTACTCATGTCATGCTTCAAAAAATAGTGAAACTGTCAAAATGTGATGGTTTAAGACGGGTAATGAGTTGAAACTCATTAAAACTTAAATATCAAACGTGTTAAAATGAGATGGGTTGAATCATGTCGGGTTATTGCATGTAATGAGTTTAAACGTGTCGATATGTTGTAACTTGATTTTTTCTTCAAAAATCCATACATTTATAGAGTAGAAATTATATGGTTAAAAATAGGTAATATGTTTGACCGCTTCAATCCGAGCCTACACATATCGATAATAATTTTGGGTCGAAACAGTTGGGTAGTTTTCAGATTGGACTGGATGGTTTAACGAGTTTTGGGTTGTAATTACTTACATGGGCATCATTTGAAAAATACACACTACCTTCATATTTATAATAAAGTTATTTTTTTTAGTGCTTGTTTGGTGGAGCGTTTTGATTAAAATGCTGACAAAAAATACAATTCTTTTTAAAGTGTTTTAATGTATTGTTTTAAAATGTAGTGTTGTAAAAATTTGTAGCGTTTTAAAACGCTCCAAATTCGAGCGTTTTAAAAATAAACAAAGCTACTTTTTACCCTTCAAAGTTTTCACCAAATCTCAGTTTGTCACCTAAACTAAAGTTTGTCTCACTTTAGCATTCAAGGTAGCCATTTGTTCCATTTAATCTCTTTCCGTCCATTGTCGTTACTAAAATGACGTTAACTGCACGTGGTCTTTCACGTGCGAGTTATTTTCGTCTTTTTCCCATCCCACGTGAAAGACTACGTGCAAGTTAACGTTATTTTAGTAACGATAATGACTGGGAGGATGTTAAATTAGACAATTGACAACTTTGAGTGCTAAAGTGAGACAAATGTTAGTTTAAATTGACAAATTGTGATTTGGTGGAAATTTTGGGGGTAAAAAGTAATTTGATCTTAAAAATATGAAAAATAGCATTTTAAAGTAGTTTTCTAAACGTGTTTACAAGAAAAAAGACTATATTTTGAAAACGTTGCGTTTTGAAAACGTTGCACCAATCGAAATCTTAATCTTGTTGGTCAGATGTTCGTTTAAGAATGGTGGGAATATATAATAGTTAACTAATATGACTAAGTGCGCATCATCGTTGTTAAATTGATGGCTTAACGAGTTTTGGGTTGTAATTACTTACATGTGCATCATTTGAAAAATACACACCATCTTCATGTTTATAATAAAGTTAATTATTTTTTCTTAATGCTTGTTTGGTGGAGCGTTTTGATTAAAATGCTGACAAAAAATACAATTTTTTTTAAAGTGTTTTAATGTATCGTTTTAAAATGTAGTGTTTTAAAAATTTGTATCGTTTTAAAACGCTCCAAATTCGAGCGTTTTAAAAATAAACAAAGTTACTTTTTACCCTCCAAAGTTTTCACCAAATCTCAGTTTGCCACTTAAACTAAAGTTTGTCCCACTTTAGCATTCAAAGTAGCCATTTGTTCCATTTAATCTCTTTCCGTCCATTGTCGTTACTAAAATGACGTTAACTCGCACGTGGTCTTTCACGTGCGAGTTATTTTCGTCTTTTTCCCATCCCACGTGAAAGACTACGTGCAAGTTAACATTATTTTAGTAACGACAATGATTGGGAGGAGGTTAAATTAGACAAATGATAACCTTGAATGCTAAAGTGAGACAAACGTTAATTTAAATTGATAAACTGTGATTTGGTGGAAACTTTAGACGTAAAAAGTAATTTGATCTTAAAAATATGAAAAAATAGCATTTTAAAGTAGTTTTCTAAGCATGTTTACAAGAAAAAAACTATATTTTTAAAGCGTTGCGTTTTCAAAACGTTGCACCAAACGAAATCTTAATCTTGTTTGTCAGATGTTCGTTTAAGAATGGTGGGAATATATAATAGTTAACTAATATGACTAAGTGCGCATCATCGTTGTTAAATGCTAGTCTTAGTGGTGAACTATATTAGGAAAAAGGTTAAGATCGAGGATTGTCAATTGTCAATGACCTTTAATTATTATCCTACTTTAAGATATCCCAAGTTCCCAATGCATAGAAGGTTGTACAGAAACAAAATATCTCCCACAAGGAGATGCATAGAAGGTGGTACAAGAAAATCACTAAATTACAGAAAAACTTTGGTAATAACCGGCAAAAAATATGCTCAAAGATAAAAGATGTGTGGCCCCCTGCCCCTGCCGTGGTGGTGCCGGTTTCTAGAAGGTTACATTTTTATATATTCCATTAGTTTCGAATAAAAAAAAAATATTTTTTTAGATGAAAGTGTTATTTTAGATTAATAAATTACTAAAAGTATTATTTTTTTAATTTTTTTTTTTTGATTTTCAAACAAGAAATCTTTACCCGAAACGGAGGAAGTACTGGACAGCATTATTGCAAAGAGAAATAAAAAATGATTCTCAATCAAACAATCATAGGTGACAACCTTATCCTACAAATAGCAAGACTATCTTATCCTACCTCACTAGCCACGACTTAGGGTAGGACCGATCAAGTTCAAGGATCTTGCACTAGGCCACTACCTTTGCAAAGATCCACCAGGTACGGTGTTCTAGCGTCGGGGTTGGATCGAATTGTTCGTGGAAAAATAAGTTTGAGGCATTCAAGAAACAAAATGATGTCATTTGTTGCGCTTTAGCATCGAGGGCCGGTCCTAAGGGGTGACAAGAGGGGCTATCGCCATGAGTCCTTAATTTTTAGGGCCCCAAATGTTTGGGTACTACCTTATATTTAGTATATTTAGTATAAGTTAAAAAGTTATGTTAACAATGTGACACATAAGATGCCACATCATTTAGTACCCAAAATTGAATGTTATTAGAGTGGTCCTAGCATTACCCTTAATATATACTCCCTTCGTCCCTAATTTATTGTCCTGCTTGACCCGGCGCACCGTTTAAGAAAACCTATTTGACTGAATTATTAATATTGGTATTTGTGTGAATTTCCACTTTTGCCCCAATTAATGAAAGAGAGTTGACGATACTCTTTCTCCAACCCCAGAGATAGTCAGCAAGCGTGAGGTGATAGGAGCGGAGAATCCGGTGCGGCGTCCAGTCGGCGGCGGTGGTGTGGCTTGGTCTTCGTACTACGCTTCGCGCTGCAAAGTCCCACTTGATCGCGTCTTACCTCTTGACCATCGAGAGAGAGAAGAGAGAGAGAGAGAGGTGAGCTGCAAAGATTGGGAAAACCCGGAGAGAGAGAGAGTGTGTGACCACATTAAACACTCGGCCTCCTCCTCAAAACCCCACCAATTCCTTCTCCGAAACCCCACTTCCATCACTACCCACTCACCCCATCACTCCTCTTCCCATCTACAATCAAGCGGCTCGGCATGCGTCATGGAAATGTCCCACCGAGGTAAAGAATTCACTTCCATCATCCAAATTGCCGAAGAGAGAAGAGAGAAGAGAGAGGAGAGAGGAGAGAGGAAGACGATTGTGTTGGGTTGGGGAGAGAGAAGAAGGAGGAAGATGGTTTGGGGGAAAAGAGGGAGATCGCAGAACGGATGGCCTTTTAGGCTACTGGCGAGCATAGAGGACTGATCGAAGAACTTCCGTTGAGCTTAAGAAAAGAGATCGGTCTCTCACCTCTCTAACTTAGTCGGCGGCTTTCCCTCTCCTCTTACGTAGGTCGATGAAATCTCTAAAAGGCGTCGACTTCGCCTTAACAGAGGGCGATGGGTTTTTTGGGGAAAAGAGGAGTAGACGGTTTTGGGGGGAGAGACAATTTAATTTTGTTTTGTTTAGGGTGGGTCCCATCTAGCACATGATTTAAAAAGGGTAAAATGGTAAAAAAAACACTTCCAAAAAAGGAAAGTTTCAAACTGGATAATTATTTTGGGACTGACGAAAAAGGAAAGGAAGACGATAATTTAGAGACGGAGGGAATATATTATAATGTCAAATATGTTTACAATTAATTGATTTCACCCAATGATTAAGATTCACATGATTTAAGGTAGATGTCATAGGTTTGATAAGGTAAGCAACATTAATGTTCTAAATCTTCATCCTTTTTGGGTTAGTAGTGTGTGAAACGGGTCGTTTGCATTATTTTTGTAACTGATCCGCAATCAAATTTAATTGTCTTGGAACATCACATCGCATTTGATGATTTGTGCGTTACAACCGATAGTAACACATTACATTGTCACAATGGTTTAAAAGTTAAAGTTCATTGTTCTTTTTCTAGTATTGTCCCTATGGATTGTGGTATGGGACCATCAACCATGGAACTTTTTTTCTCAAGTTGGACCATATGATATAACAAAGTTAGGGTCCAGCATATATGCTCTTTTCACGCTTTCCTTCTTTTTGCTCGAAATATCTCAAACAGTAAAATCGTAAGAGTAAATTTCATGTAAAACGATCTTACGGATTTTAATTTAATTTTAATTTGTAAAACGAAACTTCGTTTTTTTATAGCTCAACCCACTAACACATGATATATCAGATAAAATAATCAGTTTTACAAAAAATATCTATAAAACTATTTTACCTTTTTTATCAAAACATAAAACAACAATCAAATGAAATATAAGTGTGTTACTTTTAACATTACAAAAGCATACCAATTAAAGAGTTTAAAATGCGACTTCGATGAACGGTGGAAGATGACAAATATACCCTCAGTTTTGCTCTTACAAAAACTTTTTCTCATACTACCCATCCAAGTAAATGAATAAAAATTGGCAAAAAAATCGGTCCCAAAAATCTTACTTTTTGTAATGCAATCACAAACAATCAAACACAGCAAAAGTGTGCATTGAATATCAGTCATACGTTAAGAAATAGTCCCTCCGTCCTTAAATAATTGTCATAATTGTCTTGATCTGCTACACAATTTAAAAAAAACAATTGATTTGATTATTTATATTAGTTTAATATATAATTTCCTTTAAAGCTCATGTGTATGTGACCAATAATTAAAATATGTTTAAAAAATAAGGATAAAATGATAAAAATAATGTTCTAAAAAAATAAGTTTCAAACTGAAAAGAAAAAAAAAACGATAATTTAGGGACGGAGGGAGTATTAGATATAACAAAGTTGAATATTATACAAAATTACAAACTAGTATACAGATTACTTGAATCTCTCATTCACCTCAAAAACATGCTCAAAAGTTGCAAGTAAATACTCGAGGACTCTTCAAGACCATAAAGGGTGACCCGAGTGGTATTCGGGTGGGTACCCGTGGACCACCTTCTAGAAGGATACATTTTTGTACAGTTACCCACAAACATAAACAAAACAAAAAGGTGAAAGCTTCATATCTCAATAGGGCAACCTGATTGCACAACTCCCAGAAACTCATCAGGGACACTCAGACTGATCAATTTACCATTTTGCCCTTCATTCTTTTTCTCCATTGTAAATATCCCTTGTGCTGCACCCTGGTACGCAGATCCAGTGAGCAGGGCTCGATCACCCAGGTCAAGCCCATAAGCTCCAACTCGAACAGCCGGGTCCGACTCACCCCAGCTCGTTAAATCTCCATTACGTTCCACCGCGACTTGCCCCCTTGGACACTCGCCTGCCTTCCACGCCTCATCCACGCGCCTCCACTCTCCGGTCTCCATGTTCAACACTTCGGCGCTGCTCTTGAACCTCCCTTGCCTATCGGTGTCGTACCCGCTAACCACCCAGAACTCCGACCCGATTACCATCCCTTCACACTCGTCTCGCTCTTCGCTCAGCTGAGCCAACTCAGTCCACTCGTCCATCCCCAAATCGTAGACCCACGCCGTTTTCAAAGCGTTTTTGCTGTCGTCGTGCCCTCCTGCAATAAAAACTTTCCCGTTGGACGATCCGACGGCGAAGAACGACCGGCTTGACGGCATGTCTTTGCGCTGAGTCCATCTCCGATTCGTGAACTCGTACACGAACACGTCCTTTACTGGTTTGTAACTCGCCGGGTTCCACCCGCCCAACACGACCAGCTTCCCCTCCGAGCTAATCACCTGACAAAACAACGGCAACCCATCTGGGTACTTCGGAACCGGCTCAAGTTGGCTCCACTCACCACTCTCCGGGTCGAACAACGACAACCCATATTTCGTCTGCTTCACAGGTTTCAAACCCGACCCGGCCTGAACAGGAACGGCTTGGGCCAAACAAGCGACTTTATGGGTAAAGCCGGTTTGCTTCCGGTGATAGTAAAAGTCTTTGCTGTGGAGGAGGTGGCGCCAGCGTTGACAGACACGGGAGGCGACACCGTGGATGTCGTAGTGTAACCGGGTCAGGCAATCAAGTGCAATTTCTTCGGGTAAACCCGGTATTAACTCAGTGTACTCGGCGAACTGTGCCTTCATTTGTTCCAGAAGAGTTTTAAAGATAAAGTAGTATGGAAAAGAATTGATTTGGGTTATTTGTTTGAGGGATTTTGGATTGGGATTGTTTGGGGTATTTATAGGGGAGAAATTGAAGAAAAAGACGGAGATTGTTGAGAGGGGTCACATGCAAATCAAGAGGTCGGCAAATGGTAATGTGACACATGGAGAACGTAGTTTGCAAAGAACATAGCAATTTTAAAAGCAAATTGAACCTGAAATTTAAAAAGGAAAATGTTTGATGATTGGATAAGATGAAAACGAAAATACAAGGTTAATTTTTAGTTTACTAAAAAAGGTTTGTTTGACTAAAAAAAGTCAAACATAACAATAATTAAGGAAAAAAAAGGATGTTTGTTTGACTCAAAACAGTGTTTTAAAAATCGTTCAGCGCGTTAAAAATCAGTATCTAGGTGCCTAGATAGTTAAATTCATTTTTTTAGAAAAACTTTTTTTAAATTTAAAAAATAAAAAATAATACGTATAGAATTATTAAATTATATATTGTAATAATTTTTAAACGGACGTATGGAATATGGTGTAGTTTTGAATTCAAATAATATTGAATTGTTTGTTTTATTTTTATAGTTTAGTCTTGTGATGTAATCATTATTTTTAGATTAATTTGTGATATTTACTATTGAAATATTTGAATGTTTAATGTTTATTAATTAGTTTATATTAAGATTTTTTTTTTCATAAATCAAGATAATTATGTCTTAATTCTAGGCATTAAATATGCACCCTAGGCGTTTGCGCTGCTATGAGGTTTGACGCTTACCTAACAATTTTTTGAAAACAATGAAAGGCATAACTAAATTTTACATTCTTATGTTTCTCACAAAGAATTTTTTTAGTCTCTAATTTGAGACCTTTTACTTATAATAAATCTTATAAATTCAAAGGAAACTACATATTATATCAATATTAATATTCAATTCAATTGTTATTTCTTAATTTGTTTAGCGAGTAAAACATGTCAAGTCAAACATGATAATAATTTTAAAATAGAGGAAGCACATTAAATTGTAAGGTTGATACCAACGTCGCTACCTAGTAAAAAAGTAATATACCATGCTACCCTCCATCCCATTAAAAGAAAATTATCATATTTTTTTTTTACCATTTCGCCCCTAAAATGCTCGCTCTCTATTTTTCTCTCACTCTTCGATTCATCTCTCTAGACTAAGCTGAAAGAAGTTACGCTCTTTCATTTTTTTTGAAAGAGGTAGCAAGGTACCGGCGACTCTCCTCCATAGAAATCGCAAGCCCTAGGTGGCTCTAATGCTCCATCATCCCTAGTTGTTTTAGGTAGGTTTTCGGGGTTACAAGGGATAAAAAGACATTGCGGCTCGGCCGTGCTGTGAATGGACGAAGCCCACGACTTTAACTAGTTAAGGTTGGTCATCGCAAGCACGAAAGACCTACTTAGTTTTTTAAAAACTTGGTTTTTATTTCATTTTAAGTTTAAATATAATTGAAATATATAAAAATATAATAATTAAGATTATATATATATATAATATTGTTGCATGTATTTGTACCCTAACATGACTTGAGCTAAGTTTGATTTGGAAGATTTAGTGTCAATCGTAGTTATAGCTTCTCTAGTTGGCACGACACTAATTTGTTCATTACAATGAAACATACAAATGTCTGAGATTCTGAGTGTAGTGTATCTGATTTACCTCATAATTATTTTTTGAGGATACTCTACAATTATATGCCAATAAGATTAAAAATTTAAACCAAACTTTAAAAAGTATGTATGGTTCATTGGTCTTTTTTATAATTAACCCGTTTAAAGAAAATCATAAAACACATAATTCATAATATTTTTTTCGATATTACGTGTTTAAAGATGGAAGGAGTACGTGTTTTATGATTTTAAAAAAGTAATAAAAATATGCTTTAAATTTATATTTAAAAAACAATTAGTATGACTTAAAAAAATATGACAATAATTTAGATGGAATATCATATACAAATAGTATATCAAAATAGAAAATACTCCATCTGGGCAAAATAGTTAAACTAATTTTCTATTTTCTCAATCTCAAAAAATGTTTTGAAAGTTTCTTCTTTATCGCAAAACCTTTTACCATCGTATTTTATTCATACTTTAATTATGAGTCACATGCTTATGAATTTTAAAAAATCTACATATTATATCAATATTAATAATTAAATCAATTACTCCACTCATCCTAAAATTATTGTCTTGTTTGACTTGACACACGGATTAAGAAAAAAACAATTGACTTGATTATTAATACTCCTTCCGTCCCTAATTAATCGTCCTAGTTGACCCGGCGCACAGTTTAAGAAAAAACAATTGACTTGATTATTTATATTGGTTTAATATGTAGTTTCCTTTAAAGCCTATGTGTATATGACACATAATTAAAGTAGGGTGAAAAAATAAGGATAAAGTGGTAAAAGTAATGTTCTAAAAAGGTAAGTTTCAAACTAGACAATTATTTTGGGATGGACGAAAAAGGAAAGAAATACGATAATTTAGGGACGGAGGGAGTATTATAATAGTGTGTGGTTTCCATTAAAGCTTATGTATACGTGGCTCAAAATTAAACTAAAAAAAAAGAAGGTATGTGTAAAATAGTAAAAGTGATGTTATAAAAATAAAACTTTTAAAGAAGATAATTATTTTGAGATGAACGAAAAAAAAAAATATAAATAAAAAATATTTTTTATTAATATACGTGTCGGGTTAAATAAGATAGTAATAATATTGGGACAAAGAGTACGGGTGATTGTTCCGGTAAAAGCATTAGAACAGAGACATATGCCTCGTCGTGTCGTGAATTCGTGATCCACTCGGAGTTGTTCTAGTTAATGAATGCGACTCATAGTCGTGAATTGTGGCCGGTGCCCCCTACCCCTAAGCATTTATTTCATTTCTCTTTGTTTCAACGTTATCCGAAGCTGATCTTCCAATTGTGTTTGGACCTTTCATTATTGTTTATATACTAATATCTTTTAACTATGTCGGTATGTGATCATTTCAAGGGGTGATAATGTTTGGCACGGCACGTTAGCATGAACCAATAAGACATGATTATAAAACACGATTACAGAGACAAATGACACGATAAGCCCAGCACGACACGACACGAAACACGACACGAAAGACATGAAATTGTTAATATATTCAAATTAATATTTATTGTTTTATTTATGATCAAATAAGATAGATAATATTAAAACACGATAATGAAGCACGAACACGACACGATAACACGAATTGTCATCCCGATTATTTCATTCCATAAGTGCCCGAGGTATATTTTTCTTTCGTTTTTTAATTATTATTTATTCTTAAATAATTATCTTATTTTAAAACTTTCTCATTTAAAAAAATATTTTTAATAATTTCATTCTTATATTTTTTACATATTTTAATTATTGTAATTAATTATGGAAATAGTAATTCAAATAAAACCTATAATTGGGAATTTATATGTAATTTACACCCTTATGATAAGTGGTCAGACTGACGTGGGATTTGTGGCATATGTTGGTCATAGTGTAATTGGTTGTAATTGAGTGAATGTAGATAGACAATGAGAGATCGGAAATTAAATCTTCTTTTATTTATTTTTTTTGATAAGTGATAATTTAATATATTAAATTCTCATTGGACAGGATAAAAAGATTATTAAAAAAAAAGACCTACATGTGTAAATTTTACTCTAAGCTCTACTTAATGGCTATTTATCTAAAATTATCCCAACCGAAAAAGTTTACTAATGTAATGAGCCCAATCCAAGATCGTGTTTGAGTTCATTAGTGTGACTGTGAGCATTATACTAATGAGTAATGACTTTTTTTTATAATTTTTTTTTTCCTAAGGCGGCATGAGAAGGGATCGAACCTGAGATCTCACACTTCGTGAAGCCCCATATCTACCACTGGGCCACCCCCTTAGGGGCTAATGAGTAATGACTTGTTTCATAGTAACGTAAAGATAAATGACATTATTAATCTCAATAATATTAATTGTTTTATTATTAATTTTTATTTGTATATCGGGAACAATTTTTTTACTGAAGGCGTTAATAATACTACCCCCTCCCTTGGTATAATTAGCAAGTAAAAATGATTTTATTTGGACAACTTGTGTTATTTTCGGACCACCTATTGCGTTGCAAACACTCGACTAAATAATCTTAACTGACATTCATCTAACATTTACATTATACTCTTTCAGTTCCAAAATTAGTGTTCTGATTTAACTTTTAAGTGGGTTTCAAATGAATATTTTTGACATTAACACTTTTTTATATTTTTCAAAATTATGAAACACATAAGTAAATAAAAATTTAAAAGCATTATAAATTACGTATATTATATTTTTTAAAAATATATATATATTAAAATTTTTATTTGTAAAGTACTCAATTTAACTTAAAAGGTTCAACCACAACAAATATTTAGGAACAGTGAAATATAAAAAAGAGTCTTATGTAAGACCGTCTTATTAATCTTAATTCGTAAAACGAAACTCCAGTTTCAATAAAACAAAATTAAAAATTGGTAAATTAGATCTTAATTCGTAAAACGAAGCTCAAGTTTCAATAAAAAAAATTAAATAAAGGCATTTATGATTGAGAGATAAATTGGATGGAGGGAGGAGGAAAATAGGAAACGAAGGTCTGTAGCAGCTTTTGGAAATGGATAAGGAGATGCTTGACGGAGCATTTGGGTTGTGTGGGATCCATATCCGAGCTCAGTGATCATGGTACAGTCTACATCGAGATTAGTGTACCGCTAGCCACGTGGATGGATAATTGATAAGCTCTAATCTATCCCTATCTACTACTCTGGTAGTCTCATTTGTTTTATCTAAAATAATTTTTTAAAAATTAAAAATATTTTATTTTTAGATGTTTGATAAAATTTTAAAAATATGTTTGAAAATTATTTTTTGGTGATTGGTAAACGGTAAACCACGTAAAATGTTACAATAAATAATTTATCAATATCTATGAAAATTAGATTACAATATTAATTTTTAAGAAAATGTTGAATTTTAAATAGTTTTTTTTTTGTTAAACCTCAATATATTATTAGTGATGTCAAATTGATAAGATCTATCTTTTCCAATCTCATAAATAATAAAATTGATAATAAAGTAAAAATAATTAAAAAGAAAATGGATAATGTTTAGACGTCCCAAAATAATATAGTAGACACAAATACAATAAAAAACTCACTTTATATATATATATATATTTTAAATTTACTTATTGAGTGTACTATCGTGTGTGTTTAAATACGTGTAAGGGCGCAGAATGGTGTTCAAACATTTAAAAAATGAGATACGAATAATGAATCCGATAGTGTAAATTTTTACGTTTCCAATGGCTAATATTTTCCGCAAGTCATTTTTTGTTTAAAAAAAATGGAGCCCAAGTTGTATATACACGGGGAAACTTAGTGAACCATTGGTTTTGATAATTTTTTTTATCTTCAATCAAGATTTTGCATTTTTTAAAAGAGGGTAAATTACAAATATTCCGTCTTAAATTGTCTCCTCAATTATCAATTGGCGTAATGTGCCCCCTGAACTATAACATTTTGCTAAATTGCACCTTTTATTTAGACACCATTGTTTGAATTGATGAAATTTCCCCCTCTAAGACTTACATGACTATCTTTAACTATTATTTTTTACTATAATATTCAAAATACCAATTATTTATATTGACCATCTTCAATTACAAAAAGGATATTATAGCAACAATGGTAAAATAATCAACTAAAATACTAAAAAAACATTATTGTAAAAAAATAATACCAAAAGATGATCATAAAAGTCTCAGGTGAGTTTTTCACGTCAACTCAAATAGTAGTGCTTAAACAGAAGTTATGATTAAAGAAAATTCTATAGTTGAGGGTGACACATTGCTTCAACTAGAAGTTGGTAGAGAAATTTGAACCCAACCTATAACTGAAGGAGTTATTTGTAATTTACCCTTTTAATAAATACAATGTTTATGCTTAATCTGGTACTCTCCCCTGATCCTAAATTATTGTTTTGTTTCACCTAACATACAGATTAATAAAAACAATTCATCTTATTAATATTGGTATAATACATATATATATATATATATATATATATATCAAATTCATGAGTACGTGATCCATAATTAAAGTAGAAAGAAAAGGTAGATAAAATAATAAATGTGTTTTCTTTAAAGATAATTTATAATTAAAACAAATTTTTTATAAGGGCGAAAAATAAAAGCAGGACAATAATTTGAGGGCAAAAAACTTGTGTAGACCATCTTACGGATCCTCATTCCGGAAGACGGATAAAAAAAAGAGAAAATAAGACTTTTGGTGTGGGTAACTCATCGAATAATACAGCGGTTTACCCAACAAGAATACAAGTCGAAATGAGAGAGGGAAAAAGGTTAAAAACCGATTGGGCGGGCTGAAGCCTGCAGGTCAAACCCGGATCCACTTCAAAATGTGCGGTTCAACGAAGGAGGGGGGGGGGATGAGCCATGTGGTGCACGCCGTAGGTGATAACACAATAATGAATTGTTTGTTGATTTGCTCTGGTGCCCTCCCTCTTTCCTAACATAGCTTCCGAAGTCCCTAAGTGCTCATATTTTGCATTTTAATCTTAAATCAACTTAAAACTTTGATTAGCTTTAACTGCAATGTAAAGTGACACATTTAAAGGGAAAAAAATGATAGTTTTCATAAAATACAACGTGCCACTTTTATGGCCAATTGACACACTTTTAATACTAAAAAGTGACACTTTTAAGGCTAGAAAGTGACACTTTTAAGCTGAATAGTGACAAATTTTTATCTATGATGCAAAGTGACATTTCTATGCCAAAAGTGACACATTAAATGTTAAAAAAAAGATAATTTTAATGTTATAAAGTGACAATCTCAAGGCCAAAAGTGACATTTTAAAAAATAAAAGTGACATAATCAAACTAAAAGTGACATATTTAAAGCAAAAAATAACACATTTAATATCAAAAAGTGACATTTTTTAGGAAAAAAAACAAGAAAATTTTCATTAAAGATGCAAATTGACCTTTTAGTATAAAAAATTGACACATTTAATACTAAGAAGTGACATTTTAAAGCTAAAAAGTCACTCTTCATTAATAAACATGAGGGGTGACACAGTAATTTCCAAAGGCTAAGTATTTGCGTTGAGATTTTTAAATTTTGATCCTTCTATGGATTAAGATCCTTAAATCTGTCGTATGGGAGACATACTTTTATCAGATTTGTGACAATTCTTCCAATATTCAAGTATTGTATTCATAACTTTTATCATATTTCAATCTTTTATCTCATATGTTTAATTTTATGTATCTTTTGAATGCTATGGATTATGTAAAGGCGGACACATCATTCATGGTCTGGACAGTTGCCCCCACTTGGTTTTTTAAAAGAATTGTTTTTAAATAATAATCTGTCAAATTTTACAAGTTGCCCCATTTGAGTATTTTTTTTTTACTCTGTAACTCTCGTTCTCTGTCTTTTTGGAAATAGTGAATGACTGAAATTAAATCCCCTGATTCCCGTCTCCCTCTCCTATCCCTTCCCTCATTGCTTGCATCCCATCCCTAGCCGCTCCACGCCTCCTATCCAACCTCTGCGGCTTTGCGTGCGCATCTGCTTCCAACCAACCACCGGACCACATAAACAGCAGCAGTGCAGCACACCGCACACGGTTCCACTGCTCTAGCGTTCCTCCTCTCTCGATCTCTCACTCTCCGACGAGCGACGACGACACCGCGACCGATAGTTATTCTTCGGTTTTTCCTCCTCTCTCTCAGTCTCATTAACTCATTTTATCATTTAGTCTATAAGTTATATATTAACTAGTTTTGTTAACCCGTGCGTTAAACGCACGATTATTCTTTTTTTTTCTTCAATTAAATCGTACATAACCAAAATAAAGAGGATAAAAAATATTAAAGGATAAAATAAGAAGAATCGATTTATTAACAAATACACATCGGTATATTAATAATCATTATAGATTCTAAAAAAATTCCTTATACACGACATTTCTTGTTTTATTAGTTGGTTTTTCATCTTCACCGCATATTAATATCTTCAAATTAAAATAATTTGTTACGCTAGATGTTGCGACATATAACTGTCTATGGCTAAATATTGGTTTCTTCAAGAAGAGACCTACATGCAATTATTGACTTTGACACTTGTTAATTGTCATTGCAGATGATACCAGTAATAGAAATTGTTTTATCTGGAACTTGAAAGTCATTGTTACATTAGATGAAGTTTTTTCTTTTTAAGTTTTTTGTTTGTTTGTTTGATTTTTTTTTTTTTTGTAAACCTTTCCCTTGAGGGGGCATGAGAAGTGATTAAACATGAGACCTCACATTTTATAAAGCCTCAACTCTACCACTGGGCCACCCATTAGGATCTACGTCGGATGGAGTTAATGACAATATTGAGATAAAAAACATTTTCTCTAACATTCTTTCCTTTCAAAAAAATTGTTTCAACAATGTGATCGCCAAAATTTATGATGATTAGTCTTTTTTCATTGCACAATGCAGCATGGTCAATGTTTCTTAATAGCACTACTGGAACAACAATTTTAAGTGTCAATTCATGGTCTAGGAACCCCGAACACTTTATACTATTAAAAAACTCTGTAGAATGAATGTTTTCGAACAAACTTGAATTTTTTCCGCCCTACAAATAGAATATGAACTCAAATAAATTATTATTTTGAATGATTACTTTTATTAAATTATATTTGTATTTTATGAATAAATGAATTTTGATAAGAAAATAAGCTAAAATCAAAATAACGAAATTATTTTTATAGTTAACTATTATTTTTGTTCCGTAAATTATTTTGATTTTACTAACTTCCATTATATTTTTTGTTTTATTGACTTCGTAACTATTATTTTTGTTTTATTTTTAAGAATTATTTTTATGAAATACTTTTGTTCCGCAAACTATTTTTATTATTTTACTAGCCTCAATTAATTTTTTTTGTTTTATTGACTCTTTAACTATTATTTTTCTTCCATCAAATATTTTTATTTTACTAATGTATTTTTGTTTTACATATATATTTTTAAGAATTTTTTTAAACTTTTGTTCCGTAAATTATTTTATTTTACTAATCTCCGCATTAAATTATTTTTGTTTTGTTGATTCTGTAACTTTTATTTTAATAGTGACATGTTCTATAAATTAATTTTTATTTTATTAACCTCTTATATTTTTATTTTCTTGACTCCGAAACTATTATTTTTGTTTTAGTTACTATTTTTTATATTTAAAGAGAGAAAAATGTTAAACATAATTAAAAGATAGAAAATGGTGGCGATGAGAGAGAAAATATGGAGGAGATGGGAGAGAGAAAGAGAAAGAGAGAAAATATGGAGAGGATATGAGAGAGAAAAAGTGAAATGATAACTAAAAAGTCAATAATTCAAATATTAAATTTTGGAGGAAAATATGTATCTTTGCCATTATATATATATATATATATATATATATATATATATATATATATATATATATATATATATATATATATATATATATTCTGATTTCTGAATTACCGAATGTCTGAATCAGAGTATGATTGTATGAATTTCTAAATTATAATTGTGATTTAAATTTTAAAATATAATTTGAAATAGAGATAGGCTATTGTCACTACAATTTTTGCTTATCCACCACATCCTTAACTATTGCATCAAATAAATAAATGTTTGGACAAAAGTATTCCTTAAGTATTTGCCCATTTTAAGTTTACTAGTCATGCTACTTTCCTAATTATCTTTTATTATTATTTTTTGGTTCGAACATTTATAAATAACATAGTTATTCTATTGTTATTTTTACCTTTTGTATTAGCTTTATTAATTAATCTTATGACTAAAGTTATTATCAATAAAAGAGATGTATCACACATTGATTAGAAATTAATGTTGCTTTTAAAAAGTCTATTATAACCAATAGAATAAATATATCATAAATTTGATAGAAAGTAATACTCCCTCCGTCCCTAAATTATCGTCTCACTTTCCTTTTTCGTCCGTCCCAAAATAATTGTCCACTTTGAAACTTACCTTTTTAGAACATCACTTTTACCACTTTACCCTTACTTTTTCACTCTACTTTAATTATGGACCACATATGCATGGACATTAATGGAAACTACACATTAAACCAATATAAATAATCAAGTCAATTACTTTTTCTTAAATTGTGCGCCGGGTCAAACAAGACAATTATTTAGGGACGGAGGGAGTACTTGTTTTCAATTTTTTTAGATATTAGATTTTTACCATTATTATCAATAAAAGATATATATCTCAAAAGCAACACAAAATAAAAAGTAAAAAAAATATTGGGCAGGGTGGGAGTACATGACTTTAATTCAAATAGAGTAATTTTATTTAATGTGTCGTGGTGGGAGTACATGGCTTTAATTCAAACTAGCTTTTTAACCCGTACGTTAAATGTAGCGTCAACAAAATCGTACATAAATTAAAGAAAGAGGATCGGTTTATTAACAATTATACATAAGTATATATCACTAATTATTATAGATTTTAAAAAAAATTCTTATACATAATATTTGTTATCTTATTAGTTGGTTTTTCATCTTCACTGTATATCAATATCTTCAAACCAAAATAATTTGTTACTTTAGAAACTATGACATATAATTGTCTATAGCTAAATACTTGTTTTTTTTTTCTTTCTAAAAGAGACATGCGTACAATTATTGACTTTGAAACTTGTTAATTGTTATTGCATATGATACTAGCAATATAAATTGTCTTATCTGGAACTTCAAAGATAGTCTTACATCGGATAAGTTAATGACAATCTTAGAATAAAAACTTTTTCTCCAACATTGTTTCCTTTCAAAAAAATTGTTTCAACAATGTGATCCCCAAGATTTATGATGATTAGTCTTGTTCCATTGTACAACCCTATAACATGGTCAATATTTCTCAATATCATTATTGAAACACTAATTTTAAGTGTCAATTCATGGCCTGACAACCTCAAACACTTTATACTATTCAAAAACTTTGTATAATGAATGTCTTCGAACAAACTTAAATTTTTTCCGCTCTTCAAATAAAATGTGAACTCAAATAAGTTATTCTTTTAAATGATTACTTTTATTAAATTATATTTGTATTTTATTAATAAATAGATTTCTGAGAAAAAAATAAGCTAAAATAAAAATAACGAAATTATTTTTACCGTTAACAATTATTTTTGTTTTGTAAATTATTTTAATTTTAATAACTTCCATTATATTTTTTTTTGTTTTATTGACTTCGTAACTATTATTTTTGTTTTATTTTTAAAAATTAGTTTTACGGGAAAAAATTTGTTTCGTAATTTTTTTTATTATTTTACTAACCTCAGTTTAAATTGTTTTGTTTTATTGACTCTGTAACTATTATTTTTGTTCCATCAAATATTTTTATTTTACTAACGTATATTTGTTTTACCTAACTATTTTTATGAATTTCTTTTAAACTTTTGTTCCGTAAATTATTTTTATAATTTTACTAACCTCGGTTTATATTATTTTTGTTTTATTGACTCCGTAACTATTATTTTTGTTCCATCAAATATTTTTATTTAAACAATGTATTTTTGTTTTACATAGCTATTTTAAAGAATTTATTTTAAAATTTTGTTCCGTAAATTATTTTTATTCTTTTAGTAACCTTAGTGTAATTTGTTTTTGTTTTTATTGACTTTGTAACTATTATTTTTGTTCTATCAAATATTTTTATTTTGCTAACAATATTTTTTACATATATATTTTTAAGAATTTGTTTTAAACTTTTGTTCCGTAAATTATTTTATTTTACTAACCTCCGCATTAAATTATTTTTGTTTTGTTGATTCTGTAACTTTTATTTTTATAGTGGCTTGTTCCCTAAATTATTTTTATTTTACTAACCTCTTATATTTTTGTTTTATTGACTTCGGAACTATTTTTTTTTTAATTACTATTTTTTATGTTTAAAGAGAGAAAAATGTTTAAATATATTTAAAAGAAAGAAGATGGTGGTGATGAGAGAGAAAATATGAAGGTGATAGACCAAAAAAAGAGAAATATAATTAGAGAATGTTGGAGAGAAAAAGATTAAAATAGTAACTCAAAAATTAATAACTTAAAAATGAGATTTTTAGAGAAAAATCTACCCTTATCATTATATATATGTACAATAATTTTATATAATGTGTCGGTACAATTTACAGTACGTATGACCAATTTAGCACCTCAAAAAGAGCATACGAGAAAGTTGATCTTGGACCTACATATCGTACATAGTGATACGATGCTGATTATGACGATTTGATTAAAGAAGGAGGGAGAGAGAGAAGATTCTTGTGGTTGTGGATCAATGATCAAGAATTCTGTTAAAAGTCAACCACGATGGACGACTATATATTCAACCTTTTTCTTTGCCATTAATTTCCCCCGGTTATAGCGTCCGCACGGGTTCTTTTGATAATAATATTATTATAATTTTTAAATATGATATATATTTTTTCTTTTAGTAATAACAGTAATATAATTTTTAAAATTTTAGACATTATGATTTAAATGTTATAATTTAAAATCAACATCATTTTCTAATATATATATATATATATATATATATATATATATTATTGATAAATCACTAACATCAATTTTTAACCAATGTTTATTAAATCACTTTTATTGGAAATTATAGTAGAGATGCATCTTGCATTAGTTATAAATTAATGTTGATTTTAGAAATCGGTAAAGTACTATCCTAATACTTGTTGAAAAGTTAGTGTCGTTAGTGAAAGAAATTATGTAACTTGAGACACCGATTTCTTTACGTGTCATTTGTTTGTTGGCAAAGGTAATTATGCAAATGCGTTCTACTCGGTGAGAGTATCAAATTGATAAATTTATTTGTCCAAATCGAGTTGTGGATGAATAAGATATCAAGACTTAACGTATAGTATTAGAAGTGAGTTATTAGAGCAAAGTACTCACCTAATGTCAATATAATAATATTATCTCACATTGCTTAAGAAATAATGTTGGTAGTAAAAATCTTTCTATATAAGATTTTCACTATTATTAACAATAGAAGAGACATAAGAGATTAATATTAAATGATTAATATCACAATATCATATTAACTATTATTAATTATTATTTTTAGCTAATGACTAGAAAATGAAAAGTCTCAAGTCAATATTAATTAGATTGTTAATCTCTTCCATGGTTATAATTTTTTTTTTCTATTGTTACTAATATTAAACGATTTTTTACTTAAATACTTTTAAAATTAATATAAGTTTCTAGCTAACGTGAGATTCATATTTTGTATTAATAATAATAATAATTTTTTTTTATCTAAAGACCTTTAAAATTAACATTTAACTTGATAATAATATTAGAAATCATTTTGTTAAAAACTTTTAAAATCATAATTCACTTTTAAACAATGTGATATACTTATTTTATATTTTTATTGGTAATAAAAGTTTAAAATTTTTATCTAAAGACTTTAAAATCAACACCACATTCTAACCATGTGGTATACATATTTTCTATTAGTAATAATAGTAGTAGATAAAAGACTTTTTAACCAACATTTATTTCTAAACAATGTGGATACATATTTTCTATTGGTAATAACAAACGATGTATTTATCTAATGACTTTTATAACCAATACTCATTTCTAAATAATGTGAGATATATTTTCTTTGTAACCAATTTGAGAACTTTTTAAACCAATATCACTTTTATAACCAATGTGAAATATTTCTCTTATATTGCTAATACTTGTAGACTTTTAAAATCAGCATCACTCTCTAATCAATGTGTAATACATATCCTCATTTGGTAATTTCGTAAATGTGTTCTATTCGGTGAGAGCATCAAAATGATATATTTATTTGTCCAAATCGAGTTTTGGATAATAAGATATCAAGACTTAAAGTATAATACTTGTTAAAAAAAATAGTGTTTTTAGTGAGAGAAATTGTGCAACTTGAGACACAAATTTCTTTACGTGTCATTTGTTTGTTGGTGAAGATAATTGCACAAATGTGTTCTATTCAGTGAGAGCATCGAAATAATATATTTATTTGTCCAAATCAAGTTTTAGATGAATAAGATATCAAGACTTAAAGTATAATAATTATTAAAAAAATAGTGTTTTTAGTGAAAGAAATTGTGTAACTTGAGACACAAATTTATTTACGTGTCATTTATTTATTGACAAAAGTAATTATGCAAATGTGTTCGACTCGACAAGAATATCGAAATGATATATTTATTTGTCCAAATCAAGTTTTAGATGAATAAGACATCAATGCTTAAAATATGTAGAAAAAAATAAGATTAAAGTAGTAAAAATGTTTTCTTAATTATTTTTTTAAAAGAGCACAATTATTTCAGAAGGATGATTATAGAGAGAGAACATGTATACAAGAAGATGCAAAGACATAAAGAAGAAATATAGTTACTATCAAGAGCTTTACCAAACAACTACCATTGTTCAGATAGAGAATAACTTGAGATTTTCTTAATATCAAGTTACTGTAACTATTTACCATCCCACAAACATTAGAGGTCACCCAAGCAATAATTTGCACATATTGAGGACATATATACATCTCTTAATATCAAGCATAACCAACTTCATTTGAGAAACTATATATTTTTTTAAATATACATATTGTTATTGAGGTCTAAATCTCACACTAGGGATATTACCTTCTATATTTATTTATTTTAGCAAACTAGAAGATATATATATATATATATATATATATATATATATATATATATATATATATATGCATTGCTTTTAACTACTAGTATATTAAATCGGGGTACATGCGGACATGGTTTGTGATTGATATACCATGTGAAATAGGGGTTATGCTATTTAATATTTATCATAAATTTACCTATTTCGCATGATATATCACAATTTAAATTTCACTCAAAAATATATCATAAATAAAGTAATTCGTAACATTAATAACTTTTACGTGCACATGTGGTTTTTACAAAATAAATAAATAAAAGTTAATACCATAATGTTTTGTTATGACTTGATAAAGCCAAAAGGCCTACAAGTACAAGCTATACGAATATAGGATATTAGGGCATCACCATTGTCAAATTTTGACAACTTCTTACCGATTTTCTATTAAGTTGTCAAAATTTTATCATTGTTCAACTTTCTAAGCTTGTCACGTAGGAGAAAGAGTGTGAGGGTTTCTTAATTAAGAAGCTGAGAAGAGAGAGAGAGTGAAGGGGACAACTGCTGTTTTTTGTGAGGTGTGTGTGGGGTGGGAGGGAGGGTTTTGTTTTTATTTAGATGATGTTAAATTTAATTTTTTTTGTGTAAGAATTTGTGTAAAAAAATTATACAAATATATTCTTAAATAAATAAAAAAATAAAAATATATAAGTGATAGTGGAACCCATTTAAAAAATTGTATACAAATTTATCGCATTAAAGATGCTCTTAGGATATCGGTGGCAATTGTCATACTGTCATATCTATCTGTTTATTCTTTATGGATCCATAATTCCATACCCTATACACTGTACAGTGAATACACACACATACTATATATATATATATATATATATATATATATATATATATATATATATATGGGATGTGCTTGTTTTCATGTGTCTGTTTTTTTTTCTTCCTTTTTTAAATGTAATTCTTATTGACAAAAAATTGATTAGAAAGGTATTACATATAATTTTTTAGGAATATTTTTTAACACCGTCAATTGGGAAAATCAAATTTGACAACGACGCCATAATATTAATTAACCAACCAACTTTTAATTTGGTTGTAATGTCGTCCTCATAATTTCATAACGACCAAATTAACCAACCAACTTTTATTAATATCGGGCCAAAAATTGCCATAGAAGGTAGATATTGACAGAAGTTGGTTGGTTAATTTAGTCTTTATGAAACGGGAAGGACGGCATTGCAACCACATTAAAATTTGGTTGGTTGATTTGATCTTTATGAAATGTCGTTGGTCAAATTGGATTTCCATAATTTGTACGGTGGTCGAAAAGGTGGTATTCCCTTTTTTGTAAGATGAATACGCAATATTTGACTCATCATATATTGATGAATTGAGTTATAAGAGAGTGAAATTTCTTCTAACAATTACAATCCGTTAAACGGTTTTACACAAGACCTACTTGTTATTTTTATTTTCTTACTTAGTGAATCAATAAATAAATTGAGATAAAAAAAAAATGGATGATTGACCTGGAAATCATTTTACTATTAGTGGGGAGGTTTATCACTCAAAGTTGTCCTCTTGTTTAAAATAATATTTTCACCAAAAAGTAAAAAGTTGTAGAATAGAATCCGTTGCTGGCTTGGAAGTCCCACCGCTGATTCCTACAATGATGCATCAACTTGGAACCATTGACAATTACTTATTCACCCTTTTTTCCCAATTTGAATTTTTTTTTTCGTAAAACAAAAACTATAGTTTAAAAATTGCACATCCAAATATTGGATCATGATAACTGCAAATGTGAATTTAGTAATTTAAATAAAAAAAATGTCCATTTTTAAAATTAGGGAGGATATTTGTTTACTTGATCTTTAGCTTTTCAACCAGGAAATCAACCATTGAAAAAAAATACTCCATTTACGGATTCCTGTTGGAAAAATAAGTTTTCTAAGGGTTCGTTTGGTGCAGCGTTTTGAAAACGCAGCTTTTTCAAAACGCAGCGTTTTTAAAACGCAGTGTTTTCAAAACGCAGTTTTATTTTTGTAAACACGTTTGAAAAATTATTTCCAAAACGCTATTTTTCATAAACATACTAGTTGAAAACGTAGCATATTTTTAAAACACTACAAGTTAGAGCGTTTTAAAACGCTCCACGTTTTAAACGCCGTGAAACACTTTTTAAAGAGAAAACGCCATTGCACCAAAACGCTCCACCAAACAAACACCAAGTCTATTATGAATATTTACAATGGAAATATTTATACGAGATTCTTATAAGTATGATTCGAATTCATAAATAAGGAGTGGTTCATAAAAGAGAAAAGAAATATATAAATAAAAATAAAGCTTGTTGTGAACGATTACTCGATTATTCGGACAATAATCCAAGTTGTCTGTGGGTCAATGGTATGGCTGGATCATCCTTTACGATGTTTTGAGTTTAATTAGATGTTATTATCATGACAACAACGATCCAGAAAGAAAGAAATGTGTTTGTTAGTTTAACATTGTCCAGGGTCAACTAAGGCGCATGTAGTCACGAGATTGGAAATATTGAAAATGATTGGAAAAAAAGAAAAAAGAAAAAAGAGTACAAATGACGTCCCAACAAGAGAGAAAATGGCCATCAATGAACTAATTAAATATCCTTTTTATTAAAAGAAAGTCTAATACATTTACGTGCTCTTTCTGTTTCGGATAAAAAAGTTCACCGTATTATTTTGAAATATTTATTTTAATATTCATTTTTTAAAAAATTTATATATATCATCTTCATAACTATTCAACTTTATTAGCCACATTTAATATTAACATATTAATGATGCTAAGATATTTTAATTATTATTACTATCTTTAATGCTAGATCTTCATGTTCGTGCTTATGACATGGTGCTAGTATATTTGATTTCGTCAATTGAAATGACAGTGCTTAAATAGAAGGTGCGATTTAAAAAAAAAATTACAGTTGAGGGTACATCGCTTCAAGTGATAGTTGAATGATTGATGTTTTATAAGAAGTGATTGTTCAGAAGATTAATCGCAAGGTGTGACTTTGTAAACTGAAGATAAAACATATGAAGAAGAAAAATTAGTGATTGCTTATAATATTAATTATATAGGATGACGTGTAATAGGAAAATAAAAAATAGAGAGTTAAAAATAGATAACTACTCACACAAGTAAATGTGAAGGTAAATCTCAATCGTTAAATTTTTAAGATAATTTAATCTTAACTTATGAATAACACCACTCAATTACATATGTGAGAACCTAGTTGTTTTATAATATATATATAAAAAAAAAGTGACTGCTCATAATATTAATTGTAAGGAGTGACTTGTAATATGAAAAAAATAAAATAAAGAATTAAAAATTGATAACTACTCACACATGTGAATGTGAGAGTAAATCTCAATAGTTAAATTTTTTAAAATAATTTAATCTCAATCTCCGAATAGTCTTACTCAATTGCACACGTGCGAACCTAACTGGTTTATGATATAGATAGATTATTAACTTTAATGCTAGTTTTACACTCCCTCCGTTCTGATAAAAGGGTTCACTATTCTATTTTTAGATGTTTTACTTAAAAAGTCTATTTTCAAAAATTAATACTCCAGCCATTTTCAAATTATCATCCACCTTTCATTTTTCGTCTTTTTAAAATAATTGTTATCTTTCAAAATTTTCTCTTTTAGGGAAATACTTTTACCACTTTATCCTTACTTTTTCTACATACTTTAATTATGACGACATATTCAATGACATTAAAAGAAACTACACATTTCATCAATATTTATAATATAGTCAATTATTTTTTCTTAAACTGTGTACCGGGTCAAAGTGGATAATAATTTGAAAACGGCGTGAGTATATAAAAATTTCATTTTATACTAATGTGATACTCCATCAATCCCTTAATTATTGTATTGTTTGACCCGACACATGGATTAAGTATACTCCATCAATCCCATAATTATTGTATTGTTTGACCCGACACATGGATTAAGAAAATACAATTGACTTGATTACTAATATTAGCTTGATGTGTAATTTACTTTAAAGCTCATATGACTCATAATTAAATGTCCTAAAAATGAAAGTTTCAAACAAGATAATTATTTTGAGACGGATGAAAAAATGAAAACATGACAATAATTTTCGGACGGAGGGAGTATTATTTTTTTAAAAAAAGTTTGACTCAAACAAAGACTTTTTACCCGGAATGGATAGATTATTCGTTCATAATTAGACTTTTCAAATACTCCATTCGTCCCTAAATTATCGTCCTAGTGAACTTGACGCACAATTTAAGAAAACACATTTGATTAGATTATTAATATTAGTTTGATGTATAGTTTATTTTAAAGTCTATGTGTATGTTGTCCATAATTAAAGTAGGATGCAAAAGTAAAAGTAAAATTGTAAAAATATCATCGTAAAAAGGAAATTTTAAAACAAGACAATTATTTAAAACTAACGGAAAATAATAATAATAATAATTTGGGAAGGGGGGGGGGGTAGTATGAATTATTTGGGTTGAATGTAGACTAAATTTATAATTCGTCAATAATTTATGCAGGTCAAAAGTGTCCTTGGAATTTGGACACTGCCATAGCGCCGCCCCCGACCAGGAGGTGCTAGTCAGCTAATTGGTCGTACGGATCCATTCTTTTGGGGAAGACGGGATATTAGTCTATATATATATTTGAAATTGTCTTTTAATTTTTTTATTTTTTCGAAGGTTTAACGTTTATCCAGAGCTGGCAAAGTTCATCTCGATCGGGCTTGTTCGGTGATTGAACAGATATAAACAGTATTTTTAATTCGAGTGTTATTATTGTCCTAATTATTAATCCGTAGTTGTATATGCGGGATAGTTTTGAAATAAAAAAGGTTAATTTAATTTTATTTTTAGTGACGACGTTAATAATACCACACTCTCTCTTGATATTAATAATGAAAAGATAATAACTTTATCCAGGTATCGTGCTAATTTATGAGTGTCAATCCGAGTCGCCAAAACACAAAGTCGAGTCGAACCAAGCCGAACCATGCGGTTTGGTTCGGTTTTAGGTGCTATATGGTTCAGCTCGGTTTGAAATTTTGGGAAGTCGAATGGTTTGGTTTGGTTTGTGGCTTGACATGTGGAGTGGAGTCAAACCGAACCAAACCAAACCATTTTGAGCTGAACCACCAAGTCGAACCATCGAGCTGAACCACCAAGTCGAACCACTAAGCCAAAGAACAAATTCTTTTGAATTCCTAACATTTATACTTTAGTACTCTTATACTATTAATGTTTTTATACTATGTAAACTATAAGACTAATATTAGTATTTAGAATTTTTCTTTAGACTTTTTGAATTTACATAAACATTTTTAATATCATGTACGTTATTGTATTTTTATTATATTATATTCAATTTATTGATTATAAGAATTAAAAATGTTAATCCTTTTATTTGAAAATTTGTGTAATTTTTTTAAAAGTGAGTTTATGAATATAATTGTATTATATTTAATTTTTAGTTTTTTTAGCGTGTTTTTATAATATTTTCTTGATTTACTTAAATTTTGAATGACTAGAACTCTTTCTAAATTCAAACCGAATCATGAAACCAAACCGCGAAACCGAACCATGAAACCAAACCACGGAACCGAATCGAACCATCAAGGTTCGGTTCGGTTCAGCTCAATACTTAAAAAGGTTTAGGTTTGGTTTGATTTTCTCAAACCTAATAAATGCGGTTCAATTTCGTAATTTGTTCAATAAGTTAAATCATTTACACCCTTACATGCTATTAATTTCAATCATCTATTGTGTACCAAACATAGTACGACTTTACTTATTAATTCTATTTCGCTATAATTATGGCTACCAAAAGTCATTGATAAGTATTAATATCGCTACGAACCCAACATCTATTGTTAAGCTAGAAGTCTAGAACCACCCTACTAATTTTTTAATGATATATTAAAGAACCATGATTAAGAAGAAAAATTTGAATCTTAGACATAAGATAAAGAATGTTGTACGCCGGAAGTTGAAAAGTAGAATAGGTCCCGACGACGGCCATTGGTTTATTTTATTTTTTGATTCAGCCGACCATGCCCGGCACTAACAGCGGCAAATCTCCATGAAAATAGTTTATAGGTCTGAGGTCTCCAATCCAAAAATAAATGAAAATCAACCATAGACTCTCTAAGCCGCTTGTATTGACTTGTGTGAATCATCGAATAAATGCACATAGCCGGTGTCCAATTTTTTTTTGGAAAAATTAATGGAGAGGGTGACATAAATTTCTATTTTAGTACAGCTTCGGGTCAATATAATGGAGCAAAAAAATCTATACACGATGAAGCAAATATTAATGAAGAAAATTGTTCATGACAATGACACTCACGTGCAAGTTTGACGATCAGAACCCAAAGCTCGTTCAAAAATTTACCTGATCAAACCCAACTTACGGATCAGGTCTGGTTAAAGAATGTCGAACCCATTACCCTTGGCCCGGTAGTTTTTGTTCAATACATTTACGAAAGTTTGTCCGGGTTAATAGGGTTGACCTGTTTAAATTTGTTACTTGTTTTAGGCTTTTAACCTCACTTGATTCAACCAGACCCATCTCAATATGTTTGATATTCAAGTTTAATGAGTTTCGACCAGCTACTCGTTTAACCCGAGCCGACACAATTTTAGGTCTACTCATGTAGCTATTATTGTAAATCGTTTTTTTTCTTCCTTCCAAATTTCATTCTTTCAAGTTTTTCGTGTTAAAAAGTTACGAGCGTAAACTATGTTACAAACATGAAAGACAATTGTTTTTAGTATTCGAAATTTGATGTTTGATTTACAAAATCCATACGTAATTAAATGACATAATTTTCAGGGTAGCCTTTTATCCCGGTTTATTTAAAAAGATAAATAATTTAATATGATTTGTGATTCTGGTTAATTATTTACCAAAGAATAAGATTAAGATAGTAACAGAAGAAAATCAAAGTATTAATTCATTGAAAAATTATTTAATATGCTTTGTGATTCAAATCAACTATTGGTGTCCACTCTTTGTTTTCACCCCACAGAAACTACATCTGAAATTTCCTTGTCTTAGACTCTTGGTTCACTGAACCAAGTATTTATATGAGTCGGAGCTTGTAGTACTTTTATAAGCTTTATTGTTAATGTCGTTAGTTTAAATTTAATTATATCTTTATATTTTAGATTAAATATATATTTTTTAAGAAATTAGATAAATATTTTAAATCATCACCAACTTAATTATCTAACGAGTCTCTTACTAAAACTCGTAATAATATCACAAGCTCTAATTCGTAATATTATTTGTCATTATACATATCCTTTTCAACGTGTCCTCTAGACAACAAATGCTTTAACTTTGGAGAGTACTTCTGGATAGCTCACAGTTAGAGCTGTCAAATAGGGCAAAAGCCTGTGGGCATGCCCGCCCCGTCACCTATTAGAAGCGGATTGGGCTGGTGTATTCAATACCCGTTAAGATGCGGGCTTTGCCCGCACGGGCTGCGAGTTTTCGCGGGGCGGGGCGCGGGTAGCCCGCATATTCTGGACTTGTATTATAATTTTAATTTGTAAGTTACTAATTACTATTAGTCTATTACTAAGTTATAAGTTATAACTTAATAAGTAATAACTTATAACTTATATGAGATCAAGCGGCGAGGCCCATTTGCCATTTCAATTTTCAATTTTTCATCCCAATCATCCGTTGAGTAGTTGACTGTTGAGGGCATCAGGTTCAGGGCACTAAGGGTTAGGTTAGGGTGAAGAACTGAAGACTATCACGCTCTCACTCGTCTCATTCTTATTCTCATCTCATCTGTCGTCTCACTCGTCTCTTCGTCGTCTACTCGTCTCTCCGTCAACTATTCGTCTCATCCCAGTAGTGAAGACTGAAGAGTGAATACTTTTCAAGTCTTCAGTTCACAGCGTCAGCCGTTCACGCTTTGTCCCTTCACTGAGTAACTGACCCACTAACCAGGACCAAGGACCTCCACGCCAAGTAACCGACATCATCTTCACTGTCTACGTCTCCGCCCCCAGGCCTCTACGTCTTCACCAAATCACCGTCCCTGCTTCCAGATCCCGACGTCTGCTCCAGCCTCCAATCCTGTTGCTTCCCGATCCGACCTTCATTTCTACTTTTTCATTCTTCTATTTAGTTCGATTTTAATGCAACTCTATGGTTGGTAAGTAGTCCGTACTAGTTTCCATCCAACTTCAAATACATTAGTAGCTGTTGTTCTATAATACAGGATAACAGGAAATTAAAAAAGCTCCCTCGTATTTTGGGGATCTTCTTGATGATTTAGGTTAAGCTTTGTTCAAAATGGTGGCTTTTTTTTTTCACAGATATATAATTTTATTGGTATGATAATTTTTGTGTTTAATTATTTAAATGACGTCAAGAAGTGTCCACAAACTGTTTGATTTAATTCCAAATTTTAACTCATAAATTTCACGTATCATCTATCTATCTATTGTATATTGGTAGTATATATATTATGTAATTGGTATAATTGTTGGTATGTGTATATTGGTATAATTGGTGGTATATGTATATTGGTATATGACTGCACTAGAGTATGAATTTTTGTCTAATTGGTGTATATTGGTAAATAAACTCAAAAGCCCGCGGGCATGCCCGTTTTGCCCGCGGCCCTACGCGGGGCGGTTTGGGCTAAGGGTTTTCAGGACCGTTTATGTTCGCCCCCCGCCCTTTCGGGCTTTTCGAGCCAGGCAAACCCGCCCATGCCTTTTTTTCTATTCACAGCCATATTTCTATCAGTTATGACTATACCTGGCGATTGGGTGAGTTGAGTTGGGATGAGTAATAAGTTGAAACGAATCGAAACTCGTTAAAACTCAAATGTCAAACGAGTTGAAATGTTGGGTCAGAACAGGTTTGGTTGAAACGAGTAACTGGTCGACCCGTTTCAACTCGCCTATTCCCCCAAAAAGCATAAATGTATAGCATAAAAAGACACGAAACGAAATAGGTAACGGGTCCGTTTCGCTTTAACCTAGCCTTACTTGTTAATATTATTGGGTCAAAACGAGTTACCCGTTTCAACCCAAAAATATCAATGATTCAATGAATTAAGTTAGTTAAGTAGTAGGTTGAGTTGGGTTGGGTGAGTTAATGGGTAATAAGTTGTAATTGTCAGACTTATTTATAACTACTTATGAGAATGGAAATGGAACTGTTAGAGTAAATAGGCACGACCAATTTTCCCTCTTTGGTCGTGTTTCACTAGTCTATAAGGTTTGTTACATATAAATTATTTTCTAACTCTAACATTATCATGTTGAAGTGTTTTCTTAGAAGTCATGTTTCTTATAGCCCTATAAAAGATATGGACACCTCTTGACATCAGTTATCTAAGTTGAGAGTCTTAGAGAGAGATTTCGTTTTTTTGCTAAAACAATTTTTTTAAAAATTTTATAGCTCTTTTATAAGTCATAATTCTATAAAAAAAAAAAGGTTAGGGAGAGGCTATTTCCACTATAATTTTTGTTTATCCACTATATCCTTAATAATTGCATCAAATAAATACATGTTTGGATAAAATTACCCCTTAAGTACTTTCCCATTTTAAGTTGACTAATCAAGTTACTTTCCTAATTACCTTTTAATATTATTATTTAGTTCAAACATTTATGAACAACATATTTATTCTATTATTATTTTTACTTTTTGTAATGGCTTTATTAATTAATCTTATAACTAAAGTTATATTGTATAATTAAAAAAATATTGTAAGGACATTTTGTTTGCCAAACTTTTAGTAAATCTATATTCATTGGTTATGGAAAAAATTTAAAGGATGTATTAGTAAAATCATAATATAAAATGGTATCGTAATATTTAAATATTTTGCCTACCTTTATAATTGATTCGAAAATTTAATTGTTGAGTTGATTGAAACTAATATTCAGTTTAATATCTACCATAATAAATGAATTGATATTTTAAAATAACATTTAAAAACTAAATTAAAATATTAATTTTTGATAATAAAATATCCAATATAATCTAAAATGGTAGAAAATGTATTAATCATATTATTTTTATGATAATGGAATATGAAACGTGAGTGATTAGAAAAATTGATTAAACATATTTATTACGGAAAATAAATAAGTACCTTGTTTGTTGAGAATTAAAATGTTAAGAATATAAATAGAATAATTATGTTGTCCATTGATGTTTGATCAAAAAAATAATGTTAGAAGGTAATTAAGAAAGCAACTTGATTACTCAACTTAAAAAGGGTAATTTTGTCCAAACATGTATTTATTTTATTCAATAATTAAGGATGTAGTTGATAAGTAAAAATTGTAGTGAAAATAGCTTCTCTCAAAAGGTAATCTTTAATATATATATATATATATATATATATATATATATATATATTGTAACGTAGATTAATCTTTACATGGCTATTAAAGATTACCTTTTTTTTAATCTGGGAGTTTTAAGAAACTGTGAAATCATCAATGGTGCTATAAATATAGGACACATGAGCATTTGCAAATTAATGGCAAAAGAAAGAAATTGAACACATTTGTATCCTTCCATTTTCATTTTTATGGAAGATAGTGCTCATGTTGATGTTGCTTCCATGAGCAGGAAAAATGGTTTTTTTCTAGCCATTCATTCAGATAGAGAAAGAGATGAGGAGTTATATACAAAAATCTTTCATATTTAAAGCAAGGGCAATATTGTCCCAACAAATTTTAAAAATAAAGTGGATGTGAATAAGTATTTTCTTAAATATTACGGATCATAATTCGTAAGAACGGAGCCCCACTTTCTAACAGTTTAACCCACCAACACACGGTGAGTCAGACAAATATGATACATCTTCCAAAAAATATACGTAAGACCGTTTTACCTAAAATTTTTATTTTTTTTAAAACCCATTTAAATTCAATAAAGAACACTTATTGTTGGACTAATGACGTAGAGTAGAGCTGCTGATGAATTTCTCACCAAGTAGGAGAGTTCTAATGGTTTTAGTACAAATTTCGAAAGAGGGGAGCTAAGTGTCAATTTTGAAACTTTCACTCCGGTGAAAATCAAGTTTATCACTTGCGCTTAGGGTGCGTCATTACGATAAGGAGAAAATGCAGTCAAATTGTGACGAAACCGAAACAATTTATCCAAAATGGCTCATTTTTCAAGATTGACTACGTATGACTGTGGGTACCGCTCTCTTAAAGATGCAAATTTCATTACGATAAAGAGAAAATGTTGTCAAACTGTGACGAAACCGACACAGTTCATACGAAACGGTCCATTTTTCAAGACCCATTGCGTATGAGTGTGGGTACCACCCTCTTAGGGGTGCAAGTGTCATTATGATAAGAGAAAATATTGTCAAATTGTGACGAAACCGACACCGCGCATTTGAAACGGTCCATTTTTCAAGACCCATTACGTATGAATGTGGGTACCACTCTCTACGACAATCTAAGCTCGTTTAGTCCTTGTCATCCGTGGTTTTTTTTTTTTCCGTTAAATTTCCTTATCTTGCTACTTTCCTTATTTTTCATTTTCTTTTCTGTTTAGGGTTTGGATTGATATCAGGGTATATAAATACCACTATTATGCATCTCTTAGATAGTTTTGATAGTAATACAATAACTATCTGCCATGTGTAAACAGTTTTAAATACCGGAATTCATTATCGTGACATTTTTTTGGAAGAGGTTCGATGACTTAAATTCTAATAGCACTTTAAGGATTAGTTTTGAACTTGGAGTTCTGGAATACTTTTAAAAGAAGAAAAATAAATCATGGAATAACATATATATATATATATATATATATATATATATATATATATATATATATATATATATATATATATATATATATATATATATATATATATAAATATATATATATTTAAGCAGGTTGAATCCAGGGGTAGTAGTTTCGGTCTCTTATTGCTACTACCAGGAAAATCACGGGATGTGTCCGAATGATACATGGTTTGAGAACATGTCAACTAATAACACATATAAGGTCCAACCTCAGAAGAAAGTAAATTGCTTCCACCAAGTATCGAACCCACCATTGCGTGCTCCAAAATCTTATGTCTCCTCCTTTACCACTATGGGGACCATATCTATACATATATAAAAGGAGAGGAGCAAGTTTTGGAAAGTTTCAGCCAAAAGTGACTTTTCAAATTTAAAAACACTTCTAATTTGTATATAAGTCACTTTTTACATTGAAAATTAAAAATAGAAAATGTCATTATTATGGTTGATTGGATAAATGATTCCAAAACCTCTTCACATTCTTATTTAGTATATTAAAAAAAATATGCATAGTATAAACATAAGAGATAACAAAATCAAGTTTCTTTTGTCAATTTCTTTGCATCAATATCCAAGCTATGAAAAATAAAGATGAAATAAAACGACGATTTTGAAACTGAATCATATACACACATTTTGAAGTAAAACTAATTCACACACAATCAATTAATAATAATACCAAGATTTGACATTTTTTTCTCTATTTCATCATAACCAGAGTTATTATTGTAAAAAAATCTATAAATCGAGATAGGACCAATTTTTTGAGACAGCTAGCTACTAGCCACATATAAAAAAAATGGAAACCCGATAATTTCTGATTTTGTACTTACTTATACATGTTAAAAAATTCAGATATAAAAAAATTACTGATGATGAAATTAATCAACATTCAGATCGAATTTATTTGTTAGTTGAACTAAATCACGAATTAAAATTAATAAACGAGTTTTGAAGTTAAACAGAGTTTTTGAAATATTTTTGGAAATATGAACATACAAACAAGTTTCCGGTAAGTCGGTGGTCATAGCTTACATTACTGGACTTTCTTTAGGTGGTAACCTTGAAGTTAGCCATCACTGCAAAAAATACGTAAAAAAATATTGCAATTTGTGATGAAACTAGGGTAAAAGTATTTTCTTTTCATTTATATACATAAACTAAAACAACGTAGTTTTATTAGTGTTTATCGGGTCGCAGTCCAAAAGTTATCCATAGCACGATTTAAACCAAATTTTCCGATGTCTATCCATCGATCGTTTGAATTTTTGGTTTATTTTCCCTGACCCATCTTCTACATTTTATTTTCTTTGGTTATACACTATTTTAATTATTTTTTCTTTATGTCTCATTTTTAAATTGAAACATAATACTTGAATTATTTTGTAAAAATTACCAATTTTGAAAAGTGTAGTTTTTAAGGTTTTATGACAAAACATGTTAGTATATCACAAATAATTTGCCCTTTATCTAATATTATATGCACTTTCAATTTTTTTTAATATTAATGTAACTTTTATTTATATATATTTATGTGTATATATTTTAATATCATTTTTAATACGAGAAACATATCAGTTAATTTAAATTTTGTTGAGACTCCAGAGTAGAGAATGAGAGAAATTGAACCTCAATTCCATTGTTTATAATTGGAATTGTGGGCTTCAATGTAAATTTTATTGTTTATATCCATAAAAAATATTATAATTGAAATTGAACTGAAATTTTTAATATTTTTATTCTATAAATTGATTTTTTTCCAAAGGTAAAACATTTTAAAACCTAAAGACTCTTGATTTTCATTAATTTTTTTATTTCTATTAATTTGCTTATACGTTTAGATTTTTAATTGAACTCTACATGAGAACCAAACAAAATAATCTTAATTTTAATGTTACAAAATTATGATATTTAATTCTACACATCGAATTCATAATCTTTATGTTGCAATCATTTGTGTATTTTATTAGCAATAAAGTTTTAACTATTGTATTGATATGAATATAGGCTTCGTGCATCGCACGAATGCTTTGATTATAATTTTCTATGATTAACTTCAATTTTTACTGTACAAAGTAAATTGTTTTGATCAATGACATGTCATTTTGATATCAATTTAAAGATATGTTAAAAAAGTTGTTATTTTTATTAACATAAATTTTCTATAATTTGTTTTATATTCATATTGAACTCATGATTTTTCATATAATTATTCGGTTATATGGTTATCATTAAAATTTTATATTGTTTTATTTATATCAATATTGAACTGTGCATTACACGATTGTATTGAAGTATATATAAAAACAGAAGTGCATAATTTATTAATTTTTATAAATTTCCCGCCAAAACTCACTTTTCAAAAATTGAATCACTTGCGCTCTGTTTACGTCAAAAAAAATTTAAATTGAATTTGATAAATGTCATTTAAAGATGTTGACATAAATTATTCCAATTGAGTTTATTCGAAAATGTCATTTGAGAAATGTCATTTAAATTCGAAAATGACATATAAATGACATGTAACTAATTACATACCAAAGCCACATAGCTATTAAATATTACACAAAAATAAAGTAGAAATCAAATTTTTAGGCAAACTATTCATAAGTCAGACAGAGTCCATGTGCATATAACTAATTACAAACAAAATCAATATATAAATATAATTCATAAAAATGGTATTTTTTTCAAAAATATTGAATAGCTTAATATTATTATAAATAAAAAATAGGTAAATAAAAATACTTACGATTGTTTTTATTTTTTAATAGATCTTGAAATACAGTTATATAATATTTAAAACAAAAAATAAATAAAAAATACTCATGGGTCTGACTTTGATTGTATTTTAAGTTTGGGTCCGTCTTAGTTTAAATTATCACTAGATTTTGTGTCCGTGCTTATGACACGATGTCAGTATGAAACTTATTCAATGTATGAATCAAACATTATGCACACGAATTGATATATGCTTGAGATTTTGTAAATATCAGATAAATGCACACTACACAACTAAAAATAAGACAAAACTTAATCTTTTTTGGTTAATTCTTTATGTAATATATAAGTTATGTTGTTGAAAGAGATACATGTTTTTTTGTGGTTTCAATTAAATAGTCATATAAAAATTAAGATGTAATTTTTTTAAAATTATCTCACATTAATGAACAATACATATTCCGAAATCTCAAACTGTGAGTTAAATTTGAATGATACATGCAAGTGAATATTTCAATTGAATTACATATTCAGAAATCTCAAACTGAGTTAAATTTGAAGGTTGGAACTCATATAATGTTTTTTCGTAACATAGCCTATTCACTTGAGTTATGCAATGGCATGAGATTAATTGTTATAATGCTGAGAAGTCATGTTTTAGAAAGTTGAGTTTTTTGAAAGGGCAATTTTGGTGGTACTCTTTTAATTCCAAGAATGTCATTGATACTATTTGATCATAAAATTTATTTCAAATTTCAGATAAAACATTTTTTGTTTATTATGTCTTACATAATGTCTATAAATAAAAACCATGGTAAGTCATTGTCTAATATAAGACTTTATTTGAAAACATGTTTTTTTATTATCATAAGTTGTATGTAGCTTTGTTCACAGTTACTATGTGATATTTATAATTGCAATAGTCGTACATATTGAACGAAAATTATTGTATATAAAAAGTATTCCAAAATTTATACATATATTTTTTCAAATTTATAGAATTTTCTATATTTAATTTTACAATTTATTATTTTTTATTTATTTTGTTCATATTAAAAAAATTAATTATATATTATTTAACTTTAATTTAATATATAAGTTTATACACATATATAAAATCTAAGCCGAATTGACTACTCCAAGTGACTCTTCACTTAGAAAAAAGTATTCAATAAAAATAATACTTAAAAACACTAAAAATTAAAAGGCTCTACCACTGCTTATTTGGTTGTCCCCTAATATGCTTTCTTTACAGATGTTTTGACAATTAAATAACAATAATGCTCCAAAAGATAGGAATAATGATTGTGACATGTTTGGCTTAGGTAACTGTCATGAACTGTGCCACTGTAGTCAGTCTTCTAGAACAATTCGAGCTAGTCGACTTGAAGAAACATCAACATGCTCCCCTATTGTTTTCATTGAATTTTAGTCTTGCACTTATCAACGTAAAAATCAAGTTAATGATTCAACGTAGAAAAAAGGACATGAGAAGAGATAGAAGATTTTAAGCTGATCACATGGAGTCGAATCTCCTGTATCACTTATGTGTATCATTGGTGTACCACTTTTCATATTAACCATTACATCTCAATCATTGCACATCAACCAATGATTAAGATGAAAAGTAGTACACCACTACACCAGTGATACATGAGATCTGAACTCGATCACACGCGACTAGCTAAAGACCAAATCTGATAAAATTAAAGATTCAATGATAATGAACTATTTTATTTTTGATTTTGAAAAGGTATACCATTAAACACAACCTATTTAATCAAAGTTAAGTGCCAAAAGGCCCCTAAAGGGGTAGCCTAGTGGTAGACATGAGGCTTCATAAAATGTGAGGTCTCAGATTCGATCCCTTCCCATGTCCTCCTTAGGAAAAAAAAATGTCAAAAGGTATATTATTAGACAAAAATTTAGGTAAAACGGTCTTACGGATATTTTTTGTAAGACAGATAATTTCTACTCGACCTACCGTATGTTGGTGGGTGAAGCTGTAACTCTATGAGAGAATGAGGTTAATGAGGTTACGTAGTCTTATGAAACAATACGATGTTACAGGAGACCTAATCGAATTATTATTATTATTATTATTATTATTATTATTATTATATATATATATATATATATATTTTTTTTTTTTCCCCCTCCTAAAGGGGTATTGGGAAGGATCGAACCTGAGACCTCACACTTTGTGAAGCCCCATGTCTACCACTGGGCCACCCCCTTAGGGGCATCGAATTAATATATGGTTTAGCTTATGATATAGATATTTAACCATCAAATGCTTAGTATGTCGAGAAATTTGTAAAAAATAAAATAAAACAAAATTGTATTCCTATATATAATTTTTCCTTGTGATAAAACTACAAAATACCCCCTTTAAGTTCTTAGGTCTTCATTCAAAAATAATTTACCTTATAGTAAAGTTAAATGCATAATCACTTTGATCCTCCTAATTTACACCTAATTAATTGACAAATGACAACCTATCTAGTGAACATAGTCGTTTAGTCAGTATCCATACAACTATATATTGCCATCTTGGTCACAACAAGTTTCAATTAGTGTACCTTCTTCCCTATGCAACACCTAATTGAGATTCCTGAGAGGTGTAGCCTCGTGAGATTCCTCACGAATAATCAGGCTTGGCCTACACCACCACGTTGATGTATTGCATTAGGTGGAATGAAGCAAGAAAGTTGGTTGTTGCATTTGTACATTTAAAAGAGCTCCCACATGACATGATTTTAATGTACCTAATTGTTTTGTTAGTAGTTTGTGCTGTGTATTTGTTGTCGTCGTTTTTCATTAACTTTGAAGTCGAATTGTGCCGAAATTGCCATGTACACAGTGTTTACGGTTCTCGGCAATCGTATCTAAGGTGCAATGACTTTTACCATCTTCGTATGCAACACTTCAATACGAGATTACAATGAACTTTCGGCGTTTCAGAACTTTCAAGACTATGAACAGAATAATGCAACAATATGAATTATTCTATAACAGAATATTATGAATTTCAGATTCTAGTGTGATGAATTGTCAAACCAAGGGGATATTTATATATACTGAAGAGTTGTGGTGGCCTTTGGGCAATAGTTGCAACCCTGAGTCTGGTGGGCTGCGACCTAGTTCAACGAACAAGTCCATAGCCGAATCCATGCACCTTTTCGGAGTCCAACACGGTTCAGCCACCAGTTCGCCGGCACCCTTTCGGGTGTAATCGCTCTAGCTAGTCCTTAAACTGAGTTGAACCCATCAAGCTTCATGAGCTTGACAAAATGAAAGGCTCCTCAGCTCTTAGCGAACGATGCGGCGTGCACGCTGGGCTCGGAATGGTGCGAACCATCCTCGAGCAGGACTTGGGTCAGCCGAAGCTAACCCACGCATGTGACATCACTTAGTTGTACCTTATGGAACACTTGATGCTCTTTCTCAAGGTGGACCTATTAATAAAGTACCTTAAAGTTCTTTATTTTGTCAATGTAAGATATGATTTTTGATATTCACTTTACTCTTTAATTTAACAAAGTTAAGTTGCCTACTTTGAGCATTAATATCTCACTCATCTGAAATTGGTTTTGAGATAATAAATATATCAATTTAGGGCTCGTTTGGTGTCGCGTTTTGACCACCAAACGCTGCGTTTCGGAGTGTTTCGAAAAAATGTGTTTCAATACCGCGTTTATAAACCTTTGTGTTTTGAAAACTTTGTTGCGTTTTGAGCGATTAAAATTGAAGCTTTTTCCAAAACGCTGCTATGAAAACGTAACTCTATTAGAAAATTCCCGAAATGCCCACTCGTGTGCTGGGTCTGGGTGTTCGAACAAAAAAGAAAGAGAGGGACGGATAAGAAGAGGAGATGGCGGAGAGAAGGGGTCGATGGATGGAGAGACGGGGAAGGAAAGAATTAGAAGAAATGGAGGACTTACGGCGACTGTGATGTCTCTGCTCCTTTGGCGACGACAACAAAACCATTTCAAACCCAAGCACATCAAAATTATAATTTCAACCTTTTAAGTCGAAGAAACCCAAGAAGTTTAAATTCTTCTTGAAGCTAGAAATTGTCAAACTTCAGTTAGCGCTTCCATTCCACTTTGTGTCTTGATTTTAATTGTCCAAACACTTTTAATCATGCAAGATAAATCATATGATATGAATACATAACCCCGCACATTCTTGTAAGTATATAACTATAATACCATATCCCACATTTGGATATATGTACAACCTAAATGTGTTTATAAGTGACGACCAACTATGAACATCCAACATCATCAATGGATTTTTGGTCGGTTTGTAAGCCTGAATGACTGAAGGTACTAGATGTTTAGTGGATTAATGTGTGAGTTATATTTAGCGGACGAGACTCTCGAGCTAAAATCACTATATCATTAATTAAACCATAAACATCACAACGATAATTATGGCTTAAGGATTGAGAATGAATGAAGCTAGAATTAAGATAAAGACAGGTGGAAAAGTGAAATATAAGCCTAGTGACATTTAACGAATGAGGATAAGAATGGTGACTTGTTTAAATTCAACTTGGTAACTGAATGGGCTTGATTTGATTGGGACAAGAACAATAAGATTAGGGTTGACCGTAACTCCGTAAGTCGTCTGTTTGATTCTCTTATCCATTACATTGGTTACTAAACATGAAATATCAATTTCTATGGTTCATTTTGGGCCCTCCTTCAATTAATTACTACATTTGTCTTTAAATTATCGTTCAAGTTGACTTAATATATGAATTAAAAAAATTAATTGATTGAATTATTTATATTGATTTAATATGTAATTTCTTTTAAAGTATATGTGTATGTAATCCATAATTAAAGTAAAGTAAAAAAAAGTAAGTATAAAGTGGTCAAAATGATGTTTTAAAAAGATAAGTTTCAAACTAAACAATTATTTTGGGATGAACGAAAAGGAAAGAAAAACGATAATTTATGGACGGAGGGAGAACATGCTTAGCTCAATCTTTCTATTGTTCGGATTCTATGTATGTTTTGGAAAACTTTGAGGGCATTCACACCATCTCAAGATGACTTATCAAATATTTTTAGGTAAATTACAATTAATCCCTTTAATTATGTGTCAAGTTTAAATTTTCCCTCTTAACTATAATATTTTTTAAAAAAATTTCACCTTCTGTTTATGTATCACCGTTTGAATTGACTAAAATTTTCCATCTAAATCTCACATGACCACCTTTATACATTATTTTTACCATGATATTCAAATAAATATAAACAATTACTTATGTAGACCAATTTTAAGGACATAAAGGGTATTAGATCATTTAGGGTAAAATACTCAATTTAAACACTAAAATGACATTATGATAAAAATAACATCTAGAGATAGCTACATGAGTCTTATAAGGACATTCTATGTCAACTCAAATGGTAGTGTCTTAATAGAAGTTTTGATTAAAGAAAATGCTATATATAGATGAGGGGAGCACATTGCTTTAATTGGTAGTTGAAGGGGGTAATTTGAATTGAACTCATAGTTGAGAGTGTTATTTATAATTTACCCAGTATTTTATAAGGAAATATTCGGGATGGTTCATTTTGTTGGATGTTCAACCGCTTTAGTTCACGATAATATTATCAAATCATTAAAGTCTACTTTCATACATATGGTATATGTGTTATTTTCAGATATGGATTTATCATCAAAGGTATATTAAAGTGTCGTGTAAGTGTGTAAAAACAAAAAAACAATTATTATGTAGCTACTACATAATTCAAAACCTACATTTTCCTTCTGTAAAAGTTGACCGCGTTTATGGGGTAACTAGTTAGTACTCGTACGATGCATGATTTTAATAAAAAAAGTTGACCGCGTTTATGGGGTAACTAGTTAATATTCGTGCGATGCATAATTTTAATAAAAAAAGATTATAAAAATTATTTTATAGTAATATAATTTTCCAAACTTGCTATAAGTAATTAACATTTTTCATTAGAATGCTTTTGAAAAAAACTATAATAAGGTAAATATTGAAATTGATCATATGAATGAGTAACCGAAAGATTTGCACATTAATTTTTTATAGAAAAAAAGAACTTAAAATTGAAGTAATTAATAATTACTAGATATAGATTAATTAATATTTATTGTTGAAATTGATCATTTTAACATAAATTCGTCACGTGGCATTGGCTTCTGTTAGTACTAATTAATAATTAATCGATGGAGTTTAATAGAAAAGAACATTAATATAAAATTGTCTCGTGAATAACTTGTATAAATCAAATAGTAAGGAAATGAAAAAAGATAAGAATTGAAAAGTTTCAATCAAGTTAAACTTGTAAAAATATATATGATAAATTCTAGTTTTAAATGAAGCAATATTTGACAATAAAAAAATATTCTCACTTCACAAAAAGTTGCCACGTAACATCAACGATTGTTGTTTTAGTAATTAGTAATAGATTGTAAATAATATCCATTTATTAATTGATAGAATTAAGTATTATCCAATTCCATTTTAAAGTCAAACTTTTTAAGAAAATTATACTTTTAGTAATCTATTAGTAATAAAATGACATTTTTATTTTTTTATTTTTTAAAGTTGACTTTTTAAGTGAAACATCTCAAAATAAAATAATGGACTCTTTACGCAAAATACTTGAAATACTCCATACAATGAATGGAGAGTGGCCGTGCCTGACTGTGTTGTAGATCGGCGGAATCACCTAAAAAAGTCATTTTTTATTTTATATATTTACCTCATTGCTATTTTAATATTGGTAATGTTTAGAAAATAGTGGCTGAGATTCTGAGGAGTCCTGCTCCACCGGTATAAATCCATATCCAGTTTTACCGTTTACGAGATGGAGATAGTATATTATTTTGGATCGAATTAGGGTTTTAAATGATCACGTATATGTAAATTCATATCTAATCCGTTAAATAAATAAATTACCTGATTTCAGGTTATTGCACCATCATACAAATTCATGCCTGAAAATTTGGATTGGATTCCAACCAAAATTTGATTCAGTTATTTAACCCCATTCCAAAACTAAAATATTTTTTAGCCCGAGTTTATGGATTGGGCGATGGGCACCGATCAATAGGGGTGTGTACGTGTCCTAAGTCCGCGGATATTGATAATGTCCAGTATAGGCCCATCAAGCAACATGCCTCAAATTTAAAAGCAAAGTACTATTGAATATTGATCAGCCCACGGGGATTAGTGGATGGGCGACTTACGTTAATGACAAATGTCACGACACGACACAACACGAAATACGACACGAAAGGCACGAAATTGTTAATATATTCAAATTAATATTTATTGTTATATTTATTATCAAATAAGATAGATAATATGAAAACACGATAATGAGACACGAACACGACACGATAACACGAATTGCCACCCCTAGACTTGGGCGGGCATGGGCAATCACATGCTTAAGCCCATCTGTTCATGTTTTTAAATAGTTTTATTGTTTTACCATTCAAACTTTTCCCAAGATGAAAAAGCTGATGTGATGACTCGCGAATTAAGAATAAATCAATAAGGTGCGTCACACGTCACTGACTTGCATAAGAATAGAGGATTGAGTTTGAGAATGAGTAATTAAAAAAAAGTTTTAGACTTTTAATAATAGGTTTATATGTATTATTATATTTTAAGAAAATTGAGAGGGCAATCCGCAATAGACTTTGTCGTTTAAGCAGTTCAGCTCACTTAGATTACCATACTTTTAAGTTTTAAATTAAATAAATAGGATTTGGTTTATACCTATAATTAAAGAAAATTCATAGAAGAGGACGGGCCAGGTTGAACATAACGGCAAGGATCAGCTGAAGGCCCCGTAGTGCCCAAGACCGCGGACATTTGACTCATCTAAAGTCCAGTACTATGTCTAGCCCATGGGCATGAGATCCATGAGCTGGGCATTGACGGGCTTGATGGACCCTACTCACCCCTACTGATTAAGCTTGACAATTTGGTGGATTGAGTCAAATTAAAACGGGTCAAACTGTCTTAGCCTTAGCTCAAATTTCCCCCTAAGCAATTCATATATTTATAAAGTAAGAAATATGGGAAATTGCGAGCAGGTCCCATTTTCTAAATATTTAACCCCTCCATTCCATTGTTTATTTTCATCAACCGCTAAAATCTTTTTTTTTTTTAATTGTTCATAAAATACCCAGATCATCTTCTTCCACAACTTCGGCGAGTTCAAAAATCACAATTGTGCGACGCCAATCAGGTCGAGGGGGTCGAAGGGGCAACGCCCCATCGTGGGGTTTTGGGGGCAACGCCCCCAAAAGGTAAACGATTAATTTTTTTGATTCATGAAATATGAAACTGTAATGGATCTGTGCTGTGTTAAAGGATTTTTCAGTAGGGACGAAGGCATAGGAGGAAGAAGAAAGCTTTCGACGGAAGAGATGGAAAAAGAATGTGGAGGATATGGTCTGGTTCATTACGTTTTCGTATCGTGGTGTAAAAATATTGGATTAAATTGATGAACCGCGGTGTAATTAGATTAGGAAATTAAACTATTGAACAATTGTGTAAAAATTAGTGTAATAAAATTAATGAATCGCGGTGCAAATATTAATGTATTATAATGCCATTAAACTAGATAATTAAACTATTAAACCGTGATATAAAAATTAATATAATAAAATTGATAAATTGCGGTTCATTAAGTAAGTGACATCCGAACGTTTATTCTGTTTATTCTGTTCATTGAAGATATCGTAAATGGCAACCCATAATTATTGTAACTGCTGTTTGGCAAACTTGTAGAACAATTTGATGGGCACTAAGTTACTAACTATGATTTGTTTGGCAAATGACAAGGCAGAATCATTGTAACCGTTCATCGCATAATTATTGTGTTGTTTGGCCAACTTATTATGGAGCTAGTAGGAGTAACTAACTAACTAACCATGATTTTTTTTTTTTTTGGGTAACTATTAACCACAAAACAACAAATTTAATTATCTCAGGCCACAAACTAAGGTATGTTAATAGATTGAATGTCGATCGAATTTAGATCGGATCAGTTAAGTTTATATCTGATATGTTTAGAAATTATTGATTTTGGATCGGATAGAATTATTTTTTGGATATTAAAGCTCAATCCATATATTAAATTTTTAGATTCGGATCGTATTAGGATTTTATTCATTTTTTGTTAAAGTATTAAATAAAATTAATATTGAGATATTTTTGTTTAATAAAAATTTGAATAAAATTAAAAATTATTGTTTTTAGCTTACAGAAAACATGAATAACAATGTTTGTAAGATCTTAAAGTTCGTCGAAAATTTAACATTTAATATAATTAGTAATGATTAATGACTAAAAATTTAATATTAGTAACTTTTATATGTATAATATTAATATACTTTTTATATCGGATCTGAACTGTCTGGCCCAATAGGCCCAAGATGCAAGTCACGTGCCCGGCACGTCTTCTTCAGTTATGAGCAGAACACATGCACTCTATGATTCATGACACATTTTGAGAAACGAGCAGCGACCAGACTTTGGTCGTTGAGATGCTCTCTCAGGATTTGGGGGCTGCTTACCAAATTGGCAAGTATACTGCGAGTTGGTGGCTCAACACCTAGCGGGCAAGAATGTAGCGAGCTGGGGGCTCACGCAGCAGGCAAATATTCACCGAGCAAAGATTTACCATGTTTGATTATGAAAGTAACGGTCATCCTGAACGTGGGCAGTTATTTCGAAAAACTCGTCACCTCATTCATGATCAGACCGTTGTTATGAACGTGACAGTTAATATGCCCGTCATGCACGCCTCAATATTTAATGAGGAGTTATCCAGCCTCCCGGGAGGGATATAAAAACCCTTCAAAACAAATAGGGAGGTACGTGATTCATAAACTAAGGCTAAATTCTGTCAGTTTGCTTACTCAATAGATTGTTGGCTAATTTTTACATCGGAGGGCTTTTGTAAGGAAAGCACCTTCCTAGTTTACGGTTGTTGTTTCTATTTCAGGATTGAGCCTTGAAGATTTGAGATAGATTGAGAACCATATATCCTAGATATAAAGCTCAGTACATCCTTGGATAATTTTGGACGCATCAGGATCTGATTAAATTGTTAACTGATCGAAACACCTTAATTCTTATTTGATTTGTTAAGCTTTTAATTTTTTGAAATCAGATTAAAATTATATAATCGAATTGAAAAACTAAATCTATATCCTAAAAATAACATTAAAGTGACCAAAATCAATTCATCGCCGGACACACTGCTCCAGTGCGAGTGAGAAACACAATGTAAGTAAATAATGTCGGTCATTCTTTGATTCTCTTTTCATGGAGAATTTACTATTTACTGTTTTGTTGACTTGTTGTGGTGTACGGTAATATTTTTTTTATTGTTTTAAGCATTGAAATCAATGTGTAGATTATTATTGGTGTCATGTCAACTATTGTTTTTAAACCAATATCGCAATAACTTGCTACAAATTTTCCTTGCCAGTGATATTTTACTAGTATAGAGTTTATTGTTATACTTTATTCGTTTCCGATAAAAAAATTTCGTTTGAAAATTAATTTTTTTAAATATGATATTTTAAATATTTTATTAGTATAAAATTACACATTTATATATATATTTTTTATAATAAACTCTTTAAATAAAATATTTTAAAATAAAATAATTGACTCTACCTAAAACAGATGGAGTACTAACTAAGTAGCTATTACATCATTCAAACTTATGTAATCAATTAAGTTTAATAAATTTCTAAGAATTTATCAAAAAAAAAAAAGGGAAATCCGAATTTAAGTGTTCCCAATTGAGTTGGAATGTAATGTTTTGTACATTTTGGAGAGTCGGGAACTCCCGAGACATCATTTTTAAAAGGGTTAATTGCATTAAAAACAACTCTGATCTATTTTAGTTTTTTTGTTTTGAATCATATATATATAAATATAAATAAATAAATAAATAAATAAATATAAATATATATATATATATATATATATATATATATATATATTGTTTTTTTACACGTAAAACCTCAAACTAATTTTTTTTTTCAATTAAAACATTTCACAAAAAACTAGATAGTTTTTGTAACGGGAAGATAACTGGATCCCAGTGACAGCCTATGTAGACTGGGCGGGAGAGCTCATGTCCACATCATTCTTCCCGCAAAAAAAAAAATTGTTATAAACTTCGTCCTATTTTTAAAATTAAAAAACAACCCAATCTTTGACCAGATTTTCACGAATTTGAATGCAATACAAAGTTCATACAATTGTTAACTAAAAGAATGACATGGACATGAGCTCTCCCACCCAGTCTACGTAGGCTGCCATTGGAATGTTCCGTCACCTTCCTATTACAAAAACTAACCAGTTTTTTACGAAAGATTTTAATTGGAAAAAAATGTGAATTGAGGTTTTACATGCAAAAAAAAAAAAAAAAAAAACAACACGTGGTTAAAAACGAAAAAAAATAAAATATGACAGAGTTTTTTATGTAATTAACCCATATTAAAAGATTTAAAATCGCGATTTGGTCACTATACTTTGATAAACTATTCATTAGAGCAACTCGGATAACTTCAGCCTTTACGAGAAAGCTAAAAAAAATTACGTGCACAACACCTGCCAAAGGTATTGGGCATTAACTAATGAAAATGACTCAAAATGACCATATTAGCTTGATTTATCAAGTATAGTGACTAAGTAAGAACAAAATAGTTGAGTGCGATTAATGAATAATTTTTCAAAATAAAGTGACCAAATTACAATTTGAGCCTTTAAAAAAATGACTTTTGGAAAGACATTTCCCTAGATTCTTTTTCTTAATATATGGTTCATTTTCCGACCATAAAATATTGAACAAGTTTTCCAAACATTACAAAATATTGAAAAATGATAATAATATTTTTTGAAAATCATTTTTTATGAAATAAACAGAGATTAATTGAAAGATGCTTCTCAAATGAATAATATGCATCTAATTTTTTGTTTTTGTTTATCAAAGATGTCTCCAAGCTTAGACTAATCTTGCAAGTTGGGTCTAATCATAAAACAGTAAAACTCTTCCAACAAGATTTTATCGCATCTATGTTGTTTATTAGTCTCAAACGAGCCTTTGTGATTTGACCCTTCGAGATTTGCGTGTTTCATGTTTCGTGTGTCGTGTTTGTTGGTATCTAAATCACTTTGAGAGAGAGAGAGAGAGAGATGATCGATGATAATTAGGAGAAGAAATTACTATCGTCTACAAAAATAAACATTGTATGTTGGGCTGCAAATATTTCAACAAGGCATCACTCAACGTTCCAATAATGTTCCAAAAATAGTAGTGAAGGTGACATGTTTGAGATGTGGCTTGGGTAACTGTCATCAACTGTAGCTAGTCTTCTAGAAGACTTGGAGTGTAGCACTTTTGCTTCTAGAAGACTTGGGTCCCCCGCACTTGCCACGTCACTAGCTACTGTCCAAAATCAGATAAGCTTAACTAATCATGATAACTCAACCATTTGCCTTTCTTATTTTTCTTTGAACAAATTACAAGTTTATTATATTTATTTACTCAATTTTATAATTCTGATTTTTTTTTTGTAATATTTGAAAAGTTGAAAGACAAAAATAAAACGAAAACCTTCGTGATCAAGGAGAAGAAAAATTCAAAATCAAAAATTAAGTTATAAATTATAAAGATGACAATTTGTGTCTATTCTTATTTACTCGTCCATACAGGTAGCATTTTAATAAAATGCTTGAGATATAATTATTAAAAAAACAATCGAACTTTTTATACTTCAAAATGTGGGTAACATGTTTTTTTTCTTTTTGTTTAAAATGGAATAATCAAACTTTATTTATTAATCAATTTTATCAAATTGTAAGTAGTCAAGATTTATTCATTATATATAAATATAAATATTTGTATGTTGATCGACATGCATGGGTAAAGTAATGATGATATAATTTTTTTATTTTTTTTTAACCAGGTTGAATACTAGGGTAGTAGTTCCGGTCCTTTATTTCTACTATCAGGAAAATCGTGATGTTTCGAATGATATTTGAGAATATGTCAACTAATAACACAGTCCAACCTCGTAAAAAAATTGTTTTTACATGTATCGAACTCATTGAAATCTTATGTCATGAAAACAATAATGATGATATAATGACCCTAGTGGTGGTGGTTTTACATTATGAAATAGTGAAAAAAAAAAAAAAACATACTCATGGTAAATGGGATCCATAACCTATTTATTACCCGTAATTTTATACTCGTTATTATCAATTAATCAGTCACTCACATATGCCTATTTGAATTGTTTTTTATTTTATTTTATTTTTTTTCCTCCTAAGGGAGGCAAGGGTAGATCATGCCTATTTGAATTTTGAATTGTTTGCCCCCTCTACTAAATATTTAAAAATTAAAACCATATTTTCATAATATTGACTAGTTAATTGGCTAATTAACTAACTATGACCAACCCCTAACTGCTTACACTTATTCTCGAATGATTTGCTGACAACTTAGCCAGCTCACTCATGCATTTATTAGGAAACGGTTAGTCTTATTTTCAAATCTGCCACGTGTCAACTCACTCATTTATTAATTAAGAAATGTTCATTTTTCATTTTTCAATTTCAAATCTGTCCGGTTTCTTATTATAGAAAATATATAAATATTTTGGATTTTGGTAGTTTTGGCAATTGTCCGAAAATGATCTTTTGGCCGGACTCCTAATATAATATACACTAGAGAGTAGAGATTGACCTAAGTTATCTTATAATCCTCAGTTCCGGATAAAAAGTTAATTATATTATTTTGAGATGTTTTAATTAAATAATTCACTTTCAAAAATTAATATTTAAAAGTGTTATTTTTAAAAAGTTTTAACTTTCAAGCGGAGACTTTTTACTTGAAATTGAGGGAGTAACTACAGAGAGAAAAATGCGCACAACAATTTTGCTCTATCTAGAGAATTGCACATTTGATTATTCGGTCATGATGTATGTATGTTCGTAATGTAAGCCAAAATTCTCTATTTCGTTTTAGGGTACGAATTCACACGAAATACGTGAAACTTTTTATATGATTTGACGTTCATTACGGTTACAATGTTGTGGTATAAAGATTATATATAAATTAATAGAAACTAGACTTTCGACCCATGCCATAGGCATAGTGGACCACCCCTTATATAAGATCTCTCTCTATCTCCTAGTTACTCTTTGCTTCTTCACTTCCCGCCTCGCCTTAATCACCTTCAACCACGCGTGTGAACATATAGATGCATTGTCATGGCCATTGGATCTTGGTCCTAGACTAGATTCTCACCTCTTAATAAGTGTTGTCAATACACACGTGTTTTCGGATCTGTTTTATAACTTGGATGAAACAAAACCGATGCTTGGAGCTTGAGACAATGCTTTCCAAATAGTGAGCTCTACTTTACTTGTACTTGTACTTGTATTGACAGGCTATTAAACAAGGGGCCGGGTACAACCATTAGAAAGGGATATAGCTAGGTGCAAAAAAGTTACAATGAGTGACAAAAAATCATTTAAATAGAAAGTTTATATTGTTTTTGTAACTTGTGGTGATGTTGAGTAACAAATAAATCACATATAGATAATATCTTGTTCAAGGTCTTTACGTTATCACTGAACAATCAACTGTACATTTTCTGACACTATGGTGACAACTATACCTTGATGATGACAAATATTCATTTTCTAGGTTTCAGGATTACCACTATGGTGATAACTATACCTTAATGATGCACATGCACCTCACATACATTTTGCCTTCAAGACAAAATTATCACCAAAGTGATAATCTTGGTGATAAACTTAATATTTTTCAAAAATATAAGTAAGACTAATACTCCATAATAATGCATTTAATATGAAAAGAGGATAAGGATGGTGACTTGTTTATATCCAATTTGGTAACATGGGCTTCATCTCATTGATTGTGACAACATGATTTGGCTTGCATGTAACGGTTTCTTTCATTGGAAGAAATTTGGGCCCGTCTTATTTAAATAATTCTCAATCGTTTTAAATTTTCAATCGAAAAAAACATTTTATGTATTGTGATATATAAAATTATATATTGAAATACTTAAAATAAGGTATTTTTATACATCACAATGTAAAAATAATGTATAATATTGTGCATCGCGATATATAAAAGACCTTTTTCCAGTGATGAAAAAATATAACTTGATAAAAAGAACGCTTATGCTTGATAATAGCATAAACCGTTTAGCTAACACGCTAGATCCGAACCGAACGAGGAAAAGAAATTAGACGTTCTGATCTTTAAATTTCAACCAATTGGTAAATTGATAAATATAATAACTTAATCAAATAATTTAAGATTAATTTTAGGTGATACCACTTTTTGCGTTCTTAATTCATTCATGATCTCAAAATGGTGAGAATATTAACTTGTAATGATTTTTTTTTAATTTAATATATGCGTTGACATTAGAGTTAGAAAGACTTGCATATTCATGAACAAGACTTTCAGATATACGAAACAATTGTGCCTTACACGTGAACGTGACTTAGGGTTAGGGGTCTACCCTCCATAAATCATTTCCACATTTTATTGTGAGTCTCTATTCATGAAACTCGTTTTATTCGTTCAACCGACCTAAAAATTATCTATACCGACTCATTAATATATTTTGGATCGAATTGAGTAACTTGTTTCGATCCAAAAATATTAACTTGTTGGATCGAATTGGTTTAAAACGGGTCGTTTTCATTACCCATTTTGGCCCTACATTTTTTACTCTATATATGTCTGGATTTAGGAAGAAACGGAAATCTGAGTTAAAACGAGCCAACCCGTTACCTATTTCAACATGACACATCTCTACATGTTTGATATTTGGCTTTTAATTGGTTCCGACCCATTATCCGTCCAAACTCACCCAATTGTTAGACCTAGTTCCCACTAGGGGTGTAAGTGGTTCGGTTTGATTTGGTTTATGCCAAAACCACAAACCGAACCGCCTCCTAGTGGTTCCAAAAATCTCAAATCGAACCGAACCGAGTAAGATTAGGAACCGAACCACTCGGTTTGGTTAGATTTTGTGGTTTATATAAATTATTTTTAATAAAAGTAACCAACATTGAAAATAATAATAAAAATAAGATTTTAATTTGGAATTAACGTCAAAATTATGAAATAAGCTACTAACAACAAATTATTATAAATAAAACAATACAAATTCTAAAATAAACACAAACAATAGAAAAAATAATAGTTCTCCAAGAATCAAGATTTTGTTTGGTTTAGTATCCGTATATATATATATATATTATGAATAAATCAAATGTTCAAAATAGTTAATATATGTAATATAATATATATTACTCCATATAATAAAAAATAAAAATATATAGCGTGGTTTGGTTAGGTTTGGGTCGAAACCAAAAACCGTGAACCGAACCGAACCGAACCGTGTGGTTTCCCAATTTTTGAAACCGAAATCAAACTGTCTTCGACCAAAACCAAACCAAACCAAACCGACTGGTTTAGTTTGGTTCGGTTCGGTTTCGTGATTCGGTAGTTCCGATTTACACCCCTAGTTCCCACCATTACATAATCATTAATCATATCATTCCATAAACGACTTATTCTCAATGAAACACTCATTCCTTCCGTATGAACCTTACACCATTGTTTAAAATAAAGAAGATACGTAAAAAGATTGAACGAAGACATAAAATGTGAATATCGGTGGAACCGGAAATCCGGAGAGTCCACTTGATACAATTCTTCCAACCCTATTTTTATTGCAATTTGCAAGCTTTATTCCCATTCCATCAATTATCTAATTATCTTTTTCAGATTAATTAAAATATCCACCACCACCAAATAATAATAATAATAATAACAAATAAATATACGAGTATATTTTATAGTTAATGCCGGTCACTTTGAATCTTTTCATGTGCTTACAAGAGAAGGAATATTAATCCTTTGACAAGAACACTCCACTGCATGTGCAATCCTACTTAGTTTTAGACTTTTTGCTACTTAATTCATTAATTTGAGATCATCGCTTATTGTATAGGCTACCATCGTTTCTTTTTTATAATGGAAAAAACAAATCGACTTTTTTTCTTTGATTATGAATAGGTCTGATCATTATAACATGGAACTCGTCAATTTATCCGATTCGACTTAAAAATTACACGACTCAACTCAACTCGTTAATATTTTTAGAGTTGGATCAGATCAGGTTTAATCAGGTCGCGTCCGTTATGAATTTTAGGGGGAGAATACGGGTCAAGACTCAAGATGGATCGATCTATTTTAACTCGTTATAATACGACTCATTTCCAGCGCCGGCCCTGAGATTTTGAGGACCCTAGGCAAATTCAATAAATGAGGTCCTACCATATACATGTTATTATTAAAAGCTTTGGTTCGAGACCATATAATTGTTTTTCGTTTTGTTTTTTTTTTCTCACAATCATATTTTTAATTTCTTTTAAAAGCTAACAAAACGTTAAGCATTTAAAAAAAAAAGAAGAAATCAATAAACAATACATTTTCATAGACACACTAACTAATAAATATTTAAATACAAAATTATTCACAATAAAAAATACTCCCTCCGTCTCAAAGTTGTCTTGTTTGATCCGACACATAGATTAATGAAAAACAATTTACTTCATTATTAATATTGGTATGATGTGTAGTTTTTTTTAAAGTTCATATTCATGTGACTCATAATTAAAGTAGGAGGAACAATTAAAAATCGAACGATAAAAGTATTGTCCTAAAAAAACATTAAACTAGAGAAAAAATTGGGACATTCAAAAAAGGAAAGCATGACAATAATTTTGGAACGAGAGTAAACAAAATATAAAAACTTAAACTATTGATTAATTAACAAAATAATCATCCATATTAAATTATTATTTATTTATTAAGTAGAAAGTAAGATTAAGGGGCCCTTTTTTGGTGTAAAAAATCGGGGGCCCTAAGCGGCTGCCTAGTGAGCCTATGCACAGGACCAGCGCTGCTCATTTCAATTCGTTTGATATTTGAGTTCTAACGGGTTCATATTTCTTAAATGTGCAATGGAACAAATGAAAATCCCAACATAAAACATCAGAATTGTTAGCATTGTACTTGAGGTTGAGCATAACAACTAGGATTCAAACTAAGCAATCCCCATGAAAAAGAATAATTTTTTAATTCATGCATTCTTATTTTTCATAATTAATTGCTCATTCTTGGACTTTTGTATAAATTTTAAATTAAGATACTTTGAACCCCAATTTATGGATTGCGTAGTGAATAGTGACAAGGATGGTATGGGCACATTGTATGTTTTGTTTGTTGTGTTTGTCACTTTGTTGTAGACAAACTTGTGGATAATTTTCATAGCAATTCTATTATTAGGTTGAATACCGACATATTAGAGTCTGGATCCTTTATTTTAAAAATATATTTCATCTTCTATTTTAATGTCAGATTCATCGTTAACTTGTCAATTAGTAAATTAACAAAATTAATTATATAAACAAAATCAATTATTGATTGACAAGTTAACGATTGATCTTATATTAAAATAGAAGATGAAATACACTTTTAGAATAGAGGATCCAAACTCGACATATTGTACAGATGTAAATCTTAATGTCTTTTTTTATTGCCCGAAAGGGTCATAGCATTTCCTTAAAATAATAATCATTCTTGCAGTCTGTCTGATTCTTTGGAAGGCGGACGGGCAAGGACAAAGTTAAATCACCATGCCAAACACCCCTAAACCCCCTAAATTCTCATGGGAAAAACCCTAAACGTATCTTGACTATATATTTAGTGATTTCATTTTCAAGTTTTTATTTGACATAAATTTGGGCCGGTCCAATTAAAAATTTTCAATCGCTTCCGGTATCGTTTCTATTTTTTAATCAGAAAAAGTTATTTTTGAGGCGAAAAAACTACGATATCGCTTAATGAGCTTGAGGCGTGCGATCATTCACTTAAATACATTATGATACATCAATTTTTGTACCACGATGCATCGATTTAAATTCATAATCCATTTTTTGCACTATCATACATCAATTTATGCACCGTGAGACATCAATTTAAATTTCTCATCCAATTTTACATCGCGTTGCATCACTTCTTTGGTGTCGTTTGGTAGTCAGGATTAAGGTCAGGTATGATTAATAAGTCAAGTTGTCTGATATTTGGTACGCAATAGGTGGTCGGGACTAATAGCACGAGTTATCCGGATAAAGTCATTATCCCCTCACTATTAATACTTAGGGAGAGGGTGGTATTATTAACGCTCTCATTAAAAAAAATTGGGATTAACATTTGTAATCTCAAAACTACCCCCGATATACAAGTCATGATTAATAGCGAGGGCACTAATAATATTAGGATTAATAATACTGTTTATCCTTATCCGATTACCAAACAAGCTCTTTGTGCATAATCGTAATTTTCGAGCTCAAAGTGTTGACCAGAGCTCTGCAAGAAGACGATCTGAGTATTTTAGAAATAATTTCGAAATGGACTTTAGTGGTTGAAAAAAAAAAAAGAACGCTGAATTAGAAAGAAAAAATGTTTGAAAAAATATACCGGCCTGCAATTTCCTTTTTTATTATTGACTGTAACAATTGGGTAAAAAAAGGTAAGATATAGCCTGAAAGAATTTTGGTAAAATCAAAAAGAGAAAAAGTCTAAAACTACAAATCACGTTACTAAATTGTGCAAGTGAAACAAAACCCAGTTTGGATCTAATGAATGATTGGGCCTGGACCCAGTTTCTATTGAAAGTTAACTTTTGACTGAGCCAAGAAAATTATGGGCTATTTTGCTTTCGTATTTGTTTGGATATCTGATTGGATTAAGGTCCTTGGATGGATGGGCTTAATTTGTGAAGTTCCAAAAATTACCTTCACAAACATTAATTGAAGTTAAGGTACAATTTCCGGCTTACAAATTACTCCCTCCGCAATACTATTTTGAGATGTTTCACTCTAACAGTTCACTTTCAAAAGTTATGCTTACAATATCTATAATATTTCATCTTTACCCTCTACTTATATTGTAAGTAGATTTTTTGTGCTCAACTATTTTTGTAATTATGACTAACTTTAACAACATTAATATATCCTTTAATAATTAGACTTTTCAAATAAAGACTCTTTGAGTGGAACGAAAGGAGTATAACAAGATGGCTACAATTTAATTATTAATTATTTTTATTATTAAGTATTAACATTATTATTGGATACATAAACGATGGGGTAAGGACCTTAAGGTAAGTTCTCCGAGCGACATCCCAAGAACATAAATCAGGCCTAACAATCATAACACAAAGCTAGCGCATAGGAATCCTCCTTGAGTTCGTCCATAACACAAATAGTGCATAGGAATCCTCCTTGAGTTTGTCCTGAATCCATAACTACTATCGCGTTTGTCCTGAATCCATAACTATCGAGTTTGTCCATAACTCAAAGCTAGTGCATAGGAATCCTCCTTGAGTTTGTCCTGAATCCATAACTATCGAGTTTGTCCATAACACAAAGCTAGTGCATAGGAATCCTCCTCGAGTTTGTCCATAACACAAAGCTAGTCATAGGAATCCTCCTCAAGTTTGTCCATAACACAAAGCTAGCGCATAGGAATCCTCCTTGAGTTTGTCCTGAATCCATAACTATCGAGTTTGTCCATAACACAAAGCTAGTGCATAGGAATCCTCCTCGAGTTTGTCCTGAATCCATAACTATAAATCCCAGGGCCAGCACAGACCGGGCCTGACAAGCCAACACACAACTAGTGTTTAGGAATCCTCCTCGAATTAGTCCTGAATCCATAACTATCAATCCTGGGGACAGCACAGATCGGGCCTGACAAGCACAACACAAATCTAGTGCTTATGAATTTATAACTATCAAATAGATTTTAACCCATAAATTGAATCGCTACACTATAAATATGGGAGGCCAGAATTAGGTCAAGGCCAGCACCAGAGAGAGAGAGAGAGTGACCACAAAAAGATAAGCATCTTTAATATAAATCCAACTGGTCAAACTACTAAGCAAAATTAGAAGGCCTTGTAATTGAGAAGAAAAACTCCAATCCAGCTCTGGGAAAAGATTATAACAAAGTGAAGTCTATCCGAATAATAAAATGAACAAGACAACATCAAGCCTAGAACCTCGTAATACTACTCAAGAACCTAGTTCATTCTCCTGATTAGCTCATTGATGAAATCCTCACGGTTGCCTGCATCTCCTCCCTCAACATAGTGGTTTCTCTTCTTCTTAAGGCCACCCAATGGCGCCTTCAGCTTGAATGGCCAGAGGAAGTTGTTGGCCTCCTTAAAATGAGGACCAACTGTCAAGATCTCGTGAATAAGGTCTTCAACACATATAATTCCATGCTTTCCTAGAGCCTGCCAACATAATATGTATGATCAGAACATGTATAACCATCAGAATAGAAAACTTACACAAGTACAGCGAAGGACAAAAAAAAGATTGAGCAAGTGGAATGTACCTGTTCAACAACCGAGTTGTCTGTCAAAGCAGTCCTTTGGTGATTTAGCTTCCCGTATCCTCTTTTGTAAATCAATTCCTTCACACTCTTCAAGTTGGGGTACCTGAAGAGAAGCACAGTGCAACAATTAGTCCATCCTTTTTTGAGGTTTTAATTAAAAATCTTCTAAATGAACAAGAGAAAACATACCCAAAAGTCACATATGGCTCAACCCTGTGGAGCATATTAATTGTTGCTTTGTTGACTTTCAGGAAGACACCATTGAATATCTGTTTAGAAGAACAAGACAACTTGGACAATACACCCCCGAAAATAATACACGCAAAAAACATCATTCTTTGCTCAAGGAAAACCAATATGTATGTGTGTATGTAATTCTCGTGCAACTTCGGAATACATTTGGAAGAAATAATAGTAGAGTTTTAAAACCCTAATTAGCAAGAGCTGAACAGCGTTGTACACAAAATTGGCCAAATCACGACATCAGGAACTTGATTTGGGATTTCAAATATTGATGGATTAATTCCACTATAGCCCTTTCGGTTTCGAAAAATCTTGTTTGGCCTCCTACTCTACTCTCTATATGATCCGACCCCTAGAAAACCCCGAGCATACATTGACTAGATCCCATTCTGACACCGTGCTATAAGCACGGGCACAAAGCCCTCGTACACAGACAAAAAAAAGCAAATAAAACAAAACAGAACCATTATTTTCACATGAAACGCTGCCACTTGATCATAATATTTCTAATTTCTAATTTCTAATTTCTAAACATGATTTATGTGAGTGCAGGATAGTATGTAAACACATAGCCTGCTTTATCAACCTCCCGCCCAAATCAGAACACATAAAGAAACAAAGTTCACTATTTTAACATACCTAATCCAATAACAAATTGCAGTTAGCGATGTCAATGTTGTGTAATGCCACGCCCTTACAAAAATAGATGATATTAACATAAATAAAAAAATTGATGATATTAACCCCCAACCCAAACTATAATGACAAATTACTTGTTCAAGTTTAGCACCAAAAACCTTGAGGTCCTTGGTTCCAATCCCTATACCAAGGGGTAAAACTTATCTATCAAATGAAAGTTTAGAATATCGATTCAAGAATGGTCATTTTTGTGTGAAGGTGACCTGTATCGCAGCTTCTGAACCCCTATAGTCCATGTAAGAACTTAGTCTCACAAAATGCATACATAAGAATGGCAAGAAGCAAAAAGTAAAGAGTATGAAAAATAACCTGTCTCAACCGCAACAGCTGCAAAATCTTCCTTGACTTGGGGTCCATGGCATTGATACTGAAAATTCCAAAAGTCTCGGTAAATGATATTAATCAAGCACCTGTCTTTATGTATTGACAAACTAACACAGTCACAGACATTTAGAACAAATGGTAATTGTGCATACCCACGAATACGAATAATGAATAGCAGCTTGGCTTCTGGATTGACATAAAATCCACCCTTGAGCCTCGCCTCACGCTTCAATTGAATCAACTCCTTTTGCTGCATGACAAAGGACAAACAGTCCTAAGTTTCCAAGTAATAACAAATCCCAACCAATACATGTTAAATAGCAGCAACACGCGCAGAAAGAAAGCATATAATGGCTATACCTGCTCCTCATACTCCTTGCTGTATTGCTTCGCTCTGTTGAAAATGAGCTTCCGGTTCACAACATTCTTCTTCTTCAGAGTTTCAAGCTCCTGCTTCTTTGCCAAATCCCATTCTTCACTCCTCTTCTGCTTCTTCAATACAGACTCCGGCACCGCAGGCCCTCCCTTGGCTTGCACTTCTGCCATCTCCTCTGTACGAACAACATATATACCGATTCCAAAGTTAAGACTGTAGCCCAATTAATCCTTTAATTACAACACCACCCACTAACCTATATAGCTAAATCTGACTAAATTGAAATACAAAAACAGTGGTCCAGCCAAATTTTTAGACAATTTGCTTTCACGAAATATTCTTGAATAATTTTAAAAAAAAAAACAAAACAAAAAGAACTGTACAATTCTATCGCATAAATTAGCTGGCAAACATCAAATTGCACCACATACAATTAACTACTGAAAGGTATAAACTGGATTTGATTTCCAAATAAAAATTCGTTTTACATCAGAATACAAAGACAGATGAAGGAAAGGCGATGAACTCGTAAATCGATAGAAAGAATGAGATCAGCGGGCGTAAGAAATGTACCGGAGATACGTCGATTTTGTTGAAGATCAGAGTCCCGCACCAGTTGAGAGGATTCGTTATAACGGCAGCCCCCAGCTCTATGTGAATTTAGGGTTTTGTAGGCTTTAAGAGCGGAGGAAATGGAACACTTTGTCTTTGCAAGTCCACTGCAATTTTTAGAAATACAAGGCCAGCCCCACAAGTTTCGCTAGTTGCCTATTTATGCCCCCGAGGCCCCATTAATCAATATTTTGCTCTTTTTTCATTTATTGATTTGTTCATTTGTTGGTTTCTAGATTTTTCTTTCTTTTTTTTTTTTTTTTTTGAGAGGGGAAGGAGTGGTCAACTGGTCATTCATTAGATTTTTTGGTATTTATTTGATTCAAATGGCAGTAAATGTATTTCAATATCAAGAGTAAATTTAAATTAAAAAGACGCGACAAAATATTGTTTTAAGACATCCCCCTTTATAATAGTACTTCATCCGTCTCAAAATTATTGTTATGTTTGATCCTATACATGAATTATGAAAAACAAGTGATTTGATTATTAGTATTGGTATAATGTACTAATGTGTACTTTTTTTTAAAAAGGGTATGTGACTCATAATTAAAGTAGGAAGAGAAAGTAAGGATAAAATGATAAAAATATTGTCCTAAAAAAAAGTTACAAACAAAACATTTTTTTTGGGACAAACGAAAAAAAGAAAGAAGAAAAATAATTTTGGGATTGAGGGAATAATAGATTAAAGATAAACGAAAATGGCAAGAACTTGTGTAGGATGGTCTTTCGGATCTAAAATTCTGAGGCTGTTGGAGCGGGTAACCCATAAAAGAATATCATGTGTTAACCATAAAGGAAATGAGTAAAAATAAGCTAGAGAAACTAGCTGAATAGGTAGGATTTGGGTCGGATCAAATGACTCGAACGTGGAACCATGTAATATGCATTCATTCTTTCAAATCGTTCCCCGATACCCTCCCTCTTGTCAAAGTTTGCAATCGAAGTCTCTTTGTACACAAACTTTGCATTTTAGTCATAAATCAACTTAAAACTTTAATTAGCTTTATTTTAAATACAAAATGACACCTTTGTGATCAAAAGTAAACATTTAAGGGTAAACGTGATGCTTTTTAAGGGCAAAAGTGATATTTTTAAGTGAAAAAATGTAATAATGTTTATTAAAATGCAAAGTGACACTTGTAAGACCAAAAAGGAACACTGCGGAAAGGCACTTTCATACAATTGCATGTTTTTTTTACTGCATGATTTTTAAAATTGCATGTTGTGTTTAATTGCTGAAAGACACTTTCATGAAAAAATTCTGAAAATGTCCCCCGGCCATGAAACTGGTTTATTCGTTTATCTTCCATGTTCATGATACAAGTTTCTTCGTTAATCTTCTATGTTTTGTTATTGTATTTAATTAATTCAGAAATCTCAATTGTTGGGGAAACGATTTTTCTGATTTATTAAGTAAGATACTTGAATAGATTATTTATTCAATCAATCAACAATAGAAGTCAAAATCCATTTTAACAGTAGACGTATGGAGAATCCGTAGTCCTTTTCTTATTCTAGGTTGGGTGGGAGGATTATGTATCGACGGAGGAGGAAGAAGAAGACATAAGAGATGTAGATGAAACCGGTTTGAATCGCGATGCATCGATTTGAAATTACAATGCATCGCTATTAAATGGAAATGACACTGACATATTTTGGAATCATGCCTCACGATTAAATTTTGGGCATCGCGATGCATGAACTAATGATTTATGCGCGTGTTCGCATGAAAGGTATATTCGTCATTTTCGCCATAAAAGTGTATTTTATCGGCTAAAAAAGATTATTGGGATCTTTAAGAAAAGTAACAAAAGGGACCGGCAATGATTTCACCGTTTAAATAGTCTCATTTGATAAGTTAAATTGTTTAAGATTATAACTTTACTTGTTTCTACCTTCTTCAAATTATACTAAAATTATTGCTCATATTTTATTATAGGGCATGAAAACTCATTTTGTTATGCTCAATTTTTTTTTCTTCAAAATATTTATATTTTAAATATGTAGTACTATTTAATGTTTATTTATCGAATATCCTACATTATGAATTTTATGTAATGAAATCTTTATCTTTAGATATCAAACTTTACTTCAAATTACTTTTACATTGTTTTTACCTTTTAGACAAATATGAGTAGCCAACATAGTAAGCCAAAAGTGCAAACTCTACTGCTACACCTTTTAATGTAAAAAGAGTTGCGCTATTCAGACCCCTCAATCCTATATATTGACACCCCCACCAAAATCCAAACTTCCAAATTTACGCTTCTGCATCCAATTATTCAGACCCCCCCCCCTCACCGCCTCCTTCCCCTTCCCCCCTTCACTACGTCCCCCATCTCTCCCTCCCACCGTTTTTCCTTCTTCCCTTTTCTTCCCTCCCCCTCCACTGTGTTCCTTATCTCTCCCTCCCACAGTTTTTCATTCTTCCCATTCCCTCCCTCCCATCCTCTTTCCTTTTTTCCAGCACCACCAACCCAGTATCTAGCTCCCACCTCAAAGCATCTCCTTTCTTCCCCACCTCATCCTTATTTTTTTTAAGAAAATCAATTCAAGGGTTGTTCGACCATGGTCAACCAAACAACCTTGTGTTGTTTGGCCATAAGAATTTTTGGTCGTCCAGGGTCGAATAATACAAGGTTGTTTGGTCGACCATGGCTGAACAACACAAGGTTGTTTGGTCGACCAAGGCCGAACGACCTTTAAATTGAATTTTTATAAAAAAAATAAAAATGAGGCGGTGTAGACACCCCAATTTCATACCCCTGGTATGTAACATTGATATGTGATATCAAGACCTGTTAAAATTTAACAAATGTCAAGTTATAGGAATTAAAATGCAAAAGACAAAGCATGATGCACAAAATAGTAAAATGCAGGGGCCTAAGTGTCTAAAAAGAGGCTAAAAATGGGAGCTGGGCGTTGCCATAATGCATTATGGGTGCGGCACCCATAAAGGATTGTTCCGGCGCCAAGGGGTGCTACAGTGCACTCATAGTTAACGCATTGCACAATTTATCAAGTGCGGTACAAGCCGATGAAGCACAAATTCAACTATAAATACAGGTGCTCGGCCTCACTATCAGGGATCACAAAGGAGAGACCCAGAAACTCTCTCTCTCGCATTGTTATTACGCCAAGAAAAAAAGAGCGATCGTGAGATAGTGAGCGCCCCCTCCTATAAAGCCTCAAAGCTTTGCCAAAACTCCTCCAAACGCAAAACCAACTAGTCAAAGTGAGCCTTAGCCCCCCAGTTAGGTTTCCACCCTATTTCCCCGATCCAAAAATCTCGAAAAGAGCAATTGCTTTGCTCGAGTAAAAAGGCCAAATCTGCTATAAACAAGCAATTGTTCTGCCCGATTTCGCTAGCGGCAAGCGCGGCAAAACGCAGCGGTTGCTCCGCCCGTTTGACGGTGCCCAGAAGCAACCTTCGGCAGCAGTCACTCTACCCGAACCGCAGCAGCAGCAACAGTAGCAAAAAAGACTCTTTCTATTGGAAGGACAGAGCAAGCACGCCACGCTCTAAAAGGAGAGCCTTTAAGAGCGTTATTTTATAAAAAGCTATTTTCCATCCGGCCCAATGTAAAAATATAAGCCGTTGTGCTGCCCGGATTTAGTTAGAAAATAGCATTAAAAAGAGCCATTATTATGGCCAAATATTTTTAAGTATACTTGTAATCACTTGGAAAGAGACGGTTACAAGTATGTAAATAATGTAGACATGGATGTATTTGTTTTCTTTTCTGTCTTTTAATGCTTTATTTATTTGCTAGATAAATATAACAAAAAACATACTTTAGCGGTTTAGCCAAAAACTGTTTTGAGACCGAAAGGGTGAGTTGGGTGCCTAGCACCTTCCCAACTCGTAACTTAGCATCCGAACCCGTTTTTGCAATCTCTGGTTTTATTTTTGTTTTTTTTCATTTCTTCCTTAAAATAAATATGGCGACTATATCAAAACATTTTGGATCACAGTGGGGCATCGCAACATCCTTTCTTGCACTTTCCATTTTCCCCTAAACAATGGAAGATGTGAATGAAAGGGTGATGTATTCATGCATCCTGGTATCCCCTAAACAAGGGATAACTTGATACAGAAAAGTCAAAGCACTCATAGTGATCCGAAATAGGCCATAAGGCAATTTTCATAAAATCCATAGTAGGCCTTCGCAACATCCTTTCTTGCACTTTCCATTTTCCCCTAAATAAGGGAATATGTGAATGAAAGGGTGATGTATTCCTACATTCTGGTATCCCCTAAACAAGGGATAACTTGATACAGAAAACTCAAAGCACCTATAATGGACAAAAACTAACTCAGGTGACCGAGACGTATTCAACGCGCTTTTTGACAACACTCCTCTCGCACTTTTAATTTCGTTTTCCCCTAGACAAGGGAGGACGGAATGCGGGCATTGATGTCCAGGTTCCGCACGCTGCGCACCCCTATCTAAGGGTGCGCGGGCCGCATCTCCGGGGCACCCACAGTTGCGACTCTGCTGGGGAGATCGTTTTTATTTTAAATAAAAATGGAGGGCTAGACTCAGTAACCAAAACTTTTTTTTTCTTTTGTTTCTGACTAAAGTATGCTGGTTATATTTCTTTAAGCATTTGAATATTTGCGTTCCTATACATCCGTGTCTATATTTGTGGATATGATCCTCCATCTTGCAGCAGTTTCGTTCCAGTCACTATTACATGTATATTTAAAAATATGTATTTAAAAAAAAGCACAAATATATATATATATATATATATATATATATATATATATATATATATATATATATATATATATATATGTGTGTGTGTGTGTGTGTGTGTGTGTGTGTGTGTGTGTGTGCAATAAATTTCCGAGCAGCATAACGAAAGGGCTGGGGCTTTATTTTATTTATCGCTTTATTTTATGTTTTATATTATTATCCTGCGCGCTTTATTTTTTATTGCACGAAATACGTGTGTTTATTTCATCCTGTTATTTTATTTTGGGGATTAGAAAAAATTTGTAATTAATAGGAATAGATAGATTCCCAATTTTTTTTCTTTCTATTTCTTGATGTGATTGGTTGCTTGCTCGCGCTCAAACTAAATAAGCCGAGAAAATCAACAAATAACAGCAAGACATGCCATATCTGTTTTTATTTCCTGTTATATATCTGGAAAAAAAAATTACTGCTTTCTAGAGGCTGCACACACGCGCACGCATGTAGATATATTCTAAACTTTTACCCTACACCATGGCCAGCTTACCCCATGCATAAGCCAACGCTAATTGCATATAGATTCTCATGACACTTCATGGACCGACCGGTTTTTGCATCTCTGAATCATTTGTCAGCCCCTGAAAAAAAAATAAAAAAAAGAGCAAAGAATAATTGAAAAAAAAATCAATCAAAAAAAATCTTGAAAAAAAAGGATATGAATAAATACACAGGGGCTGATTGATTATTTTTTGATGTTTGACTTAGAACAATTTTGAATGGTGGATCTTGGAAAGAGTATAAGCCCTTCGCATAGGATTAGTCCGATCTTGGGGAGTCGAAAGACAAGTGGAATACGAAGGTCCTATACTCTGGAGAAAGAATCCACTATTCTAAGAATAGTCTGAGACTGTCAAAACAAAGCAGGTGTTTGTCCGGTCAATTGTAGGAAAAAATTAAATAATAATAAAAAATACTAATAAAGGCACGCTGTACTCCTAGCCCAGAAAGCTTTCAGTCAAACCCTACTGATATATCCAAACCCATTTTCCTCAGAAATCTGGCCCGAATTTGAAAAGGTAGAGATAGTACTGGCCGGTGGATACGGGATACAGGCACATGATTAGATCAGAAAAAGGCAAGATCAATATAGAGGATACAAATTCAGGTGCAATGGCGGCTAAAAATAAACAAGCTATGATGGGAACTAGCAATGATAGTTTCCTGGGTATGATAGACGGAGGCACCAATAATGAAAGGCTTCATGCTATATTCGAGTCTATTATTGAAAAGCCTCTGCAGAATTGGTATACTACGACCGGCCCGCTCTTAACGCCCGCAGATCTGGTAGACCGTTTGGGATATACTATCCCCTATCATTCCCCTAGCTTTATGGATTGGTCATCTACCGATCCGCTCCCTAAGATTGAGGATCTCAAACCCCAGGTCCTCAACGTTGTAAATAACCCTGTACAGTTCGCTATTAATGATAATCTGAATATGTTTGTTTATTCCTTAGTTGCACCATCATTAAAAGATGCATCTAGATAATTATAATAATGAGTTGTTCAATGAAATGGACCCAAAAGATACAAATTACTTGCTTGAGCTCGTAAAGTCAGTTAAGCACCAGGAACAACATCAATCATCGGCAGCAGATGAAGACTATTAACCTGGGGCTGAGCAATGAGACAAAAGAAATCAAAATCGGCAGCTACCTATAAGGCTCTGAAAGAATGTCACTTATTAGTCTCCTCAAAGAGTTCATGGACATCTTTGCGTGATCCTATGAAGATATGTCTTGGCTGGATCCAACCATTGTCGAACACCGGATCCCCACTTATCCGGATGCTTGACCAATCAAGCAAAAGCTCCGCCGAATTAAGCCATAATGGTCACTACAAGTAAAAAAAAAATTATGAAGTAGCTACATGTCAAATTCATTCGGGTAGTAGAATACCCGATCTGGCTGTCCAACATAGTGACCGTTCCCAAGCTCAACGGGAAGGTCCGGATATGTGTAGACTTCCGCGACCTCAACAAAGCACCGCCCAAAGATGACTTACCTTTATCCAATATTGATATTGTGGTAGATGTCGTCGCCACCCACAAAATCAGATCTTTCGTTGACGGCATGCTGGGCTATAATCAGATCAAAATGGCAACAGATGACCAGGAGAAAACGTCATTCACTACTCCCTGAGGAACCTACTGCTATAATGTTATGCCATTTGGGCTAAAAAATGTCGGGGCTACCTATCAAAGAGCTGCCTCACCCTCTTCCATGACATGATTCATAAAGAAGTCGAGGTCTATGTTGATGACATGATCATGCACTCCAGCGACGCCAGCGGTGCTCATATCAAAGACCATCGAAAATTCTTCGAAAGGTTGAGAAAGCACCAGATGAAGCTTAACCCCACCAAATGCACATTTGAGGTTACCAAGGGTAAGGTCCTGGGATTCATGGTGACTGAGCAAGGCATTGAAATCGAGCCAGCTAAAATCAAAGCCATTAAAGAGATGCCGTAGCCAAAAACACCAATCGAAGTCAAATGCTTTTTGGCTCGATTGCAGTATATCATCCGCTTCATCAGGCATCTAACTCCTATATGTGAGCCCCTTTTTAAAATCCTAAAGAAAAATACTGACCAAGTCTGGGACGAGAAATGCCAGCTAGCATTTGAAAAAATAAAAGTCTCTCCTCTTATATTTAACCGTTGCAGACACGTCAGTAGGGGCTATGCTCGCCCAAGAGAAAGAAAATTCCTACATTGAAAATGCAATCTATTTCATAAGTAGAAAACTGCAAGGAAGCGAGCTAAATTATTCAGCATTAGAGAAAAGCTGCACAGGCCTAGTCTGGGCAATGCAAAGGCTCAAAACCTATTTGCAAGGACGATTGGCTAAATGGTCGTTTCTTCTCAACGAGTTTGACATCACCTATGTCACGCTCAAATCCATCAAAGGCAGCATAATTGCAGACCATTTAGCCGATCTGCCCCTAGAAGCAGAAGATGCAGTTGAGCCCGGTTTCCCAGACTAAGATGTCCTGGAAATCACTGATCACGACACCAGCTGGTAAATGTTCTTTGATAGAGCTGCAAATAAAAGAGGCTTTGGCATAAGAATCTTATTAATCGACCCGGCAGATTCCCACACTCCATTGGCCATAAGGTTGGAGTTTGAATGCTCAAACAATACAGCTGAATATGAGGCATGTATTGTTAGTCTAGAAGAAGCCCTTAGTAAAGGAGCCAAAGACTTAGAGGTTTACGGTGATTCTGCCCTAATCATAAACCAGGTCGAAGGGAAATGGAAGACCCAGGATCCTCGGCTGCAGCTCTATCATCCAAATTGACAGCACTCGCCACTAAATTTGATTCTATCTCGTTTCATTACTTGTCGCGAGATAGAAATCAATTCGTTGATGCCTTGGCAACTCTGGCATCACTGGTCCAAATTCCCACAGAAACCAATGTGCAGCCTTTCATAGTTGGGAAAAAGATCACTCCGGCTGTACTGCTTCAAAATAAATGCTACTCCTGAAACAGATCACGAGCCTTGGTATTATGATATTTTTAATATGCTTTAGAAAGGGATCTATCCTCTCAGCCTAGACAAAAGAAGGAAAGTCTCCCTACAGAGATGGACATCGCAATTTGTGTTTAGCGGCGGCTATATAAAAGGCATTATCAGGGCTTAAACCTATTATGCGCGACCAAGCAAAAGCGGAACAAATCATGGACCAGCTTCATGGTGGTACCTGCGGGCCCCACATGAACGTGCACATGCTATCCAAAAAAGTTTATCCGGCAAGGATACTATTGGGGTACGCAAGAGACCGACTGTATTCGGTGGGTGCGTCATTGCAACAAATGCCAACGTTTCGCAAATCTGTAGCACGTGCCCTCGCATATCTTACATAACTCCACAGCCCCTGGCCCTTTTCAACTTGGGGAATCGACATCATAAGGCCAAATTCACCCGAAGGGATCCAATGGTCACGAGTATGTTCTAGGTAGCAGTCGACTACTTCACGAAGTGGGTGGAAGCCTCTTCCTATAAAGTTCTAAATGCTCGAAAGGTGTCCGAATTTATCTAGACCAACATCATATATCGATACGAAGTGCCCTTCGAGATAATCTCCGACAACGACACTCACTTTGAATGGGACGTGAATCGTCTACTCGACGAGTTCAAAATCTAAAGGCAGAAATCTTCCCCCTACCAGCCACAAGCCAATGGTGCCGTTGAAGCAGCTAATAAAATGCTATAAAATATTATCAGAAAAATGGCTGATATAGGAAGAGACTGGCCAGAAAAATTACCGTTAGCTCTCTGGGGCTACCGCACTTCAGTCCGCACACCCACTGGGGCTACTCCCTATTCCTGAGCATATGGCATGGAGGCAGTGCTGCCTATTGAAATTGAAATCCCGTCATTAAGAGTGATGATGGAATCGGCATATCAGAAATTGATTGGGTCAAAGGGCGATATGAAGAATTGGCCCTGATCGACGAACGTCGGTTGTTAGCCCTGGAGCACACTCGAGCCTATCAAAGGCGAATAGCCCGAGCCTTCAATAAGAAAGTCAAAGGCGCGACATCCAAGTCGGAGACCTAGTGCTGCGAGAAAAACCCCTAGTTATGTTGACACTAGAGGGAAATGAAAGTCTCCTTGGATGGGACCGTACGTCGTCAAAGAAATCCGGTCAGGAGGGGCAGTACTCCTTACGAACCAAGATGGGGAGGATCTGGTTCAGCCATTCAACCTCGATAAACTCAAAAGGTACTATGCTTAAGCCGATATGTCTGGCAAATTGCTTCTCTCTCCAGCTCGCTAGGCTGAAAACCCGAAAGAGCGGCCTAGGCAAAAATTAGAGCATAAAAAAAACGAAAAGAAGAGATAAGGACTCGCTAGGTTGAAAACCCGAAAGGGCGGCCTAGGCAAAAATTAGACCAAATATATATATTAAAAAAATCAATAGGAGAAAATAGGAGAGAGAATGCAATTTCTGAGTCCTCAGCATCTGATCTCCAGCCTGCCGAAGTCTTCAGTACATGCAGGGTTCTTGACTTACTAGAAGAAAAAAGAAAAAAAAAACCACGACAAGAGCTCGCATTAAAATAACAGAATATAATATATTACAGGTCCTAAGGTGCAACTTAGGAATATTTGCTTAAGACATTCTAGATTATGCATTTATTGCCTATACATATATCTATTCCTATTTGCTACCTCTGCCCCCTTGTTCCCCCCAACCATCCTTTTATTTGCAACATTAGCACCGAAGTGGTCTATCAATGCCTGCGGCGTCCGCCTAGCCGGGACCATATACTCCTTTTGCGAGGCGTCGAAGAAGCTTCAGTTTTGTCAGTATGAGAACCACCAGAAGTGTCCTCCTCTTCCTCATCGTCAGTATCCCCATTTTCCTAAGCAGCTGTATTACTTGGGCCAGCACCATCATCCCTGAGGGCAGTGCCCCATCTGCCAACTTGAGGGGAGGGACAACCTCATTTGGTTCCCAAGGATTGCTCCGCCTGCTTGCATTGCTCAGTCGAACCCTCTGCTGCTCTGTCTGATCACGAAGGAAAATAGCAGAAGCTATAAGGAATAACATTGCACCAATTATACGATCCAGCACAGGAAGAGGCGGATGCCTCTTCTCCCCACAGAGTACCAAAAAAGCCCGATCGAAATTAAAAGGTGTATCTTTCTAAATTCCATTCCTGAGCTACAGTGTGCTAATACCCCTAGATAATGGTCTAGCTTTATTTTGTTTATGAAATTTTGAGTCTGCAATTTAAAATTATTGCATCATATAAATTATATTGCATTGCATAATATATATGTACAGAATCTGGTACAAGAAAAAAGAGAAAAGCTAATAAATGCATGCAGCTAAAGCTAATGAGCACGGGAAGACTGGCTCCTGTCCAGATGGCCACCCATAACCCGAGGACCCTCTTCGTCGATCCTATATGCTCGTCCTCTCACCCGAGCACGGCTCGATTCGGCAACCGCTTCATCATCATCCCAGCGCCTGGTCTGCCGCACTGTGTCATTCCCTTGGCAGGAGAACTCGTCCATAAGCTTTTGATAAAGCTTGTTGATGCTGAAGAAACCTCGCAGCAGCTTCTTGTACGGAGACACATTTACCTAAAAAAAGAGGAGAAATGTGGGACAGCAAAAAAAGAAAATATATTAGTCTCCAAAAAAAATATGTATGATAAAAATGGAATGATGAAAAAAATATATGCAAAAGAAATGTGTCTACCGTGCGAGCCTGCTCGGGACTTGATGCTCCTCAGGAATATCTGCATCAAGAAGCACTTCCTTTATCATCCGACCGTCTTGATGATATCGAAAGGTGGAGAAAGCATCATCAAGTCCAGTAAACTCTAGATGCTCATCAAGAACTGGATAAGAAGGTCTAGGCCTGGCACAGGCATCAGAAGCACGCCTGGCCACTACAGGAACAGGAGGAGGAACATGCAGCGTAGTCCTCAGAAAGTCCTCATACGCCATAACCAGAAAATCAGCCTGAGGCATGAGGAATCTCGATAGGTACTGATACATGTTCGGTAAGAGATCCGGCTCAATCACCCAAAAATGAGGCATATGAGGCATCACTGGATGTGTCATAATCGCAGAATGCTGGCGGTTGACTCGCTTGCCCATGTATAACGAGTCAACCATAATGGATACCATCAGTATCCGACACTGGCTCATCTCTAAAGCAATTGCATAATGTCCTACCAGGCCCCTCCAAGGAAGGAAATGTACCGTGCCTGCACTCGAGCTGGCAATCCGCTCCTACACCCTTCTATCTTCGAGCAGTCGCCGTCTCGATCCACTCTGACCCTGTTATCATTCACGAACTCAGCCAAGTAAGGTGGCTCGTGAAAACGCTGACGCAGCTGACCCGACGTGAAATGAAAAAATGAAAAAGCCCAAACCTGTAAAATAAAAAAATAAAAAAATAATATATATATATATATATATATATATATATATATATATATATATATGCTGCAATAAAAAAAAATAAAAAAAGGCAGGGAAAGGTAAAATACCTCCCATGTTGGAGCAAATCCAATAAGAGTTGGCGAGTCATTTCAGCTGACCCTATCCATCGAGGCATACAGCTCAGCCAGACCTGCCTGCCCCCAGTCATAATCAGCAATATGATCAAAATCCGCCAGGCATGCCAAAATAGAAACCCTCAGAGTAGTGGACGAATTGGCAAAAAGAGATGTCCCAAGGAAGAAGAATAAAAACGCTCTGGCGACGCGAGCTACGGCCCCGCTATCATTCTCTGGGACCCTCCCGACATTTTCTAAAAGCCAGTTCCGCACGCTGCCAATTAAGATCTCATCAGCAGATTTATATTTGGGCTCAAAGCCCAGGATATCTTCCACTACATCGTGATGGTGACGGAGGGTGTAATCAGGCTCCAAAATCCTACCATTGCTAGTAGGAATGCCTGTGATGGCAGCAAAATCACAGGGGGTCATGGTTGCCTCCCCCCAGCTGAAATAAAAAATGTGGGTAGTATCCCATCAATAATTCCAAAGCACATCGAAGATAGGCAAAAAGCTGCGGAAGGGACCAAAAGCATGAAGGAATATGCTGAAGCCGGAGCCCTCCACCAAGACTTGTGCCGCCACGGGCATCAAGCGATAAATGTCAGAAACATTGGCACAAGTGGCCCCAATCCGTTTCAAGGGCTGGCGCATCTAAAAAAAACAAATAAAAACAAAATAAGGGACAGCGTATCAGTATAAGAGTGAAGGAAAAGAAAGAAGGGTAAGATTCTTATCTTTTTAATTTCCTATGTATATCATCAAATTAAGCATGTTGTATGCATCGCATTTTGCAGATCATCATAAATTTATGCATAATAATTTCTATTTTGCCTTCAAACAAATAAAAAAACAAAAAAAATAGAGATATATATATATATATATATATATATATATATATATATATATATATATATATATATATTGCACTTTTGCATTCATCGAAAAAATATTTTTAGCATTTTAGCATTTGAAAATTTTAATTGCATTCTCGGTATCATAAAAAACATCTTTTTGCATTTAAAAATAAGTATTTTGGCATCCATGCATAAATAAAAAATGCACCCTTTTGCATTCAAAAAAAACATTTTGGTATTTCGGCATAATAATCTATTTAAAAAAAAGTGTGTTTTGCCTTAAAAAAACAAATTTTGCATTTTCTTGCATAATAAAAAAATGTCCATGCATAATACTAGCAAGCATTCCCATAAATATTCTGTATCGTATTTGCATCCAATAAATGATATATGCATGCATTAGTAATTTATCATTTGCATTTATTGTCTAAATAATTGCATTTTAACATCCGCAAAAATAAAAAATAAAATGTTGCAAATCCTGAAAAGAAAATATTTCCATGACATTTATCATGTCTTTGTAGCATAGGCATGTATAAAAATAAATTTCATCACATAAAATAGTCTGTTTCATTTTGCATGCATCCGAAAAATGTGTCCGAAAATATACTCGAAAAAAAATGCATCATGCTTCAAAAAGTCCATTTTATAGGCATGCATCATATAAAAATATTTCTCAGTATAAACATGCATCATTTAGTCAAATTGCATTAATAATATATAAGCATGAATCGCAGAGTCAAATAATGCCAACTAGTTAAATCATGCATCGCCGAAATAAATCGCATGAATTTCATGAATAAACTGCCAAAATGCATCATTCTAGCATATAATTGCATGCATAAGCATCATAAGCAGGCTCAGGAATGCTCCAAAAGCCCAAAGCAGTAGGAAAATCTAGTAGATCTGAAAAATTGCTCAAATGGGTTTAAGAAAAAAGAAACTTACAGTGGGACTTGGAAGATTGCATACATGCGTGTTCCAATCGCGGTGAAGGTTACCCCAATCATCTTTCCGGATGCATTGGTGCTTTTCCTTTCCGTGATCACGAAGAAGAAGCCATCTGTTAAGAAAACACGTAAATTGGCGGAAGAAAATTGAGAAAATGAGAGAAAATGAAAGAGAAATGTGCAGAGCAGCAATGGAATCGCAGAAGCAGAAAAAGAAAGAAGAAGAAGTGAAGCAGTAGCTTCACTCTTCCTCTCCCTGTCACCAATAAGGGAGGAAAAAGGAATTTTTTCTTTTTCCCCCTCCAAAGTTTGAAGGTTCGGCACTTAAGTCCCCAAGTTTCCAAAATTGCAAAATGGCACCTGAAGCTTAACGTAAAGTTAACAAAGTTAGTTTTGTTAACAAAATTTGACTGTCATCCATCCAAGGGCAAAGTAAAAGTTATATCCCCAGCAGATCAGCCGCAAAATGAGCAAAAAGCAAGAAAAGTCAGCAGCAAAGGTATGATCATAAAAAACAAAAAGAAAGAAGCAAAAATAATAAAGTATGCAAATGAAAAAAAAATGCAAAGCATGCGAAAGATAAAAAGAGAAGAAGAAAAAATGCAAAGCATACGAGAAAAATAATTAAAAAAAAGAAAAAAATTGCAAAGCATGCAATAAAAAAATGTAGGTATAAAAAGAAAAAAAAGGTGCATGCCAATAGGAAGAATAAAAAAAAGGAAGGTAGAAAAATGCATGCATAAAAAGAAAAAAAATGAAGCATAAAATATATGTGTGCAAGAAAAGTAAAAAAAAGAGAGAGAGAGAGAAAGAGGCAATAAGCAAAGCATGGAAAATATAAATGCAAAGAAGAAGAGAAATTTCCACTAAAGCCAAATGCAAAGAAGAATAAAATTTTCCAAAAAAGCACAAAGAAGAAATTTCTAGCTAAAGCCTGAATGCAAAGAAAGAAGAAAATTTTCCAAATGAAGCAAAAGAAAGGAAGAAATTTCCAAATTAAAGCCGAAATGCAAAGAAGAAAGAAAATTTTTCAAATTAAGCCTAAAAGAAGAAGGAAGAAATTTCCAGCTAAAGTCGAAAATGCAAAGAAGAAGAAAATTTTCCAAATAAAGCCGGAAAAGCAAAGAAGAAGAAATAATTTCCAATAAAGCCGAAATGCAAAGAAAAGAAAATTTTCCGTGAAGCCGGTAAAAGCAAAGAAAGAAGAAATTTCCAGCCAAAGCCAGAAATGCAGCAACAAAGAAAATTTTCCAAATTGCCTAAAAGCAAAGAACTAAGGCCGAAATGCAAGCAGCAAGAAAAAATTTTCCATCTCAAGTTGGAAATGCAACAAAAAGAGGAAAATTTCATGCAAAAGATGAAAATGCAGCAAAATATAAAAATCCACAGCATGAGTCCGCAAGAGCTGGAAATACAGGAAATGTAGCAAAAGCAGCAGATGCGGCAGAAGTCGCAAAAGCAAAGTAATGGTAAGAAAAGGTAAAATATTTTACCTTTTGCATGCATGATGTGTTCCACCGCCATATTCGACGAAGGACTGAGTTCCTGAGGATGCGATGTTATCCTGCTTTATAGGAGTAGCATAGGATCATTTCCTCGCGGGGCGTAACCCCAAGAGGGATGGTCAACATTATGATTTGTGTTTTGCCTTTCTCACGAAGGGCTGCAACCCCGGGCCAGAGAGAGAGGCTATCGTTATCTGATGAAGGATCCTGTCCTGAGGAGACGATGCATTCCGCCGTCGTGTTCGGCAAAGGGTTTCGACCCTTTGAGGATACGACATGCATTATGATTTGTGTTTTGCCTTTCTCACGAAGGGGCTGCAACCCCGGGCTAGAGAGAGAGGCTATCGTTCTCTGACGAATGATCCTGTCCCGAGGAGACGATGTATTCCGCCGTCGTGTTCGGCAAAGGGTTTCGGCCCTTTGAGGATACGACATGCATTATGATTTGTGTTTTGCCTTTCTCACGAAGGGGCTGTAACCCCGGGCCATAGAGATAGGCTATCGTGTTTCGACGAAGGATCTTGTCCCGAGGACACGATGTTTGACCTTGGCATCCCACCCAGCGTTGTTTGTTGGCATTTTGGGGAACTACGTTTGGTCTGATTCCTTTGATAACGATACGTAGGCAGCCTATTTCGGTAGGCACGACCATCACAACATACTTGTTTGTTGGCATTTTGGGGAACTACGTTTGGTCTGATTCCTTTGATAAGGATACATAGGCAGCCTATTTCGGTAGGCACGACCATCGCAGCATGCTTGTCTCGGTTTAGCCTGAACTACGTTTGGTCTGATTTCCTTTATTAAGGGATACGTAGGCAGCTTACTTTAGTAGGTTCGACCATCAGAGCGCATAATTTGCATATCTGCTTAAAAACTACGATAACCTGCTATAACCGACTAAATATGTCTAGGATATATGAGGTTTGGTTTGCATTATAAATTGTTGCATTATAACTGCTACCTGTTGCATTACTCCCTATTTATAAATGCACGAAATTGGAGAGTCTTTTTCTTATTAACGATATTCGTCTACTCAGTAAGCTGCGGGTTACCCGTAGACTCCATCGTTTAGGGGCTCTGTAGACACCCCAATTTCATACTTCTGGTATGTAACATTAACATGTGATATCAAGACCTGTTAAAACTTAACAAATGTCAAGTTACAGGGATTAAAAATGCAAAAGACAAAGCAGGATGCGCAAAACAGTAAAATGTAGGGGCTTAAGTGTCCAAAAAGAGGCCAAAAATGGGAACTGCGCGCTGCCATATTGCACTTTGGGCGCGGCGCCCATAAAGGATTGTTCCGGCGCCAAGGGGTGCTACAGTGCACTCAGAGTTAACGCATTGCACAATTTATCAAGCGCACGGTACAAGTCGATGAAACATAAATTCAACTATAAATAGAGGGTGCTCGGCCTTATTATCAGGGATCACAAAGGAGAGACCCAGAAACTCTCTCTCTGCGTTTTTATTATGCCGAGAAAAAAAGAGCAATCGTGAGATAGTGAGCGCCCCCTCCTATAAAGCCTCGAAGCTCTGCCAAAACTCCTCAAAACGCAAAACCAACCGGTCAAAGTGAGCCTTAGCCCCCCAGCTAGGTTTCCACCCTATTTCTCCGGTCCAAAAATCTCGAAAAAAGCAGTTGTTTTGCCCGAGTAAAAAGGCCAAATACGCCAGAAACAAGCAATTGTTTTGCCCGATTTCCGCCAGCAGCAAGCACGCAGCAGCAAAAAGGCAAGCAGTTGCTCCGCCCGCTCGCTTGATCGGTGCCCGAAGCAACCTTCTAAGCGGCCACTTTGCGCCGAACCGCAGCCAGCTAGTAGCAAAAAGACGCCTCTCCCGGAAGGACAGAGCGAGCACAATACGCTCTAAAAAGTGAGCCTTTAAAAGCGTTATTTTATAAAAAACTATTTTCCATCCGGCCCAATGTAAAAATATAAGCCGTTGTGCTGCCCGGATTTAGTTAGAAAATAGCATTAAAAAGAGCCATTATTATGACCAAATATTTTTAAGTATACTTGTAATCACTGGAAGGAGACGGCTACAAGTTTGTAAATAATGTAGACATGGATGTATTTGTTTTATTTTCTGTCTTTTAATACTTTATTTATTTGCTAGATAAATATAACACAAAAGCACACTTTAGCCAAAAAACTGTTTTGAGACCGAAAGGGCGAATTGGGTGCCTAGCACTTTCCCAACTCGTAACTTAGCCTCCGAACCCGTTTTTGCAATCTCTGGTTTTATTTTTGGTTTTTTTATTTCTTCCTTAAAATAAAGATGGTGACTCTATCAAAACATTTTGGATAACAGTGGGGCATCGCAACATCCTTTCTTGCACTTTCCAGTTTTTCCTAAACAAGGGAAGATGTGAATGAAAGGGTGATGTATTCCTGCATCCTGGTATCCTCTAAACAAGGGATAACTTGATACAGAAAACCCAAAGCACTCATAGTGATCCGAAATAGGACATAAGACAATTTTCATAAAAAATCCATAGTGGGCCCTCATAACATCCTTTCTTACACTTTCTATTTTCCCCTAAACAAGGGAAGATGTGAATAAAAGGGTAATGTATTCCTACATCTTGGTATCCCCTAAACAAGGGATAACTTGATACAGAAAACCCAAAGCACCCATAATGGACAAAAAACTCACTCAGGTGACTAAGGCGTATTAAACGCGCTTTTCGACAACACTCCTCTCGCACTTTTAATTTCGTCTTCCCCTAGACAAGGGAGGACGGAATGAGGGCAGTGATGTCTAGGTTCCGCACACCGCGCACCCCTATCCAAGGGCGCGCGGGCCGCATCTCCGAGGCACCCACAGGTGGGGAAGAAGGGAGGTAGAGACATGCCTATGGCTGGAGATTAAGGCTATTTGGTTGTGCGGGGATGGATGGGAGGGGGTAAGTTTAAGGATATGCAGTGGGAGGGAGGGAGGGAGGGGGCGGTGATAGAAGGGGTATACTGTGATGGGAGAGAGAGGATGCAGTGTATGGAGGAAGAAGGGAGGACGCAGTAGAGGTGGGGGAGGGAAGACGATGTGGAGGTGGAGGGAGGGAAGACAACGCTTGGAGGTAGGGGGAGGGAGGAGGCGGTGAGGGGGGGAGGTGAGTTTGGAGAGGAAGGGTAAATTAGGAAGTTTGGGTTTGAGGGGGGGAAGGGGTCAACATATAGTATTGGGGGGGTCTGAATAGCGCAACTCTTGTAAGAATTAAATTATTATTAGAACCTTTTTTACACAAGAGGTCCTTAGAACTTGACAAATTGTGAGTCAGTCGCCTTTTCAAAGTTTCAACAGCTTTACACCCTTATATTTTTTTGTAATACAAAAAAGCATTTTATGCATCATGATGCATCAATTGTACATTGTGATACATGAAAGTGCCTTATTTTGTGCATCGTGATGAATGTTTTTGTGTATCGCGATGCATGACGTATCTTTTTTTGGGTATGAAAAAATATAATAATATAAAACGGTTAAAATTTATCCAAAGAGCACGTGCTCAAATTTATAAAGCAGTATAGTTGCCATCAGAGGATGTCACTCGCTTTGATACCAACTGACGCAACAGAATGATTTCGATCACTTTCGAAAGACTAATCAATGGTTCCTACCACGAGAAATCTCTAGTTTCATATAATCCACTAGGAAGAGATAATAAAAGCGTAAAACTAATTTTATTGAATAATAATGAATTAATTTGGAAGTAGAATGTAACCTAAATTTATAGGGCTTCTAAAGCTTGAAAAATAAGTCAAAATCTCCTATAAATTAGCCAGACATATATAGTAACATGATACTCCCTCCGTTTCGGGCAAAGAGTTTCCGTTTGAATGTCAAACTTTGTAAGAAAATGACAATTTTAGTAGCATATTAGTAATAAAAATGAACACTTTTATGCCTTACTTTTTGAAAGTGAACTCTTTAAGTGAAACGTCAAAAAATTGAATAGTGCACTCTTTGCCGAAATGGAGGGAGTATGACTTAAATACAATAATTAAAAGCCTAAAGCTACTTCTTAAATATAAAGTTGATAAATCTGAAAATTATAATAAAAGTAAAAATAATCAAACTTAAAAAATAAAACACATCCAATCTTGTCAAGAAATCAAGGCAATACTGTAAATTGGATATATTTTGTTAGTAATAAAATGAAATTCCAGGGTCATTACTCATTGGCAAATACTTGGGTAAAATGGTCTTACTGTTACTTTTTGTAAGACGAATCATCTTTACTCAATCCATCGTTGTTGGTAGGTTAAGCTGTGAGAGAGTGGAGTTCCGTCCTATGAATTAAAATCCGTAAGACGGTCATAAAGGAGACCTACTCCTACTCATTAGTGAGAACTAGATTGTTTGGTTTTCATCAGTTAGAATTGAAATTTCAAAGACCAAAGCACTTTAGGTGCATGTACTAATTTGAAGTTCCTTAACATTCTACTGAAAAAAAAATTATTGGGGAGATTGCTAGTCGGTACTATTTTCCAACCATTTTTTTCTCTCAAGTCCAACGTTTTTTTTATCAATCAATGAAAGTCTATTTTCGAAATATTGTTTCTAAAATGCCCAGATCATCTTCTTTCATAGCTCGATAATGGACCTGTGATGAGTTGAAAGATTTTTCAGTAGAGACGAAGGCAGAGGAGGATGTGAAAGAAGAGGGCTTACAACGAAGAAGATGAAATAAAAAAGTGGAGGATATGAAGGTTTGGTTCAATATGATTTTGCATTGCGATACAAAAGTGTGATGCAGCGCGATGCAAAATTGGAAGAGAGAGTTAAATTGATACATCGCGGTGTAAAAATTTATGACATTAAATTGATGTAGCCGACGTAAAATTGGATGCAATGTGGTGCATTTGAGTGAGTGATCCGTATCGCGTCTTAGGCTAATAATTAAGCGTATCGCAGTCTCCCCCCCCCCCAAAGTGATTTTTTACAATTGGAAAAAATTATGATGGACCGGAGGGATTGTAAACTTTTGAAAAATAGACCGACCCGAATGACGAATGTATCCCACATTTATTTGGAATAATTACGGGGCAGTATTTTATGGAGAAATTATAACCTCTCCAATTCATTTTTTTATTGAACCGATAAAGTGTTTTTTAATAAATTTGTTCCAAAAATACTTTCTTCTCTTATCATTCTCTCTCTCACCCTCTAACGAATTCAAAATTTTGCACTTTCTTTCTTTATCTTTCTTTCTTTCTCTCTTCTACACTTTCTCTCTAGTCGGACTATGTGTTTCTCTCACGTAAGAAAATAAACTAATTTTTGAAACGAAAAAATAAAAAAACTTTTGTCTAGAAACATATAGTGATCGACGCATACAGAAAAGGTAAACAAGAACATACCAGCCATTTCCAAGCAGATGATATTCTACATGCATGGCCCGAACCCACCTAAAACAACTGGATCACACAACATTATCATCAAATAAACCTAGCAAATAGTACCGCACATAAGCATATTAGACAATTAAGGACAAGAACAACAACACTCATGTCTAGCTAAATTCAACTCGTGGTCTTATACATAGGGGCGATGGTTGCGTCGGAGTTTTGCGATGCCCGTATTTTCTGTATCGTACCTTTCTTGCGATGACATATTTTTTGCATCGTACCTTTCTTGGTTGTGTCGTAGGCTCTGATGCTTGAGTCGTGGGATATGATGCATACCAGACGCAATGGTATCACACGCGAGATTAAGAAGGAACGAACCAAGATCGGGATTGTCTAGCAACGATTCATCGATAACGGTCTGCTTTTTCGACGATTTCTTCTTTCCGGAACTCCGATCCGATGAATTTTAAGATCTTTTACATAAAGGATCCAATCCATGTGAACATGAAATCATTTGTGTAAAGGATTGAAGCAACTTGGCAATAACAAGTCCCCAAGTGATTAAAACAAAGGCACAACTGAGTACAAGACGACTCTTGTAGCAAACCCCAAGTAATTCAAACAACGACGGTATTGAATGAAGTTTTAATGGGATTTCTGGGTCCTGGTAAGTTCAAATCAAAGGAATTGCACCCTTTGGATCGGGATTTTCCATTATCGACGATTCATCGATAATGGACAAATTTGGTGGATATATTTGATGAATGAAGTGTGAAATGAGTATAGATAGAGAAATCCAAATGTAGAGAGAACGAGAAAGACAGAGAAAATGGGTGGAATTGAAGAGAGAGAAAGAGAAAGGTACAAAGAGAGAGAAATACATTAATGATGGAAGACAACGATACATAAGATAATGGTGTAGAAGACAATAGTGTAAAGGCTTCTACCCCTAAATGGACGGTTTTGACATTACGATGTCCAATTTTTGAATTGCGATGCCCAGCTTTTGAATTGCGATGCCCAACTTTTGCATTGTGATGCCCAACTTTTGCATTGCGATTCCCAGATTTTGCATTGCGATGCCCAATTTTGGGCAAGGGCTTTATGCACGTGTCTTTTATTTATTAATGATATCTTTGACATTTTACCCCCCAAAAATGTACTTTACCGATTGAATAAAAAGAAAGTGGATTGAAGATGTTATAATTTCTTCAAAAGGTACCGATCGGAATTTACTACTCCATCCGTCCCTAATTTATTGTCCTCGGTTGATTAAGAAAATCTATTTGATTTATTAATATTGATTTAATATGTAGTTTCCTTTTAAAGCCCATGATGTGACCCATAATTAAAATAGGGTGAAAAAGTAAGGGTAAAGTGGTAAAAGTGATGTTCTAAAAAGTAAGTTTTAAACCTGACAATTATTTTGTAATTTGGACGGAGGAAGTATAATTTATTTTAAGAAGAAAACGATACTGAGTATGTGTAACACAAAATACACAAGTTCCCGATCCAAAAACAGGAACAGTCACAAATATCAAGGCCATATATATACAGACCCTAACAAACAACAAGTGCCTAAGACAGCCCAAGCCCATATATATATATTGATTGTGATTAGTAAGAGCATCACCATTGTTCTAAATTCCATTCTTTTTATTCATCTTCTTATTAAGAAGATAAAATTATACAACGGTGAGAGTCTTCTTCCTATTGCCATGTAGGAGAGAGGTAAGTTTTTCTTCCAATTTAGGAAGAAAAATAGGAATCTTCCTAAGTGCCATGTGTGTGATGGGGGGGGGGGGAGGGAAATGTAATATTTTTTATTGAGATGCGTTAAATTTAATTTTTTTGTGTGTAAGAAGATATGTAAGAAGATTATACAATGAGAAGATATATTCTTAAGTGGATAAGAAGAGAAAAGTGTGTAGGTGGCAGTGAGATCAAGCTAAGAAGATGATATAAGAAGAATAACATTGTGGATGCTCTAATTACTTCATTCCTTGTTGAAGTTCAACCTTTCTACAATATCTTTTTCTTTCCCTTATGAATAAATTTTTAATTTTTAATCTTTGGCCAGCGAAGCACCCGCCTAAATGACCAGAGACCTTTATTGCCCACTTAGTCGGACCCAAATCCAAGTAAGTCTCCATTTGTTTCATGGAAAATGATTTCTGAAAAATAAAAAAAATTCATTTTAGGTGTTTAGTAAATCTTTTGAAAATATGTCGGAAAACAATTTCGGATGTTTGACAAATACACAAAAAATGTTATGGAAAACAATAATATAATAAATACAAAAATATATCATAATATTAATATAAAATAGTGTTGAAGTTTAAGTAATTTTCTGTTAATAACTCTCAATTTATCATTAATGGTGTCAAATCAATAAGTTTCATCTTTTTTCAAGCTCACAAATATTTTTTTTATTAATAATTGATATGAAAAATTGTTTTAAAAAATAAAATAAATAATGTTTGAGACGTCCTTAAATAATAATATAATATAGTGGACACTAATTTTAGGATGTAGTGAATATTTCTTAAAATTATAATTTATAAATAATGTGCACAAACTCCATTTATATTTCTAAACAATTTATTTGTTGGGTGAAATATTATGCGTGTATGTAAATATGTGTAATTTTGGAAGGACACGAGGTTTGCTTGAATATTCAAAAATGACTTACGGAAAATAAATCCGTAAGTCATTTTCCAAAAATTGCCATATATATATATTCATTAAAATGTACAATATTTAACTTTGGGAAGGAGTAGCAAGTAATGTTCACCAAACTACCAGAAAGGCCATAATTACAAAGAAGAGGAAGGATGTAAAGAAGTAGACCCTCTACCTGCCTTGCCTCCCTTCAAAGCTCCCTCTTGTCCTCCCTGGCCAACTTGTACACAATTCACAGGCATTGTACTCATGGTATTTAGGATTTCACTGCCCTCACACCAAACACAATCGTTTTCTTTGTTTCATTCATTAGATATTAAGGGTCAACAAAATATGATGTTGTTAATGATCCTTCTTTGTTCTTTTGCCCTACCTTTTTATTATAGTATCTTTTTATATCCAATTTAAGTGGTAATATTACAATTATACAGATTTGTATGAGTTCAAAATTGCTTACTGAAGTGTCCAGTCCAAATTCGGTTACGGACAAAATACGTGCGATCATCATGCATGTGCCAATCACGAATTTAGAAATAGGAGCCCCGTGCAAGCACTAGACATAGCGGATAAGATGTCTGACCAAGGGCTACTTTAATCCCCCACTAAGCCTTGCCGGACCAAGGCCTTGCCTCTATGACAAAAGGGCTATGCCTGAAGGACATAGACTGCTCTGCGAGAAAACATAGCTTCATAGCTTGTCCAAGCGAAGCCTTGCCCACCCGAGCAAGCATAGCACGCACTGAGCAACCAAGCCTTGAGGCCCAAAGCAAGCTATGAGATTTTCTTATTTAAGACGAATTTCTTCCTTAATTACTCTGAAAATCAAATGGAATCCGTCAATCACGCCTACAACTTAGGAATGATCATCTAACCCTAATAGCCGCGATTAAACCTAATTTTACGTGGATTCTACCACTTGGGGGCCTATATATACCCTCCTAAACTTTTAACAAGTTACACACATTTTTTAGCCTATCAAATTGATTTCTCTAGCATTCAATACTTATTTCATGTCGGAGTGATTTCACGATATTCTTCGTGTTCTTGATATATTTTTAGGAAGATCCAACTTACTTATAAGCTCAAATATCTATTTAAACGCAAACAGACGACCCAACACTGATTTTTATCACATCACTTGCAAATAATTTTCTTTAGTGATCCGTGCTTGAAAAGTAGTTTACAAATATATAGGTCGAGCGTGAGCGTGACGGTATGGCCTTGTGTAAAGTTAAGTGTACAAAAGATGACCCAAACTAACAACGGTTTAACGTTCAATTGTTCAAATCAAAAGTAAAAAAGAAAGAAAGTGTAGAAAATGATAAGTTGATAACAGCAATTAATGGAACCTTTAATTGCGTGTGTGTGTGTGTGTGGGGGTGCGGTGGGGGTGCTTAGGATAACAAAGCAAAAGGAAAAAAAGGTTTCTTTTTCACACTTTTTGGCTTGTGTCAATGATCTGTAAAACTATTGTTTATTTGTTTTATAACATCTCCTTTTGAAAGTGTGACAACCTTAATTAAATCAAATCATACCAAAATTGGACCTCCATCCCAAAGCTTCTTCATGATGCCAAGGGTTGCATGCGCAAATCAATTAGCTTTCCATTTTCTTATATTTGCAACTCTTTTTTTAATCTCACTGATTCCAAAGATTGCATCCGTCGATTTGAGTTCGGTCTTTTTCATGCGAGCCCAACGCTTGCATTCGACAGCTACAATCCCCCTTTCTCTCTCTCTCTCTACATCAAATTCCAGTTTCTTTTCTTCTCTTTACCATTTTCGGATTTTGAATGAAAAACGAAGAATTTTTAACCTAAATTTTGTTTTGATTTGGATCCAAAAATAAAATTTGAATCTTGAAAGTAAATTTTTATGATCATGTAAGTGCCCTTAATATCTTACATTAGAGTGAGCTTAATCTTATTGAAGTAACTTATACTCATAAATGGAATATACTCCGCATTATACCAAAATTATACAAAGATGACTCAAATATATTGAGTGAATATAGCCAACAAAAGTATGAAATTATCAAATTATAAACAAGATTGTCTTACCTAAGTCTTTATCGTAAAGTGGGTTATAAAAAATGAATAATAAAAAGAGAGGGGGTGAGGATGTGAGTGGAATATACGCGCATGAAGTGCACGTGCACAAAGTAAGTATCACCAGTAATGGGCACTCTTCTTTAGACTAGTTGTGTACTGCCTTTCATTACTCTCTATGCTTTTTGTGCAACCATATCTGTCTAATCATATTTAGCAGACAAGAAACAAGAAACAAGAAGAAGAAATCATATTTAACAGACAAGAAAGTGGAGGAAGAAAGAAGAAGAAGAAGGGAATTAAATGAAGGAAAGAAGGGGCGATGAGATGAGTGGTCGTTTGGCAACATTATCAGAAGAGCCCATTAACGAAGATGATGATCAATATAAGATGAACAAGAAGAGAGTCATCAGCACAAACAGCAGCTCCAGCTTCTCATTATTATCATTATCATCATCATCATCATCCAATTTTTCAACAAGAAATCCCAGCAAAGTCCAAACATGGCGCAAATGGATCAAAACCCATTTCTCTATCCTCCAATATTTCAACAAGAAATCTCACCTCAACATCCTCCTCAGTGTTCTTGGTTGCCCTCTCTTCCCTGTCCCTATCTATCATCATCAACCCCCCCTCACTCAGGTAAGGTTTCTTTCTTTCTTTACATTATTTGCATGTCCTCTTAATTAAATGTTTAGTAAGTTTCTTGTAAGACGGTTTTGTCTTAATTAATTCGTAAGATAGAGCCATGTTTTTTCATAACTCAACTGACCAACAGTCGATGGATCGAGTAATAAGGAGAATCATCTACAAAAACTATTTGTAACACTGTTTTTTCAGAACTTTAACGTTTTATCTCTATCCTTATATACTCCCTCCATCCCTAAATAATCGTTCTAGTTGATCCGGCGCACAGTTTAAGAAAAAACAATTGATTTGATTATTTATATTGATTTAATGTGTAGTTTTTTTTATCAATGGTACTAATTCTTCAACTTATTATCTATCCTTATAAAGAAGGGCAATATGGTAAATAACACCATCTTACTTTTAAGTTATGTTCCCTCGTTTTTTGATTTGGTGGAGGCTAAACGCATCCAAAATATCATTTTCTACACCTTATTTTCTGTATTAAGTTATTGTAACTTGTGTTGTAAATTACTGAAAATGAAATATAAAGAGTAGATTTTTAGATATAATTAGCCCCACCCTTTTGATTTTTATTTAGCAATAAGGGATAATGCATAAGAGAGAGCAAAAAATGATCTTCCTTTTAACCTTAAAGGTCTAATAATTAAGAGATATATTAATATTATTAAAGTTGATCATAACACTGCCAATATGCACACACAATAAGTAGAAAATAAAGATGAAATATTATGAAAAATATTACTATAACATAATTTTTAAAAGCTGACTCTTTAAAGAAATATTTCAAAATATAATAGTGTATTGTTAACATAGAGTAACATTTATCTCAAAAAATTTCCAACTAAATACTCTTTTCGTTTCGGACAAAAAAACAACTTCACTATTTTAAGATGTTTTACTGGTTCACTTAAAAAAAAGAAAAAGAAAATAAATGTATGCTTACAAATTTATATATATATATATATATATTTTGTTTTTTTCTCTTAAAGGGAGCATGAGAAGGGATCGAACCTACCGTTTATCTTTACAATTAATATGCATTTTAAATTATTAAATTTTTTAAACGCATACTCTGAAACGGAGAACGAGAACATTAAATATAGGCTGGTATGGTTGGTTGCATTAAATTAAAGGTGGGAATAACACTTTGTTACATCAAACTCTGTGGGAGTCGGGTGCCACCGCCGCTACCACTTTATGGTGGGTTTTTATTCCAATTCTCTTTTATAGATTTACCAAATATTTGTGCTTGTGTCTATGACACGATGTCAATATATCTGATTTCATTATTTGAAAAGATAATGTCTAAATAAAATGTGCGATTTTAAAAATTATTACGGTTAAGAGGTACATTGCTTCAAGTGATAGTTGAGAGATTGATGTTTTATAAGGGTGATTGTTCAGAAGATTAATCGTAATGTGTGACTTTGTAATGTGGAGATAAAACATATGGAGAAGAAAAATAGGTGACTTCTCATAATATTAATTTTATGGAGTGATTTGTAACAGAGAGAGAAAAAAATAGAGAGTTAAAAATAGATAACTATTCACACATGTGAATGTGAGGATAAATCTCAACCGTTAAATGTTTTAAGATAATTTAATCTCAACCTTTGAATAGCCCTAATCAATTACCTAATTAACACTCTTTTACTGATAATTTTTATAAGTTGAATTATTAGGCCTATCAATGAATCGAATTTGGATCGGATCAATCAAATATATATCTGATTTGTTAAGAAAATTATTGGACTTGAAATGGATCAGATTATCTTTTCGATATTTTGAAGCTCGATCCATATCCTAAAATTTTTATTTGCCCCTTATTAAAATACTGAATAAAATTAATAATGAGGTATTTTCCCTTAATCAAAGGTTGAATAAAATTAAAATATTAGTAACTTTTATATATATATATATATATATATATATATATATATGTGTGTGTGTGTGTGTGTATTTTTTATATTAGATCGAGTTGTTAACATATCAAAATTCCTTTATCCAAATGGTGATTTGTTAAGTTTTCAGATTATCGGATTCTGATCAAAATCGGATTTAAAAACTAAATTCATATCCTAAAAATAACATCGGATTCGAATCAAAATTCGAGGCATCGACAGGCTTAGACGGATCTTCCTTACTTGAAAATGCTATAAGATCCATAAGACCGTGTTAGACTTAATCTTTACAAAAATAAGCATAAAGTTATACATTAAACCATGTATTGAATGGAATTGGTGGTATGTATTAATACTCCCTTTGTTCCATAATATAAGTCGTTTTTTGAGAGTTTTTTTGTTCCAAAATAGATGTCACTTTGTAATTTTTAATGAATTTTTTTCTATTTTTTTCAATTCTACCAATATTTATTGACTTCGTAATTTATATTTGACTCTTTGGACAAAACTATTAAAAAACACCTCATTAATATTTGAAATAAAATAAATAAGGCAGTTTAGTTTTGAAGTATATTATTTTTTTTATGTGAAAAATTTCAAAAAGACATATATTTTGGAATGGAGTAAATAATAAATATTGATAATTATACACCTCTTGTCTCTACTTGGAAAGTTGCTGAATTGAGGAGGGTTCTCTTTTCTTTTTCTTTTTCTTTTTCAAGCTGCTTGACTAGTTTCTTTCATAAGTCATAACATAACCAAGACTAGATCCCCACCATCCTTTGTGGTCACCGGTCTTTTCAATACATTATTAAATGAATTTGGACTTTTTCTCCGATCAAATTTAACTTAATAGGCCCTCTTTTTTGGATGCATGTTTTTTTTTGTTCTTTTAGTAGTATTATTTTTTTCTTGTATTATACCAAATGTTTTGGTAGTTTCTTAAAGATTACTATAGTGATTTTAAACAACAAAGTGTATTGTTTTAGTTGGTACTAGTACTTTTGTTTGTGTCGATGGCATAACGTCAATTTGTGAATTTATCAATAAATGAAGCAGATAATGTGAAAATGAATTAATATTTATTTATAATTTGTCTAAGTTAATTATGATAATAGTTTAAAAAACAAATATTTCAAATTACAAAATTTACGATTTTTTTAAAAATTTATTTGTATACGAAATTGTAGGCCGGAAAAAAATTAAATTGATTAAGTTAATTACGATAACAATTAAAAAGAAAAAAATTAAAATAGAAATATTGATATAAATTTAATTGAGATTCAGTTTCAAAAAATAAATTGATTAAGTTAATTACGATAACACTTAAAAGAAAAAAAACAAATATTTCAAATTACAAAACTTACGATTTTTTTTTGCATAAAATTGATTAATTAATTAAAATATCGAAAAGAAAAGGGACGTGAGTTTGGTGGAGGAAGGATTAGTAGCCACCAATCGTGAATAGTGTGGGGAGTTGGAGAGAGAGAGGGGGTAGTTGCTCAACCGCCGTTTACACATGTGAACTCGGAGAGTGATAATGACTGTAGGATCTCAATAAAGGAATCAATCTCATCCCCTAAATAGCTTTAGTCAATTGCACATATGCGACTATGAGTTATATTGTATTATAGATTAATGGCTTAGGTCTAAACAGTGACGGATCCATGTGTATCAATATGGGGTACGGCTACATGGACCCCTACATGGACCCCACTTAAAATAAAATATAAAATTACCTATTAATATTTTTTATGATATGAATTTTCTAAAAAATATACATAGTCAATTAGTAGCTAAAATGGTAAAATTTTTGCAACAACATGCAGGCAATTAGGGATGTAGCTCAATTGACAAGTGCTTGTGTTTGCATGTTTATTTTTTTGATTTTTCCCCCACCTAAACGACACTTTTTGTCATTGATAAAAAAATAACATGAGAAAACATGGGTAGCGTTCCCTGCTGGGATTTTTTTTTTTGATCCGTCGTCACTGCATGTGAATTATATTTTGCACTCTCATCGCATCAAAGTCAACCAAAAAAACTGACTTTGTTATTGTAATACCCCATCCGATATCGGGTAGGTGTGAGAATTGTGTTCGATTTATAAGGTGGTCATACACTATCTCTAGGCACCAACATCATCCATGGACTTTGGGTGCATTGTGATGGGATGATCAAGAGCTACACGTGACCTCGAGCTCAAGTCGTTACAATTATAAAGTAATAAAAAAAGTCAAAGTGACTTTTTTTTTTGTAAGAAAAGAAAAGAAAAGGTAAGGGAAAAAATACTTATTCCATTCCTAAATAATTATTTTATTTTCATATTTTATAAATTTAGATAAAATATGGTGTGTTTTTTTTTAAAATCACAAAACACGTAATGTGTAGCAGTTTTGTGTAATATGAATTACGCGTTTTATGGTTTAAAAAAATATATATGTTAAATTTTTATTTGAAAAATAATCAATTTAACTTTAAAACGTTAAAACTGGAGAGTTAGTTGGGAACGGAAGGGACTAGAACACGGCCTTAACGGCTTCAACCATAAAAGGAATGAGATTTATTGCAATATACATCTGAAGATCTATCTAGTATAAAGAATCATCATGTTTTGGTTTGGTGATCCTATTTATGTGATGCTGATACTCTTAATTATCAAACTTCACGGGGAATCCAAGTGGGAGATCAGCGAGAGTTCATGAAGCGTAGGGCTGATAATTGAGTGAGTTGTTTATACGTCGGATTGAGACGGGTAACTGGTGAAATGAGTCGGAACTCGTTAGAACCCGGATACCAAACGTGTTGAAATGTGGTGGGTTAAAACGAGTAACATGTTAAAATGAGGCGATCAGGCTTGACCCGGATTTTCCTTCAAATCCATACATTTATAGAGTAACAAATGTTAGGGTAAAAATGGGTAACAGACTCGACAATACTATTGGGTTAAAACGGGTTACCCGTTTCTTTCGACAAAAAAAATGTTAACGGGTTGAGTTTGGTCGGATAATTTTCAGGCCAGGTCGGGTGAGTGATCGGTTTCAGGTTATAATTATCAGGCTTAAAATGAAGTGTGATGTTCGAGGTTAATCATACTTTATGTTGTCATAAAAAATTTAAAACATCGATTAATACAAGGCGTTACAATTTATGCTAATTTTGATAAATTATGCCTATTAGATGTCTGCGAATTACAAATTTATGTCTTTGCATTACATACATATGCAGGTTTCATCATCGGCACAATACATAATACAACACTTCACGGCAGCCACGGGGTGCCGGAAATTGGAGGGGACAGTAAAGAACATGTATGCCACGGGAAAAGTGACAATGACCATGGTCGATGAGCTTGGCTCAAATGGCTCAGGTGTTGGGGATTCGGAAAGAGGGTGTTTTGTTATGTGGCAAATGGTGCCCAACAAGTGGTTAATTGAGCTTGTTGTTGGCGGCCATAAGGTTGTCGCTGGTAGTGATGGCAATGTGGCTTGGCGGCACACGCCTTGGCTCGGCTCTCATGCTGCTAAAGGTGGCGTTCGTCCCCTACGACGTGCTCTTCAGGCAAGTGTCTGTATAAATATAATTTTATTTATAAGGTCATTATATTCACCAACCAATATATTCAGGTACGAAATTTAAAAATATTTTAAAAAAATTCAAATTAAAAAAAAACTAAGATAGAAAATTAATTTTGAAAATATTATCTTTGCACCCAACATATTATGGCCTCACTTGGGTACAGTTGTGGTCCTTGTGGAAAGTTACTGTCACTAAAAAATCGTTACATCCTCTCATTTGGTCTCCTACCCATGTGCTGTGCGTGTGTGGGCAGTGTGGCCCCGTGATGGGGAATTCGACATTTTGACTAAAAATTTCCGAGTAAATCTAAATTCGGTTAAATGTAATTATGTCTGACAATTTGGTGAGTCGGGTCAGCTTGAGAACACGTCGAAACTCATTAACCCGAATATTAAACATGTCAAAATATGTCAAGTTGAACCGAGTCATGTTATTGCTATAATGGGAAACAAGTTGATCTGTCTTAACTTGAATTTCCTCCCTCCTTAAAATTCATATATTTATAGAGTTAAAACTATTTGGTCAAAATAGGTAACTAGTTTGACTCATTTTAGCCCGAGTCAACATATTAATATTTTTGGGTCGAAACGGGTTATCCATTTTGACCAAAAAATATTAACGGGTTGGGTTATGTCAGATAATTTTCAAGTCGTATCGGGTGGATTAACAGATTCCGAATTGTAATTTTCAGACCTAAATATAATGTTAACACATGTGCCATTTAAAGCCGTTTTACGAATCTTAACATGATAAACACATCATGAATGGTTATAACTTCTACTCCAACACTTTATGACTTTTGTTAATTTTATTTCTTTTTAGTTTACATAAAATTGTAGTTTGTAAAATTTGCAAATTCCCAAAATAATTGTTCTAATTTTACGGACCCGATTCCTCGGATTCATTCCATGTGAGTCATGAGGAACAATTCTCGGATTCATTCCATGGGATCGGAGACGTTCTTCTCTCCATTAAAGTTCTAAGTATATAAAAATTCAAAATTCGAAGCAACATTGCACTTTGAATATGTATAGGTTTTACTATATGCTAAAGACGAATCAATTTATGCAGGGATTAGATCCAATGGCTATATCAACGTTATTTTCTCTAGCACAATACATGGGGGAAAAGCGAATCTCAGGCGACGATTGTTTCATCTTGAAACTGTCGGCAGATCACACAAACTTAGCAGATCGAAGCGATAACACTGCAGAGATGATCAAACATGTTATGTTTGGCTACTTTAGCCAAAGAAGTGGATTACTTGTGTATTTAGAGGATTCTTACTTGACCAGGATTCAAGTACCTGGTTCCCACCCTACATATTGGGAAACCTCGATGGGAACAAAAATCGAGGACTATCGAATGGCCGAAGGTGTGATGGTCGCACACTCGGGCCACTCGAGTGTGGTCATCACAAGGTTTGGAGACAATTTGAGGGCCGGACCGGCCATGACGCGGATGGAGGAGGCATGGAACATTGATGATCTTGCTTTTAATGTTGCCGGCCTATCTATTGATTGTTTTATCCCTCCTGATGAAATGCAAAAAGATTATCCAGAACAAACCTTCGATTGGAGATCATCGTCACATCTATCATCATGATAATTTTTACAATTATAATTTCCATGGATATTAAATGTTTCTTATTATTGACCTCAGACTTACATATATGGAGTGACAAGTGACTCTTTAGTTGTGTGTATATACATATATATCATTAATTTTTTATATAGAGCACTTTTATCAATTTATTTGATTATTCCCAGAATTTTCATAGTTGTATTTTTGTATGCATCATCGGAATTGTTAAAGCCAATGGTGGTTGCTTGATTTTGCAATATTTAAAGTATTAGTGTATCCAATTTTGTCCTTGAAAGAGTAAGCGGTCTTACGGATATTTTTTGTAAAACGAATCATCTTTATCCGAACAACTGTGTGTTAGCTGGTTAGGCTGTGAGAGAGCGTGGTTCCGTCTTATAAATTAAGATCTGCAAAACGGTCTTATAAGAGACCTATTTTTTAAAATTTTATTTTTTTGGATTACCTTTGTCACGATTATATTTCAACTTTAATTGATGAGTCGTACTCTCATATGGATATATTTGAAAAATGCATAAAATCCTAATATTTATAATAGATCAATTATTTTTTTGAGTTTAATTACTTTTTTTTATTTGACCTACAAATTTCAAATATTCAAAATGTGACCAAAATGCTCACTAATTGGGCAAAATGAGACCGTTGTCGTTAAGTGAACATCCAAATTTATAACGGAGTTGCTGATGTATCCATAGTCCATGTCAACAGCTGCATTACCAATTTGGATATCATGTTAACGATATTGATCACATTTTGCCCAAATCAATTATTATCTTAGTCAAGTTTTAGATATTAGAAGTTTATTGGTCAAATTGATTAACCGAATGAGAATGTGCTCGTTTAAGAATGAAGTGAGAATGTCATTCCCCGCGACACAAATATAGGGGTTTAGAAAAAGTCAATTTGATCAAGTAAAGTCAAAATTAACATAATGATGCGAATGGCTGTACAATCTGCATCAAGGGTAGTACCTTAAGAGTTTGCTATAGATTGTGCACACCCTTCGTTCAACAAAACCATGTCAATTTGAATTTTTGGCTTGATTCGGTTCGGTATTCATGGAAAAATATATGTACTGAAACGAGAAATCGGATTATTTTATTTACTTGACCCTATCTCGTGAGGTGGTTTCCTATAAGACTGTTTTACGAATCCTTATCTGTAAGATGGATCTATCCAGGTTAAATAAGGTAAAATTTAGAAATTTCGATGCAACCCCTTAGTTTTTGAAAATTACAGCGCCACCTGTCATGCTTATATATGTAGAGTGTGTCACTTTTTACTATTAACACTGTCACTTTGTAGTATAAAAAGTGTTACTTTTGGCCATATAAGTGTCACTTTATATTTTTAATGAAAATTATATATATTTTATTTTTTATAAATGAAAACTATTACGTTTGTCATTAAAGTGTCACTTTATAACATTAAAAGTGTTAATTTTTAACATTAAATGTGTTACTTTTGACCCTAGAAGTGTCATTTTGTCTTATAAATAAAAATTATCGTTATTAACATTAAAAGTGTCACTTTTTAGCATTGAAAGCGTTAAGTTTTAGTATTAAAATGTGTCACTTTTGGCAGTTACCGTTAGTTTTAAAGTGACATTTTTTAGTATTAAATGTATCATTTTTTTAATATTAAGAGTGTCTTTTTTTAGTAGTAAGAGTGCTGTTTTGTATTTTAATGAGAATTATAATAAATTTCCCTTCATAGTGTCACTTTTAACTTTAAAATGTGTCACTTTTGTCTTTTAAATGTGTCACACGTTTGGTTTTAAATGTCTCACTTAACATTTCGTCAAAGTCCGTCAAGCATCCTAAGGCAATTGAGGCTAATAGAGCTGACATAAGATTAAACTGTAAAGCGTGAAAAACATAAAAATTTCGACGATAAACATTGAAAATAAAGAGGTACCGGAGCAAAATGAAAAACTTCTAAAACACTAAATTATTTTTGGGTCACCGATAATATTTTGTTTATTTATTATGCCAGTAAATTTTTAAATAGTCAAGTCTTTGCACAACCTCGTAGTAGCAATTTGTTTTCCAAAATTCCCCAATTCGGTTCTTTTCGCTCCAAAAGTTCAAAATGCTGCCGTTAGTTCGTCACAAACGTTTCAACCAACTGTATTCACGCAAGAACCTCCTACTCCTGACCGCCTACTTCTCCAACACCGGCGCCACCGTTGCTCAACCCACGCCGCCTCCAATTCAAGTTTTACTCACTGAGTCAGCCGGTCGAGGCGTGTTCGCAACTCGGAGAATAGGCACCGGCGAACTAATCCACACTGCCAAACCCATCGTTTCTCATCCTTCTCTGTCTTCAATCCACGACATCTGCTACTTTTGCCTCAAGAAACTCGGCAAGTTGGCAAATTCAAATTCTCAGTCTGGTAAAGTTTTATTTTGCAGTGAAGAATGTAGACTACAAGCTAAGGTGATTAAGTTTTGAAGAATTCAGAATTCTGCGTCCATTACATAATGCTCACCAGCTGTTTGAAATTGGGTTTATAGAAAGATTTTTTTTGGTGTTATGGATTTATTTGGAGAGTAGTGTATGAATTATCCATGTGTATCGATTTGCAGTTTTTGGGATTCACCGGATCTCCCAATGTTGACGAATGCCAAGTACTCCCTCCATTTCCGTCAAAGAGTTACGTTAGAAAGCCAGATATTGAAGAGATTTTTCTTCTATTCTAGTCAAAATGGTCACTATCTGACGGTCAAAATATGTACTCATATAAGATATATCTAACTTTTTTATGGATAGCTAACCTGGTTTCTTACTTTCTTATATGTGGGGTTAAAGTTAGAGTGTCGTGGGATTTGAATGCTTAAGTTTTTAGTTGAGAGTTGAGACTCTTCAAATGGAGCAGCCCAAACGTAACTAGAAATTTGAGTTGAATGTGAAGAGTATTTGGTTAATGGCTCTATTCGTATAGTATGTCGGTTCACTACGTAGAAGTTTTGGTTTTAAGGGATCAAGTAGATTTTTATTCCCTTCTAGTCAAAGAGTCCTCATCAGAAACGTCAAATGTTTATTAAGTGCTACATAGGCACCCTTGCAAGCATTCATTACAACTAACAGTCTTTGTTTTTGTTCTACTTACTTTTGTCATATATGAGGGGTAAAGTTTGAACATCATGGGAACTGCAAGATTACTTTTTCAAAACTGTGACTCTCTCAGTGGAACATTCTGAATCTAGACAAAATAATAAAACTCTTCGAGGGGAATGAAGTAGTAAGTTGATTTTGGCCGTTTAGTTGATTTAGGCGATATTTCCCGTATAGGCTAACTCAATTTGTCCCTCCCAAATTATTGTTTGATTTGAACTTATGATGAGACAGTAGTTTTCGTTTAGACCTATTGATGCAAGCACACTATAACTAGGATATCTGTGTTAACTGATAGTATGCCATAACCTGTTCCGATTCCTCGTCATGAGTCTCCCTTCTGATTTGGGGATTGTGCCGGACTGTTATTCTACTACTGAAACATATTTCCACGAATACGAGTACGAACACGCAATCTGTTCCTTGTTCAGAAGTGGGCCAACATTGCCCTGGTCACGTTATCTTTCAAGCCCAAACCTTGTAAAGTCATTCTTCTGTTGTTTTACAACAATGATTTCCTCCTATTTGATTTTCAAGTAAAGAAAAACTTAGGCCAGAAATAAGATAAATACTTTGGCATCAACTAATGTTGGGATTGGAACGAGTAGGGTTCCATATTTGAGAACGCTTGACTACAGTCTTAATTCAATGGTATTTGTTGTTTTCCATGGTGTTTTATTCTGGTTAGTTTTGTCTCTCAAAGGGTTACTGAGATAATCAAAAGCACACTTGAGAGGCGTGCCCATCACAATTTCTGTAGCTGATAAAGTTGTACTTGGACTTGCATCCTGATACCATAGTTGAAAATTCGATTGATGAGATAAGCTGGCTAAGTATTGACCTACTTGGAAGTAAAGAGACCATTAGACCAATACCCTTCTTGGTTTTCTGTTCAGCTAACTCATTCAATTATACGTCATGCCCAACTGTGTATCAGCTAATGAACTCACAAATACCGTGTAATGATCTAGAATGAAAAAACCCGAGGGTGTTCGTACGAGCATTCTAGGTGCTATGGATAATGTATTTTCTTCAGCTACATGGTTGTAAACTGTGGATAAGATTCCTATTATTTTGGGTTTGTTTAGTTATGATAGTAGTGTGATTTTGCTTTAAAGATACGGTTATGGATTCAATTCATTCTCTTATAAGCAAAAAAAAAAAAAAATGTAATGGTTGTCCAATATTAAAATAAATATTGACATGACATTCTTTGATCTTCCTTCTTATGCACATGGGATGTGCCCTTTGGCGTATTTTTTCATGCTATTTAATCAAATCGAAATTAAATGAACCTCGTCATATTTTAAGCTCCTTCTAATGCACCTATGAATGGTTGTAGGGGTTTCATGAAGTTGAAAGGGAAGCTGATTGGTCGGCCTTTGATAATCACTGCCGGTACGAAATTTTGCCATATCCCCCTCACTCATTTGTGTTTGTCTAGTATATCTTCAATGCCCAGTTGATTCCATTAGGCATCTCCGTGATTGTACATGTTCTATACAGAAGACAGTTGCAGCAAAGAGTCATCTTATGAGACAGTTTAAACAATTGTGGTTTCAAGATGTAGACTGAATACTAGCATTCAAGGGTGTTCCTTGGTATTCGATTCCGGATGTTGTACTAGAGAATGGAGGATTAGAAGAAAGATATATGCATCGGAAATCCCACCCTCTAAGGAATTGGTAGAAAATCACAATAAGCATACAAGCTTAAAACTCAAATTCATTATTGAACTTACATTCTTGGGGAGATTACACCGTTATCTAATAGTTATCAGTACTCTCCTGATATTACTAGGATTCAGGCTACGACACAATATGCTATTCCTAGTTTGAGTAGGCTAACAATTCAATAACAAGATAATTTAAAACCACGAGCCCTGGTCAAAAGGGTATAAACTGCTGGTGCACTTGCCCTTTGATCAAAGAAATAAGTTTCAAGTCTAACCATGTCCCAACTTTCCATAACTTCAATTTTTAATTCAGCCCTTTTCACTATGGTGGCTAGATGAACAATTGATTCTGCTTAGGACTCACTCGATTAGTGATATGGGCTCACGATAATGTGAACATTTCATACTTTTGAATTGGTTGTGACTGCGAGAGGCAGGGTCAAAATTGTTTGCTATGAGTCAGATTTCTAGACAATTGTGTGAAAATATGTGGTCAGTTTTCCTCCTCTGAACTAAGAAAATAATATTGGTTACCTATCCGTATTTAATGACCTCTCACCTAAACTCCTGGTTCTTCTCCTCTTGCTCATTCTTTGTCAAGTTCTTCTCCTTCTTTCATTTAATATTTTCTCTTCTTCCTAGCAATTTATTTTATATGCATACAAAATATTCTAACACAATTACACAACTGTTTTTGTTCTCACGTCAAATTGGCATCTTTCCATAGCACTCGTATTCTAATGATGTCAAGACATGATTACTAGTAACAATTTGGTTGAATACAATAATTTCAGAACAAAATAAGCCCTTGCCAAAATGAGGAAATCGAAACATCCAATATTTGTGAGTGATATTAACCTGGAAGCAAGCCAGGCCTTGCAAGAAAACATAAGGTCGTTTTCTATGAAATAGACAAAGCCTTCAGGCTGGGCCAGCCTACTCTAGTTTCAAAGTGTCCATTAGGATTGCAAGTATTTTCATAATGCAGGATACCAACTATACATTGTCCTCGCCACTACAATTTTTTGATGAAGCTCTTCGGGAAATGACGTTACCATAATTCTTACCTGGGGACATCGTAGTCTGCCTTGGTGCTTGAAGAACATTGAGCATGCTCTTACTTGGTATAGTCGTTGCTTCCAAGATTTAGGTGTTTGGCAGTGCCGGGAAGGCAAGGTACTGACATTCTCACAATCCTTGCTGCTTAAGGACTGAGAAATGCTAAGATACTTGTGGTGTAGCATCTCCCAAAGAAGACTTTGTGCGGTTCGATGTCTTTCTGGCTTCTTGTGGACTTCTGTGATGAGTGCTTCTGATGCTGTTGCGGTGAGCGACAGGCTGGGTGTTTTAAAACAATGTATTTCTTTTTTCATTGCAACAAATTTTGGGTCTGGTTTCCTCCTGATATGCAGTACAATCTTCCACCAGTGAGAATATTTTGACGTATATAAGTTTTGGTGTGAGGAAATCAAAATGCCATAATCTCAAGTACTCTGACTCTCTGAGTGGGTTGAATTTATGACACTTAAATCAATTTGTATTTATGGTGGGGGTCATTGGAACTGAAGTCCCAGACACTCTTAAGTGGAGGAGAAAATTCAGACCTAACAGATGGCAACGACTGTCGACTGTTGTACATATGTTCCGATTTGATTGGTTCTGTAGAAACTCCGAATTTCGTTCTGATGTTGTTGATTTGGAACTTCCTTTGTTTGGGTTCATGTGAAATGCCCTTTGTGTACATGTTACAAGAAATTGTTATATTTCTCAATCTTTGCTTTTCTGACTACTAAGCAAGTGCAAAGGAGGCATTACATAATTGTTTTGCTCATCATACTATTTTGATTTTTAACATATTTAGAATTCAAGCTTTAGTGTTCATGGTTTCTGCGTTAGGTTAAGTTTTACTATATTATGATCTCAGTGAAACAATTATTTTTGAAGATCTCAAGGTCTAAAATATCCACTTCTTGCTAAGCGGTTGGCATGCATGGTAATATCTGGAGTAGCTTCTGCAGACAGTCTTGACATACTTCAACCTGCCATTTTGTCATCTGAAATGATTACACAGGTAAGCTTCTTTAGAATCCGGTGTGCTCTTCTTCAAATTTTGAAGTGTAGATGAATCAAGGCAGCTTGGTCGTCCTGTATCAATATGGACTATGACTTTATGCTTTGTTGTTTTTCAGATGGAAGAGGAGTTTGGCTTGTTAAGAAGTGCCCTGGACAATGCAGGCATTACAGGCGCACAGATGACGTGTATTTTCTCTATGATTCTTGAGTACTACATATATTGAAATTTAATATGGAGTATAATTTTTTCATGCCTTGTACTTATGTCTTATGTTTAGAGGACTGCTTTTTCTTTGTCTTACTAGTTCTGACCAAGCAATGGTACACTGGGGTACTGGCACGAATTCGTATCAATGCTTTTCGTGTTGAATTGGCTGGAGGATTGTATGAAGACCTTCTTTCAGCAGCGGCAGCATCAGTAGAAGCAGAGGCAGCTGCTGGAAACGCTGTTTATATGCTTCCATCCTTCTACAATCATGACTGTGGTAAGATCTTTCATTTACAATGCGTGCAAGATAAGGATGAATATAGACAATTTTTATGCATGCTTTGTTCGATATAAGCTGTTGCAGAGGGATATTTGTTGAGATGTTGGAGAAGTGTTTGTATTTCTATTTCCAAGCGTATGACTGTCAATGGCATTTTATCATTAAGAAACCACCTTACTGTATAAAAAAATTAGGAGTAAGTGGAAAGTTGTTAATTATTTGGTGAAATAAACTGTTTGAACTAAACACTGAATAACAAATCTGAAATTACATCTTTGTTAATATATCCTCAGTTCAGCTGAATAATCAGGCTCACTGGTAAAGATAGCCTGAACAGGCATGCAATACCCTGCTACAGGTGGTATGGTGGGTTAGATGTTGGGCCTATGAAAGTCCCGTGAAGTCCCATTTATAAGTTAAATATAGACCAGATTAAACTAATTTTGAGAATTTCTTTTGTTATCAACGGGCATGAATCTGAAAGAGGTTGTGGTGCAAAACTGGCATTCCTCATCATCTCAACACTCTGACTCAGCTTCTTCTCTACAGACCCCAATGCACACATCATATGGATAGACAATGTAAATGCAAGATTGAAGGCTCTTCACGATATTGAAGCTGGTGGATCTTCCTACACATTTTCTCCCCCCCCACCCCCTTCCTATTTTAGAGTAGGCAAAAACTTAGGTAAGATGGTCTTACGGGTATTTTTTTTGTAAGAGGGATCCTCCTTATCCGACCTATCGTGTATTGGTGGGTTGAGTTGTGAGAGAGTGAGGCTCCGTCTTATAAATTAAGATCCGTAAGACCGTCTTACATGAGACTTACTCTTTAGAGTAATGCATTAGTAATTCTGCAAGTTCTGGTTTTTCTATTGCAGGTGAAGAACTGAGGATATGTTATATTGATGCAAGCATGGATTACGAAGCTCGACAAACTATCCTGTCTAGAGGGTTTGGTTTTCAGTGTCATTGCCCTCGTTGTTTGTCAAATGATTAACAAGGTGATGGCCTCTCATCAAGGGGGTGGGGGGTGGGGGTTGTGCTCGCCCCCACTTGAACTATTCTTTGTTATCATCCCTTCTTTCGTATAAGTTTTGCTTATGTAAGGCAGCCACGCAGGTGGGCAGCAATAGAATGGATGTTGGGCTAATTACACCAATTGACCTTACTACTCTGTCCTATTACATAACTAGTTTTACACCCGTGCGTTAAACGCACGTGCATATATCTATTTTAATTAAATTATACTCAAATAAAATGAAGATTGTAAACAAAATTTAAAAATAAATAAAAAACACGATGAAAGAAACAAATTATATCGGTATAATTTGTCTGATAATTAAAACCTAAAACCCGTTAACCCACCCAGCCCTGCTAGAAAATTACTTGGCTTAACCCGACCTATTTTTTTCGGTCGAAACAGGTTATCCATTTCAACCCAAAAAATATCGGGTCGGGCCTGCTACCCATATTTTTACTGTGTAAGTGTAGGTTTCTTGGCGGAAAATATGGTTTAAAACTGGTCGACCCGTTACTCATTCTGACCTGTTTTATTTTAGATTATAATGGGACACGATCCGTTTCGACCCAACCCACCCAATCGCCAAATATATTGATATCATTTAATTCATTATTTTTATAATTGTTTAAATCATTTTCTCATTTATAATTTTCTAGAGTTTAATAATTGATATTTTTTGTTATTAAAATTTAGGATCTTAAGTAGTATAAATAGTAATTCAGATATATACTATTCTCTATATAACATATAGATTTATTAAATATTTATAACTTGTGGTTGTTATCGACCATTATGATTTAATCATATACATTCAAATGGTTTACCAATAAGTTATAATTAATTGTGGTTATTTGTAAAAATAAATTTTGTTTTGATATTATAATTTCGGATACGATGAAAGAGACAAAAAAGTTTCAAATACAAACAAATCATATATGAAGATTTACATAGCAAACTTTTTTTTATAATTAATTGTAGCTATATTTTATTTTGTAATCACATGTATTCAATGAACATAATTTTTAAAGCACATTTGTTCTTATTACAATATTATTTGCTCATTTTAATTAATCAGTAAATTAAGTATGCACCAAAAGAAATTTGTATTTACAGATTTTTAATGTGTGACTACTCCTATTAAATACTACTACATAGAAACTTGATATTTTCTACCACATGTAGATATTTACACATTTTCAATACATCTTGAGAGTTGTGTAATCAATTAATCAGATTTTTCTTCTCAATGCATGCTAACTACTATATAATAAATACTCAAAGATGACTTTTCATTTTTAGCAAGTGCATTTTGGCGGGATCTTACCTCTTTTAGACTACCTAGCTTTTATATATATATATAGATTGGAGAAATTACGGCCGGTTCATTTTCCAAAGTTTTCAATCACTTTAGTCCCGTGTTTTTTTTTTCAATTGAAAAATGACTCTTTTGAGGGTAAAAAGACTATGATACTCTTAATGAGTCTGAGACGCGCTACGAAAATGCATCGTATTGCATCGACTTTTGCTACACCAATTTTTATGTACCGTGATGAATTAATGTTTGCACCGCAATACATAAAATATTATCTAATCAATTTTTGCACCACGATACAAAATGATAATAAATCAGACTATGTTCTCCACCTTCTTTTTCCATCTCTTATGTCGTAAGCCTTCTTCTTCTTCCTCCTTCGTCTTCGTCCTACTGAAAAATCTTTCAACCTAGAACATATCAATTACAGTTTCGTACATAATGAATTAAAAAAACCGTTTACCTTTTGGGATCTCTGCTCCCTCGATCCCCTTAACCATCAGACATGTTGATTTTCGTTTCGTTGCACAATAATGTTGATTTTTGAATCCAATGTGTTTGTCGGATCTGATGAAGAAGACAATGATATTTTTTGAACAATATTTCAAAAAAAAAAAGATCTTTTACGGTTGAAAAAAAAAAGACGCGACACTTAAGGAATTAGAATTTTTATAAAATGGATCGGCCAAATTTCAACCTATATATTTTGTTCCCAAACTTTAATTTTGTCTCAATCTTTTACTTGTATTATATTTTGTCATGCAATCAGGCCCACCGTTGATTTTTTACTGTTAATCAGTCATGTGTCTTGTCACATGTAAGTTCAGACAAACCACCTCAATTAAGGTAAACATGGACATTTTTTTCCTTTCAGAAAACAACTGAGGTAGTATCATGCATTTAAATATACATAAGACAAAATACATCTTTGAGCCACTGTATTTTATAGAAGGTTATAATTAGACTACTGTCATCCCTACAATCACCATCATCATCTCCCTTAACACCACTATCCTTGCAGTCGTCAACACCGTTATCACCATCACCAAGAAACACACTCACCTCGCCTTGCTCAAATGGAGACATAAAATCTCTTTAACTTTCGTTTAGTCAAACTTCTTTCTTTAAACATCTCTCATTTCTTAGTTCCAATACACTTTTTGTGCAAATTACTAAGTAAGAAGAAAATCTAATTTTAGGATGAGACTATTTAAAATAATGTCGGTTGGTGACAACCTATTTAAATAAAAAGAGAGTTGCGGTAGAAAAAAGAAAGTCGATAGTCAGGGAGGGAATATAGTGATTCTCACATGTAACTACCTCGAGTCCGATGAGGAGGAACAAACAAATTAAGACTAAAAGAGGTTAGAGGTTTAGAACCCAGTTATGAAAATAAGTAAAATATTTTGAATCCAGTTATTTGCGATTACTAATATTGGTTTTGTTTGTAATGTTTATAAGTTAGAGATCATTGATAGTTTTAAAAGCTGTTGTAGTAGTCTGAAAATTTAAAGAAGTAAATAGTAGATTTTAGCATTATTTTCTAATAAAATGCATAGATTCATCGATTGGTTTTTTATTTTCATCTTCTTAACATTATAACATATTTTTTTAACTCGTTTCTCTTAGCTTATTCATGGGTAGTAACTAAACAAGCTACAAATTTGCTTAATAATTTGATACTCACTAACAAATCTATCATTATAGTTACAATTTTCTATATACATCTAATAATGTCTTTCCCGAACATATATATTTGAGAAATAAAGAAATAAAACTATATTATTTTTTTGTTTCAAATATTTTTTTAGCTTCGAATAAAGTTTTAGTCTCTTGAGTAAATGTATTTTTGTTATTTTAGAATATATTGGACGATATTTGTAACGATAATGGTAGGAAGAGGAAAATGATAACAAAATCAAAATACAAGACGAAATGAATAGAATTTAATAATGTAGGACATAACTTTAAAATAGGTACAAGTCAAGGGATCAAATTATTATTTAATTATTCATGGAATTAATTAGCCTACAACAAATTTGCTTATTCAACCTTAATTAATAGTGAGTGATTTATTATAGTTAGAGCTATTTTTGTCCAAACATTACTTTTTGTCATGCTAAATTTACTTGTTTTGTTCTTAATTAAATGGTGGGTAGTTTATTTGGTGAAGGGTTATTTTTGTCTGTCAATTAAATTATAAGAAACAAACTTGACTTTTATAGTAAGAGAGATAATTAAATGGTGGGTAGTTTATTTGGTGGAGGGTTATTTTTGTCTATCAATTAAATTATAAGAAACAAACTTGACTTTTATAGTAAGAGAGATATACATATGCAATATTTATTTTTGATATATATATCACTTTTATCAATTTATATGTGATTATTCACATGATTTTCATAGTTGTATTATTGTGTTCGTCATCATCGAAACTGTTTTAACCAACAATCGTTATTAGATTTTGCAATATACTTCATCCGCTCCACCCAAATAGTTTATATTTGAAAAGTCCGTTCCACCCAAAGAGTTCATATTGAAAAGTCTAATTATTAAGAATATATATAAATAACATTATAATTTTCATAATTACAAAAATAGTTGAATACTCAATTTGTCCCCGGATAAATGTTCTTAGTTGACAAAATATAAGGATTAAGAAATATAATCAATGATGAGTTGTAAAATATATTGTGACGATAATACCCATTACACATTATCACTCTCTCATTAATTATATACCCATTATACTCACACTCTCTCTCTACGGTGTGTATTAATGATATCATTAAATAAATAGATATATTGAGAAAATTGGTAGAAACTAGAAAATTTGTACACCAAAAGTTTTTAGGAATATGATGTATGATATTACAAGCTAGAGCTTGCGGTATTATTACAAGCTTTAGTGTTAGTACCATTTGATCAAATCTATTTAGATCTCTACACTGTTGGATCAAGTATTTTTTTTTAAGTAATGACACAGACTTTCCAAATCATCACCAACTTAATCATCTAACGACTCTAACGTTAAAACTTGTAGTAATATTACAACCATTAGCCTAGGAATATTAGTTTGGACATCCCAAGAAAGAAAGTATGAATATTTATTCTGAACGGAAGAAGTATAATAAATATGTTAATGTCAAACGTAAATGATAAAGTTGAAATATTCTGAAGATTATAGTATTACTAATTTTAAAAAAATGAACTTTTAAAATGAAATTTTTTAAAATAATGATGCACTATTTCCCGAAAATATAAGGAGTATAAAGTACTCCTTCCGTCCCTAAATTATCGTCTTCCTTTCATTTTTTGTCCGTCCCAAAATAATTGTCCATTTTGAAACTTACCTTTTTAGAACATCACTTTTACCACTTTACCTTTACTTTTTCACTCTACTTTAATTATGGGCCACATATACATGGACATTAATGGAAACTACACATTAAACCAATATAAATAATCAAGTCAATTACTAATTTTTAAAAATAAACTTAAAATGAAAATTTTCAAACAGTATGATAATTATTTAGGGACGGAGGGAGTAATAACCTATACAATTTTGTCGTTGAAAGAGCCTATTTTAATGTGTACTTTATAAATATTATTTTTGGATTACCTTTATTTATAAATTTACTCAAAATTATATTTCAACTTTAATTGATGAGTCATCCGTTAAAAGACTAAAATGTTAATTTTGAAAAATATACCAAATTTTATTATTTATAATAGAACAATTATTTTTTTAGTAATTTGTATGCTGAGTCAAATATGAAACTTTTTAAGGAAGACTGTAAATAGAATGTTTTGGTTAAGAATGAAGTGAGAATATCACTCCCCACTAATAGAGGGGTTTGGAAAAAGTCAATTTGACTATGGAAAAGTCAAAATTTACGCTATAGTACGAATGATTGTACAATATTCATTAAACGTAGTACCTTAAGAGTTTGTTAAAGCTTGTGCACACACCTCGTAGCAATTTTTGTTTTCCAAAATTCCCCAATTCCGTTAATTTCGCTCCAAAAGTTCAAAATGCTACCGTTAGTTCGTTACAAACGTTTCAACCAACTGCATTCACGCAAGAACCTCCTACTCCTGACCGCCTACTTCTCCAACACATGCGCCACCGTTGCTCCACCTACGCCGCCTCCAATTCAAGTTTTACTCACTGAGTCAGCCGGTCGAGGCGTGTTTGCAACTCGTAGAATAGGCGCCGGCGAACTAATTCACACTGACAAACCCATCGTCTCTCATCCCTCTCTGTCTTACATCCACGACATCTGTTACTTTTGCCTCAAGAAACTCGGCAAGTTGACAAATTCAAATTCTCAGTCTCGTAAAGTTTCATTTTGCAGTGAAGAATGTAGACTACAAGCTAAGGTGATTAAGTTTTGAAGAATTTTGCATCCATTACATAATGATCACCAACTGTTTGAAATTGGATTTACGAGAAGAACGATTTTTTTGGTGTTATGGATTTATTTGGACAGTAGTGTATGAATTAACCATGTATCGATTTGCATTTTTTTGGGATTCATTGGATCTCCCAATGTTGAAGAATGCCAAGTACTCCCTCCATTTTGGTCAAAGAGCTACGTTAGAAAGCCAGATATTCATGAAGAGATATATTTCTTCTCTTCTAGTCAAAATTGTCACTATCTGAATGTCAAAATATATACTAATATAAGACATATCTAATTAATAATTATCCTTGAAAATAACCTTTGTAAATTGTAACTAACTTAATTATGGATAGCTAACCTGGTTTCTTATATGTGGGGTTAAAGTTAGAGTGTCGTGGGAATTGGATGCTTAAGTTTTTAGTTGAGATCTCTCGTCAAATGGAGCAACCCAAACAAGTAACTAGGAATTTGAGTTGAATGTAAAGATTATTTGGTTAATGGCTCTATTCGTAGAGTATGTCAGTTCACTTCGTAGATGTTTTGGTTTTAAGGGATCAAGTAGATTTTTACTCCCTTCGGCTTCTAGTCAAAGAGTCCTCATCAGAAATGTCAAATGTTTATTAAGTGTTACATAGGCACCCTTGCAAGTATTCATTACAACTAACTGTCTTGGTTTTTGCTCTATTTACTTTTGTCATATATGAGGGGTAAAGTTTGAACATCATGGGAACTGCAAGATTACTACTTTTTCAAAACCATGACTCTTTCAGTGGAACATTCTCGAATCTAGACAATGTAATAAAAATCTTCGAGTGGAATGTAGTAGAAAGTTGATTTTGGCCGTTTAATTGATTTAGGTGATATTTCCCATATAGGCTAACTCAATTTGTCCCTCTCAAATTATTGTCTGATTTGAACTTATGATGAGACAGTAGTTTTCGTTTAAACCTATTGATGCAAGCATAGTATAACTAGGATATCTGTGTTAACCGATAGTAAGCCATAACCTGTTTCTGAGTCTTCGTCATGAGTCTCCCTTCTGATTTGGGGATTGTGCTGGACTGTTATTCTACTACTGAAACATATTTCCATGAATACGAGTACGATCACACAATCTGTCCCTTGTTCTGTAGTGGGCCAACATTGCCCTGGTCATGTTATCTTTCAAGCACAAACCTTGTAAAGTACATTCTTCTGAAGTTTACAACAATGGTTTCCTCCTATTTGATTTTCAAGTAAAGCAACACTTAGGCCAGAAATAAGATGAAATACTTAGGCATCAACAAATGTTGGGATTGGAATGAGTATGGTGCCATATTTGAGAACACTTGACTACAGTCTTAACTCAACGGTATTTGTTGTTTTCCATGGCGTTATTCTGGTTAGTTTTGTCTCTCAATGGGTTACTGAGATAATCAAAAGAAGCACGCTTGAGAAGCTTGCCAATCACAGTTTCTGAAGCTGATAAGGTTCTACTTAGACTTGCATCCTGATACCCTAATTGAAAATTCAATTGATGAGATAAGCTGGCTAAGTATTGATCTCCCGGAGTCCTGGGAAGTACAAAGACCAATACCCATCTTGCTTTTCTGTTCAGCTAACTCATTCAATTATACGGCATGCCCAACTGCGTATCAGCTAATGAACTCAGAAATACAGTGTAATGATCTAGAATGACAAAACCTGAGGGCATTAGTATGAAGATTCTAGGTGCTATGGATAAAGTATTTTCTTCAGCTACATTGTTGTAAACTGTGGATAAGATTCCTATTATTTTGGTTTGTTTAGTTATGATAGTAGTGTGATTTTGCTTTAAATATACTGTTATGGATCAATTCATTCTCTATAACCCCAAAAAGAAAAAAATATGAAATGGTTGTCCAATATAAAATAAATATTGACGTGAAATTCTTTGATCTTCCATATTTTAGGATGTGCCCTTTGGCATATTTTTTCATGCTATTTAATCAAATCAAAATTAAATGAATTTCCTCATATTTTAGGCTCCTTCTAATTCACTTATGAATGGGTTGTAGGGGTTTCATGAAGTTGAAAGGGAAGCTGATTGGTCGGCCTTTGATAATCACTGCCGGTACAAAATTTTGCCATATCTTCCTCACTCATTTGTGTTTGTCTAATATATCTTCAATGCCCAGTTGATTCCATTAGGCAGCTCCGTGATTGTACATGTTCTATACAAAGATAGTTGCAGAAAAGAGTCATCTTATGAAACAGTTCAAACAATTGTTGTTTCAAGATGTAGACTGAATACTAGCATTCAAGGGTGTTCCTTGGTATTCGATTCTGGAAGTTGTACTAGAGAATGGAGGATTAGAAGAAAGATAGATGCAGCGGAAGATCCTTCCCTCTAAGGAATTGGTAGAAAGTCACAATAAGCATACAAGCTTAAAACTCAAATCCATTATTCAACTTAAATTCTTGGGGAGATTACACCATTATCTAATAGTTACCAGTACGTTCCTGGTATTACTAGGATTAAGGCTACAACACAATATGAAATGGTACTACATGTTTGAGTAGGCTAACTATTTGAAACAAGATAGTTTAAAACCACGAGCCCTGGTCAAAAGCAGGGCCGTTCCTGAACTTTTGGGGGCCAAGGGCAAAAATGATAAAATGGGCCCCTACAGATATATAAAATAAAATTTAGAAAGAAATATTTTTTTCAAATTTTCATCGTTCAAAGTATTCAATTGGTATAACATCTACGAGCATACTAATATATAAGTATATGAAATAATTATTTAAAATTACTTCGTTTGCATATTTTAGTACACTAGTTATTTTCTATCTTGATTTGGTAATTTTCTTATATATAAAAATATGCAAAATGTCTATAAAGCATATCTATAAGATATTTCAGATTTATTCACTCTTCTAGGATTTTTGTCAATTATATCATCAAATTATATCACCTTCTCTCATTTTTTGGCTCATTCATTACATGTTCATTTGGTTTTTTGTTGATTATTCGATTATTATAATCCATTAATTAGATTTTTGACAAAAAAAATCTAATTTTAAAAAAACTTATCAATTACGAGCTACTGATCTCTGAAGTTTAATCACCTCATCAATTCTTATTCTTTTATTCTAGGTAGATATTTTCTTAGAAATATGTTTTCCCTATAAATTCAAATTTTAAAATAAAAACTCATAATCAACTAATGAAGCTGAGAATCATACAAATATAAGCAACAAAAATTATAGTCAAAGTGATATAAAATCACGTTTTTGCTTGAAATATTGATAGCCAAAAAAAAAGTTGGACAACTATGCTATGGGATTGAATCCAAAATCTCTAAGCACATACATAAGTAGCTTATCATTAAATCACAAAAGCAATTACCAAAATTGGACACATTACATTTTATATACTTCATCCGTTCCGGGTAAAGAGTCTATTATTTCAGTTTGATATATTTCACTTAAATAGTCCATTTTCAAAAATTAAAGCACAAGAGTGTCATTTTATTATTAATGAGCTACTATAATGTCATTTTCTTAAAAAGTTTGACTTTCAAACAGGGACTTTTTACTCGGAATAGAGGGAGTATATAATACATGATAATTCAAAACTCAAAAATAAAATAAATTTTACATAACTTTCAAAAAGTTGAACCCATGGCCTCTCAACTCAATCAAAACACCTTATCGAATAGGACGCTAAATCATATATGAGAATTAAGTAAGAGTAAAATATTTATATGTATATAATATATGGTTGTATTATAAGTTTGAGCCCCTCAAAATTGGGGGCCCATGGCGGTCGCCCTTCCGGACTACCCTCAGGGCCGGCCCTGGTCAAAAGGGTACAAACTGCAGGTGCACTTGCTTTGATCAAAGGAATAGGTTCCAAGCCTAACCATCTCCCGAGTTTCATAACTTCAATTTTCAATTCAGCCTTGTTCATGACTATCTATGGTGGCTAGATGAACAATAGATGCGGCTTAAGATGAACTCAAATTGTTTTATGGGTTCATGATAATGTGAACATTGCATACTTTTGAATTGGTTGTGACTGTGAGAGGCAGGGTTAAAAATGTTTGCTATGAGTCAGATTTCTAGATAATAGTGTGAAAATATGTGGTCAGTTTTCCCTCCTTTGGACTAAGAAAATAATATTGGTTACATATCCATATTTAATGACCTCTAACCTATCAAACTTCTGGTTCTTCTCCTCTTGTTCATTCTTTGTCAACTTCTTCTTCTTCTTTCATTTAGTATTTTCTCTTCTTCTTAGCAATTTATTTTATATGCATAAAAAATATTCTAACAGAATTGTTTTTGTTCTTATCTCAAATTGGCATCCTTCCACAGCACACATATTCTATTGATGTCAAGACATGACTATGAGTAACATTTTGGTTAAATACAGACACTTGGGCAAAGATCTTGAGGTCCCTGGCTCCAATCCCCATACCAACAAGGGATCATACTTACGTATAAAAAAAAGAGGAAATCGAAACATCCAATATTAGTGAGTGATATTACCCTGGATGCAAGCCAGGCCTTGCAAGAAAACTTAAGGTTGTTTTCTATGAAATAGACAAGGCCTTCTGACTGGGCCAGTCTACTCTAGTTTCAAAGTCTACTTTAGGATTGCGAGTATTTTCATAATGCAGGATAGCAACTATACACTGTCCCTCCCACTACAATATTTTGATGAAGGCCATCTTTGGGAAATGACATTACCATAATTCTAGTCGTATTACCTGGGGACATCGTAGTCTTCCTTGGTGCTCGAGGAACATTGAGCGTGCCCTTACTTGGTATAGTCGTTGCTTCCAGGTTTTAGGTGTTTGGCTGTGTTGGGAAGGCAAAGTACTGGCATTCTCACAATCCTTGCTGCTTAAGGACTGAGAAATGCTAAGATACTTGTGGTGTAGCGTTTCCCAAAGAAGATTTTGAGCGGTTCAATGTATTTCTGGCTTCTTGTGGACTTCTGTGATGAGTGCTTCTGATGCTGTTGCGGTGAGCGATTGGCTGGGTGTTTTAAAACAATGTCATTCTTTTTCCACTGTAACAGTTTATGGGTCTGGTTTCTTCCTGATAAATAGTACAATCTTCAACCGGTGAGAAGATTTTGACATAAAATTTTTGGTGTGAGGAAATCAAAATGCCATATTCTCAAGTACTTTGAGTGGGTTGAATTTATGACTCTAAAATCAAAAAATTGTGTTTATGGTGGGGATCATTGGAGCTGAAGTCCCAGACACTCTTAAGTGGAGGAGAAAATTCAGACTCAACAGATGGCTTACGACTATCGACTATTGTACATATGTTAGGATTTTATTGGTTCTGTAGCAAACTCTGAATTTAATTCTGATATTGTTGATTTGGAACTTCCTTTGTTTGGGTTCACGTGCAATGCCCTTTGTGTACACGTTACGAGAAATTGCTATATTTCTCAATCCTTGCTTTTCTGACTACTAAGCATGTGCAAAGGAGACATTACATAATTTTTTTGCTCATCATACTATTTTGATTTTTAACACATTTAGAATTCATGCTTTGGTGTTCACGGTTTCTGTGTTAGGTTCAGCTTTACTAAATTACTATATTATGATCTATGTGAAACATTTATTTTTGAAGATCCCAAGGTATAAAAAACCCGCTTCTTGCTAAGCGATTGGCATGCATGGTAATATCAGGAGTAGCTTCTGCAGACAGTCTTGACATACTTCAACCTGCCATTTTGTCATCTGAAATGATTACACTGGTAAGCTTCTTTTGTATCCGGTGTGCTCTTCTTGAAATTTTGAAGTGTAGATGAATCAAGGCAGCTTGGTCATCCTGTATCAGTATGGATTATGACTGTAAGCTTTGCTGTTTTTCAGATGGAAGAGGAGTTTGGCATGTTAAGATGTGCCCTGGACAATGCAGGCATTACAGGCGCACAGATGACGTGTATTTTTTCTACGATTCTTGAGTACTACATATATTGAAATTTAATACTGAGTACTCCCTCCGTCCCTAAATTATCGTCTTCGTTGACCTGGCGCACAGATTAAGAAAAAACAATTGACTTGATTATTTATATTGGTTTAATGTGTAGTTTCCTTTAAAGCCCATGTGTATATGGCCCATAATTAAAGTAGGGTGAAAAAGTAAGGCTAAAGTGGTTAAAGTGATGTTCTAAAAAGGTAAGTTTCAAACTGGACAATTATTTTGGGACGGACGAAAAAGGAAAGGAGGACGATAATTTAGGGACGGAGGGAGTATAATTTTTCCATGCCTTGTACTTCTGTCTTATGTTTATAGAACTACTTTTTCTTTGACTTACTAGTTCTCACCAAGCAATGGTACACTGGGGTACGGGCACGAATTCGTATCAATGCTTTTCGTCTTGAATTGGCTGGAGGATTGTATGAAGACATTCTTTCAGCAGCGGCAGCATCAGTAGAAGGAGAGGCAGCTGCTGGACACGTTGTTTATATGCTTCCATCCTTCTACAATCATGACTGTGGTAAGATCTTTCTTTTTAAATGAAGATAAGGATGAATATAGACAATTTTTATGCATGCTTTGTTCGATATAAACTGTTGCCGAGGGACATTCGTTGAGATGTTGGAGAAGTGTTTGTATTTCTATTCCCAAGCATGTGAATGACAATGGCATTTTATCATTAAGAAATCACCTTACTGTAACAAAAATTAGGAGTAAGTGGAAAGTTGTTAATTATTTGGTGAAATAAACTGTTTGAAATAAACACTGAATAACAGATCAGAAATTACTTCTTTGTTCATATATCCACAGTTGACTAATCAGGCTCACTGGTAAAGATAGACCCCCTACAATTGCCTGTACAAATAAGCCAAACCTTGGCCTGAACAGGAATGCAATACCATGCTACAGGTGGTATTGTGGGTTAGATGGTGGGCCCATGAAACTCCCATGAAGTCCCATTTACTAGTTAAATATAGACAAGATTAATTTAATTTTGAGAATTTCTTTTGTTATTCAACGGGCATGAATCTGAAAGAGGTTGTGGTGCAACACTGGCATTCCCCAGCATCTCAACACTCTGACTCAGCTTCTTCTCTACAGACCCCAATGCACACATCACATGGATAGAAAATGTAAATGCAAGATTGAAGGCTCTTCGCGATATTGAAGCAGGTGGATCTTCCCACATTTTCTCCCCCCACCCCGCTTCCTATTTTAGAGTAATGCATTAGTAATGCTGTAAGTTCTAGTTTTGGTATTGCAGGTGAAGAACTGAGGATATGTTATATTGATGCAAGCATGGATTACAAAGCTCGACAAACCATCCTTTCTAGAGGGTTTGGTTTTCAGTGTCATTGCCCTCGTTGTTTGTCAAATGATTAACAAGGTGATGCCCTATCAGGGGGGTGGGGGTTGTGCTCGCCCCCACTTGAACTATTCTTTGTTGTCATCCCTTCTTTCGTATAAGATTTGCTTATGTAACGCAGGTGGGCCGCAATAGATTGGATGTTGGGCTAATTACACCAATTGACCTTACTACTGTCCTATGACATAATTTGTCCCTAAACTTTAATTTTGCCTCAATCTTTTACTTGTATTATATTTTGTCACGCAATCAGGCCCACTGTTGATTTTTTACTGTTAATCGGTCATGTGTCTTGTCACATGCACTTGAAGGGTAAGTTAGGACGACCACCACAATTAAAGTAGACACATATTTTACGACAATTTTTTTTTCTTTCAGAAAACAATACTCATTTTGAGACGGACGGAGTATTATGCATCTAAACATACAAAATGAAGGACGAGGAGCAGGGGGCAGTTAGTTTTAGGGGTGAATCCTTCCAATTTTACTGCGGAACTTTTGTCCCTCTAATCTTACAATAGTAGTCCTATTACTTTAATTGTTGTGGTTTGCCTAGGGCACGTGACAAAGCTCACAATCACTTGGTGACAAAAAAATTGGCTGAATGGGACGGCAGGACTGATTGCGTGGTGAAACATAGTACTCACAAACAATTGAGAAAAACTAAAACTCAAGGACCAATTGTTGTAATAAGGCAATATTATAGGGATGATTGGTGTAATTAGCCCTTTGGATGTCTGTTCACATTGTACTAGTTCTTGCTAGTTTCTCAAACCTTATTAAGGGTTGCAAGCTATGTTATTTCTATCCCTTTGAAACAAGGGCTTCACATCTTGAAGATTTTGTCAATTGCTGAGTTTTACTAGCTTATTTGTTTCTTTGCATTTTTTCGCGGAAGTAAATTTCTATGTAGTTCATTCAATTTTGGCAATCTTACATTAAGAGTAGGACCTATTACTAATTTTATGATAGACTACGTTAGCGACTGCTATTGTCGTTATAAATAGTATGATCATGTTATTCGTATCTATGAGTTCTGTACGCCAATGTTTTGGCTAGCACTTGGGAAGTTTTAGAATGAACTTGGAAAAAGTAGGCAAAAACTTGGGAAAAGACGGTCTTACGGATATTTTTTGTGAGACGGATCCACCTTACCCGACCCACCATGTGTTGATGGGTTGAGCTGTGAGAGGGTGAAGCTTTGTTTTACAAATAAAGATTTGTAAGACGGTTTTACAGGAGACTTATCTGAAAAAGTAAAGGTAATAGACAGTAAGTTTGATCATTTGAATAATGTGATGAATCATTTAAGAACTCGTGATCCCAATTTTGCTCCATGGACAAAGAACATAAAAGTAATGTAATATTACCTCCGTGTTATAAAAAGAGACACCCTTTGACAATTTAAAGTCAATTTGAATATTTTCCAAATAAGTATTTGATGTGATCTCTTTCTTGTTCTTTCTTTTCAAATCTACAAAACTTAGTGAATTACAGTACCAGTTTGTGATAGGTTATAAGTAAATATGTCATATATCAATTAAGAAAAGAGTAGGTCTCCTATAAGACCGTCTTACGGATCTTAATTCGTAAGACAGAGCCTCACTCTCTCACAGCTCAACCCACCAACACACCGAGGGTCGGGTAAAGAGGATTCATCTTACAAAAAATATTTGTAAGATCGTTTTACCCAAGTTTTTATCTTAAGAATATAGCTAAATTAACTTTGGAAAGTCAAAACTGTTTTCTACGAGAATGAAGGTAGGCATGACTGGTTGACCTCTATTCAAACTCCCCTTTTTCTACCAAATCTCACACCCTTTCTTTTACTGTACCCGCCATCTTAGCCATAGGTGATCAAGAAGTGTGAATTAGGAGAGAGTGGGGGGCAAAAAGAGAGCCTTTCTAATTATTCTCCTAACTCTCATCTCCTTCTTGCCTTAAATCCTCAAACTCACCCATCTCTATTTTCTCACTCCTCAACTCTCTTTGTCTCTCTGCGTAAAATACAAACCAAACACTTATCTTAATCAATCCTCCCTTGTAGTTTACTTGCTTTTTTTAACTTCTTTGTTTTTTAGTAGGAAGTGATTAGCTGAAGTTCCAATTCCCACCCTCACACCTATTTTTCACCTGTAAACTAAGCTTTAGTTTTGGTTCTGCTAATTTTTTCTTTTTTTTTCCTGATCATTTTCATTTCTCTTGAAAATGATGGGGAGTTTGTCTCTAAGCTCCACCAGTCCAATTACGTCGAAAAGAATTGTCAGATTTTACCATAAGAATTATAATCCATGTTTGTTGAAGAAGAATTCAAGTTTGATTGTGTATTGCCATAGTGGTGGAAATGCGATAAAAGCCACAAGTGGAGTGTCTTCTGTTGTAACACAGAGAACTTCGGATCATGGCACGGGTACTGTAATGGGTTCAGGGAATTTGGTCTTGACCCCAAATGGGAATGGCCAGGCTGCAGAGACTGCGTTGAAGGATTTAATGCCTTATGGTGGCTCAAATACCTCTATAGTTGATATGCATGATGAGGATGGAATTGGAATTGTCAAATTTCTTATGGGCAAGAGGTTTTTCATCACTGGTTCAACTGGATTCTTGGCCAAAGGTACATCTTTCCAATGTTTTCTTGGGTTTAATGTATAGATACATGGGAGAAAGTGCTTGTTTATACATGTAAAATGTCAACCACACTTGAACTGCGTAACTAATATTTCTTGAGGCTTCCCCAATTTCAAGAATTTCTTGAACTGCAATCGTACTTTATGTTAAACATCCCTGTTTTCAACTTTGTCTTATGATTTTACTTCTAAATCATTCAAAACAAATTTTGTGTGTGTATTTGTTTGTGTTTACGTTCACACATTTATACAAGGCAAATTTAATGAAATTTTAAAAAGGCAAGAAAAAAAGTTCAATTCAAGATTTTCATGAATAGTATGACCTTGTTCTAACACAAGTGATCATTCTGATTGCATGTTCTAACTCCTAATTTTCTCTCTCTAATCTTTTCCTTTTCTTTTCCTTTTTCATTGGTCATAAAATTTTAGTTCTCATTGAAAAGATACTACGGACAATGCCTGACGTGGGCAAGATATATCTCTTGATCAAGGCAAAGAACAAGGATGCTGCAATGCAGAGATTGAAAAATGAAGTATGCATTTTCCAATAAACATGTTGATAATTTCTTAATAAATACTATTTTTATTATATTGAATAAATTTTAATTTTAGGATTCAATTACAGATAATAAATACTGAACTTTTCAAGTGTCTCAAACAAACCCATGGAAGTTCCTACCAAGCTTTCATGTTGAGGAAGCTGGTTCCTGTCGTTGGAAATGTTTGTGAATCTAATCTTGGATTAGACGAAGAAATAGCAAATACGATAGCTGAAGATGTAGACATAATTGTCAACTCTGCCGCTAATACCACTTTTGATGAAAGGTTTGTGACAAAAACTTGTAATTAATTAGTAATTACAAAAATAAGTCTCTAATATGTATAAATTTAAAATTTCAGTGTTTTTAATAAATTGCAGATATGATGTTGCTCTTGACATAAACACTGGTGGACCCAGTCGACTTATAGGCTTCGCGAGGAAGTGCCACAAATTGAAGCTCTTCCTTCAAGTTTCTACAGGTAATCACATTGTAATGATGTTGTCTTTATGAAATTTTTGTTGTTGTTAAGTGTTTTGAATTCTGTGGGTTGCAGCTTATGTTAATGGACAACGACAAGGAAAAATAATGGAGAAGCCATTCTGCATAGGTGATAGTATTGCAAGGGAGAATCTCATATATGGAAACCGAGAAATATCCATCCCAAAATTAAACGTCGAGGATGAAATAAAATTGGTTATGGAAATGAAACAAGCTTTTGGAGCAAACGCAACAGTGGCTCAAAAGATGAAAGAACTTGGTCTAGAGAGGTGACCTGAAAGAACTGATTTTCTTTCTAGTTCTAGGAAAAGTGCTCTGTGATCTTATATTAATGAAGTTCTGTAATTTAACAGGGCAAAGAAATATGGATGGCAGGACACTTATGTATTCACTAAAGCCATGGGTGAGATGATGATCGATACTATGATAGGAGACATTCCGGTGGTGATAATGCGGCCCAGTGTCATTGAAAGCACTTACAAAGAGCCATTTCCGGGATGGATGGAAGGAAATAGGTATGAATATATGATGAAAGAACAATTCCAAACCAAATGCCTTCTATTTTCTCTCTTAACATGACATCTCTCTCTCTCTCTCTCTCTCTCTCTCTTACACACACATACACACAGGATGATGGATCCAATAGTTCTTTACTACGGGAAAGGGCAGCTCAGTGGATTTCTTGTAGACTCTAATGGTGTCCTTGATGTTGTAAGTAATATTGCAATGCATATTCTGTTTTTAAGAATTTTCTCTAAAAGTTGCGTGAAACACACTAAATAAGAGTTATAACTTGTTGCAGGTACCTGCCGACATGGTTGTCAATGCGACCTTAGCAGCCATGGCAAAGCATGGGGCAGCTGGAAAGTTGGAGGGCAATTACATCTACCAAATCGCGTCATCGGTGGTAAACCCTCTAGTTTTTCAAGATTTAGCAGGATTGCTTTATGAACACTTCAATTCGTTGCCATGTGCGGACTCAAAGGGGAGGCCGATCCACGTTCCAACCATGAAACTGTACAACTCCATGGAAGATTTCTCCTCTCATCTATGGAGAGATGCGATTCAAAGGAGTGGATTAGCAGCTACAGCGTCTCCGAATGAGAAGTTATCACGTAAACTTGAAAATCTATGCAGAAAATCAGTGGAGCAAGCAAAGTACTTGGCCAATATATATGAACCATACACCTTTTATGGTGGAAGGTGAATAGTCCTCTAAATCTTGCATTTCATTTTTCACTCTTTTGAAATTTACATCCCATACAGACGTTTCTCTATATTATTCACTCATACAATTATCAATTGGTAGCTAGAGAAAATGCATTCGTGGAACTCGAATCTGTAAACAACTCAACTCAGCCTTCATCCCCCTATCACTCAGATTCAGCATTTGAATTGGAATATTTTCTGCCATTGACGAAACCAAAAATTGCAGGTTTGATAATAGCAATACACAAAGATTGATGGAGTCGATGTCTGAAGAAGAAAAGAGGACATTTGGATTTGATGTTGGGAACATAGATTGGAAAGATTACATCTCAAATGTCCACATTCCAGGGCTAAGGAGGCATGTCATGAAGGGAAGGGGAATGTGCAGCTAGATAGATTAAACTAAATAAAATACTGGGATTTACAGTAATTGTAATAAACTTGTGTTTTCATTTTCTTCTTCTTTTTCCAGTAAAAATTTTCTTGCAAGTTGTGGGCAAGAAAACCTTGCCTTCCTTCTTATAAGTGGTGTAACTTGTTTCATACTTAATTAATAATTAGACAGTAACTCTTTTGTGTTCAAAAACTGTTTATGCCCTTTTCTCCTCAAGTGAGTAACCTTAATAATTAAGATTTTTTACATTGTGGTCAGATCACCCATTAACAGAAGGGTAAGTCTGCCCCATTCGCACGACTCAGCCGCCAACACACGGTGTCTGGTTAAGAAGATCTTGGTCTTTTCTAAGTTTTTGCCTTGACGGAATTAATCAGTCTATGAAAAGTCATTGAATCAAATGTACTCTCTTTCTACTACTGAATCAAATAAGTATATATCAGTCATACAACATTTACAAGATTTCATCTTGTCCTTGCTGAAAAACAGAACTACTCCATTGGTTACAATTCTTCTCCCAAAATTCTTAATTGGGTCCCATTGCCACCCACACATTTTAAGAATTTATCTTTCTAATACAAATCAACTCCTAAAGCCTTGACAATTTCCATCTCTCCAACCAGTTACCAGTGTGTGCCAGAATAAGATTATGTTCAGCCTTGGACTTTGCTAAAATGTCTCCATCTTTCCAATCTGACTGCAGTAACCCTCTTACCCTCATGAGCAATGATGTCTTGGACTGTTGGACATGATCAGACAAAGCAATGGCTTTATTAAATCTCTCCTTCAAATCTCACACTGAAGTTTGATACTTTGAAATCATGGAGGCTGCTTTGAATGAAGGAAATATCTTACAGACTAACAGACTTTGCTGCCTGTTGTTGAAAAGAGTTCCATCAAAGTGGTTCTAATGGTGGGAGTAGCCAACTAACAATCTGCTAATACAACACCATGTTTTGATAAGATTTGTTCAATAATTGGTGCATTATCCTCCGACACCAAGAAGCCATGGATACAAGTTGATGTGCTGAACGAGTCACTGTTGAAACAACTGCAGTCCATGCAAGACCACCTTCAGAAGGCTGCACCCATATTACAATTTAGACCAACAGCTCCTTGAACACCAGTTTACTGACCTTAGGAACCACAGCAATTCAATCGAAGGCACTCATACTTCTTTTAAGACAATGTGAATCCACAATAGCTTTGGACTGCAAGTTGTTATCTAAAGCTTATACGAGGGTTTTGAATGCCAAACAGAACTTCATAGGACAAATAAGTAAACAGGTTGTGCTTGTGGCATTGTATCATACTTACATAGGAGCCCCAAAATATTTGCATAGAGAAGTTGTCGAGTTCTGATCAAAACAATGAAAATGAAGAACAAAGAACATTAGTGTGTGAAACAACAAACAGTGAACGGTGCCATCTTTATAAACAGAAACAAAGACAAGGAATATACATCACAGACACCAAGTGTAAAATCATGTCGAAGAGGTTAAATTACCAAATTATCCTCCTTCCATTTTAAAAGAAAAAACACTAACCTTTAAAATAGCTTTGTTTACCACTCTCAGCGAGTCCGTCTTCGATCCCACTCTCCACTGGCGTCTTTCGGTCTCCAAACTTTCTAAGCTTCAAGGTTAGTTCCTAAATCTCTGTCGCATAACTGAAAAATTACTATATTCTGTGTGGTGACTTCAAGAGTTAATGGCCTTTGAAACATGTTTATGCTTAGTGATTGCATTTCCATTTATTTCTGCAATCCAATATCACCAATGTGTCGTATGTTTCCCTGGTTGATGGATTTCTATGTGGAAATTGTAGCAGAAATTGTGGTTTGTTTCAAAGTGCTACCAGACTCGAGGGACAGTTTTTTTGTTTTGAAAACTGGCGACAGTTTAAGAAAACGAAATTAGAAGCTGGCGATTTTTTAAAAAATTGTCAATGGGTTCTGTTTAGTGTTCCACTGAGAAATAGTTAACAGTGAGGCATTTTAGTCCCGATATTTTATCATATGATTTTTGGAGGAAGTAGATTTTTAAACTTGTGTTCAAGGTCTGAACACCAAGCTTTTTTCTTTGATGCAAGATCTTATAGATTGGATTCCCTGTTTCATACTAGTACTTAAAACAATCTTTAGAAACAGTAAATTGCAATCTCTTCAAGATTGTTTTAAGTACTAATATTAAACCCGGACTGACTTTATAGTGATAGATCTGTTGAAAATCGAGTGATGGATATGCTATCCGATAAGCATTTTGATTTTCTTTGCGTCTTCTGTTTTCGTTTATGATCATGTTGCATTTTTTAAAAAAAATTCAATCAGATTGCTTTAAAGAACTGGAAAATGATGATCATGTTGCATTTTTTAAAATTCAATCAGCTTGCTTCAGTTGAGCTAAGGGACAACAGAAATCTTAGTTCAATCTGTAAGTTTTACTTTCAATCTGTATGTTTCAATCGGTAGGATCAATTTATAAGAACTGGAAAATGATGATCATGTAGCATTTTTTACAATTGAATCAGCTTGCTTCAGTTGATATTCTTCCTTCTCGAGCCCACCATCTCCGCCGTGAACCACCCTCTCCACCGAAATCTGTAAGTTTTTCTCTTCTCTCTTTTCTCTATGCCGAATTTGTTTTCTCCTCTCTTTTCTCCATATTGAATTCTTCTTTGCGTGTCGGTATTGAATCAGCTTGCTTCACTTCATCGTAAAAAAAGCAACATGATCATCATTTTCTAGTTCTTTAAGATTCTGAATAGAAGCATGGACTCCTGTAGGAGAGTACTGGAAGTAACTTCCAGGTGGAATTCTATTCTCCATTATTCTCCCAAACACATAAATTAGCTCCAACAGTCAACTCTGTTAAACCCAGTTCATCAAAAACATTCAAACTTACATACATACAGACATACAAACTTACATCTGTATCCATAAAAAACACATGGAAATCAACTCTAAGAACCTAGTTATCAAAAAATAGTCAAACATATCTACATACATCTGTATCTACAAAAAACACAACCAAACACACTTGCTGTGGAAATCAAGAAAAATTGTTGACCTTGGATAAAGACAAAGAAGTTTATAAAACAGGAAAGGAAAAAAATTATTTACCCAGATTCTTTAACATTTGGAAGTAAACATGATGTGTTGGTAACAAGAATGTGGGATACTAAGTAATTCCAGTAAAATGGTAAAATGCTGGTGGTGTAGGTCAAATTTCACTTTGGTAAAATGGTAAATATATATTCAACGCAAACTTGCTAACATGGAAAGGCACATCGATGCTTGATTGTTTGAATCACATTTGATTTAGGCTTTACAAAAAAAAATAAGAATTCATTGTCAATTACAAAAAAATTAAGAATTCATATTAATATTACCATAATTATGTGTTGTGTAGAATATTTGTACGTATATTTTATCAATTGTTACCTAACTTTACTTTCTTTTTATTTGAAATAAGATGACACGCACACGCGTGGAGTAAAACATCGGGTTGTGGATATACATGTCCCTAATCAGGCCGAGGTTGCACGACCTCCTCTGAGTAGATTATATGGCAGATGCGTGACATCATCAAACCGAAGGAATGATCATACCCCTCCACACTCTCCCGTTGCCGCTGATGATCGACTGGAGACTTCATTTGCACCCATAACTCGCACTCCACCTATCAAGTGAGTTTTTTATTACGCACCTGATCTCATTTTCTTGATCTTGATAAATAAAGTCCACAATAACTCAGAAACCACAATTTTCATCGCCTTTGACATCTAGAACACTTGATATGAAAGGGATCATGAATGATGGCATCTGAGAAGCGTATAGAAATGAATTACTCGTTGGTGGTTGTAACGTAAAAATAAGGATACTTTACCGAATCAAACAAACACCGGAGCCACACCAAATTATAATATGACTTTGAAGTAATACCCGTCTTTGATTTTAGCAGTAAACTTACAAAATACCAAAGTCGAAGATACACTAATGTAGCAAACTATATTGCCAATAAAACACCTGCAACAAACAATACATAACAAAGCAATATAAACAATAAATTAGTGCTATGAGTATCCTCGGCTCAATGGAGCCTAACTCGAATCTGTCTAGGGCTTATAATGCCTAGGCTCAGATCCCCATTGCCTATTCACAAAGTATAGCAGTCCAACCAAACGAGTTCACAACCGATGGGACAATGTTTCTAAGGATTTCACCCAACTGTGTATACAACCCAGCGGTCTTTGCATGGTCTTTCCAAGGACAATGTAATTGCCGCCTATATCATCAATAGGTCTCCCTCTGTGCCTTTGCATGGTAGATGCCCTGAAGCGGTCTTTACGGGAAAAGAGATTGAACTCGTTGGGTTGTATACACAGTTGGGTGAAATCCTTGGAAACATTGTCCCGATGAACTCGTTTGACTATACTTTGTGTATAGGCGATGGGGATCTCGAGCCTAGGCATTATAAGCCCTGCAGGTCTGGTTCTAGAGCCGAGGATACTCATAGCACTAATTTATTGTTTATATTGCTTTGTTATATATTGCATGTTGTAGGTGTTTTATTGGCAATATAGTTTGATACATTAGTGTGTCTTTGACTTTGGTATATTGTAAGTTTACTGCCAAAGTCAAAGACGGGTATTACTTCAAAGTCATATTATAATTTGGTGTGGCTCCGGTGTTCGTTTGATTCGGTAAAGTATCCTTATTTTTACGTTACAATGGTTAATCTAAGCATGATGAACTACAATCTTTACCTCGACCTCGACCTCGACCTCATGTTGCTTTGTCTACATGACGATTAGCATGCTCATAACCTGATTGTGTTCTAGGGTAAGGTAAAGTTAGGTGACAATTGTAAACATTTAAAGTATTTAACGTAAGCATTTAAAGTATTTAGTGTAAATATAACAAGTATTAAACCTGAAAGATCTCTCTTTGTCGAGTTTTTCTTCGGACGGCCTTTGTGTGGATGACTTTCTGGCTCCCTCATCCGTACTGATTCAGGATGTGCAAAATTGTGGAATTGTCTCGCATAATGATATTTTCGGGCTTCAGGCTCATCTTTTATATCAGAAAGAATGTCTTTGATCAAATCATGAGATGTCTCTCTTGCCGAACTCATGTTATGATCTTCTAACATAGACAACGTTATCCAAAACTGATGAACTGCATGTGGTTCAATTGCAACATTTTCCTGTGACATCGTCCATATTTCACATGCACATGGTAGGCCGTAACGAAATTTGAACAGACATCCACATTTCTTAGCATCATCTTTAATCTTATCTTTTTCTGACTGTTTTAGAGCCCATTCGTTAACTAGAAAGTTAATGACATAGTGTGATACTTCAAATCTCAATAGACGAAAAAGAATCATTGATTATGTGTTAGGATGTGCTATGTTCAAACTTCAAAGACCTTTAAAATTCAGTCTTTATCTCATTGAATTGAAGCTCCACCGCATCATGGATTCAGATGAATATGAGATCAAAGCCCCAGATGACGTGCCTAACTATCTCTTCAACTAAGATTATGCACTCTCAACTCTGTCACACATTGGGAAAAAAATGTGAATATACATATTAATAAAATATTCATCTTTCAAAAATATTACTATTCGTAAAATGTATAAGTTTTACCTATTGGTCGTTCGTTGACCGTGTTGTGATTTTATATCACACTACCCAGAATGAACCCGTATAAAAATGGAGCTTTTGAATAAGACAAAAATTACAACCTCCTAACAACTAGCCTATTATTACAAATAGATAATTAATAAATATTACCGGTAAAGCTTTTAGACCTATAAGCCTTTGTTCCTGCAAAACAAATATTAGTCTAGATAAATTAAGAGTAACTGAACGAAGGGAAGAAAGGACACGAAGAGTTTTGTTATAACGCCGTGACCCAAGCACGACTCGTCTTCATTGACCACGAAGGTCTAGGCTACAAACTCTTCGACTCAGACACCTTTCACCGACTCAAGTCCACCAGTGAGCCAACTGTAATACCAGCAAGTATTAACCATAGAGAAAAGCCCCAAAAACTCAATCCAACCAACACACTCCGGCAACACCCACAAAAGAGACAACCGGAGAATACCATTCACTCATAAAGAGAGAGAGAGAGAGAGAGAGAGAGAGAGAGAGAGAGAGAATCACGCCTTCACAGAGAAAAAGAATAAGAAAGATGGGGGCTGTAGCCTTTTTCCTCAAAGAAAATTGCTCACTGCTTATTTTTTACTCTCACTCAAAGGCTGCCGAATGAGGGAGTATTTATACCAAAGGAATAGTCAATTAGGGAGTAAATCAAGGGAGGATAAAAGGAATGAGCAAACCTGCTCCTCAAGTTACCAAGGAAGGGGCTGGGCGGATAGGTCATTGGGCTTGGCTGTAGAAGGCTGCCACAAATAAAGGGCCTCCAATTCTAACATTCTCCACCTTGGAACAAGTGCTGGTACACATACATGGACTCACAAGGACATAAATAAAGAAAGGTTCATCATCGCCTATCCATGCACTTGATCCAACACAAAGTAAGAACAAAGCATGGAAAAACACTTAACTAATTAAACACAAAGCAGAATCAGTTAAGCCACCATGACTGTTCACAAAGAACTGCCCATGGATTTCAAGGAAATCACCACCGCCAAAACAAAGTAAGCAAATCTAACTTATTCTAACACCACAGTAAGAACAAGAAAGATACCACGATACACACCAAGTTTGTCGAGGATTTTCGGGTAACAAAAACAAAGCATCAATCACAAGAATTAAAATCAAGCATTTTAAAACAAGATTGCATTTTAGTTACTACTAAAGGTTTTACCTCCCAATTGAATTGGGCAACTAGAGCAAGCTTAATCACAACTCTTTATTTTCGAAAAAAAAAACCCTTTTACAACCAACCTAGCTTTAAAAGAAACAGATTCAGCCACATGAAAGGGCACCAAAATCCAAGAATGGTTCACATGCAACGCATTAACATTATCCATTAAAGAATTTAACCAATCACTAGGATTTCCACATTTTAAAACACCATTGTTGTAAATTTTGGGTTCATGCAAATTGTTAAAAGAATCAAACATACAAAACACAAATGAGGAAATGTGAAAATTATTATCAAAGCTAGACGGCCTCCTAACAAAAGGTCTAGACCTACCCCTAGCAAGTTGATACTCACCTAAATTTTCAATCACATTTTCTTCCTCCCCATTTTGTTCAAATTCTTTATCAACAATTTCAGGATTAGCAAGCATAGTTTCAAGATTTTCCACAATTTCAGTTTGCAGACAAGGGCTAACATCGAGAGACCTCAACACATAGGGTTGCTCCACCGCAATTGGAACCAGGGGAAGGGATGCATCAATAGCAATTAATGGTTGAGCAGGAAGCAAGTAAGGAAATTCAGTTTCATCAAACACTACATCCTTACAAATGATAAGTCTCTCATCATTTTCATCTCTCAACCACAATCTATACTCTCTCACCCTCTCCGAGTACCCTAAGAAAACACAACGAACCGACCGAGGTTCAAGTTTGTTATTCTCTCGATGAACATAAGCAGCACAACCGAAAACATGCAAGTTTGAAAAATCAATTTCACTACCAGAAAACACAACTTTAGGACATCTACCATTAAGCGGGATAGAAGGGGACCTATTGATCACATAGGCGGCGGTAACAACCGCCTCTCCCCAAAAGCCTATGGGAAGACCCGACAAAGTAAGCATGACCCTCACTCGTTCTAACATAGTTATATTCATGTGCTTGGCCAAATTGTAAGGGAAAGATTTTTCATGATCAATCCCACTCTCAACGCAGAATCTTTCAAACTCACCGTTACAGAACTCTAACCCTTTATCCGTCCTAAGTTTCTTGATTTTCTTACCGGTTTGATTTTCGATCAAAAGTTTCCAAGTTTTAAACTTTTCAAAAACATCAAACTTTTCTTGCATAGGAAAAACCCAGACTTTCCTTGAAAAGTCATCAACAATAGATAAACAATATATATTCCCACCATGTGAGGGCACACACATAGAACCCCACACGTCCGCATGAATTAACTCAAGATGATTTTTGAAAGAGAATTTTTCAAGAGAGGGAGGTGAAAAACTAACCCTTTGGTGTTTACAATTCACACAAGTATCACATAAAGGCACACAAGAAATCATATCATCACCAAAAGATTCATTTTTGTGAAAAATTTCTAAGCCTTTACTACTCAAATGTCCAAGTCTTTTAGTCAACAAATCTGAATTTTCATTCTTAAAAACATTTGTTTGATTTTCAGTAAAAGACACCGGGACAACATTGCAAACATACAAACTCTTTTGTTTTTCAGCTTTGAAAATCACCAAATTGCCCTTTGTAATTTTCATCATACTCTTACCCCATCTTCCCTCTAAACCATCATCTTCTAAACATGCACAAGACATCAAATTGGTATTTAAATCAGGAACATGTCTTACATTTTTCAAAGTTAAAATATTTCCAGATTCAAATTTCAAGCAAATATCGCCAATTCCAACAACTTGACATGTTTCCTTATTAGCCAAAGAAACTTTTCCAGTTTTAACCTCTTTGTATGACGAAAACATATTTTTATAAGGTGTCATGTGAGACATACATGCAGAATCAATTAGCCACTCATTTTCACATGCAGCAATAGAAGGCACAAAATTATTCAAAGTATCACACATGTCCTTTACCATAAAAACATCACAAGGATCCTCACTCGAAGAGGCCAAATTACAGTCACTTTGCTCATTCGAATTCCAATTTTGACTTTTCTTTTTTGGATTAGTACAATCCCTTTTAAAATGCCCAGTTTCACCACAATTGTAACAAGTTCTATGTCGTTGTCTAGAAACTGATCTACCCTTGCTTTCATTTTCAAAATTTTGTTTTTTCCCTTGGTTTTTATTTTGATAATGTTTTTGCCCATCGTTTCTCTCAAGCGTCCTACCCCTCACCATATGAACCTCACCGGTGTTTGATTTACCCTTATTAGCTTTCAAATCCAATTCTTTGCCTTTTAAACTAGATATCACCGTATCAAGTGTGATCTTATCCCTACCACATACTTAATAGCAGATTTCACGCCAACATAAGAATCATGTATAGCATTTAAAAGCATAATCGAAGAGTAATCATCTATGTGTTCATCACCGGTTTGTTTTATGTCTTCTACCAATTTGGTAAAAACATCAATGTTATCTTCCATGTCTTTGCTAAGATCTAATTTAAAACTTAAAAAAATTTCTAGGAGATAAATTTTACTTGGCAATGTTTTTCCAAAATAAATTTGTTCCAATTTTTCCCAAAGACTCTTAGCATGAGCATGTTCACCACATTTCTGAATAACCGATTCAGACATGTTTAAGATAATCGAGGAGTAGGCAGATTCATCCATTTCAATCATGGCATCTTCCGAAGTGTCTTTAGCATATTTTAAAGTTATGGCTTTGAAAACCTTTTCTTTAATTAAAATACTTTTCATCTTCTTTTGCCACATAGAAAAATCAGTTTTTCCATTGAAAGGTTCCAAACTATAATTAGGTGAAGAACTCATTTAGAGAAACAATACGAAACCAACCAATTAAACCAAATCAGAATTTATAAGAAATTAAGAATTTTTTTTAATCACCAAAAAATTCAAGCAAACAAATTCCAACCAAACAATAGCAGTTTAAATAGAGCAACAATCAAGAAAATAAATTACGAGACAATTTTTTTTAAAGATTAAACACAAAAAAAACGTAATTATTTCGAGATGAAAGAAGCTCACCAAATAAACCTTTTTGGAGTTACCGATTTTTGGATCAAAGGAGGCTCTACCGTTTCACGGTACGGAACACGGGCTCTGATACCACTGTTGTGATTTTATATCACACTACCCAGAATGAACCCGTACAAAAACAGAGCTTTTGAATAGAACAAAAATTACAACCTCCTAACAACTAGCTTATTAATACAAATAGCTAATTAATAAATATCACCAGTAAAACTTTTAGACCAATAAGCCTTTGTTCCTGCAAAACAAATATTAGTCTAGATAAATTAAGAGTAACTGAACGAAGGGAAGAAAGGACACGAAGAGTTTTGTTATAACGCCGTGACCCAAGCACGACTCGCCTTCATTGACCACGAAGGTCTAGGCTACAAACTTTTCGGCTCAGACACCTTTCACCGACCCAAGTCCATCAGTGAGCCAACTGTAATACCAGCAAATATTAACCAAGGAGAAAAGCCCCCAAAACTCAATCCGACCAACACACTCCGGCAACACCCACGAAAGAGACAACCGGAGAATACCATTCACTCACAGAGAGAAAGAGAATCACGCCTTCACAGAGAAAAAGAATAAGAAAGATGGGGGCTATAGCCTTTTTCCTCAAAGAAAATTGCTCACTGCTTATTTTTTACTCTCACTCAAAGGCTGCCGAAGGAGGGAGTATTTATACCAAAGGAGTAGTCAATTAGGGAGTAAATCAAGGGAGGATAAAAGGAATAAGCAAACCTGCTCCCCAAGTTACCAAGGAAGGGGCTGGGCGGATAGGTCATTGGGCTTGGCTGTAGAAGGCTGCCACAAATAAAGGACCTCCAATTCTAACAGAGCGAAATGCATATATTGTTTGGTCTAAGCAAAAACAAATTTATCTTGTTACGTCTCCAACCACTGAGATGTAACATTGTGAAGAATTGCTGGGACGTTCTTTTACTTATCTTCTATATCTGCAACATTAGCAATGTATTCAACATTCGTTTTGGACTCCACTAGTTTTGTCCACTTCGCCATAAAAACCGCCGCAATTTTTTTTATGCTTGCTCATCAAGTTCAACATATACTTCTCGACATCCTTTGCTATTTGTCTCTTACACAACATATGGTGAGACTCTGGAAAGTACTCTTGAAATATATCCACGTTGCCTCATGTGATTCAAAAAAATAATGCATTTTTGTTTCTGATCTCATTTTTACCTTTCTTATCTTTACTAGGACATTCTCCACGTGCTTTATCGTGCTTCTGGTTCTAGGATATTTCTTCTGCAATTTATTTAATATTTGTTTCGGCTTGATGTTAGCACTGTATAGCCGATCAACCCTTTCAATCTTCTTTACGGACAACTTGGACGCTGAAGTATGCACCAAGTACACTTCAAACTTCGACTCACTAACCTTGACTCTCCACTCAACATCTATTTGTTGCACCAAGTACACTTCAAACTTGCAATTAAGTTTTTTCGAACTTTTTTTCTTTATATTCGACACATCCTTTTTAGCATCGAACCTATAATTCCCTTCATACTCACAACCAAGCCACACTTTACGCGATCCATTCTTGTAAATATTAACTCTTTTAACAAAAAAAAAAAAAAAAACAAACAAACAAGCATATTCTCATCGCATCCGGTAGCTCTAACCTAAGCTTCTACCTTTGCTCGATTATGAAAAATTTCATTAGTTATGAAAAAATGAGAGACGTGCAGAAATAAGTGTTGCTCATTTTCAAAATTTATATTTAACAAAAACATTTGTTTTGTGTTTTTATACATCCTGCCATCTATTTTTTATTTTTTATATGTAATAAAAAATTACTTTTGAAAAAGAGAAAAAAAAAGTCGCCTAAACATATCACATTTTTAAAAAAGAATCGCCAAAAAATATCAAAATATTTGAAAAATAATCACCAAATAAATCCCATTTTTCAAAAAAATCGCCAAACAAATCACAATTTGTGAAAAAGAAACGTTGAACATAATCTGATTTTTAGGGTTGTTCGGTGTAACATTTAGGCTTCTATTTTTTAAAAAGAATCACCATACATTATTTTGCAAAAGTTAAAAAAAATCGCCAGACATTCAAAAAAAATTGAAAAAGAATTGTCATGAATTGAAAAAAAATTGAAAAAAGTCACCAGGAATTGAAAAAAAATTGAAAAAAGTCGCGAGGAATTAAAATTTTTTTTTTACAAAATCGTCAGGAATTGAAAAAATTGAAAACAATCTCCAAGCATTTAAAAAAAATTGAAAAAAATCGCCAGGTTTGTGTTTAGGTTAATAAAAAAAAAACGTCTGGTTGAAAAAAAATCGCCCCTTCATAGTTTTTTTATTCTTCTGGTTTTGAGTCGCTTTAAGCATGATTTTTAATATGAAAAAAAAGAAATATATATTGAGTACAACGTAAGTAGCAACTTACTGTAAAAAAAAAAGAAAAATCAACATGAACGTTGTTATTCGGATCGAAATTCATTAAATAATTGTTGGAAAAAAACACAAGTTTAGGGTTTATGGTTAATTGTAATGGAGAGTTTGAGATATATCAGTATTCAAAGTTGATAAAACTTTTTATAGGAGGATATTGTAACTCCTTTGTATAAAAGGATTAATTAGTAATTAGAGTTTAGGGTTAATTATAACTCCTTTTTATAAAAAAAATTAATTAATAATTAGACTTTTAAGTAAATGTAGTATTTAGTGTTTTTTTGTGTTCATGCTTTTACTAAGAGGTTTGCATATATAGAAGAAATTTTGCATTTTAAACATTTACGTTTACTTGAGCTATAAGCCCCAACAATGGAGGCTAATTGAAACGACGATCAACAGACGAAACAATTAATCCTATAGGTAAGAAGGTCAAGTTCCAGTTACAATGAAAAGCAGCCATCAATTCTCTGATTCAAATGATCAACTCATGCTAAAGAGCAAAGATACTAGTCCAACAAAGAGATCAATGACTCATAAATAGAGCTGTCAAAATGGGTTGGGCCCATTGGGCTGGCCCGTCCCACCACCTAAAAGATGTGGGTTGGATTGATATTTTTTAGGCCCATCACGTTTTCGGGCTGGCTCGCCCCACCCCGCTAAATGGTGGGTTGTGGGTTGGCTCGCCTAGAGTTGTCAAAAAGGCTTGCAGTCCGTTGGGCTAGCCTGCCCCGCCACCTAAAAGAGGTGGGTTGGGTTGGTATTTTTTAGGCTCGTCATGCTTTTGGGCTGTCCCGCCCCGTCCCACCAAATGGTGGGTTGAAGTGGGTTGTGGGTTGGCTCGCCCCGCCAACCCATTTTGACAGCTCTACTTATAAATAATGGTCCAAAGTATCCCTTGATAAAGATTGAATCATGAAGTAAGAAGAGATGAAAATATTTAATTGATTATCATTGTTTTCATTAATTAGGGCATCTTCATTGGGGTGTCTTTATGCTCATTTTTACAAGGCAAGAACAACCCTCCATTGTGAGCTCATTCTTGACGAAGAATTATACAAGAATTGAGGGGAAAAGCCAAAGAAAGTGGAATCCGCCAACAGCCAAAACAGCCAAAGAAGGAGCGTCCCCTTCAACGCAAGTGAATCGAAATTTTTGGGGGGCTCACGACTGTTATTATTAATTAATTTTTAAAATATTCAAATAAAAAAGTTGTATAAATGAAATTAATGATTTGATAGTGGGACCTAACTAAAAATTAGGAAAAGAATGAATAGCAATGAAAAGATAAATTTTTAGAATATAAAAAATTTAAAATGTATAGATAGCAAAGAAACTCACCTAAAAATCAGCAGAAGAACAACTTGTATTAAGGATACACTAAGAGCCAAATCCCTATTTAAACAAAGGAAAAGACTAACTGCCACTAACCAACCAAGAATAGACGAAATTACAAAGCAGCCATTAATGAGCAACGGCTACTAGAGCAGGAAAAGAAGAATAACACTCGACACCCCTGTAGAAAGAAATAACAAACAAACAAACAAACAAACAAAGACAAAACACCCCCTACCAGATGAGAACAACCTAACAAAGTAACGAGAAACAGGCTTTAATCTTTAACATCCCTCGACTCATTCAAGGATTCTGAAAGAATGTCAATTGCCTGTTGAAGATCATCCTCCGACGCCGGAAAACTGGAGAAGAGTTGTTCATACTGAGTAAACTCAGTTTGCGCCGTCGATTGTTGATTTTGTGTAGTAATATCGATATCCATCACGTCGAAGAGGTGGTGCCGACACAAAGGACAAGTTCCGTTCCTCTCCAGCCATGGGAGAATGCACTCGTGATGAAACCAGTGCCGGCAGTACGGTAGTTGGGTTAAGCTGTCGTTGACCCCATAGTCGTCCGTACAGATTGAACAGGCGCACGACGTCGCTTGGAGTTGTTTTGTCAACATAACTGGGGATGTTATTTTGACGATTTCCAGCGAGTTGATGAAGCTTTCTGGACTACTAGTAGTAGTAGGGTTAGGGTTATTTGAGGGTATGCTTTCCATTAGAAGTTGATCGAGAGTTCTTAACTCATCGTCGCCGTCAAATCCTAAAGTCGCTGTCAACGCCATGGCCGGCGAGACTTATCAAAACAGCGCGGAAAACTGAGAAAATTGGGTTTTGATTATGCCGCTGAAGGTGATGGTATGTCTAGTGAAGATGAACCCCAACCACTGAAAGACTAGAAGAATCAATGAAAGACTAGAATCATAAACAACAACATTGTGACACCCAAGACATCTCTTTACCTCCCACAACCTTTAAGTTATCAAGGCTGAATCTCCCAATCTCCCTTTGTGTCCCTGTACACTGAATTGTCCACCATTAATCATGCCTATATATTTTGGTTGTAATGTTATCTTGGGGCAGTCAATCTATATCTCCATTATCAAATCTTACAACCACAAACTCAGTCGGATTAACTTCAACTCAGTTTAAGGGTCAGTGAAGTAGAGTTTAATATCATTATCCATTTATCCTACTCAAAGATGGATTCGATTTGGTAAATCCCTGATTTTCCGGGATAATGTAAGTATTTTTACTTCAGATACAAATTATAGAATATAATTTTCCCGTATTTTCTTAGTATTTGCGCGGTAAAAAGAAAAAGAAAAAAAAAGAAGAAGACAAAACCGGTTCTATATCTGTTGAGCTGGGTATGCATGGCTCATTAACATTAGACACTAGACAACCAACTTTTACAACAAAAAGTAAATTAAAAAATTAAAAAATTAAAAAATTAAAAAATTAAAAAATTAAAAAATTAAAAAATTAAAAAATTAAAAAATTAAAAAATTAAAAAATTAAATAAAAATGTGAGAAAACGTTTTCCTCCTTATTTTCGTGTTTAATAACCTTAGGATAACATAGTCAATGTAATTTTTTTTTGAGTCAATGAAAAATGAAACCTTCTTTTATAGATAATGTCTTACGGATTCATTTTTCGTAAATCATTTTTCAAATATTCGAGCATCCCTCCGTCCATTTCCACAATTATACATATTTACATACACACATAATATTTCACTCGACAAATAAATTGTTTAGAAATATAAATGGAGTTTGTACACTCTATTTATTAATTATAATTTTAATAAATACTCACTACTTCCTAAAATTAGTGACAACTATATTATTGAAGGACGTCCCAAACATTGTTCATTTTCTTTTTTTTAAATGTTTTTTTTCATATCTATTATCTAAATTTTTTTTTTGTATTTGTGAAATTGAAAAAAAAATGAGCCTTATTGATTTACCACTAATGATAAATTGAGAGTTACTGTAAGAAAAATTACTTAAAATTCAATACTATCTTATTTTGAATATGAGCATTAATATTATAATATATTTTTTGTATTTATTTATATATTTTTTTCCGTAGCATTTTCTGTGTGTTTGCCAAACACTCGAAATTGTTTTCTGTCATATTTTCAAAAGATTTATCAAACATCTGAAAATGAAATATTTTCATTTTCCAAAAAATCATTTTTTTAAAATCATTTTTCGTAAAACAAACGAAGTCTTAATTTGTGTTTTGGGACAGATGTACTATATACTAATTAGTTTTCAATTAATATGCAAAGTTTGAAAATATTAAACAATCCTGGGTGCAAATGGTTCGGCTCAGCTCTGTTTGGAACAAAATATGAACTGAACTGCAAGTCATTAGTTCATAAAATATCACGCTTAACTGAATCGTTCAAAGTCTCGAACTTAAATGAACCAAACCACGATGGTTCGATTTGAGGTTTCACGTGTTGTTCTCATGGTTTCATATTGAGGTTCACTATTGTCCTTAAGAATGTAATGCGAATACTCTAGTCTTCATATACTCTAATTTCACTAATGATCAACGATTAGATATAAATATGATTCAATGATTCAACTCAATTTGGTATGAGACAAAATATGAGTTGAACCACAAGTCATCAGTTTTACAAACCAAACTGAACCAAAAACACGACTGTTTAGTTCGATTTGGCTTGATTTCACGATTCGGTCTCGTGGTTTTGAGATATAACATGGTTCTATGGCTCTGCTCAATTCGGCTTGAGACAAAATATGAGCAGCCTGCAAGTCATCTGCTCGTAAAATATCAAGTTTAATTGAAGCGTTCGAACTCTAAGATCGTACTAAACCAAATCATGACGATCGATTAAATCTTGTGGTTTTGTCTCATGGTCGTGGTTAATTGGTTTTGTGGTAAAGGATGTAATATTTAGCCTTTATATACTTTAATCCACCGAAGGATATTATTTCACTAATGATCAATGATTATTGGTCAGATCTAAATACGGTTCGATGGTTTGACTCAGTAGTTCAGTTCAATTCTACTCGGCAGGTGTCTGACCACAAACCAAAACGAACCACTTGGTTTAAAAAAAAAACTCAAATGGAACCATATAAACCACGTTTCTGGACCAAAATACCCATTTCCACCGGGTTTGACGGCTCAGATTGAGACCACTGATTAGGCCGGCAATTGGGTGGGTTGGGTTGGGTTGAAATGGGTAATGAGTTGAAACAGGTCGAAACTCATTAGAACCCAAATGTCAAATGAGTTGAAATGAATTGGGTTGGAATGAGTTGTGTTGAAACGGGTAACGGGTTAGAGCGGGTTGACCCATCTCAACCCAAAAAATTCTCCCAAAAAAACATAAATTTATAACTTAAAAAGTCATGGGTTGAAGTGGGTAATGGGTCCGACCCGCTTAACAAGAACCGACCCGTTAATATTATTGGGTTAAAACGGGTTTCCCACTTCAATCCAAAAATATTAATGGGTTGGGTTGGGTAATTAGTGGGTTGGGTTGGGTGGGTTAATGAGTAATGGGTAATGGGTTACAATTGCCTGGACTACCACTGATATTTGAGTTACACTAGTATCACTAATTCTACTTACGTTATCGTTAATTTTTGTTGGTTATCATTTTAGTTTGTTTGGATTCTTGTTGAAGTGTCTACCTTTTTGCAGTTTATGATGCAGTTTTCAATTCACATTATGTGTTTATTACCCAACCCAACACACACACACACACACACACCAGCTGCTTGGAAAAAATTCCTGAATAAGAAATTTTGTTTATGTATTATCAAAGTTGAGGAAACGCAGTAAATCATGAACAAACCATTCTCTGTTTCGACTACCAAACATAGTCGGCCTTGATTGGCGCAGCGTTGGTAGTGTAGTCGGATTGGGAATATGGCCTTAACTCCAAATGGGGAAAGCCTGCCTAGCTGCACACATCACCCTGAAGGATTTAATGGTTCAGATACCTCTTTTCTTGTAGGCATAATGAGAATGGATTTAATTGGAATTGTCAAGTTTCTTCATCACTTGTGCAAATGAAATAGGCTTCGTGGCTGTCAGAATTTCACGCCCTTGTGACATGCATGTTCTCATGGGATACATGTGTAGACAAGTACTCAGACACTGCTAGAGTGTTAGTTGAACTAGACTGGTAGTGATGTGAAAAATGTTTGGAGAGTGAATGAATTCATATTCCTACTTTCCTAGTCGCTGAAAGAGACCGGTGTTGAATATTGATATCACGAGGCCGGAGAAGATGTTTGGAGAGTGGATGAGTCATATTCCTAGTCACTGAAATAGACCGGTATTGATATCACGAGGCTGGATAAGATGTTTGGAGAGTGGAAGAAGTCATAACCCCAGTCACAGAAATAGACCGGTAAGATATGATGCAGCCAACAAGCGCATAGTTTGGCCTAGTGTCAAGGACAACACTTGCAACGAACCATTCCTTGGATGGAAGGAAAATAGGCATGTATAAATATTGATTGAACTCCTGCAATCCAATGCCTATTATCTTCATATGTAATCTAAATATGACATCTCTCTCTCTCGCGCTAGGATGATGGATCCAGTTGTTGTTTACTGTGGGAAATAGCAGCTCAGTGGATTTCTTGTAGACTCTAATGGTCTCCTTGATGTGGTAAGTAGTATAACAGTGCAAACGCTGTAATTTTTATGTAAATCTTCAGTAGAAGTTGTTGAGAAACATGACACAAAGGGTTCAGTAGAATCTCAAAGTTCGTCTGACAAAGAATATTAATATCACAATACTACCATATATATAATTGTATATCACAACCTATTAGCATGCATTAGTGTTATCCAGAAAAATGAACAAAGAATATGTAAATCATAATGTAAGGGTAAATTAGGCATTGCCTAATTTATCTTGTTTTTCACTCTCTTGGTCAAAGTAGGATTTTAATTGGTATTATAGATTAATTAGGTGATAGGATTTAATTAGGATTCCCTTATTAGATTTAGGTGATATTTTTTGGTAACTAAATCTTTGCATAAGTATTTAGTTATTAATGGTATCAAATTAGGAAACATAATCTTGCATAATTTTCTGTTTAATCTCTTTCCTAGTAGGAGTTGTTGGTTGGCCGTGTGCTTGCAGGATTCTTTGGAGCCTTGGTTTACAGGATTTGCTGCCTATATTAAGAGCTGAGGTCGAGCTGTTGAAGGTATGCGGAGATAGCCTAGAATCAGATTCTATTCAGAAAGCAGTAGGTGTAAGAGAGTTTCAATCCTGAAGTCTTGTGTGCCGAACTTGTGAGAAGAAATCAACATCTCATACACGAAGACCATTCTGCATTCTTATACCTGTTGGTGCTGCTGCTGCTGTTTAAATCTTCAGGAACACAGCCTTGTGTTTCCTAAAGTTGTGTTTCGTGCTTCCAGTTGATGTGATTGTTTCGGAAGCTGTTCTTGTTTTTGATTCTTTCTTCCCACGTTTGTTCTAGTAGTTTATGTGGGTTTTGTGATTCTCCAAGATTCTATATCTTGTGAGAATTTTGTGTTTATTATTAAGTTTAAAAAACAGTGTTGATTTTAATATAGTTTGTTGCCTTGAGGCTTGATCTACATGTTTGATACTTGTAGATTGTTTTTGTGTGATTTTCTGTCTTTCTAAGTCTGTTTGATTTTAAATCTTAAAACAAAACTTCCGCTGCTATTTTCTGTGTTACACTTGCCGTTCACATTGTCATTGTCATTGTTGCAACATTCACTGCAACATTGACAGTAACATCGTTCATATCAAGAATCCATGACATCACGTTCTTTCACATAATACAACCATATGTCCAAAGAATTGCAGACAAGACTATCAGTTATGTTTGGGGCGGTCAGTCGGGCTAGTCTCGGATTTTGACAAGTGCAGTAGTGAGTGAGAGCTATGAACGGGCTAGTCTCGATTTTGACAAGAGCAAAGCAGCCGAGAGTGCTCATGAATCCACCACAACCGACATGCATGTTTATTTCCAGTTTGTGTTGCTCGACAATCAGGGAATGCCAATTCTTCCCATTCAAGGCATACATATTGTCACTCCCCCACCTTCCAAAGTTTATGTTGTAAACTTTATTTTCTTCCAGGCAAGGCTGCTGCTGTTCCAGGTAACAAATATTGAATATCAACAATTTGACCACAAAATTCCTCCGGTTTCGCTGCTCTTGATTCTTTAACAATGTCTCTTCTTCAATGCTGAGGAAGTCATTTAGAACCTGTCTGAAGGGTATAGAAAGACGGGTTTGTCCATGGTCAACATCTGAGCAGAACAGATTCCTTTGAAACACCAACATCAACACATCACAACAACCCATCACATCGGTAATCAGCTTATTGATCAACCCTTCATTAGGCTCTTGATTTGCAGGTGAACCATGTCGTAGGGAACCAGTTTTATTAGTAAACGACCTTTGAATGGGTATTACTTTCCAGGTTTGTTTATTCTTCACAAAACCCTGATCCTTAAGGTTACTCTCCTTCTCATTTTGTGCTGACTCAACGTTATTACGGAAGCGTTGGTGCTTATACCAGTCATAAGGAGGTGCTGCAGCAGCCCTTTTGACAACATATTCGGGAAGAGGGTACGAGGTAGAGAAGTGGGCATATGCAGAGTAGAACTCGTCTTCTTCCTCTTTCGGGTCTTTGAGGACGACTTGTTGCATCCAGTAATCGTCTAATTCATAGTCAGGCGGTAGTTTAACAGTACTCTCAGAACTTTGCTTCGTCATTGATAGTTATTTCTTTATATCTTCATAGTCCAGACGCAGATTTGCAGTAATCTTAGAACTTTGCTTCATCATTGATTGATCTTCAATCTTTGTTTCTTTATAGTCGGGACGCATATTTTCAATACTCTCAGAACACAATAAAAGTTACTGAAAAATTATGTTTCTCACACTCTGTATCAGACAATTCTGTCTGCATTAGCCTGTAATTACAAAAACCCTCCGTTGAATGGAGGGAGTATATGTATGTGTATAAAATCCGTATCGGAAAAGGAATCATAATCAATGGGCGAGTTGAACCGGACTTGAAACTGGTGGTGGAGGGTTTGTGTTGTTCTTTGTTCAATTCGATTGTATTTTCCCAGGCAAAGTTAAACAAAGAAAAATGCGGGAAAATATATAATAAGGCAATCAGAGCCGTCCTACATGATTATCTGAGATTTTGGAAGAATTTCATTGAAATTAGATTATTTTTTTCTCGGTTCTCGTTCTTCGGTTGAAGTGAGAAAGAAATATTTTGGGTCATTTGCTTCGGTATGTAAGGATTCAGTAGTGCAAAGTCCAGAAATTCCGTTTTCATTTACATGGTTTCTGGAATTTGGGCTTTAGTAAAATAAAATTGAAAAAATTACAAGCCGGTACATTTTTAAAAATGTGTTTTCAAATCAATCCAGTCATTTTTGAAACATATCTTTTAGATACAATTTTGAGGTAAAAGTACATTACTACCCCATTTGTAGCATACATGAAGAAAAAGGCGTGGATAGGACTCAACTTTCTCCGAGTCCTGATGTCATCGATTATGTGCACAGTAACAGTGAGAGACTGACCGGTCACTTCGATTAACAGTACACTGCTTGTAAGAGATATGAAGCATTCGATTAACAGGAAGCATTCAATTAACTGCAATTCCTCTATCTCTCTCTCTCCATGATTTCCTATTTCTCTCTAGATTTTTGAGCCCCGACGTGCAGGAACTTTCCTCCTTTAATCTCCGGCTTCTGAGCTTTAACTGTAAAGATTGATATTGACAATGGATTCGCAAAAGGGCGTTCGATTCATGCCCAACGATGCAGAATGCATTCTTTACATGCTTTACAAAGTCACCGGCGATCCACTCCCTTCAAATGCGGTGGTTCTCGATGAATTTGATCCCTACAATGAAACCGAGCTCCGCCGTCTTTTCTTTTCCGCCACCGAAAACGGAGATTTGTTCTTTTTCACCAAGTTAAAGAAAAAGGGTACACGAACCGGTGATTCCAAACATGCAGATCAGACGATCGGCAACAAGGGAAGAACTAGCAAAGCATGTTAGTTAAGGCTGCCCTAACCTCGAATTTTGTGGCTTGATGACTATAGGAATGCCGACAAGACATTTCCCTTAAAAAAGTCATCGCCGGTGCTAGCCATGACTGTACGTGTTATTGGCTTTTACAGATTTGTCTTTTACAGAGAGGGAAATGTTTGACAGGCATCAGCAATAGGCATCAGCATTTCACCTTATGTCAAGATTTGACATCAGCAACAATTGTAAGCATCAGCATTTCACCTGATGCCAAGATTATGTTTGACAGGCATTAGCAATACGCATCAGCATTCACCTGATGCCAAGATTTGGCATCAACAACAATTGTAGGCATCAGCATTTCACCTGATGCCAAGATTTGACATCAGCATTTTTGGCATCAGCAATATTTTTGGCATCAGAGTCCTGATGCCTGGAATTAATTATCCTGATGCCAAGGCTTGGCATCAGAGTTTTCATTAATGACATTTTTGTCATTTGGCAAACAATTTGTAGTTTTATGAAATGTGCAAAAAATTAATGGTCCTAGATGAAAACATGTTTTCAAAATTGTACCCACTTGAAAACCCAATCCCGTGGACGGGTTCTCCTTGGTCCGATTCCGGTGGACTCGAGACAGCAACTTACAGTAGCGGCTCGAGGCGGGCGCGATGGTTTCGTTAATCGTCAATGAGAAGCTGTCCAAGCAGTGATCTGTCATCCGATGGATGGTAGGCATGGCATGTCTAAAATTTAAAATTAAGCCCTAAAATTAGTAAAAAATAATTACGAAAACATTAAAATATAGTATATATTTTATAATATTCGAATTACTATCCATTTATTTGAATATGTTGTCTTTCTAACATTCTTAGAAACAAAATCTTCAATAAGGTTTTCATAATCAATCTTTTCCACAAAATCATTTTCGATTGTTATGAGAGCTAATCCATTACGTCTTTCTTGTGTCGATGTAGAACGTAAGTAGGATTTCAATAACTTCAATTTTGAAAAACTTCTTTCTGCAGATACAACGATCACCGAAAGAGTTAACAAAATTCTATATGCAATAATTGTATTAGGAAAACAATCAGCATGTTTCAAATTTTTTAAAATATCAACAGGTCCTATCTTTTTCTTAAGCAAGAATTCTTAGAGTAACTTTAATTGACATATAATTCATTACCATCAATGTCCGATTGTTCACCTTCCTTTAAGTGTAACTTCAAAATGACTACAACAAGACTTTAAACTTATATCATCCAACGAACGCAATTTTTTAGAAGTAAATAAGAAACCAAAAATATTTTCATATTCTTGATTAGGGGTGTAAATCGGAACCACCAGACAACAGAACCAAATCGAACCAAACCAAACCAGTCAGTTTGGTTCGGTTTTGGTTGAAGACGGTTCGGTTTGAGTTTCAAACAATTGAAAACCACCCGGTTCGGTTCGGTTCACGGTTTGGAATTGAACCAAACCAACCTATATATTTTTATTTATTTATTATATAATATATATTAAATTACATTTATTAACTATTTTGAACCATTGGATCATCATATATATATAATCTAGCCTTTTGATTTATTCATAATATATATATATATATATATATATATATATATATATATATATATATATATATATATATATATATATATATATAGACACATACTAAACAACAAAAAATCTTGATTGTTGGAGAACTATTATTTCTTCAATTGTTTGTCTTTATTTTAGAATTTGTATTGTTTTCTTTATGATAATTTATTGTTAGTAGGTTATTTTATAATTTTGATGTTAATTCCAAATTTAAATATTATTTTTAATGTTAGTTAATTTCATTAAAAATAATTTATATAAACCACAAAATCGAACCAAACCAAACCAAACCGAGTGGTTCGGTTCGGTTCCAAGTCTTACTCGGTTCGTTTTGGTTTGAGATTTTTGGAAGCAATAGGGGGCGGTTCGGTTTGTGGTTTTGACATAAACCAAACCAAACCGAACCACTTACACCCCTATAATTTTGATAGTGTTCAAACCTCTTAGCTAATGAAGTAATTGCTTGATCAACAATGTATAAGAAATAATTAACCCTAAATGACTCCTCTTTATTGTGAATCAACTGAGAATGTATCAGTTGGAGTTTCATTGAAATGTTTTTTTCTTCGAATTTGACATTTTTGAGGAAACATTTGATCAATATTCATTTCAATTGCATTTTCCTTCGTAGTTTTTAAAGCATTTAAAAATACAGTCTCTCTATACTCCTAAAAAAAAGATATCAACACTTTTACTTTTTGGAAAGTTCTTGCCAAAATAAACTTTCCAAATTTGGAAACACTTCACTTTTAATGTCTATCATATTTATTGAAAATTGAAAATAAAAAATATCAATTAATGTGGTTGACTAGATAAGTAAATCTAGTAACCTTTTGAATTCTTCCTTAATAACTTTTGAACTCTTAAAATCTATCTTCAATCAATTAGATACAATATTGAATTGTGAATAAATACAATATTGAAAAAATTACAAGAACTAACTGTCAAATTAATAAATTTATTTTGTCATTTACAGTTACATTCAATAATATAAAGGAAAGTGTTTTTTTAATGACTAAATTATACAACTGAATATCAAATTAATAATAGCAATATAAAAACAATTACAATAATTATACATCAAGTAAATTAATTAATTCTGTTGTATATGGACGTAGGGGCGGATCCACATAGGTTTTAGGGGTGTCCATGGACACCGCCCAATAAAAAAAAATTAGGAGTAAGTTTGTGATATTTGACAATTGGACCCCTCTAAAAAAATTTATTGGACCCCTCCCAAATTCTCTGTAAAAAATATTATCAAGACGGATTAACGAAATCGAATGTCCGATCAATTTTTAAATGATTCTCTTGTATGTTATATCGAAAAAGACATGTTAATGAATGTTGGTGATGATGTAATTACGCGTTTTCAACGTATGAAAACGCGTAAAGGACAAATTGTAATTTTTAATTTTTTTTATGTAAGGGCAAGTCCAATGGTAGGGGTCAAAACCAAATTTTGATACCTATGTAAGAGTATTAGACTCTCCAATGGTTAAAATAAAATGTATCAAAATTAGGTGTGGTACTAAGGAATGTACCAAATTTGATATCTCTCTTAGTACCAGACATAATTTTAATACCCTTCATTTTGATACATATGGTTGGAGATGATCGTTTGATACCAATGAATAATAACCAATAGGTATTAAATTTTGGTTTTGATACCTATAGGTAAGTACCACCATTGGACTTGCCCTAATACTCTCTCCGTCCCAAAATATATGACGTCTTGGGATAATTTTTTTGTTCCAAAATAGATGACATTTTGTAATTTTCAAAGAACTTTTTCCATTTTTTTCTCAAATTCTCCCATATTTATTGACTTTGTAACCCGTGTTTGGCTATTTGAGCAAGAATATCAAGACACCTAATTAATGTCTGGATAGGGAAAGTTTAGTATTTAGTATTTACAATATATTTCCTTGGTCTATGTGAAAAACCCTAAAGCGTTATATATTTTGGGATAGAGGGAGTAATTAAAATTTTGGACACCGGTCAACAATATTTCTGGATCTGCCACTGCATGGACGCATTGGGAAATGCAATCAGTATGGCTATTCAAATAGCAGTTACAATATTGAAACCACTATAAATTTGTTGCAAAGGAAGTGTTGTTCATTAGTAAGATCAATAGACGAACAAAGAATATCCAACTGCAAAATGGAACTCTTATAAGTATGCTAAGAGCAAGGCCAATGGATGTTTTCCTCCAAATCTTCAAGGATTTTTGCCAAACAATTGAGGTTTTTAAAAAATCAAAACCAAATCAGTCGATGATTTAAAACCAAGAGGTTCGACAGATGAACCCCCGGAATTCACGACATCTCCACAACAGCCCCTGCAGAAACGATGTGTTTTGGGCCACAGCCAATCAAAACAACGTCGTTTTGATGGGCCAAATTTGAAAGAAAAAAAAATCAAACAGCAGACATTGCTTCTGGCGTTGCTTTCCACGTGTCATTAAAGTGGCGATTGAGGAGATTTTTTCTTTATCTGCTATTTAAGGGCAGTTTGGGTATTCAAAAAAGCTTTTAAAAAAACAGTACACATTTTTATTTATAAATATAGAGTTGGTTTGTCTCATTTGGATACCAAATGAATTTTTTTACAAAATTTGAATTCATTTGTAAAAAGACAAATAAATTAATAATATTATAAATAAATAATAACGAATTATAATAAATATTATTCAAATTATAATAAATAAATATTATTTCAATAATGACTATTTATATAATTTCGAAATTATTTAATTATGCAATATAAAATTTATTTGTTAGTATAAATTGAAAGAATATATTAAATTAATAGAGATAAAGATAGTGAGATATGATAAAGTTGTTGGAGATAAAGATGGTGGGGTATGTAAGTGTGTTGGATTTTGTGCAACCATTGAGAGGGTTTTTTTGTTTTAAATCAAATGAGTATCTAATGTATTAGTTTATTGGTTTTTAATGAGTTGAGTTTGATTTTCCCCACACCATTGTACATGTCCTAAGTATATCTGTCCGACCAACCAAGGTGGAATCAACATTGAAGTTGAGGCAGTTGATAAAACACATTATTCAGAGGTTAGTTCGACTTGACAAATGAAATTATTTTTTTGAGATAGAGGGAGTATAATTCTTTTATATAGTTATTATGACAATGTTACGGTGATTACATTCAAAATAAAACTAAAGGTTTTTTGTTGGACCAATTTCTAATGATGAGTATTCCATATAAATAAGTGATACTGATATTAATAGTAATCGTACACGTTCGACGATTAATGTTGTTTTTAAGTAAGTATTCCAAAAAAATAAATATTTTTTTACATAATGTAATTCTTTATAATTAACTATTAAGTTACACTTTTTTGTCTTTATGTTTTAATAATTTTTTCAACTTTCATACAATGTTATCACTAAAATTTAATTTTTTTTGTATTATTATATATTTTATATATTGTGCATCACACGGGGGATTTTCTAACACAACCCTTAAATTTTTTTTTTTTGTATTGTCGCTTTATCTAAAGTTACTAATACTATGACTTTTGAATTTCGTTATGTGACAGTGATAGTTGTGATAATCGTACATTTTCAATGAGAAATGTTATATATAAAGAAATATTTCAAAATTTATAATAACTTTTTTTCAAATTTATGTGATTTTCATCTTTAATTTTAATGTTTATTATTTTTTTGCTTATTTTGTTCATATTAAAGTTTTTAAATATATATTACTCAACTTTAATTGAGTATATGAATTAAATTCGTGTACAAATCGTGCAACGCATGGAAGCATCACTAGTCTAATACATAAAATAACCTAAATACCATTTTTAATACTAGTAAGGCTCACGTGCGTTGCACGTGGTGCTAATGATTTTCTTTTAAATGACTTGCTAGTTTCTTCATTTTTATGTTTACTTTTAATTATTGGATGTTTTTTGTATTTTAATCATTACAATTTTGAAACTTATAAATTGTACTGTTGTGCTTTTAGTTTTTTTGATACTTTGTTTTCCGGTCATTTATAATGTATACTTTTAGTCATTGTATAACAACTTATCCTACAAATTTGTCTTTTTTTGTTGGTTATTTTCATTCTCTTTTTTTATTACCAAATATGAATTCATTCACTTTTATGAGTGTGTGAATTGAAAAGAATTCAAACTTATTATATTAAATAAACACATTGTTTTTGGAGACTTTGTGTATGTCGTTTCTGAAATTTATGACTCCTTTAAGAAAAAATAATGTATTGTGTTAGTGAAATCAAACTTTCAACCCCAAAGTACATATAATTACACTAAAAATACGAAATTCACTCAAAATATTTATAAAGCTCTACTTTGCCACCCAACATAAGTTTTGTGTCATATTCATATCTCATTTTATAATTCTTTTCTAGTTTGTCCGCTAGCCACGACGAAGGTTACCAATTTGACGTTAATGTGCACATGGTATTTCACATGTAGGGCATTTGAGTCATTTTCACAGCAACACTTTCTCTGCTTTTATTACCCAAAGAAAACTTCATTTTCTTTTTCTCCGATAATTCTTTCTATGCATCTTCTCCAATAATAACCTCATATGTAAATTTTAAGTGAGATATAACTCAAGAGTGTATTAATGTTTTATTCAAATTATTATATAGAAAAATAAATAAAAAAAGAGCGGAATCATATAGAGATATTGAAATCAAGATCAGATAATCACACTTAGGTGTCAAGGCCGCCACGAATTAGAACCCACTAAAAAATTAAAGACGTACAACATAATACACAAGCATACACCAAGAATTTCAAATCTCATATTAATTTGAATCCATTACATACGTATACGACAATGATGATGCAATTGCCACCACCGATATCACCACCACCAAGAAACACGTTCACCTTGCCTTGTTAAAACGGAAAAATAAAATATATTTAACTTCCATTAAATCAGATTGCTTTCTTCAAATGCATCTCCTATAAATTCTAGCGTTCTTCTCTAACAAAACGCAAAGATTTGTCAACGAAGTTCTCCATTTTTTAAAATCTTCTTGACATTATATCACCTTGTCTTAACGCATTTTTTAAATTATTCACAAGTAATTACCAAACATATTACATACGTGTCTAATATCTTGATACTCACCAACAAATGTATTATTATAGTGACATTTATTCCATATACCTCTAATAATGTATTTCCCAACCTATGATGTCTCACTTTCATACACAATTTTTATATTTGTCCGACTTTATCCTTCGCTGTTCATGGGTGTTAAAAACAGAAATGGAAAATCATACATTTTAGGATTATTTTCATCATTTAGGTTGTCATTTGATATTTAAAATATTTTTTAATTAAAATAATAAATAATTATTTCAATAGTTATACTTTGTCTCATTTTAAATACAAAGGCAAAAAAAATGCATTACTCTAAAAAAAAAATGAAATTTAGATTTTATTCAATTTATTATTGCATCCTTCACTTTCTTCCGTCAACCTCATCATTCATAGACTCACCACCACTACCACCTCAAATTTCACTATTAGCACAAAGTTAATTTTTGATTTCATTTCATTTTCTAATTCCTTACTCCTACCTTCAAAGTAACCTATTTGCAAATGTCATCATTTATGGACACACCACCACCACAATCTTAAATTTCACTGTTTACGAACTCAAATTCAATTTTTTTAATTTTTCAAAATTTCAAATTGAAACTAAAACCCATATGGATCTTTGAAAATTTAATGATTTGGAAATCTCACAATGTTGTATTACATCTAAACCACCATTGTCATCCCTACGATCATCGTCATCACCACCCCTAACACCACCATCACCAAGAAACACACTCACCTCGTCTTGCTTAATGGAGACATAAAATCTCTTTAGCTTTCGTTTAGTCGAACTTCTTTCTTTAAACATCTCTCATTTCTTAGTTCCAATCCATTTTTTGTTCAAATTACTAAGAAAGTGGGAAAATCTAATTTTAGGATGGGACTACTTAAAAGGATGTCGGTTGGTGACAACCTATTTCAATAAAAGGAGAGTTGCGATAGAAGAAAGAAAGTCGATAGCTAGAGGAGGGAATAGATAAAATCTCACATATAACTACCTCGAGTCTGATGAAGAGGAACAATCAAGTTAAGACCAAGAAAATGTTAGAGGTTTGGAACCTAGTGATGAAAATGAGTAAAATATTTTGAATTTAGTTATTTGTGATTACTAACATTGATTTTGTTTGTAATATCTATAAGTTAGGAACCAATGATAGTTTTAAAAGCTGTTGTAGTAGTCTGAAATTTCAAAGAAGTAAACAATAGATTTTAGCATTATTTTCTAACAAAACGCATAGATTCATCAATTGGTTCTTCATTTTCTTCATCTTCTTAACATTATGACACATTTTCTTAACTCATTTTTCTTAGCTAATTCATGAGTAATAAATCAACACGCTACAGATTTGCTTACTAATTTGATACTCACCAACAAATCTATTATTATAGTTACAATTTTCTATATACATCTAATAATATCTTTCCTGAATATATATATTTAAGAAATAAAGGAATAAAACTATATTATTTTTAGTTTCAAATATTTTTTTAGTTTCGAATAAAGTTTTAGTCTCTTGAATTAATATATTTTTGTCATTTTAGAATATATTGGACGATATTTGCAACGATAATGGTAGGAGGGGGAAAATGATAACAAAATCAAAATACAAGACGAAATGAATAGAATTCAATAATGTAGGATCTAACTTAAAAATAGTTACAAGTCAAGGGATCAAATTATTATTTAATTATTCATGGAATTAATTAGCACATGATAAATTTACTTGTTTAACCTTAATTAATAGTGAGTGATTTATTATAGTTAGGGCTATTTTTGTCCAAACATTACTTTTTGTCATGGTAAATTTACTTATTTTGTCCTTAATTAAATGGTGGGTAGTTTATTTGGTGAAGGGTTATTTTTGTCTATCTATTAAATTGTAAGAAACAAGCTTGACTTTTATAGTAAGAGAGATTTAATAGATATTCACTTGTGGTACACATTTGCGGATGTTTTATAAAACATCCGCTACACCCTAGCGAATGTTTGTTTAACCTAACGTGGACTGAATTTGCATGTAAACTTATGCTTTGCTTATTTCGAACGATCCATTAACAATACAACAAACAAAAATTTGCATGTAATTTTTATGTAAATCTTCTGTACTGTATCTGCCTAATGGTCTCCTTGATGTGCAAACGCTGTAATTTTTATGTAAATCTTCTGTAGAATCTCAACCTTCTTCTGACAAAGAATACTAATATCACATTACTACCGTATGTGTAATTGTATATCAAAGAAAAATGAACAAAGAATATGTAAATGTCCAAAGAATTGCAGACAAACCTATCAGTTATGGATTTTGACAAGTGCAGAGTAGAGTTGAGAGTGCTTGCGGAACGGGCTAGTCTCAGATTTTAACAAGAGCAAAGCAGAGTTGAGAGTGATCGCGGAACGACCACAACTGGACAGCCATGTTTATTTCCAGTTCGTGTGGCTCGACAATCATGGAATACCAATTCTTCCCATGCAAGGTATACATATTGTCACTCCCCCACCTTCCTAAATGTATGTTGTAAATTGTGTTTTTTTCCAGGCAACGCTTCTGCTGTTGCAGGTCACGAATATTGAATATCAACAATTTGACCACAAAATTCCTCCGCTTTAGCTGCTCATGATTCTTTAACAATGTATCTTCTTCACTGCTAAGGAAGTCATTTAGAATATGTCTAAAGGGTATAGAAAGACGGTTTTGTACATGGTCAACATCTGAGTAGAACAGATTCCTTTGAAACACCAACATCAACGCATCACAACTACTCATCACACCCCTAATCAGCTTATTGATCAACTCTTCATTAGGCTCTTGATTTGCAGTGGGACCATGTCCTTGGGAAATTCTTGAAGAACGATCCTGATGACGAACGATTTGCAGCTGGTTTTGATCTTCTTCTTCTTTAATATGATGTGGGGTTGGACTTGCACTTGAACTTTCTGTTGCACTTGCTGCAGTTTTATTAGGAAACCACCTTGAATGGGTATTACTTCGTTTCTTCGCCGCAAACTTCCAGCTTAATTCGTTATTCACAAAGCCCAGATCCTTAAGGTTACTCTCCTTTTCATTCTCTGCTGATGAGCTGGAGCATGAAACAGAGTTCTTATTCTTCTCCTTTTGGGATGCCACGGATTCGATGTCATCACGGTAGGGGTGGTTCTTATACCAGTCATAAGGAGGCGCTGCAGCAGCCCTTTTGGCAGCATATTCTGGAAGAGGGTACTTAGAGAAGTGGGCATATGCAGAGTAGAACTCGTCTTCTTCGTCTTTCGGGTCTTTGAGGACGACTTGTTGCATCCAGTAATCGTCCAATTCATAGTCAGGTGGCAGTTTAGCAGTACTCTGAGAACTTTGCTTCGTCATTGATCGATCTTTCTTTATTTCTTCAATCTTTTTTTCTTTATAGTCAGGAGGCATATTTTCAGTACTCTCAGAACATTGCTTCATCGTTGATCGATCTTCAATATTTGTTTCTTCAATTGTTCGATCGGGTCCTGAACCAAAAGACATTAAAAATTACTGAAAAACTAATCTCACTTGTAGTAAGTAATGGGTACAAATTCCCTTTTCGGGTCATTCAATTAAAACAAATTGGAATTTGAAGGCCAAGTACTACTCCCTCCATTCCAAATAAAAAAAATAAAAAATATTATCAGTAAGGCTTATAACAAACAGGTCACTATTTCAATTTCAAATCTTCCTCAGAATATTTTGTTGGATTCTCAGGTCTTTTTTTTTCTTCCCTTTTTCATTCTAATCGTCGTTGATCGATCTTCACTCTTTATTTCTTCAATTCTTCGATCGGGTCCTGAACCAAAAGACATTAAAAATTACTGAAAAATTCTGTTTCTCACACTCTGTATCAGACAATTCTGTCTGCATTAGCCTGTAATTATATACTCCCTCCATTGATCGGAGGGAGTATATGCATGTGTATAAAATCCATATCGGAAAAGGAATCCTAATCAATGGGCGAGTTGAACCGGACTTGAAACTGGTGGTGGAGGGTTTGTGTTGTTCTTCGTTCAATTCAATTTTATTTTCCCGGGTAAAGTTAAACAAAGAAAAATGCGGGAAAATATATAATACGGAGTAATAAAGGCAATCGGAACCCTTACTTTGAAAGAAAGCCGAATCAACTCTTCGTGTAGTTTCAACTCATTGATCTGAATAATAGAACTCTCTTAATTACCATTGGATTGATTGATCTTGAAATTTATAATATCTTTCATTGCTCTTTACAGGGTTGATGATCTAGTGGCATTAACTGGACTTGATTCAAGCATAAGTTTAGTTGTCTTAAGGTAATCAAATTAAAGTAATGGGACTAAAGTTTTAATTTTGATTTAAAAGGGTATCACGTTGTCATGAATCTGAATGTGTAGATATTATTAAGAGATTTTCATTTACTGAGGGACCAAATTGAAAATCAAAGGCAGTTTTACGGGAACGAAAAGAACCAGTCCATGGGCTTGGGTTTTCATGGAAGGCCCGGGAAATGGGTGGATCGGTATGAGTTGAAACACGTCGGAATTTATTAAAATAGGAATATTAAATGGGTTGAATAGGATTGTATTAAGTGGGTTGACCCGTTCAAATCCGAACTTCCCCCTCATTTTATGCATTTGTAGAGTAACACAATCGGGTCAAGATGGCCGATAGGTAACAAGCTTGACCCATTTTAATTAAACTCAACCCATTAATATATTTTTGTTGAAACAGGTTATCCATTTCAAACAAAAAAATATTTTCGGGTTGGGTGCAGATTGACGGGTTTTGAACCATAATTACTCGGTCTAGTTATAACCCCCAAATGAGGGTTTTGATGGAGTAATCATTCTGACATAGAAACCTCTTTGAAACCGATCGTCTAGAATCAAGAATTATCAACCAATGTTTTCATACTCGCTGCCGCATTCAGATTAGTTCTTCATTTTCTCGGTTTATCGTGATAGAGTTTTTATGGAGCATGCTATTTGGTGTTTTTCTTGAATCAAAGAATGCTGATCTTGATGTTAATTAGCATAACAAGTGGTATCAGAGCCGCTCTATACGTGATTTTGGAAGAATTTCGTTGAAATTAGATTATTTTTTTCTCGGTTCTCGTTCTTCGGTTGAAGTGAGAAAGAAAATTTTTGGGTTATGTGCTTCGGTATGTAAAGATTCAGTAGTAAAAAGTCCAGAAATTCCGTTTTCATTTACAGGGTTTATGGAATTTGGGCTTTAGTAGAATAAAATTTTCAGAAAATTGGTAATCTGACCTTGAAAACCCAATCCCGTGGACGGGTTCTTCTCGTTCCCGCCGGTAAACACCATCGCGTTACTAGATATTGGGTGTCGACCAGGTGGTGGCAGTGATGGTCCGATTCCGGCGGACACTACAGAAACTTGCAGCGTCGGCTCGAGGTAGGCGCGATGGTTTCGCAAATCGTCAATGAGAAGCCGTCCTCGCAATGGTCTGTGGTCCGGTGGGTGGTTGGTCGGATGAGTTGGGCTTATACCGAAAATGGTTGTGAGGGATGGCCGGCGTGAAACGGGGAATTATTTGATGATTGGGTTAAGGCCATTAATTTCAAGAAAAAGAATTAAAAAAAAAAAAAAAAGAGGAAGAACTTAAACGGAGTACCCAGTTCACTGCATATTGCGTTTTGTCGGAGAAGAAGGCTCATATTTACAGTTTGCCCCCTTAATTGTTTGGGGCGGGACTATATAGACCCCCATTTCCTATAAGTGTACCCAAAAAACCTAAACTTCCTATTTTACCCTCATCAATCCAAACAAAGTACCCTCCCTCCCTTTGCGTCCTCTAACTTTACTTCGTCCCATTCGTATGCTCTCTCTCACTCATGGCATCCCAGTGATCCCGATCTTCGACCACAGTCTCGTCCTTCTTTCTCGAGTAAGAGTCGTCTCCTCCTCCCTTCTTCCTCTTTTCCCTATGTTCAACCCATCTCCATCCTTTCTTCTCCTTTTTTTTTTTTTTTCTCTTTTCTATTCAACTAGGGTTGATTGTTCTGCCATGGTCGACTAAAGAACCTTGTGGCCAAACAACACAAGGTTGTTTGGTCGGCCATGATCGAACAACCTAAGTCAAATTGAAAAAAATGAGAGGCGTGGAAGAAGGGAGGTAGGGGCATTTGACGGGAAGAAAGAGATGGAGTATTATTGGTGCTAAAAACAAAAAAAAGAAGGAAAGAAAAGAGTTGTCTTCACTGGAGGAGGAAGGGAGAAGGGAAGAGACATAGTGGGAGGGGGAAGAAGGAAAGAGAACGAAGTGGGTGGAGGAAGAAGGGAAGAGGATGCAATGGGTGTGGAAGAAGGGAAGAAGACGCAATGGGTGGGGGAAGAAAAAAGGGAAGAAGATGCAATGGGCGAGAAGGAGGAAGGAGGGAAAAGGCAGTGGGAGTGAGTAGATGTGTTTAGATTAGGGAGGGTAAAATAGAAAGTTTAAATTTTTAGGGTGTATACTTATAGGAAATGGAGGTTTATATTGCGCCATTTTTTTTTGGATAATTACAAGTGGTCTTTTAGACTTTTAAATTGATCCCTTAGTTATAGATCTTATAAATAGACCCCTGTTCAGTTATCTTTGTAACTGTATTTAGGTTTCGCACTATCTTTTATTATTGACCCCAATAATTATGAATTATTTGAACTACGTGCAATTCAAGATTCAAATCTTCAATCATTGAATTTTGAATTTGTTTCGTGCATCTCATTTCCTATTATTTTGTTTGATATCTAAAATGGACTTGCTGAAACAAGAAGCTGCAAAAGAGATTTCTCGAGTATAGATTATTCATTGAAAATATTAGATGTTTATGTTTGTATATGTCCATGCGTGTATAAATTGGCCTAAAGGAAGATTAATACTTGGCAGAAGTATACAAACATTTGTAGACTGTAGTGGTAGATGTGTAACATTTATTGGGTTATTATTTATGTGAATCAGTTATCCTAAAAGAAGGCTAATGTTTAACATGATCTATTGTTGGTGTTTGATCACTACGAAGAGGTGATCGTCTAATGAATTGATATTAATGTTGTGCTAGATGCCTTGAGACGTGATGTGAACCCAAGAACGGTTACAAAGAAATTAATCAACCATTGAATTGCAGAAACGATGTTTAACAATTAATTGAAGAAATTGATAGAGAGCTTCCCTCAACCCTAGGGTAATAAATCGATTCCAAGAACCTTGAGGTGAAACCTTGACCAGCTAGTCGCAATTAACTAGGAACCAACGCTACGAAACGCCACAAACTTGCAGCTCAACAAGCTTGGTAAGTTCGAAGGACAAGAAAATTCCAAACAAGAAATTCTCTCAATTATGTGAAGAAATCTCAATTCAATCAATTTCAATATAACGTCACCCTAAAACAATATTATGGAAGCCCTTTTATATATAGTTCCAAATTAAACTACGGCAAAAACAATTAAATTAGGAAATAATAGAACCAAAATCTAATTGGAAAAAGAAACAAAAATCACTAAAATACGCTAAGGAAAAATAACGGAATAGTGTGATTGCCTCTCACAAGGCTTCACGACCGCATAGTTAATTCCTCAAGTTTCTGCCGACAATGCAAGGTAGAATACTATAATGCGTTCGCATTGTTCAAGTTTCCCAAGTTGACACTGCCACCCCCTGAAGTCACTAAAGTTTTGTCTTTTGCCATTCGAAGTCCTTTAACTTCCCAATGGCATCCAATAGCTTCAAGAATGCATACAAACGTTGGATCTTGGGCCTCAATGTCAAAATATAGCCTTTCTTTTGGATTGGACCTCCACCACAAGCGTCATTAACGCATCTTGAGTCTTCTTTGTTTGTCCATGAGTCATTGGGACTCCATCAATCTTCAATGGATCTTTGAAATTGGTTCTCGTTCTTTGACTCGATCCAACGATTGGTCATTGGTACGTATCATTCCCTTCCTCTTGAAAATAATTCGTCCACGAATCATCACCTATATCAAAAGAGGAAAGATCAGAAACATTATATCTTGCATGAACAATATACTCACCCGGAAGATCAAGCTTGTAAGCATTGTTGTTTAAGCGAGCGATAACTTCAAAACGACCCTATAGGGCACAATTTAGAACGTCATTTCATGGGGAATCTTTTCTTCCCCAAATGCAACCAAACCCAATCAACGGGTTCAAACACAACTTTCTTCCGTCCCTTGCTAGCTTGCTTCACTTATTGCACCGTTTGCTTCTTGATATTCAATTTCGCTTGCTCATGTAATTTGCGAACCTCCTTGGCTTTATGCTTACCATCCAAACTAGCACGCTCCTCAATGGCTATAGGAATAAGATCAAGAGGACTCAAAGGATTAAGCCCATGTACCACTTCAAAAGGGGAGTAGTTAGTAGCAATATGCACAGAACGATTATAAGCAAACTCAAAAAAAGGCAAACTTTCTTCCCATGTTTTCAGATTTTTATGTAAAATAGCCCTTAGTAAGTTAGACAAGACTCTATTAACTCCTTTAGTTTGACCATCTGTTTAAGGATGAATAGACACCCCAATTTCGTATCCCTGGTATATAACATGACATGTGATATCAAGACCTGCTAAAACTTAACAAATGTCAAGTTACAGAGTTTAAAAATGCAAAAGGAAAAGCAGGATGCGTAAAACAGTGAAATGTAGGGGCCAACGTGTCAAAAAGAGGCCTAAAAAAGACCCCAGGCGCCACCCATAGCAGAACCATGCGCGACGCCCACTTCCTATGGGGGTGGCGCCCAATAGTGTTTATGCATTCTTCGTTTTGACATTTTGTACAATCTCTCAAGCGCGTGGTACAAGCTAGCGAAGAAAAAATAAGAAAATTTAATGACGAAGGAGTCCCTCCTCCAGTCTATAAATAAAGGTGCCCTACTTTAGAATTGAGGATGGAGAAAATTTCACACACTTCACACACCGCTTACACTTTACGCAGAGAGTGATCGTCTTGTGAGATATCCCTTCTATAAGCCTCAAAGCTCCGTCAAATCTCCCCCAAACACAAAACCAACCGGTCAAAGTGAACCTTAGCCTCCCCGCTAAGATTCCACCCTATTTCCCCAGTTCCAAAATCCCCAAAAGAGCAGTTTCCCTGCCTGAATCCAAACGCCAAATCCGCTATAAGCAAGCAGTTGCTCTGCTCGATTTCCACCAGTCAGCAAAGAAACAACAGCAAAAGAAATCAAGCAGTTGCTCCGCCCGTTTCCCGGTGCCAGAAAGCAACTTTCGGAAGCAGTTACTCTGCCCGAATCTCCACAACAACAAAAGACTCATTCTCCCGGAAGGACAAAGCGAGCACACCCCGCGCTCTTAAAGGTAAGTCTTTAAGAGGTTTTATAAAAAAATGTTATTTTCAGCCGGCCCGATATAAAAAATATAAGCAGTTATGCTGTCCGGATTTCTATAGAAAATAACACTAAAAAGAGCCATTATTATGGCCAAATATTTATAAATGTATTTGTAATTACTGGAAGGAAGCGGCTGCAAGTTTGTAATAATGTAGATATAGATATATATGTTTAAATGCTTTATTTCATTTGCTAAGTAAATATAATAAAAACATATTTTAGCCAAAAACTATTTTTGAGACCAAAAGGGCGAGTTGGGTGCCTAACACCTTCTCACCCTGTAACTTAGCCTCTGAACTAGTTTTACAAACTCTGGTTTTTATTTTAGTTTTTCTTTATTTCTACAAAAAAAGATGGCGACTCTGTTACAACATTTTGTATTACAGTGAGGCCCGCAACATCTTTTTTTTGCACTTTTCCGTTTTCCCCTAAATAAGGGAAGATGAGAATGAAAAGGGTGATGCATTTTCTGTACCATGTTTTCCCTAAACAAGGGATGATGAGATACAGAAAACCCAAAGCACTCATAGTGATCCAGAATGTACATAAGTCCACAGTGAGGCAGGGCGTGTTTCCATGCGCCTTCGCAACATCCTTTTTTTGCACTTTTCCGTTTTCCCTTAAATAAGGAAAGATGAGAATGAAAAGGATGATGCGTTTTCTGTATTTTGTTTTCCCCTAAACAAGGAGGATGAGATACGGAGAAATTCAAAGCACTTATAATGGGCTAAAGCACACTCAGTGACCGAGGCGTATTCAACGCGCTTTTGACAACACTCTTTTTGCACTTTCAATTCTGTTTTCCCCTAAACAAGGGAGGACGGAATGAAAAAGGTGATGTCTTCGCCGAATCTTGTGTTCCCCTAAAAAAGGGAGCGCGGGATACGGAGAAATTCTCGAGGCACTCACAGGATGATACACAATATAAAATAAGAGTTTGTGCCCAATTTACTCCATAAAACACGCCATAAGTGACTCACAAATTTGGCGTCTCTATCGCTAACAATGGTCTATAGCATACCATGCAAATACATTATCTCTTTGAAGAACAAATCTACTATGTACCTAGCATCATCAGTTTTATAACAAGTAATAAAGTGCGCCATTTTTGAAAATCTATCACGACCACAAACACAGAATCATGCCCATTTTTAGATCAAGGCAAACCAAGCACAAAGTCCATAGAGATGTCAGACCATGGTGTATTAGATACATGCAAATGAGTATACAAGTCATGAGGCTCAACATGAGATTCAGCATGGTTACATGTAATGCAATTAGAACAAACACGAACAACATTAGATTTCATATTTGGCCAATAAAAATGCTCTTTCAAAGTACCAAGAGTCTTAAGCACACCAAAATGACCCATAAGGCCTCCACCATGAGCCTCATGCAAAAGCACTTCATGTATAGAACATTGAGGGACACAAAGTTTGTTTTCTTTAAAAAGATACCCTTCACGTCTATAGTCCTTGTCAAAAGGACTGATTCACATGCAACAAATATGGAATCAAATGTAGGATCATTAAAATACAATTCATTAATGAAATCAAATCCAAACAATCGAGAATGCAAAGTAGTAACTAAAGTATGTCTATGGGACAATGCATCAGCTACCACATTTTCTTTGCCCTTTTTATACTTGATCACATAAGGAAATGACTCAATGAATTCGACCCATCTAATATGTCTTTTGTTCAATTTACCTTGACTCTTCAAATATTTTATACATGATCAGTATGTATGACAAATTCTATAGGTCGAAGGTAATGTTGCCATATGTGTAAGGATCTCACCAACGCAAGCAATTCTTTATCGTATGTGGAATAATTCAATTGTGCACCATTCAATTTCTCACTAAAATAGGCAATAGTTCTACCCTCTTGAATCAAAACACCCCCAATTCCCACCTCAGATGCATCACACTCTAACTCAAAAGTTTTTATCAAAGTTAGGCAATGCAAGTATGTGAGCATAAATTAACCGCTCTTTCAATTGGTTGAAAGCAACTTGTTTCTTTTCACCCCAATGAAACTTTACCTCTTTCTTTACCAACTCATTCAAGGGTGTGGCTATGGTGCTAAAATATTTCACGAACCATCGATAGAAGCTAGACAATCCATGAAAACTCCTCACTTCACTAGCATTAGTAGGTATTGGCCACTCTTTGATTGCTTTGATTTTCTCTTCATCCACTTCAACACCTGTAGCACTAACGAAAAAACCAAGAAATATAATTCTATCCATGCAAAACGTACACTTTTTGAAGTTGGCATATAATGTATCTTCTCACAAAGTTTCCAAAACAACATGTACATACACTAAATGCTCATCAGTTCTTATTATAAATAAGGATGTCATCGAAGAAGACAACAAAATTTACCAATGAATTTTCTCTAAGAACATGATTAATCAACCCCATGAAAGTGCGAGGTGCATTGGTCAAACCAAAGGGCATAACTAACCCCTTATACAAGCCAGACTTGGTTTTGAAAGCAGTTTTGCATTCATCACCCTATTTTATCCTAATCTGATGATGCCCACTCTTAAGATCAATCTTTGTAAAAATAATAGAGCCATTTGATTCATCAAATATGTCATCTAATCTAGAAATAGGATAACGATACTTTACCGTGATTTGATTTAAGGCTCGGTACTTAGTACACATCCTTCATTCCCCATTTTTCTTAAGGACCATGATCACAGGAACAACATAAGGGCTCAAGGATTCCCTTATTTTCCCATGACCAAGAATCTCTTCTACTTGCCCTTGAATTTCCTTTGTTTCCTTACAATTAGCCTTATAGGGCGATCTACTTAGACAAAGTGGCATCGGATATAAGATCAATTTGATGCTCTATCCTTCTGAACGGTGGTAAACCACTAGGTTCCTCATTAGGGAAAACATCATCAAATTCCTGGTGAATAGAAGAAATATATGGAGGCAGAGATTGATAATTATCATTTGAAAAATAACTCTCCTTGAGAACTAGAATGAACACACTTTGTTTCCTCCTCAACTCCCTCATATACTCACTAGGTTTGACAAAGAAGTTTTGTCTCACCCTACCATTGCCATTCACCTTTTCAATTATTTCTCTTTCTTCCTCAATCCCTCGTGTTTCCTACATCTTCTTTTTTCCTTTCTCTCTTTTTCTTTCTTCTCCCCTCGGGTTTTCTCTCTTATCTTTCCCACCACTCTCATTGTTTTTCGTCTCGGCCTCACTTTTAAAACAATTTTTGGCTTTTACGACCTCATATTCACGAACTTGTTGAGGTATGAAAGATACAAGTGTAATTGTTTTTTCCATTGTGCTTCAACGAGTAGTGGTTGTGGAAACCATCATGCATCACACACATATCATATTGCCATGGTCTACCCAAGAGTATATGTCCCACTTGCATAGGCACTACATCAAACATCACCTCATCGTTATACTTCCCAATAGAAAAAGACAGCAATGCTTGTTTTGTCACCTTAATCTCTCCACAATGATTAAGCCATTGCAATTTATAGGGATGTGAAAGTCTAGTAACATGTATGGCTAATTTCTCAATCACATCGGTAGTTACCACATTGGTACAACTACTACTATCAATAACAAGATTACATACCTTCCCTTTGATGTGACAACGAGAATGAAATATATGTTCTATTTGTTGGTCACATTGTACCTTCACTTACATATTCAACACTTTTATCACCACTAGTGCCTCTCCTCCTATGGCATTTTGCAATCACTTTCCATCATCACTATTTACCTCCTTACACTCATCCTCATAGAAATACTCACCATTATCAGTTACAAACATGAACCTTTTGTTGGGACATTGAGACACAATATGACCATTCCCTTGGCATTTAAAACATGTGATATCTCGTGATTTAGGAGGGTCAGAAGCAATACTTTTCCCTTTGTCGACCTCTCTACCCTTTGAAGCATCTCCATAGTGTATTGATGGTGTGGTACTCGGAGTTTTATTCCACTCCAATTTGGACATGCTAGGGGTTGATATGGTAGAGGTGAAGTTGTAGAAGTGAACTTGCGACTAAAGGTTCCTTGTTTTTTAAGTTATTTTTCAACTTTGATAGTTGCATGGAGTACCTCATTGAGATCAACATATACCTTCAACTCTATTACATTTGTTATGTCTCTATTTAACCCACTAATAAACCTAGCTATGACGGCTTCATCGTCCTCATATATATTAGCTTGAATAAGAGCCATCTCCATCTCTCTGTGATAATCTTCCACAGATTTACTACTTTGGGTAAACATTTAAATTTTTCTTAACAAATCTCGGTGATAATAGTTAGACACAATCACTTGTACATGATTTGTTTCATCTCCTTCCAAGTAGTAATTGCTCTTTCATCAGCCATCCTCCTCATTACACCCAATTGTTGCCACCACACAAGTGAATAATCTTTGAATTCTAAAGTAGCAAATTTTACCTTTTTGTGTTTATGTGTAGTCGTTGCAACTAAAAATCATCTTTACCTTGATAACCCATTCCATGTATGCCTCGGGATCTGCTTTTCCATTGAACGAAGGAATCTTCATCTTGATATTGGTTATCCCTCTATCTTGATACTGACATTGTCTCCTAGCTCCTCCATATCCCAGGTTGGCCCGATCATCATATTATTTCTCAACCCAATTTTCATCTTCTTGCACAATGGGTATACCTCGTTGAGCTTGAAATCATGGAGCCACAGATGGTTGTTGATGTTGTTGGTGTTGTTGGGGAGCCAGTTGTTGATGTCGGAGTCCTTACAAAATGGCTGCAATATGTGCGATCTATTCAGACATTGTAGCCATGGAGCTAGGCTACCATATTGTCAACCTGAGGATCATGACTAACTCCTTTTCCACTCTGACCTTTAACCTTCCTACAAACTAGAACCATCTCCTGACATGGCAAAGATTTGCAGTACATGATTCCAAGTATAATAATAAGAAAATCCTCACCAAATTCACTCATGTATAACTCACTCACAATTTCTTGTAGGAATCTCATACTTGTAAATTTACCAATATGGATTGCAAAATTCAAGAAGTTCGCATGCCTTGAAACTTAGTTATTGTAACTTAAGGTTCTAGATTTTTGGGCTAATAATTTCCAAGATACAATTACACAATGAAAGCATGAATATAATGGATTTTAAGAACGAAAGAATGACAAATGATAATGATTCAAAGCAATTGCCAATTGAACAATTTCTCTTTTGATCCAAAACCTAGAATTTTGAGGTAAATTTTCGGCACCTCTTTTTTTATTATGACTGAATCATCAATTTTCATTTTTTTGTGCTATTAGGGTTTGGAAAATAACAAGAGAAAATTTATACTAGAATAGATAAAAATTTGGGAGAAAGAAACTACGAAGAAGTACAAAGAAATTGAGTACAACGATTTATTATTATTATTATAGCAAGAAAATAAGAAATTGTTGGTAACCTCTTTATGGCTTTGATACCAAATGATGTGAACCCAAGAACAGATACAATGAAATTAACCAACCTTTGAATTGCGGAAACGGTCTATAACAATGAATCGAAGGAATTGATAGGGAGCTTCCCTCAACCCTAGGGTGATAAATAGATCCCTAGAACCTTGGGGTGCAACCTTGACCCGCTAGTCGCAATTAACTAGGAACCAACACTATGGAACGCCACAAACTTGCTGTTCAACAAGCTTGGTAAGTTCGAAGAAAGAAAATCCCAATTCAATCAATTACAATATAACGTCACTCTAAAACAATGTTATAAAAGCCCTTTTATAGTTCCAAAATAAACTAGGGCAAAAACAATTAAATTAGGAAATAATAAAACCAAAACCTAATTCGAAAAGGAAACAAAAATCATTAAATTACGCTAAAGAAAAATAACAGAATAGTGCGGTCGCATCTCACAAGGCTGAACGACTGCATCGTTAATTCCTCAAGTTTCTGTCGACAATGCTAGGCAGAATGCGTTCGCATTGTTCAAGTTTCCCAAGTTGACACTGCCACCCCCTGAAGTCTCTAAAGTCTTGTCTTTTGTCATTCCAAGTCCTTTAACTTCCCAATTGCATCTGAGGCTGCACGACCTCAGCCACAAGCGCCATTAACGCGTCTAGCGTCTTTTTTATTTGTCCATGAGTCATTGGGCCTCCATCAATCTTGAATGGATCTTTGAAATTGGTTCTCGTTCCTTGATTCGATCTAATGGTTGGTCCTCGGCCTGCATCAAGACGTTACTAATATATGTGAATTCAATAATTGATAATTATATGGTTTAATTTGAGCATGAAAGTTAATTATGTGATAACCCAAAACCATACTTGTGTTACATGTCTTCTAAACTTGTTTAACATGCTCATTATGTGCCTTAACATGTTTTAGAGTTCATGTTGTTCATACCATGCTTTCATTAGGTCAATTATGATCGTAGTTGCTTGTATGCCTTCTATATGTTGCATGTTTTGTTGTACTTGCTTTGTGTATCGCCTTAGTCCTTGAAAAAGTCCTACTAGAGCCTTAGTACATTTCTTACATGTTCCATAACTTCAATCTTGGTCATTGTATGCTTGATTGAGAGTTCGGAAGCATTGTTGCTTCGTTTGACCTTTTGACTCTTAGGGTCTCTCGGTTTGTCTTCCTTTGCCTTGTTTCGTGTCCTTGAAGCTCGTGAGTCATTAACTTGAATCATAGACCTTGTTTACTAGTCCTTAACATGTTTAAGAATGTTCATTCATGCTTGTTGTATCTTTGTTTAACTCGTTGTTGAATCATTTGATGTTCGTTGCGAGTATTGCCCTTTATTCCTCCTTGTTTCGGGTGATGTTCGGACTTGTTTTAGACATGTTTTGAGTGTGTTAAACATCCCATATGGTTTTGGGTTGAATTGGACACATTTGAGACTTGTTTTCAAGTCATTTTGGCCATCCAGACCACTGAGCGCTTGCTCAACCATGTGACTGAGTGACTGAGTGACTGAGCAAAATCCAGAACATCTAAGACTTGAGAGGAAGACTGAGCGCTCGCTCAGCCTTGTGACTGGGCGACCACCCAGCCCTGTTTCCAGCTCTACGGGATTTTCTTGCAAACTTAATTTGTGACCCAATTAGCCATTGAACCCTCCATCATTAGCGACCCTAATCATTTGTATTAGACCCTAACTAAGTTGACTTAATCCAAATCCCTAATTAGGAGCCTAATCCCTTTCATTCTCCATGTGACATGTGGAATTCCACTCATTTTTGCATGACATATATAAGCTTTTTCCCTCTTTGTGGTTGTCATCAAGAAGCCATTTCCCCCATTTCTTCCTCCCTCTTCAAGGGCTTGAGTGTGTGAATGGTGAGGTGAGATTACTACGTGTTTCCTCCATAACTTGAGTTCCCGAGTTCCAATTTCCAATCCGAGACAACCAAATCAAAGCTATCGACGAGGAACACGATTCTAACCGATTGGATTTCTTTTATTTCATATTTTTTCTTGGTGTAAAGTAAGCTATTGATTCCCCTTAGGCTATATGCTAGAAATGTCATGCTATCCCCTTTCTCTCATGTTTCTCATGCTCCTACCATGTCAATATTATGTTTGATGATGATTTGAGATTATGAGAATTTTGAATGATATGTTCATCATGTTGTTTTGGTCATAAGCCTATAATTAAATGTGTTCTATGCTCCATTTGGAATAACTATTGTTCTTGGACCATTGGCTTTTAATAACTTTTATAATTTATGATTCTAGGGTTCTATAATTTAGGAAATTATGATAATTCTTGGCTATGGTTATTATTTGGATTAATGACCTAGTCTAACCTATACAAAAACTTAGAAAAGATTTTGGAAAACAATTAGTGTTTTAACTCCACTTGGATGAATTTATAGAGACGACTCAACGGAGTCTATTTTAGTGAGTCATTGAACAATACCGGATCAATGATCAATACCTACGACGTTCTTATATGCATTTCACTAGAATACTAGTTCTAGACTCATGAATTGGATTGACCATCATGCTTGATCTTAAATGTCATATAATAGAATGCCTATTTGACATGTTGAGTTCGCTCTTGTCGAGCTCAACCCTACTTGATTTATTGATGAAAATATTTATTTGTCATGAACGAAATCACTCTTGTCGACCTCGTTCTCTACTTGAGATGAGTAAACACCTACTTGGCATTTGCATGAGTCCAGCTGACATACTTGCTCTTATACACACACACACACACCTCCAATGTGGCCGCAGTGGGGAAGTAGCCCCTTTATTGTAACAACTAAAGCGCATTGGTGTGTCCATCCCGAGCATCTCCTCGAAAGGTCGATGTACTCACAACCATCTGACGCCTCACATTCCAGATAACGCTTTTATGCAGGATTTACGTAGCGGCACCGATTCTCCATATATCCTTATCTATGTGGCACATATGTAAAAACAATGTGCATCTTGGATATATATATATATATATATATATATATACACTTATGTGATGATATCTTGCCTTGTATATTGCATATTTCCATGACATGCATGATTGATAGCTTACAAGTCTTTATGACTTACCCATTCCCCTTTATTGTTTTAGATCCTAGCAAAGCAGGTTCTTCTCATTGAGGCTTGCGGCACGAGCTTACTTGCTTTCTCTTTTGGTCCGACGTTCCGATTAAAGAGGTAGTTTTAGATGTCCTCTTCTATTCTTTTGTATTTTGCAAGGACGACGAGTTTTAAAGCAAGTCAAATAGATTATACTTGGGAATTTGTATAGAACTTATAATTATGCTCTTTTATTGGCTACTTGTAGTTCCAACACTTGTAGTACTTGTACTCTTTATGATGCCAACATTTGTGTAAGCCGAGCTTGTATATCTTGTTAGTAGTTCACTACATATAGTCTTCTGCTGAGCATCACATTAGCTATTATTTATTTGTTTTCTTATTAACTACTTAGCTTGGGTTTCAGCATGTAGTGTCGCCGAAGACTTGACTTAATTGCTTAACTGCTTTATCAGAAAAAGTTTTTAAAATTCCGGCCTTTTGGTGCCGAGTCGTGTTAGCTCTCCAATGTTGCGTCACACTATTTTCTTATTGAGTCCTTGCATGTTTCTAGCTCCCCACTATTTGGACGGCACGACCCGCGATTCCACCTCGGGTCTAGGTCGGGTCGTCACAAATTATGGTTTTGTTTTTTGTGCTCAGCTATGATGTGTGCCACTTAGGGCTGGTCTACTGTAAAAAATGTGAGGCCATGGCCTTGGGCCCCCTAAAAATACACATTTTTTTGGAAAATTTTAATATGAAAAAAATAAATTAATGAAAGACATACATGTGAAAAATCATATACTTAATTAAAGTTGAATAATATAAAAATAAATTTTTTTAATATGAACAAAATAAATAAATAGTAATAAACAATAAAATAAAAGATAGAAAATTGCATAAATTTGAAAAAAAGTTATTATAAATTTTGGAATAATTTTTTAATATATAACATTGGTCGTTGAATATGTATGTTTATTACAACCATCACTAGCACATAATAAAATTTGAAGAAAATAAAATAAGTAATACGTTGAAATAAATAAAAAAATTAATGCTAACAAAATAGAAAAAATAATTATATATATATATATATATATATATAATAATAATAATAATAATAATAATAATAATAATAATAATAATAATAATAATAATAATAATAATTTTAACGGAAAAATTAAGATTATGATATATATGTTACCTAACAATATTACTAAAGTTCCAACTTTCATTCAACACATGATTAACTTTTTTAGAACATTTGATTCCATTTAAAAATTCATAAGTATAACTATCGTTATGAAAAGACGCGAACCTGGACATCCCTCGTTTCAAAGGGAGGACCCACATACGCCAAACCATGGCAAGAGGGAAGCAAGCCGATTGCCGAGTTGAAATGGTCTCGGCAACTACACATCCACTCCTAAAAATGAAGCGAGGTGCAATAAAGCCGAACAGAGTAAGTTAAAAAAGTTACAGCCCCTGATCTCAACCAGCTCGGCCTTGGTAACAGTCAACAAATGATGGTTCCAGCAATAATCCTTCCACGGGCCGAAAAGACTGACACACACAACAACAAACCACTCCCCGATAACGTACAATCTAATCCTTCCTGACACGACATCAAAACATTTATTACCAGCCGCAATATGTTCCCAAATGAGAGGACGCCGCCTCACACGACCATTCAGATATAAATAGGAGACAATCTCCACTATTTAAAGGTAAGCCATTTTCAGATATCCTATTACGCTTATCACATTGACATTATCTGAATCTTAGACAAGCACACTTACATTTATAACACATTATCTGAATCTTAGACAAGCCCGGAAGGTTCTAGTCGGGGCACCCCGACTCGTTAACGGTGTTTGTTTTGTCTTATCCAGGTTATCAGCCATAAACTCAGTCAAATGGACATCGCCAACTTTGCTTCTTACTTAGACAAAACGACAAGGTCACTACGAATTTTGCGTGGTCACGATCAAAGAAACAACATTTCCATTTTTAGTCACATAAAAAAGAGATAGATTTATCCTTGATTATACTATTTAAACAATCAAAATACAAAAGATTTAGATGGGCACGATATGTTCTTGACCCAATCCATGTTATTTTGAAAAATATATATTACACCACAACGACAATTAGGGGTGAGCAAAATTTTTGGGGTGAAATTAGGTTTGTCACTTTTAAAAAGTTTTCAAGGCAATTTTTTTGGAAAAACGACTACGATTCTCTTACTAAACCAAACACGTGCATGCAAAGTATTTATTTTGCATCACAATGCACAAATCGAATCCTATTTGTACATCGGAATTTTAGGCATCGTGGATTTTGCATTGCAATACACAAAATCAAATTAAATTTAAGCTTCGAGAATCCAATTTGTGCATCGAAAAGTCAATTTATGCATCGCAAATCGAATTTGTGTATTGTGATTCAAATTAATGCATTTTGTGATTGTGATTCATCAATTTGGATTTGCGATTCACGAAAGATGCATTAATGAATCATTTCTTGATTGTGTACAAGACAGAAGAGACATGAGGTCTGGTTAATTTTGCGATGCATCCAATTGTATAACCGATGCATAAAAATCATGCATCGTTATTTCAAATTCATGCATCGCCAAAGGACATGAGGTCTAGTTCATTTTGCGATGCATCCAATTGGAATTCCAATGCATCAAAATCATGCATAAATTTCAAATTTATGCATCATCAATAGACATGAGGTCTGGTTCATTTTGCGATGCAAAGAATTGGAATTCTGATGTATCCAATTAGAATGAGCAGTTTCGTCTTCATTGTTTACTAAAATGTCTTGTTTCTTTTCCCTACAAACTTCGTCTCTCAACCTCAGTCTTAATTTATGAAACTTGGGTCTTGTAAACCTTTGAAGCAGGTTGATTACACCCTAAATTGTGATGCACTGACATTGGTTTTATAATGCACTGCTTTCCTAAATTGTGATACACCGGCTTTGGTTTTGGATGCACTACGCGCCTGATGCAATACGTTCTTGAATTGCGATGCACTAAATTTGGTTTTACGATGCGTCGTTTGCCTGATGGAATGCGTGCTTGAATTACGATGCACCGCGTGCCTAATGCACACATGTTTTCCTTTCATTAATGGCATATTCGCATTCCCCCCCCCCCCCAATTTTTTTTTTTTTTGAGGATACTAAAGAAGTTAAAAAGTATTGAAAGGAAACCGGCCTGAATTTATCTCAAATTGAAATAAAACTAATTAATGTATCATAGTGCGAAAATTAATGCAATTTGAATTGATGAATCATAGTGCAAAAATTAATGCAACACGATGCATTTGAGTAATAGATTCATAGCGTGTCTCTGACTCATTAATGGTATCGTAGTCTTTTTTTAGAACCTCAAAATGACTTTTTTGATTAAAAAAATATAGAGTGGCGATTGAGAACTTATCAAATTATCCCTAAAAACAATGTCAAGAGTCAACAAAAATCATAGTTTGTTCGTCTCATTTACACTTGCTCATTCTTGCGGCGTCTTCTATTTCTATTTCTATGACTCTTTTTCTCATAGAATTTCAAAAAAAAAAAAAAAAAACTCTACAAAAATTTGAAACTCATAACCCCAAGTTAAAGTCCTATAGCATCCTTTACATCTCATCTCACTTCCAAAAAGCTCAAGCCAAAATTTAGCAACCCACCCAATGCAAGCGTCCACATTGTGCAAATTTGACGACGAAAGATACGAAGTCGTCATGCTGGAGACTTATTGGTAAGTTAAAATTTTATTACAAACACATTTACTGATGTGATTTTTTTTATAATTTAGAGAAAAGAAAATTTAAACTACATTTTGCAAATCTATCATTTTATTCTTCCTAATAATGTATATTTTCTGATTTATTTAAACTACAATACAATTCGTTTAGTTTCATCATTATGTGTTTACATATGAGACACACATAAATTACAAATTGTTGGATTCCCATTTTTATAATATGTAATCGTTTCCAAAAATAAAATCATATGGTGATACATTGATTGTTTTTGTTCGTATAACATCGAATCCAATGAAATATACAAAAAGGTTTAAAAAAAAATCTTTGTATATTTCTAAATATATTTTCCATATCGACGATTTAACATATAATTTGTTATTGTGTCTATATGTATGAGTTTTTGGGACTGTGTGTATATGTGTCTTGTAGCCTTGATCTTCATCTCTTACTTTTTTTAGGTGATTTATTGTAAATTATCAGCTATTTTATTATGATAATTTACAATAAATTACCTGGTAACTTGGAATATCTTGGGAGGATGCTCTCATATCTTCAGCAATTGTATATGATGTAGCAGGAGCAGACGAATATCATAATTACTTAAATCAACTTGAATTAATATCTTCACATATTCTTGGAGTTCGCCGGTACATGCATCATTACCACTTTCTTTTCTTATCTCTTCGGGCCATTCAAAAGTATCTTTAATTTTATATAAAGATTAGAAAGTAGGATTTATTCTTCATCAAATGAAAAGTTTCATATTTATATTGGAAGTCATCATTGAATTTTTTTCGAGAAATGAACAACCATTGGACAATCATTATACAAATTATGCATCCAAATACAGTTGAATGAAATAATTTGTTAGCTAATTATTTTTATTGTTTTGTTTAAGTTTTTGAAGTAACAAACTCATCCGTGTATGTGTTAATAATTAGACAATAGAAAGTAGATCTATAATAATGATCGAAACAAGGAGGTGACCGTATCTTCTTTTAATTCATTTAATTTTAGCATTGGCTAGTTGTTATCACCTGCAATTAATTTAACTTTCCTTTTGCCAGTTTTTACCATGTTGTCAGCTTGTTTAGTGATATACTTAAAAGTGAAAATAAGAATTTGGATGAATATTGAATTTGGAAATAGTAAGCACCTAGACTATTAAGCTGTTGTTGTAATTCAGTTCTGATTTTGCAGCATAATATTTATTCAGGCTTTCTCATTTGCGTTGAAAATATTTTCTTATGTTTGTTCACTTGATTAGAAGGTTCATTGCATTTAAATTAGACGTGGATGGCGTATATGTTTCCTTTTTGTTTGTTGTTGCAGTTTGATAGTGCATACGACATGATCAAGAGTCTGGAGAAAATGAATTTAGTGCCTACTGCTTGCTGGTATATACAATGCTATAATGGCTAGATACTTCCGAGAGGTTGGTTCCTTGTTCATCTTATACTTTGTTCGAGTGTTTTAATTTATTTAATAGTCAGACTAATGATTTTAATGGTCTGGTTGCACTCTAAGCAGTTGGGACCGTAGTCACAATAGACAGCAGCTTTCTAAATTCTCATGATGCATATGTGAAATCTTTGTCAGATCGATGGGATCATTAGCTAATCAATCAATGTAGTAGTAGATTGCTTTGTACGTAGCATGGGATAACACAAAGCATTGTTTAATCAATATGTTCTCTGCAGAAAAACTTCCAAGGTGGAATGATGGTTCTCAAACAAATGGAAGATACATATGTCAAACCAGATTCTCAAACTTTCTGCTACATCATCAATAACTGCAGTTGTGTGGAAGATATTAATAAGGTAATCATGTTTGGCGAAAATATATAGCAACTGATATTCAGAAAACATGAAATTAAATGACACTAGATTGAGCAGTGGTTTATAGAGAAATTAAGTCACCAAGTAAACTCATGTTGGTTATTATTTTTCTTTCCTTTGCTTCTTAATTTGGTGTGTTTGATGTATTTCGTTCTTGTGCATCTGTGAGGGAGGAAGTGGGAAAGTGGGGTGGTGGCATGGTTTTATTATTTCCACTAAAGATGCGCTGGTGAACTCTAATGGCAGCTATAAAAACAAAATATTATAATATCTGTGTGTGAGTGACATAAATTCCTAAATTTCTTAGGGTAATGCTAGGGAGTAATGCTAGAGTCACTCAATGAGCATTCAAATTTGTGTACCAAATGATGTGATTTTCAATATGTCATCTTATTTGGTATTTTATGGGCTCCACTATAAATTAAAAAGTTATGTTAACAATATGACACATAAGATGTCACATCATTTGGTACCCAAAATTGAGTGCTATTAGAGTGGCCCTAGCATTACCCAATGCTAGGGCCACTCTAAGAGCAACACCAACGCTGCCTTCCTAAAATGAGGTGGACTGACTTCCAAATTGGAAGTGGCTCAATTTGCGTTGGTAAGACTTCCAACAGTTCTTCCAAAGCTGACTTGGAGATTAAATGGCGGAGAGAGAAATCGGTTTCTTCCAAAATTGGAAGCTGCCACAGAAATAGGAAGACCAGCCGCGGGGTAGGCAAGTGGGCGTCACACACGGGCTGTGTGTGGCGCTTGTTCTTCACGCGAGCTTGGGCGAGTGGGAGGGAATCCGGGTGGGGTCCACGGCCAGCTTAGCGGGTTTTTCGACTTTTGCTTTTTAAAAAATTAAATAAAAATGAAATTGACCGGCTATTTCAAAATTCAAAATCAATTTGGGTGAAATTTTTTAAAAACTAGCCGTTTCCCACTTTTTTTTTTCAATAATTTTTTTTCTTTTTTTCCTTCTTCCCTATAAATACACCACCTCAACCCTCTTCATTTTCTCCACAACTTCTTTATTATCTCTTCTATTTCTTCATACTCCTTTCTAAAAATTCACTTTCTCTACACACTTAGCTTCCAAATGGATCCAAGAGATACTCATTTTTTCAATTTTTTTGAATTCTTAGAAAATGAAGAAAATCAAAATACACCTAACTCGTGTTCAGAAAATGTTCAACATTCTCAATTTTCTTCTACTCCATAATACCCCGATACCCACCTAATTTTCCCAACAATCCAAATGTTTCCAACTATCCAAATTTCTACATGCAAATTTTCCAAATTTTCGAATTTTCAAGTTCCTCAAACTATTGGGAATTCATCAGTAACGTTCATTTTCAAGAATTATTGGCAACCGACGGAAACTCATTTTTCACTCGCAAGGTCGCCCCATGCAATTTCTCAACCTTATATATCTTCTAATGAGTCACGTCCAACAAGTGTAGATAGGACTTAGTCGGTAATTTTAACGCCGTCGCCGGTTCGAAGGCGCCAATCAATTTAGAAACAATTGATTTGGATGACGGCGAAGCGGTACCGGACAACAAGTCTCAAGCACGTGCAAGATGGACCAAAGATGAAGATCTTGCGCTTGCGGACTATTAGCCAATGTCCAATAATTGGTAATGGTCAAAAGGGTCGCAATATTGGGCGTGTAGGCGATTATTACAACGAGCATCGCCCAGTGAATCGATTCAGAGATATCGCGAAGTTGACACCACGTTGGTCAACTAGAATTGCTCCATCCGTGAGAAGCTTCAACGAAATCTACAATAGGCTTGTCAATGCTAAACACGGTTGGAGCGATGATATTTTAATGAAAAATGCAAGGCGGTATACCATCAAGAAAAAGGTAATCACTTTCATTTTGATCATGTGTGGGAAGTGTTAAGAAATTCTTACGTATCATATTTTTAGTCAAACGGATCTTCTTTACACCAATAAAAAGTCTAAGGCGTCGGACTCCGATGGCGGTTATTCTAAAACTAGTGTGGATGCTGAAGATGTAGAAGATATTGATTTACGTACTCGTCCGATGGGAAGAAAAGCGGCAAAAAAGAATGCGAAAGGTAAAGGAAAAGTCGAAAAATCTTCAGATGTAGATGAATTGCATACCCGCAAGGCTGATCACATGTTGTCGTTAGATAAGTACTCCGAAATTAAAAAAATTGAAGCGGAAGCAAAAAAACTTCAAGCGGAAGCTATATTTGCAAGAGAACAAAGAAATGAGCGTGAAAGGCTCATAAAAGACATACAATTTCTTACTGAAGATACCTCAAACATGACTCCAGAACAGGTTGTCATACATCGACATGGATGCGAGCAAGTAAAAGCACAGTTGAGGAAGAAATGATATGAATTTTAATTATTAATGTTTTTCTGTAACTTTATTTAATTAATGTTTTTATGTAACTTTAATTAATGTTTTTATGTAACTTTAATTAATGTTTTTATGTAACTTTAATGTTTTTCTGTATAATATGTATTTTATTGATAATTTATGAATTAAATTATAATTATTTAAATTGTGAGTAATAGTATTATTTATAAATTAATTAATGTCATTATTTATAATTTAATTATTGATTTGTTTGAGAAATATAAAATTAAGATTGAAGTGTAAAGTTAATGATGTGGCAGTGGGACCCAACTAAGAAGATGTATAAGAAGATTAGCATTGGGAAGATATATTCTTAAATGGAATAAGAAGAGAAAAATGTGTATGTGGCAGTGGGACCCAGCTAAGAAGATGGTATAGGAAGATGAGCATTGGAGATGCTCTAATAGCACTTAATTTTAGGTACCAAATGATGTGGCATCTTATGTGTTATATTGTTAACATAACTTTTTAACTTAAAGTGGAGCCCATAAAATGCCAAATAAGATGACACATTGAAAATCACATCATTTGGTGCACAAATTTAAGTGCTCATTGAGTGGCTCTAGCATTACTCAATTTCTTAGCTGACTCTCCATTCATGGGATTCTCAAATAATAAATGTACAACCATTAACTTGTTGAGTAAAATTTAGAGTAAGCAACTCTAAACTTACTAATATTGGACCCAAACAAGTAAATAAATTACTTGTATTATACCCACGATATAAGAAACTACAACACTTTCAAGAGATCACTCACACTTTGAAGGGAAATACAAGGACACTCAATAGGAAGCTTGCAACTCACGCTCAAGACACTACACTTCTTAGGAGTGGAAAACTTATTTTTTGGTGGATAGTTTATAACACAATGCAATGGGTATTTATAGTTCTACCCATACAACCTATACCATACAAATATTAAATTGAGAAATAATCCTAACCACACATTAATACAACATTCTACATACTTCTCTTAAAATATCTCATTTCTACAATCTTCCACAAAAAAACCTTCTTCCTTCTACATCCTTCCATAGAAATGAGTTGGACTTTTATTTTCTTTGGGCTTAAACATATGATTTGGGCTTGTGTTGATCTTTAACACTTATCAAAAAAAATGTACAACCATTACAATGACTGCTGGCTTTCGCAACATATAATCTTATGCTGTATCTGCTGCTGAACCATTGTTGGTTTGACTCTTCAAATTACCATCTTGCATCATGTACTTCGTGCTGTTGCAATTCGCATTTTAATACTTGATCCTAGCCATACAGGCCATAAAAAAAATAAAGGATTTGATCTCTTTATGTTTTAAAACTTTATCCTATCCATGCAGGCAGAAACTTGATCTTCTTCATTATCTTTTCTATTAATTTTTATTTTTAGGTTATAAAACTTGGTCCTAGGCTTGTGATTCTATTGCAGCTGTGCTGTTGACTTTTGTGAATGAGATTGCCTTTGCACTTAAGACTGAAACTGAGGTGTTATTGAGTGCAGAAGAACCATTCTAATAAGAGATGTTATTACTTTTTTCAGCCTGAATGTGTTAGTTTCATAGGAGCAGATGCTCAGGTTAGCATATTTTCTCTCACCAGCTTTTTGATTCAAGAATATTGCAAATGCTTTTGATGGTCATTTTTCTCACTATTTTGGTTTCCATCCTTTTGAACATTTTTAGAAAATTGTTACTATCAACGAATTGAGCTGTTACAATGTTCGCATTCTTCATCCAGATTTTTGTACTATACAGCTCTTTTAGATTCTTATATGAAGTCTAGTTATTAGTTTGCTATCAGTTCTCTTTTCACTTTGTTTTCATTTATCTTAAAGCAGGTAAGTAAGGTAAGTAACCTCACTGTAAAAACAACACTTTGTAAATGAAGTATATGCTTACCGGCCCCTTCCCCATTCCCTTTTCTCTGCGTAACCTTCTGTGTTCTCCTCAGTGGGTCCCATGCGAATTTGCAGCCCCAATCTCTCACGCAACATTTTCATGTGATATCAACTAGTCCATGCCAGTTTCTTGGATGCCACTATGTGTGAGTTCAGCGCTGCACACCACCATTTTCCTAGCCATTCTGTTTATCTCTCTCCTAATGTTATCAGGTATGTAGCTTAGCTTCAGGTGCAAGTTTATAAATTTATAGTCATTGTTCAATATTCCAACAATTTTGGTTTGGTTCCTATGCAGTAATATTCCAACATGCACTTGGCCAGTTAGATGGTGTTCATGTCTTTGAACCCCTTGGATCTGAAGGGAAATGGGGTTGTTGCTCCACGAGCGGAAAACACATCAGCTAGCAACGTGCCAGCTACTCCTCCAGTTGGAGCTTCGGGCTCAGAACAAGCCCAATGATGATCAAGGTGTTTCACCACTAAGAGTATAAACTTTTTGCTATCCCTTAAAGATAGTTGCTAAACCTTTAAATAGGATGCCTAAATTTGCGTCCTGTTATGCAAGGACTCCTATAAAGCTATGCACAAGGACTCAATCGGAGGGTCCTAATAGGCCCTTTTTGCATGCGCAGGGTAATTATTATCAAACAGTGCAAACGCTGTAATTTTTATGGAAATCTTCTGTAGAAACATGATCCAAAGGGTTAAATATAATAGAATCTCAAACTTCTTCAGACAAAGAATATTAATTGTATATCACAACCTCTTACTTAAACCTATTACCATGCATTCATGTTTTCCAGAAAGAATGAATAAAGAATATGTCCAAAGAATTGCAAACAAAACTATCAATTATGTTTGGGGCGATCGGTCGGGTCACTCTTCATTAGGCTCTTGATTTGCAGCGGGACCATGTCGTAGGGAAATTCTTGAACGATCCTGATCATGATCGGTTTGCAGCTGGTTTTGATCTTCTTTTATATGATGTGAGGTTGCACTTGCACTTGCTGCAGTTTTATTAGTAAACCACCTTGAATGGGCATTACTTCGTTTCTTCATAGCAGTTTTCCAGCTTTGTTTGTTATTCACAAAGCCCTGATCCTTAACGTTACTCTCCTTCTCATTCTCTGCTAATGAGTTGGAGTATGAAACAGAGTTCTCATTCTTATCCTTCTTTTGGGATGCCACAGACTCAACATCATCACGGAAGGGGTGCTTCTTATACCAGTCATAAGGAGGCGCTGCAGCAGCCCTTTTGGCAGCATATTCTGGAAGAGGGTAGTTGGAGAAATGGGCATATGCAGAGTAGAACTCGTCTTCTTCGTCTTTCGGGTCTTTGAGGACGACTTGTTGCATCCAGTAATCGTCCAACTCATAGTCAGGCGGCAGTTTAGGAATACTCAGAGAACTTTGCTTCGGCATTGATCGTTCTTTGTTTAAATCTTCATAGTCCAGACGCAGATTTGGAGTAATCTTAGAACTTTTTTTCATCAATGGTCGATCTTCAATCTTTATTTCTTCATAGTCAGGAGGCATATTTTCAGTACTCTCAGAATTTTGCTTCTTCATTGATCGATGTTCAATCTTTATTTCTTCAATTGTTCGATCAGTTCCTGAACCAGAAGACATGAAAAATTACTGAAAAATTCTGTTTTTCACACGCTGTATGCCTGTATCAGACAATTCTGTCTGCATTACTGCATCAGCCTGTAATTATATACTCCCTCCGAACGGAGGGAGTATATGTATGTGTATAAAATCCGTATCGGAAAAGGAATCCTAATCAATGGGCGAGTTGAACTGGACTTGAAACTGTTGGTGGAGGGTTTGTGTTGTTCTTTGTTCAATTCAATTGTATTTTCCCGGGCAAAGGTAAACGAAGAAAAATGAGGGAAAATATGTAATAAAGCAATCCGAACCCTTACTTTGAAAGAAAGCCAAATCAACTCTTCGTGTAGTTTCAACTTACAAGTCAATACTTGATTAGGATTCCTTTTCCGATAAACATATTGTTAATCTAAACTTTGTTTTGGTACTTGGCTGATAAGGATTACGAATCTTCATATGGCGATCGTATACCTGCATAATATACCACACAATTGCAGGATGCCAAATGCCCATCATTGGGGAGTTATCAAACCAAAATATGAAAGATCGTTTCCATGGGTATGTGATTGATTGATCTTGATATTTATGATATCTTTGATCTAACTTATGTTTCATTGCTATTTACAGGGTTGATGATCTAGTGGCAGTAACTGGACCTCCAAGACAATAACATTCCAACCCTATATGTGGGTCGACATGATTCAAGCATAACTTTAGTTGTCTTCAGGCAATCAAATTAAAACGATGTACTAAAGTTTTAGTTTTCAATTCGGGTCGTATGTCGGGTTTCAGGTCATGATTGTCAAGCCTAACCCCAAACGAAGGTTTTGAATTTTGATGAACTAATTATTCTAACATAGAAACCTCTAAGAAACTGATCGTTTATAAAGGAAGCGAAACAAATTCACTATTCACTATATAAAAGAGTTCACAAATTACCTCGTACTAAATCCCTAGAGCGAAGCGGGGGACTTTCGGGTCGTGATTGCCGAGCCTAACCCCAAAGGAAGGTTTTGAATTTTGATGAAGTAATTATTTTAACATAGAAACCTCTAAGAAACCAATCGTTTATGAAGGAAGCAAAACAAATTCACTATTCACTATATAAAAGAGTTCACAAATTACCTTGTACGAAATCCATAGAGCAAAGCGGGAGACTTTCGGCCTACGAACCAAGTACACCACGAACTAACAAATAATCTGCAAGTCTTTAGGTGAGATACTATATATTTGGGAGAGAGAGAAAACGGCTACACAAAGGGCCGTTCTATGCGTGAGTTATTAGGGTTTTACCTAATACTTGTCCTATTTATATTACTCCTTATTTCTTGTAAGGTCAAGTTAGGTTTATCCTAAACTCCGTCGAACAAGGAAACTATTTATCAATTGTAATATAGCTAGGACTTTACATGTGCCCTATTGCTAATGGATTCATGATTAAAACGATGTACTAAAGTTTTAAAATAAAGAATTCTCAACTAATGGATTCATGTACGACTCTCGCATTCAGATTAGTTCTTCCCTTTTTTTCGGTTTATAGTGATAGAGTTTTTATGGAGCATGCTATTTGGTGTTTTACTTGAATCAAGGAATGCTGATCTTGATGTTAATTAGCATAACAAACTAGGTTATTATCCATGCGATACACGGTTGACTAATTTGCAAACTATTTAAATGAACTAACAACACCAAGATGTCCACATAATTAATTAATAAATAAAAATGTGAGACCACACATAATCATCAAACTGAAAATTCATATGAATTTTGTAGATAAATTTGCAAGTTATTTCGTAATAGCTAGTTATTTGTGGTGTTGGTAGAACACGTTTAATCAAATTTGATAAAATCTATTTTAAATTGAGTTTTGGTAAAATAATAAAAATTAAAAAACTTTTACCTTAAGAATTGAGGAGTCCTAATTAAATTAAACTTGTTTAAATTAAATGTGATAAAATCTATGCGGTACAAACCAATTTTGTAAGCAAAAAAAAAAAAAAAAAAGAGAATTGCGAAAAATCCCTGTCATGTTTCACGTTTTGCACGCTAAACCTCATCTTTCCAAATTCGACAATTAAAACTTCCACCTATTTTTTTTTCAATGTAAACCTTCCGTCTGTTAGGCGTTAGCCTAGAAGATGGAATGCTGACTCGTCTGCTCGCGTGGCGGCTGACGTGTATTTGGCGGGAGTTTTTCCAACGATTTCCCCTCATTCCAATACATTTCTTTGCAATATAAACACTGTCCAAATAATAGGTTTGCAAATTTAACATTTTTTTAACAATTTCCCTACATTCCAATAAATTTCGTTCCATTATAAACCATGTCCAAATAATAATTTTACAAATTAAACATTTTGTCTCACTTATAAAATCAACAAAAATTCCAATTAAAAAATCAACATCGGTTTTAAAATCTATCAGATTTAATTTTTGGCAGAAAAAAAAAGAATTTATATAGATATATTTAGTACCATATGCATGGTTTTAAGAGTTTTTTTTTTTTTTGCAAAAGTTGTTTATAATAATGTGATTTTCTAAACATGTAATAAATAATTAAAAATTAAATAGAATAATTTGAAAAAACAAAAAATAAGGTAAATATTCAAAATTGATCGTATAGTAATATAATTGAAAGATTAAAATCTATGAGAATTGATAAAATCTATCCGCAAAAAGATATTGCAATAAAAATTTGGAGTATTTATCAAGTGAAACGTATTTAAATCAAATGTTCTAAAATATATCGGGTATTAATCGATTTTGGCAGCAAAAAATGGTTTAAAAAAAAACTTTTGTCATGCATGAAGAACTAAAGAAGGCACGTACCAGTTTTAAAATCTATCATGTTTTAATTTTTAGTAGGAAAAATAATATATTCCACTTTCCCTATTTCTTTTTTCATGATCTAGTAATTCTTCCGATTCTAATGTGAGAGGGACTAAGCCGCTCGATTCTCTTCCTTCTTTGCTTTGATCTATCTTCTAAAAAAGTATTTCATGCTGCCAAAGAGTGAGATTTTCTTCCTTCCTCAATTCGAGTCGATCTTCTATATATGTGATTTCTTTCTACTTTTTTTGTCTCGATTGACCCGCAGAAAGACGAAGAATCCATGAGAGAGATCGACGAAGATAGACGAAGTCAAGTCTTATTAAGAATCGATGTCTCACTGACCAATGGAGCGAGCTAGCCTTTAAAGAACTTACTTTTAAAAAAAAAAAGAATCTCTTACTTTCAATGAAAGAGAAAGCTAGAAGATAAGCTTGGAGAATGATTATTAACACTCTCTCACTGAAAACCTACTTTCACTAATAGGAATTTCAGAGAAGTCGAATGGGAGACTCATATTCACACTTCAGATATTGAGGAAAGCAGAAGAGATAGAGAGGTCGTACTTAGGTAGAGTGAAGTTTGACCCATAGAAGATCTTCTTCTTCTATAGAAATAGCAATCCATTTACTCTAAGGGTCAATCAATGGCGGCGACCTATCAAGAAAATAAAGAAAGCCTGGCGCACCTTATCTACATGCCAAATAAGTAAAGCCCTTCTTTCTCTTAGTATGATTTTAACTAATCGATTGATTATATAAAAGACTCATAAGTAAAGAAGAGAGAGACGAAGAAAAGCAAGTCACTTGGTCTATTCCTTCCTTCTGAATTCATGCTATTTCTTTATTGGAATGTTTTAGGGCCTTCTTTCCTTATGTTATGCTTTGCCCGCCCAGAGTTCTAAGAAAGGCCTGTAGAAAAAACGAAAAGCAAGTCCACTCCGAACCTTTTTATAGCCTGTTTAGGTCTGGAAAAGCTCTCTTACTCTTACTCTTAGTCTGAGTCTGCAGTCTATAAATGCTCAAGTTATTACTATGAGGGTTCATTCTTCCTTGTGCAGGTCTTTCCAAGTCTCAAGCCTAAGATTTGCCTAGAGATCTATCAAATCACAGTCCTCTTCTCTTGCGATTTTCTGACAGTCTTTAAGCTCCCAGGATCTTCAAGTGAATGATAATGTAGGCATTCGAACTTTCTTCCCCTTCTGCCTGCTAATTGGGTGCCCAATTTTGCTCTTCTATCACTACTCTTGAATTCAAAGTGAAGCAAGTCTTTCACTTCCTTAAGTCTTGGAATTGGGATGTCTTTGGTTATTTATATTCTCATATATCCTCATCACAGACTCCTATTTCCATTCTATAGATATAGAAGTAGACTATATAAAGAAATAGTATAGAAAGTTAGCTGATGAAATAAAAATTCCTGAGCCGGTCCAATCAATGGATGGGATACCTAAGAAGGGAAAGGCCTCTTGGCTGAGGGCAACTGAAATCATGGACAAAAAACATTCCATCAAAGAAAAATCTCCGTCTACTCTTCTCCTCCATCTATTCGAAAATGAAGGCCCGTTTAGAGATCTCGTACTGACCCCGTGATAGTAAGAGCAATTTCTGCACATAATCGAATAGGTGGACCGCCGCCTAGGGAGTATGCTCAATCTTTAGCACCTTTCCAATTCCTTTCCCGGATGCACTTTCAAAGTAGTCAAGAGAGGGTCCTGGACTGCGAACCCATGAAAAACGGTGAGAACATCCTCTTCCGCCTAATAAACTTCCTCCGCCTTCGGTAGTGATCCGCAATTGGCCAAGGGCCACCTCTAAGAGTATAATCATAGTCTTCCTTCAGGTTGAACCTTGCCACAACATAATCATTGCCGATGTCTATCAGAGAAAATAGACCTTTGGGCGCCCATAAGTCCTTCAATCTCATAGAGAGAGAATTGTAAGCAATCGAGCGAGCCAGCAACAACATAATCAGAGTCTCCGGGGAATCTTTCTTCTATTATATTGGCTTTAGGGATTCATTTTCCCTATCTACTAAGAACTTCGTCGTGTCTACTAATCGAAAAACTTTCTACACATGTGAAAGCTGCTATCACCCTCTTTCCCTCAATCGGTCCCTTTTCTTTTTCTACTGAGACGTAGGCAACTCTCTTCCGTTTTCGCTTGGCAAGAAGGCCCTTGAATAAAGCAGAAAGCGGGATTGGCAAAAAGCTATCAATAAGAGAGAGCCTAGCGGAGTGACGATCGGTCTCTCTGGAAAAGAAGGCATCAAATGCTCTTCCAAGTGCAGACAGAAGTTCAAGCTCAACTCTTGACTACAAAAGGATCCTTAGGATCCTTTATTAGGCAATTCTTCCCGAAATTCCTCTACTTGCAAGCTGACTTCGGACCAATCCATCAACCAGATCATATAACCCGCGTCTTATATAGATATGGATTTCCTTTTCGAAGATGGAGAATCTCAATAGTCCCAGTTGGCCAAGTCCTTAGCCTTTTCTTCCACTCGCGGCTTTTTTATCTTTATTAGAAAGTCAAATTCTTTCATTAAGTTTTAAGGCATACTGAAAGCCCTATATCAGCTATCAGCACGAGAAGAATGCAGGATATCGGAAGGACGGACGTACGAATCAAGGTTTCCCGCTGCCTCGGTGACTGGAGTTCTTGGTCATGTAGCTTACTTTCTTCCAAGCGAATCTAAGGCGGAGGAGGTTCTTCCTCGCCAAGTCAAGTTTACGATCAGATTGCACTGGCTTGTTATATACTCCAGGATATTTTCCTTTTCTTTTGGGGCGAACTAACCCGCTGCTGGAGGCATGGCTTTCATAGAGCTCATAGTTTAAGATTCATAGAGCACAGATCTTGCAGATGATACCTGGAACACAAGAGAAATCGATCGAAGCGACAGAGGTGGTTTTGTCAACGACAGCGAGCATAAGCCCTCTCATATTTCATATCTACTAATGTTAAGACATTTGCTCACCTAAGGAATTAGATCCAATAGATCCGATTCCGGACAGCTTATGCACTGCCGATTCACTGCTTGGAGAAAGAAAGACGGGAAGTGAAGAGCCCTTTCCAACCTTGTTTGAAGCTTTGCCATTCTTCTTCTTGCTCCCTCTCCTTCTATTCATTCCTTCTCTTCCTCCCGCCAGGGCATTTCTCTTTCTCACTCACTTGGACCGGTCTTGACCTTTGTGGTCGGTTCATCTTGCAAAGTGGAAATCGACAACGGTTGAAAGAGTAGACAGCAAAATTGTTGACTTCAATGATCCGGTTAAATAAGAATGTGCAAATAACCTTAAAAGGTGTGGAATACATTCTTTATGGATATATGCGCCTATACAACATAAGCTCCATTCGGTTGGTGTGCATGATCAAAGGATGGAAGAGAATAGAAAGAAGGCTTGCTTAGACGCCGTTAGCTCATAGACGAAGAAAGGACTGAAGAAGAAGAATCCCTCTTATAGTCATGGCTCTTATTAGGTTGGAAGCCATTCCTTTCATGCACGAAAGCGGCCCTAGCCCAATAAGTAAGCAAATTCAAGTCTTTCAAGGGCTAGCAGAAGTTTAGATATCTCGTATTCGGGAATTGCTTCAGATGACACTAATGGAAAAGGTCCTTCAATTAATTCAACTCAATGGACCAGGACCTTGCTCATCAGACACTCAAGAAGATTGGTAAACTGAGTGGTGGTCTGTACACACTTGACTTGTATGAATACAATAAAGTACCTTCTTCTGCCTGCAATGCTACTGCTGGAGTTCCATGTTGTTCTGCTGCCCAATGTAATTCTTCTTCTTCTTTAAATAAATTGCATTTGTGTCATCAAAGACTTGGCCATACTCCATCTTTATCTATGAAACATATTGGTCTTATTGCCTCTCAATTCAATAAAAATTCTGATCAGTTCTTTAATTGTGATATTTGTCATTATGCAAGGCAGACTAGACAAGCTTTTTCATTGAGAAATTCTCATAGCAGTTCTTCTTACACTGTGATGTTAGGGTCCATATAGACATGCTCTTTATGATGGTTGTACTTCATTTTTTACCCTTGTTGATGATTATTCTAGATCCACATGGACTTTCTTGTGAAAATCTAAGTCCCAGGTATACCAAGTTCTTGAAGTCTTCCTTAACATGGTGAAAACTCAATTTCATACTTCGTGAAACAAATCGAAGCCGACAATGGGACTGGCGTATTTTTCACTCTAATATAGAGTAGTCTTACGTGTTCTCTTGGGATTATTCATCAAAGTTCATGTGTTGACACTCCCAAACAAAATGGTAGAGTAGAAAGGAAAGATAGGCACCTTTTGGAACTTGCTAGAGCTTTGAGATTCCAAGCTCATTTACCTATCCAATTTAGGGATGATTTCCTTCTCACGACCACTTATCGATCAACAGGCTTCCAAACTCGATGCGGAAGTTTCAATCTCCTTTTAGTTATTATTTGGTACTCCTCTCTCATATGCTCATCTCGAACTCATGGTTGTTTATGCTATATCTCTACTTCATTTCATAACGAGAGAAGGTACCACTTACACTTCTCCTTATCCTCTACACAAATTTGATACTCTTGATCATATCTATTTGTCCTATAAAGCTTTCACTTGAAAAATGTCATCTACCAGTGAACCAAAGACTTATAACCAAGCTGTTAAGGATCCTTTATGATACAAAGTTATGGAAAGTGAGATTCAAGCAGAAACAAATAAGACTTGGACTTTGGCAAAGCATTTACCTCCCAATAAACATACCTGTTGGTTGTAAATGGATTTTTAGGATCAAGCATAATTCGATGGAACTGTTGCTAAGTCTAAAGCTAGGTTAGTTGCTAAAGGTTTGACTCAGACAGAGAGTAATGACTACTTTGAGACTTTTGCCCCTTTCTTTACCCAAAACGATATCTTTTCCCAATATTAATGGCTTGAATAATGGTTATAGGCTTAACAAGCTTAACAATAAGTAAATCTGCTTTATAGTTATCTGTAGAGACTTGCTCAGGGCTCGGTAGAGCTTTCAACATTCGTTATGCTCTGCTCTCTCCATTCCATCATTCGTGGTTTTGGGAGGTAGGCTCTTTAATCAAGCTACGCCGAAGAGAATCTTATTCTACCAAGACTTGAATGACGCCCATTTCCCGAGCGAGTTTAAGCTCATGTTGACTATCCCAAAGTTTTTTCATAAAGTGCCGGGATAGTGTAGCCAATCTTGGCTAGAAAACCCAAGAACACCTGGATAAGACCTCCTGCAGCAGCCCTGAAAGATGATGGATTAGAAGAAGCATCGGTATGAAAGTAGGTGGAGCTATCCAAGCAATTTCTTAACAAAGGTTTCCTGAGTAGCAAGTGCATATATATATATATATATATATATATATATATATATATATATATATATATATATATATATATATATATATATATATATATATATATATATATATATATATATATATATTTATTTATTTATTTATTTATTTATTTATTTAAATTTTAAAATTTGTTTATAATAAATAATTTAAAAAATTAATTAGAATTATTTGAAATAAAATAAAATTAAGGTATTCAAAACTGATCGTATGAATAGGTAATTGAAATATTAAAATCTATGAGCAGGGTAAAATCTTTCCGCAAAAAAAATATTTATGAAAATTTGGTGTCATAATCAAGTGAAAGCGACTAAATCAAATGTGATAAAATTTATCTCATACTAAGCGATTTTGGCATCAAAAAACTTTTGCCATATATAATTGAGGCATCGGTTTTAAAATTTATCCGGTTATAATTTTTGACAGCAAAAAAAATAAATTTACAACTTCACAAGAAGGTGACACATGGGAGCACATAATTCTTTTAAAACTTTAGTGTTCAACAGAAAGTCGTCACGTGGTAGCAACGACTTTTATTTTAATAATAGTCAATAGATAATTAACAGATTAATAATTAATAATTAATAAATATAGATTAGTAGAACAAATAACATAGAATTATCCGAGTGGATAATTTGTATAAATTAAACATAATGAAAATAAAAAGAGATGGAAACTAAAGAGTTTTAGTCAAATTAAACTTGTATAAATTACATATGATAAAATCTAGTTTAATTAAGCGATATTTGAAAAAATAATAAAACAAAATCCTAAATCTCTATCATAAATTTGCTCGTAAAACTATATCCTAAATCTGTTTTATCTTATCAAATTAGTTTTAGGAATTTTATCTTATCTAATTAGATTTAGAATTTTTATCTTAAACTAATTGATTTTGAAGAAGAAAAAAAACTTTTATCATTTCAAAGGTGACAAGTGGCAATATATAATTTTTTTTTAAACTTTAAACTTTTCACGAGAAAGCCGCCACATAGCAACAGTGACTTTTGTTTTATTAATAGTTATAGATGTATCGAACCGCCCTATACATGATTACGTAAGATTTTGGGCCCCGATTTTTGGGACAACTAAAAGATGCATTTTAGACTTTCAAATTGATTCTTTATTTAATCGATTGGGCAATTACAAGTTGACAACCCGAAACCCGTAAGCCCACAGAACCAATCCAACCCGTTAATATTTTTGGGTTAAAGCGGGTAACATGTTTGAACAAAAAAATGGTGATAACTTGGCGATACCTTTTAGTGAAATATTAATCACTCCGGTCAATATAATATTACTTAACCAAGAAAGTACTTTTGAGGGGCAAAATGATAAAAATACCATTAATGAAGAAAATGCACGCAGACAAAACCACTACCCCAATTTGAGGATCACAATACAAAAAATGGGCCTCGATAATTAATTTTATATTCTATTTGAAAATTGTACATCGAAATGTGCATCGTCTTACAAAATCAAATCCACCCAATTTCTTTCTTCTCTCTCCACTTTTTTTTTTCTCTCTCACTCTCTCACCAACATTTTTCAATGGATTAATATATTATTTGGTCCCAGAACTATACACGAAATATGCGTTTGACCCCACTATTTTTTTCTGTATGCGTTTGATCCTTGAACTCAGTTTTTGCTGTGAAATTCCCCCCTCATGGGGTTACCGTGAATTTTTCCGTCAAAATTTATTTGAAATCCCAAATTCGCCCTTATGTCTTAGGGCATCTTATGAAATCCCAAATTCGCCTTTGCCCTTGAACCCAAATCTACTTCTTATCCCAACAGCTCCAGCTCCTTCGCTTTCCTCCCCTCGCCAACTTCAATCCCAGATCCGGCTCCCATCTCCTCCGTCTCCGGCATATCTCCACCATAGTCGCTAACCTCCTCCGATTTCGTTATCCCTCTTCGTCTTCCACAGTCTTTTCTCTCCCTCTCTCTCTAAAAAACCTCCATTTTCATCAACAATCTCCGGACAACATATAATATCTCTCTCTCTCCCTCCCCCCCCCTATATATATATATATAACAGATCAACAATGGAGTCTCAAAACCCTAATAACATAAGAACTCCAACGTACCCCTAAGCCATTGATTAGGCCGGCCCTGTTAAATCGGGGGTCTAAGGCTGATCATCTCCAACGGGGCCCTTCCTTTGGAACAATTTTTTTTAATATATTTTTAGAATAACTAAAGAAACAATCAAACAAACATAAAAGATAATTTTAAAAAAACACTTTATTTCACTCAAAAAACAAACAAACAATTTTTCATGTACAATTTCTCTTTTTTAGTATATAATTATAGTAGATGTACAATTTTCCATTAACATAAATTAATGATTAATCTCAATTTCTCTATTTTAGAATTATAGTATATGTTCAAATAATCAAATTTCAATTAGAATACCACCAATTACCAACAAGTCACTCATTCACATACTTAAATGCCAAAAAAAAAAAATCAATTAGATTATCAAATGTAAAATTGTGAAATAAAATAATAATAATTTAATCATATGAAGAGTTTTTTGGGATTTTGGGGCCCAAAAATTTGGGGTTTTTTTTGGGGGGGGGGGCTAAGGCCATGGCATCATTGGGCTTATGGCAGGGCTAACCCCTGTTGATTCTAATCCAGCGCCCACCCTTATATCACTGCACCCTAATCAACAACCTCCCAATCATCTGGCCTTTACCCTACCCTTTACATGAAAGACCTCGTCAAAAACCTCTTCCCTGACTCAAATGACAACTATTCTTGTACCTGCCATGCCCCTCATTCCCCTTCCGCCCCTCCCGAATCCCTTGAAGAAATCCTCATCACCATCCCTGGCGCTATCTTCCATTTAATTGACAAAAAGTACTCCGTCAAGCTCGCATGCGTTGATTTCTCCACTATTCGCCTCCGTCAGGGGGATAATGTCATCCCCGTTTTGGCTTGGGTCGCTGACGAGATCCAATGGCCTTTGGTCAAGGATGAGGTTGCCGTCAAACTCGACGATTCACATTACTTCTTCTCGTTCCACGCGCCCAAATACGGTGATTTGCATGATGATGATATGTTGAATTATGGATTAACTTTTGCATCAAAAGGGAAGGATTCGTTGTTGAAGGAATTTGATGGACTGTTGAAGCATTACAGTAGCTTTACGGTGCATTATGTGGAGGAGAAAAAGGGGGTTTTGGATGGGACCATGGCCAAGGAATTAACACCTGCTGATTTGGAATCTGGTTAGAAGAAGGAGGCTTTTTTTAATTAAAAAAGGAAAAAAAATGAGATTTCAGAAGAAAAAAAATCACGGCAAAACTGACGGTAACCCCATAAGGGGGGAATCTCATGTCAAAAACTGAGTTCAAGAACCAAATGCATACATGAAAAAAATAGTGAGACTAAACGCATATTTCGTGGATAATTCAGGGACCAAATAATATATTAATCCTTTTTTAATTGCTAAACTTCACCGGCATCAGTAATTCATTTTTAAATCCACCCATTATGAAAACTAGAACTTTTAGCTTTCGAATATCAAGCAATTAAAGATTCACCCATGTCTTTTGGTCATCTATTTCTTCCTACTCTCTTTGGTGCTTCAAGTCTCTGGATGCAACACAAAAGCCTACCGCCAAGCATTGTTGCAGGAGAGTACACTACAACAATGGCTTATATCAATGTGTATAATCCTATAATGCTTAGTTTCCAAATGTGCCTCCGATATGGGCGTCGTTGCCTCCGATATGAGCTTTGTTTCCAATGATGTGGGAATCATTGCTTATGATGTGGGCGTCATTGCCAATGATGTGGGCATCGTTGCCTCCAGTGTAGGCGTCGTTGCCTACCATTTTGGATGCGCTTAAAATGCTCCAAGGAGATGTAGAGGTACCTGTGATATTTGATAGGCCTACGTTTGGTTATTCGAATAGTTTCAACAAGGCCTTAGGTGCAGATTAATTAGGTGTATCTGTTTCTTTTTCTTTCTTTATAATAAGGAGACTGATTCTTCATTGCTTTTCAAATGTTCAAGAGAAGGTGTAATAGAAACAGAGTTAAGTACTCCGATGTGGGTGTCGTTGCCTATGATGTGGGCTTCGTTGCCTACCGTTTTGGATGAGCTTAAGATGCTCCAAAGAGACGTAGAGGTACCTGTGATTTTCGATAGGCTTATGTTTGGTTATTCCAATAGTTTCAACAAGGCATTAGGTGCATATTAATTAGGTGTATCTTTTTCTTTTTCTTTCTTTTTTTACATGTATTATGATGTTCAAGAAAGTAAGAAAGGTTATGTGTGTGTGGAGACTTATTATTCTTTGCTTTTCAAATGTTCAAGAGAGGGTGGAATAGAAACAAAGTTAACTAAGAAAATAAACAAGAGCCAGTCGAATCCAAACCTAAAGTTGGCATTGATCAAATCATTTTTCAAGATAATTGACATGAGAAAAATACCCACATAGCTTCCATTTGATTGGAGAGAGCGGATCTTGCAGTAGCCATTTGTTATCGTTGAATAAACCATTGAACATTGTTTTATGAAGGAAGAAGAAGAGGAGGCGAGTGGAGGAAAACGGGCATTATTGGAATTTTTTTATATAAAAGTGGACTTATGTGGTTGGAAAAAAAGGTAGTGGAGCAGTTACAATTTCAGGAAAGATGACCAGCCCGCAATTATTTCAAAAAAAAAGGGCCTGCTTAAAGCGAGTCGAACGCCCCGATAGCTATTACTTTATAAATATATAGATTTATGAGAGAAAACATGGTTAAAATGGGTCAACTCATTTTAGCCTAAACCATTTCAATCCGTTTGATATTCAGGATGTAATAGGTTTCGACCCTCTGGCAGATTACTGTGTTCTAACCCGACCCAACTCACTCAATTGGCAGAGCCTAATTGACCCCAATAAATGAAGGAATAATTGTGGGCCGGTACATTTTTATAAAATTGTAACCGCTCCATCACTTTTTTTAAAAAAACCGCAAAAATACTTTTATGTTTTTTTCTTCCTAAAATACCCACACTACCTCTCCCCATCATCGTCATCATCATCATCTTCGATAATGAGCTTTGTGAACTAGGCTCTACTCTTTCTTATATCTGAGTCCATTTATTGATTTTTTATAATACACCTCACGAATCTCTCATGAACACAACGACCGGACTACTCCTCAAAACATAAGCAAACTCAAACCTGTTCAACATTGGAAGTTTGGAAATTCAAAGCCGCTTTCTTCAAGGTAGGCTGGATTGACCTTTCGAGCATGATAAAAACAATCTTTGGCTCCATTTCTGGCTACAATACGTGAACAATCTTACTCGATGGTAGTGAAAGAGATGGGTGAAGACTATGATATGGGTGTCGAAGACTACGATATGAGAGCCGTTGCCTATGATTTGGGTTTCATTGCCTATGATTAGAGGCAACGACGTTCAAATTAGAGGCAACGACGCCGAATTTAAGGCAACGATGCCTAATGTTTTGAGCCCCCACAAAAATGAACGATTCCCATTAATCATGTCTCGGTGATATTAATTAGGCATTGTTTCGCCAATCATACCTCGGTGTTATTAATTGGGCATCGTTTCTTTAATACTACGATAATGCAGACTTCGCCCAAATTAGAGGCAACGGCGCCCAAATTGGAGGCAATGACATCCAAATTAGAGGCAAAGATGCGCTTGCAAAAAATTGGTGAACGACACCCAAAAATGTTTACCGAGCCACAAAATGAATAACATCCAATCATGTGTGCCTTGATGTTATTAATTAGGCATATTTTCGTTTTTCCAATCATGTTATACTGTAGTCGGTTTATTAATTGGCGGCAAATAATTATAGACTTTTGCGGTTATAAGTCCACCGCATGGTACCGGCTCGGTTCTCACCCATAAATGAATTATTTGTACTACGCCCAATTCAAGATTCAATCATTGAATTTTGAATTTGTTTTTGTGCATCTCATTTCCTATTATTTTGTTTGATATCTAAAATGGACTTCTTTGAAACAAGAACTTGCAAAAGTGACTTCTCTTGTATAGATTATTCATTGATAATATTAGATGTTTTATGTTTGAATATGTTCATTCACGTTTAAATAGGCCAAAAGGAAGATTAATATTTGGCTGAAGTATACAAACATATGTAGTGGTAGATATGTGACATTTATTGGGTTATCCATGTGATCGGTTGGCTAAACAAAGGCTAATGTTTGACATGATCTATTGCTGGTGTTTGATCACTACGCGGATGGCACGGTGTCAGTTTGTAAATTTATCAATAAATGAAGCAGATAATGTGGAAATAAATTAATATTTATTTATAATTTGTCTAAGTTAATTATGATAACAGTTAAACAGAAAAAAAAACAAATATTTCAAATTACAAAACTTACGAATTTTTTTTGCATAAAATTGATTAATTAATTAAAATATCGAAAAGAAAAGGTGTGGGTTTGGTGGAGGAAGGATTAGCGGCCACCAACCGTGAATAGTGGGGAGAGTTGGAAGAGAGAGGGGTAGTTGCTCAATCGCCGTTAACATGGGGAGTGATAATGACCGTAGGATCTCGAAAAGGAATCGGGCCGTTCTCGGCATAGGCCCAAGGCGGCCGCCTAGGGCCCAAAAAATTAGGGGCCCAAAATTTATTTATATGTATAGTATATATATAATATATAAATATAATATTAATAAATATAAATAGGGAATATGGAAAATTGTTTGGAAACAAGAAACGGAAGCAGAAGCTTGATGCGGTGATACCGGCAGACGAAAGGTTGACTAGATGGAAGGACGGACAGCGGGACAGTCGGACATAAGGATCAAGGAGATGGAACGATCAACGGCGGCCCTCGACCTCGAGATTCACTCTTCAGTCTTCCCTATGCATCTATGGCCGCCATATTAATTTCTACTCCACCTTCGTGCCTCTATTTCGTTCGATTTCAAAGGCTCAAAGCAAGAAAACTCTCACAGCCTCACTCACTTAGTCACTGCCTCATCCACGAACTTGAAGCCGCCGGCCAGGTGAAGGATTGATGATGCAGGTACTCGTCCAATTTTCCTTATTTCAATTTCAATTTTCAAAAAATTTCCCCTCTTTAGGCCCTTCTATGCCTCAGACGAATCAGACATTCAGACCCTAAACCCTCAAAGTCTCAAACCCATATTTCTTTTGGTTTAAGCTTTTTAGGGCTCATAAATTAATTTTTTTGTTGATCCACAATTTCTTTTCAAAATCACATAGTCTAAAAATTGTTTAAGTAGATAATAGATTAGAAATTTACAAATTATTTCTTATATGTTGATGCAAAGATTCCAAAAACAATCGAGCTTGGGGCCCTTATTCGTTATTTTGTCCCTGCCTTTGAAATATCAGAACTGGCCCCTAAGGAATCAATCTCACCCTAAATAGCTTTAGTCATTGCACATGTGCGACTATGAGCTATATTGTATTATAGATTATAACCAAAATATGATTTGCACCCCATAGTATTCATCAAATCTTATAGTGCATCTCCATCTACATTTTTTTTTCCAAAATGTCATCGATGTTACTATTTGTCTCGTTGCATCCTAATCAGTTAAAAATAACGAAAAGTTACTTTTTAAAGCGTATAATGGTAGAAATTATACGACGAAAAAAAAAAGTAGATCGAACTAATATATACAAATAATACAATTTTAATTTTAAAAATTACGAAAAAAAGGGGTGAATTACCTGAATTGTCCATGTACTTTACACTTTTTTCCAACTTCGTCCCAAAAAAAATCAAACCTTATTCGTTCTTGTAAAATAACTTTTGACGGGGATGGTCCTTCTGTTCACTTTCGTTATTTTTTTTCCGTTAAGTCAACACGTGCATCTCATGTGATATTATTGGCTAGGTAAAATAGTCATTTACTTGAGAAAGTGCATGGACCAATTCTTTGACACCATCATCTTCATCCTCTCAAGAAGATCGCCCGGAAAATCCCGGACAAACTCGAGACTCCTGAAAACTTCAATTGCCTCACCGCCAATCATCTTGATCTTTTATTTTCATATTTAAAATTCGAGCTCGGTGAGGCGATATGGGTATGAATAGAAGATGAATGTTACCAATGCCTTCATTTCAAATTTAAGTCTCATACTTTCTTTCGAAACCACGATTAGATCGGATGTAACTATTGAATCTCATATCCAAAATTGAATCAAAACCCATCAAATCGAATTGAAACCCAAGTCTACATCATAACCCACATGTTACGAATTGCAATTCATCCATTTGTCTTCTCCGTCGCATCTCTCTTTGATTCCTTCAAACCCGCATCACTAGATTATTTCTTTGTCTATTTGAATGCTGTTCTGCCTTTTATTCTATTTGAGGAAGATTCTAATAAGAAAGACGCCAAAGGTTCGTGGGTGCCCTGAATGGTTCTGAGG